>CM054378.1:9760515-10360515 GCA_028858755.1 Ara ararauna
TAAAAGGAAAGAACAAAAAACAAACCCAAAAACATTTGGAGGGGAAACTCCCCCTAAACCAAAATCACCACCAAAAACATCCGCACCCTGAAAAGCAACCAACCAAAACACAAACCAGGGGGAGAGGGAGGGCAAACGCACCCCAACTCTGGGGGGGGGGGGGGGGGGGGGGAACAACCAACCTGTGCAGAAAAACAAAGTGTGTGTGGATTGCTGTGGTGTTGGTGGCACAGTTGAGGAGGGCACCAGGTGATGCTCAGCACCAGCTTTCTGTGCTGGCGTCTTAGGCTTAGCATCAGAGTCTGGATGTTCACACACAGGGTGCTGGATTCTGGAGCACCCAAGAGTGCACTCTGTGTAGGCAGTAGGCAGATGGACTTTTAATGTCTGTAAGCAAGCATGGATTGCCATGTTGGTGTGAGGGAAATGTTGTTTTTGCAGATTGGGGATGGGGCTTTGTAATATTAAGACTGTGCAATGTTGGGGCTGGGGCTAAGTTATTAAGGGAATGAAACAAAGGGTTTGAAATACCATGACTTAAACAGACACACTCTGTAGTTCAAGACAATGTCATCTTTGGGGGACAGACACACTCTGTGGTTCAAAAGAATGTTCTCTTTGTACAACCGACGAAACTACGCCGGTGCAGGCTGGTTCTGCAGTTAAACAGTAAGCTGGGGTACCATGTCTGCCAGAAAGTTAGGAAACCGAGCCATGAAAGGAGATAGAAAATAAGAGGAAGGGGCTTATGAAATCGAGGAAGGGGAGATGTGACCAGAGGCAGGAGGGTTGGCATGTAGGTTGTATGTGTCAGACAGGCTGTAAACCTTGGAGTACCCAACCAATGGTGAAACAAGGGAGGGAACCTGTGGAAAATGTAAATGCAAGTTTTGCTTTTGCTGTGTGCCTCCTTGCCAAGACACCCGTTTTTGCACACACGTTAAATAAACAGCTGCATTGCTGTTGTGTCTCACCGAGGCCTGCCTGAACCTAGAGACCGGTTCTGACAACTCTGCAATCAGTTGATTTTTCTAACAGCAATGGGCATTGCATTTCTGTTTTCTCAATTACAAATGATGGAGTGTCCCAGTTGAAAGAAAGGCTTCAAGTTTCAGTCATTGTTACTGACACTTTTACCAACAAACAGATCTACACAAATGTGGATTGAGATGAGATCTCAGGCAGAAGTTCTTCCTTGTGAGGGTGCTGAGGCGCTGGCACAGGTTGCCCAAAGAAGCTGTGGCTGCCCCATCCCTGGCAGTGTTCAAGGACTGGTTGGATGGGGCTTGGAGCAACCTGGTCTAGTGGAAGGTGTCCCTGCATGTGGCAGGGGGTTGGAACTGGATGAGTTTTAAGGTCCCTTCCAACCCAAACGAGTCTGGGATTCCGTGATTACCTGATCTGAGAATCTCGCTCACTCTCCACTTTTCATAGGTGGACATGACGCTCTGTTCCATTGCCCAGATTGAGCTGTGACCCCTCACATGCTGCACCTCCAGATGAAAAGCACTGAGGAAGAGCAGCCCGTGAGGGACCTCCCCGAGCCGGCTGGGCCCCCCCGCGGTGACTCCCGGAGCACCCCTGTGTACCCAGTGGCCATGGGCACGATGCTGCCACCATCACAAAGCCTTGGCAGTTGCTGTGGAGATGCCCATTGTGACAGGGTCCCCACAGTCAGCATGGGGTATTTAAGGAGCGAGAGCCATGGAGAAACCGGTGCAGAGGAGACATCTCCCTCCCGAGGCTGCATCTCCCCTGGGTGCCCTGTGGATCAAGGTATGTGTTATGCTGAGAAGGGAAAAGAACAACTCTGTTTCATTCAGCCATACAGTCTGCTGTTCCTAATAGTCATTTGACTTTTCAATTACATTTTGGTGTTCTCTTTAAACATGTTGTGGGTTCATGCCCTAAAGTGAGGAGAAACTCTCAATAGAGGCAGTCATCTTAGGAAAAAAAGGCTTGTTTGAGAAATGGTTCATCTGCAAACATGGCCTAAAGCCTAATTTAGTCTCCAACCTTTCAATCACACCTTCTATTTTGCCTCAGTCAGTGAGGCTTTACACAGATGGAGTTTTAGGTGGGTAAATAGGTGAGGATGTCCATGTTGGTGGCACTGTTCTGGAGGGCACCATGTGTAGAACGTGCCCAGCTATTAGTTTTTATCCTAATGCATTAGGTTTAGAAAGGGTCTGGGCATTCACACTTAGGGACTTGGTTTACAGGGCGCCTGAGAGCTCTGCCCTCCACAGTCATACACGGATGTTTAGGTGGCTAAGCAAGGGTTTGCCATATTGGTGGCACTGTTGCGGAGGGCACCATGTGTAGGTGATACTCTGCACCAGCTTTCCTTCTTGGTACCTTAAGTTTAGCATCAGGATCTGCATGTTTGCACATGGGAGCTGGATTGTGGGTCAGCAGAGAGTGCTGTCCAGTGAGGCTTTACACAGATAGAGGTTTGCATGGCTAAGGAAGTGAGGATATCGATGTTGGTGGCACTGTTGTGTGGGGGCACCATGTGTAGGATATGCCCTGCTCCTTGTTTCCATCCTGAAACATTAGGCTTAGGGGCAGGGTCTGGACATTCGCATTTAGGAAGATGGTGTCTCAGTGACAGAAGAGTGGTGTCCGGTGAGGCTTTACACAGATGGAGTAAGAGATGGGTAAGGAAGTGAGAATATCCATGTTGGTGGCACTGTTCCAGAGGGCAGCATGTGTAGAATGTGCCAGCTATTTCTTTTAATCCTAACACATTAGGCTTAGGAGCAGGGTCTGGACATTGATATTTAGGGACGTGGTTAATGTAGCATCTGAGAATGCTGCTGCGAGGTTGTACACAGATGGATGTTTAGATGGCTAAGCAAGGGTGGATTGCCATGATGGTGGCACTGTTGTGGAGGGCACTATGAGCAGGTGATGCCCAGCACCAGCTTTCTGTCCTGGCATCCTAGGCTTAGCATCTGGATCTACGTGTTCACACTTTAAGAGCTGGTTTGTGGGTTAGTGAGAGTGGAGCTCAGTGAGGCTTTACACAGATGGGGTTTTGGGTGTACAAGTATGTGAGGATATCCATGTTGTTTGTACCCTTCCAGAGGGCACCCTGTGTAGAATGTGCTTAGCTATTTGGTTTTATCCTATTACATTAGGTTTAGGAGCAGGGTCTGGACATTCACACTTAGGCATGTGGTTTATGGAATGTCTTTATTGCGCTGCCATGCGTGGTTGTATACAGATGGACTTCTAGGTGGGAAAGGAAGTGAGGATATCCATGTTGGTGGCACTGTTGTGGAGTGCACCATATGTGGGTGAAGCCCAGCACCAGCTTTCTGTCCTGGTGCCTTAAACTTAGCATCAGGGTCTAGACCTTCGCACTTTGGGAGCTGGTTTCTGGGTCAGTGGAGAGTGCTGTCCAGTGAGGCTTTACATAGATGGAGATTTAGGTGGGTAAGAAAGTAAGAATATCCACATTGGTGTCACTATTCTGTAGAGAATCATATATACGACATGCCCAGCTGTTTGTTTCTGTCCTGAGTCATTACTCTTAAGGAGCAGGGTCTGGACATTCGCACTTACAGAGCTGGTTTGTGGGTCAGCGGACAGTACTGTCCAGTGAGGCTTTGCATAGGTGGAGCTTTAGGTGTGTAAGTGAGGATATCCATGTTAATGGCACTATTTTGGAGGGCACAGTGTGTTGGATATGCCCAGCTCCTGGTTTCTCTCCTAACACATTAGGTTTAGGAGGAATATCTGGACATTGGCACTTAGGGAGCTGGTGTCTCGGTCACCAGAGACTGGTGTCCAGGGAGGCTTTGCACAGATGGAGTTTTAGGTGGGCAAGTAAGTGAGGATATCCATGTTGTGGCACTGTTGCGGAGAGCACCACATTTGGGTGATGCCCAGCGCCAGGTTTCTGTCATTGCACCTTAGGCTTCATATCATGGTCTGGACCTCTGCACTTTGGGACCTGGTTTTTGGGTCAGTGGAGAGTGCTGTCCAGAGAGGCTGGAGATACAGGTGGAGTTTTAGGTGGGTAAATAAGTGAGGATGTCCATATTGGTGGCACTGTTCCAGAGAGCAACTTGGCAATCTACACTCGCTTTGCCACTTAAATTCTATCTGCATATTGCCTCTCTGGTTAATGGTGGATGGCTCACTTTGTGTTAATTTCCAGGCCCTGCTCCCACAGCCGAGCAGACTGCCATGTTTGTGGCACTGTTCTGGCGCTCACCATGTGTAGATGATGCCCAGCACCAGCTTTCTGTCCTGGCTCTGGCTGTGGGAGCAGGGGCCGGATACTCACTCTGTGAGCTGTGCTCCAGGACACCTGAGAGTGGGCACCAGAGAAGCAGTCTGCAGATGGAGTTTTAGGTGGCAAAGCAAGGGCAGATTGCCATGTTGTTGGTCAGAAGAGATGCTCCTTGTCAGTGCCCTGTTGGTGGGTGGGTTCTGCAGGGCAGAACTGAGCACACCACCCATGGGGTGCTATTACAGTTGTACCTATGAGCCCTTGCCCAATTTATCCCTGAGGCTGTTCTCAGATATATTAAAGACTTCCCTTGAAGACTGCAGGCTGCCTCCCTTCTTCAGTTTTGGCAGCTTTTCCTTTCAAAAGCTAAACCAAGACAGATTATATCACCTTCCTACAGTTACATCAAGATGGAGGAAACAAGCAATAGAAAATAGGTACTCCAGTTAGAGAGATAGGACTCCATCCTCTTAACAGGCAAACAGAACACTATATGTCATTCAACTTGGAACACTTTAGGGAAGTGATGTACAAATTTCTTCCCTGCATCCCTGAGCACCACAAATTCTCCCCTAACCCTGCAATTAAACAAGAAATGGAATTACAAGTCCAAGCTCATAACAAACAAGGCCCTAATATTCATGGAGACACACACTCCAATCCTTGATTGGAACAGGATGAGCTTTAAAGTCCCTTCCAACCCGAACCATTCTGTGATTCCACAAAGCTGCCCAATTAACCTTCCCACAGCAGTCAACGACAACAACATGGGGCACTACCACAGCTTAATAACCACAGCAAAAACCATACCTTTCTCCAGGCTGAGCTGCTGGTTCTCCTTCTAAAAGGAAATGTGTACTTCTGTCCTCTCCATACATACCACTACAGGAGCTGAGCCTGGCTGAGAAGAAGGGCCTTGCTTTTCCCCACCTCAGCTTTTATAGGCTGGAGCCTGCCCTGATTCAAACAGCATCACCTGGACACTGCACTGGGACCAGCTGATGGATGGAGCTGGCCCTCAGAGGTGCTGGTGGGAATACAGCCAGCCTCAGGTGCAAGTGAGCAAGGGGAAGTGGTAGGAGAACCTTGCTGGAAGGGGTAGAAGGGCTTGGGAGAGTTCAGCATCCAGTTTGGGGGTTCCCAAGGAGTCAGCTGTGCAACTGGGGCTCACCTAATGGCCCGGCAGCCTTGCAAAGCATGTCAGGGCTTCACAAGTTGTTCTGGATGGGAGGGGATGTGAAGGAAAGTCACCCCTTCCCATGTGCCTTCCTTGTCCTTCACATTAACAGTATATTTCCTGAGGGTACCAGGAATCTTGCAAAGCCTCTTGGATTCTCCACAGACCCAGATCTTCCCTGGTTCATTACATGAGATGTGGCAAACGCTTCACTCCTCTGCAATTTGTGTTACTGAGGTCTGCCTAAAGATACAGCATGTGGAAGGGCAGAATGGTCACCAAAAGATGTCCATCAGACTCAGCTGTGACTGATGACATCAACTTAAAAATGGACTTCAGTATTCACATACTAGGGTGGTTTTTTAATGGTAGAGGTCTGCCAATGTTGGTGTTACTGCGAGTGCAGGGAAAAGTCAACTTGAAAGCGGGCATGTAAAAATACTGTGTTTGTAATGCTTTACTGCCTCACGAAAGGCATCTGATTTGGACACAGAACATTGTTGCAGTGAGGAAGCATTTCTGTGGGTTTCAATACACGCAGTTTCCCACAGATTTAAATTTTTATGGAAAGCTGCACGTTTCTGGGTGGCAAATACTATGTGTGCTTAGTTAACAGTTTGGTAACAGCCAAGTTCTGGGTGCTATCAGGGATCATTTTCTGCTGTGCACGCTCCTTTAACTTCACAGCGAGGGTAAAAGTTGTTGTTAGGAGAGAATCACCTTTCCACTGAGAATGACTCTTTTTTGGTAAGCTCTCTATTGTTGGCTTCCATTATTGTGCTGCTGCACTGTTCAGGTTCTGTGCAAGGTGTCTGACACATTCAGTGCCCCTTCCTTCTCTCAGTTCTTGTAATAAAAGGTCTGCAGACATAATGATTTGTTTGTGCTTTTGTGCATTTCCTGAAGTAATTTTTCCCTCTATATGACTCCACTTCTCCAATTGTGCTTTTCTTTTTTTCAGCTATTACAGTTACAAGTAAGGCTGAAGTAAGGGGCCGCACAGTTAAAATATCCAGTGGTTACCAAAGATACTGATAGTTCTGACCAGCCTGTCCAGTCCATACGGTCTATTCCTAAAATTTTCTGGGTCCTTAAGATTTAAAAGAATTCTCAGTGAAGTGCAGCAACTCTGAAATGGAACAAACTTGTTATGGATGGTTCAGTGAAGGTCTGTGCTCAATGAAGGCAAAAAGGGGAACCAAGGTACTAAGGTATAGAAGGAATGACACTAACACTGATAGTATTTGTAATGCACTTAGGTACAGCGATAATACTGTTCTCAAAAAATTATGCAACAAAAAGTGGTTAAGTCCAGATTTGGTGTCACCAACATAAGGAAGGACATGGAACTGTTGGAGCAAGTCCAGAGGAGGCCACGAGGATGATCAGGGGCTGGAGCACCTCCTGTATGAAGACAGGCTGAGAAAGTTGAGGCTGTTCAGCCTGGAGAAGAGAAGCTGTGTGGAGACCTCAGAGCAGCATCCAGTATCTGAAGGGGGCCTACAAGGATGCTGGAGAGGGACTCTTCATCAGAAACTGTAGCAATAGGACAAGGAGTGATGGGTTCAAACTTAAACAGGGGAAGTTCAGGTTAGAGATAAGGAAGAAGTTCTTCCCTGTGAGGGTGGTGAGGCACTGGAATGAGTTGTCCAAGGAAGTTGTTAATGCTCCATGCCTGGCAGTGTTCAAGGCCAGGCTGGACGTAGTCTTGGGTGACATAACTAAGCATGTTCGTGAAGAGGCCAAAGTCTACTCTGTTGAAGTCCAGGGCAGTGAGCTTGCTGTGTGCCCATCTCACTGTCCTGAGGATCTTGAACTTGATCATCTCGTGATCGCTGCAGCCAAGGCTGCCCTGGAACGTCACGTTCCCAACCAACCCCTCCCTGTTGGTGAGCATGAGGTCAAGCATGGCACCTCTCCTTGTTGGCTCCTCTGTTACTTGCAGGAGGAAGTTGTCTTTCGCACAATCGAGGAACCTCCTGGATTGCTTGTGCCGGGCGGTACTGTCCCTCCGACGGGTGCCTCAGAATCCAGCTCCCTAGTTGCAGATGTCCAGCCCCGCAGGTCTACCCATTCTCCTGGCCGCTACATGTCCTCAACCCTTTCACATGCAGCCACTATCCCTTTACCTGGCAGCGCATCTCTCCTCTCCCTTCTTTCCTTCCTGTGAAGAACACACGGAGCTGGGGGGAAAGGTCCAGCCAAAGCCCCGGCAACTCCAGTTCCATACCGGTTTCCACCAGGTTTGCTCCTCTCTTCCTGTTTAACCCCGACTGTGGCTCTCAGCAGCGGCTTTTCCCCGCGCCATGTAGCACCAGCGCCTTCCACTGGGACCCATCAGCGCCCCTTGCATCAGCCGCAGCCCTGTGGGGCCGCTTTTGGCCAATGATTCCTGTATGGAGCATGCCAAGCAGCAAAGCCCCAGCCCCAGGATCGACAGATGCTCTCTGCAGGGCTTTGTGAGGCCGGCGCTGGTGCCTCTGCAGAATGGACATGGCTGTGCGTGAACAGCATGGAAATACATTCCCTGCTCCCAGGAAAGACTGTGTTGGGTATCATCCTCTGGGCAGGGCTCAGCATGCTCCCGCCTCACTCCCCCATCACATCACCCGCATCTCCCCAGACACAGGTCACATAAACACCAGTGGGCCTCAGGAACTGCTCTGCAGCACCAGGTCTGCGGCCCTGTGTGTCCCGAGTCTCACAGCCCCTCGGCACGGTGCTGGTGGTCTCGCAGCATGGTCCTGGAGTGACGTGTGACAAAATGGCCACTCGGGGATGGGCATAGCCCATGACAGCTCCTTGGGGATGGTGGGCATGGGAAGAAGCTTCTCATAGCCAAGCACAGCAGTGAGCAGCCAGCTTGATCCAGGATGCTCCTGTAGTCCTGCCACCAGCCTAGTGCCAGGGGGCTCATCTGGACCCCAGCAGACCCCAGCAGATCCACAGCATAGGGCAGCACTCTCAGGCGGCCAACAAATCACCTTGCTAAAGTGCAAACATCCAGCCTCTGCTCCTAAGCCTGAGACTCCAGGACAGAAAGGTGGTGTTGGGCATCACCTATGCATGGTCACCCCCAGAACGGTGCCACCAACATGGGTATCAAGCCACAGAAAATTCCATCTGCATACTGCCCTTCCGTTGGGTGCTCTCAGGCATCCCAGAAAACAACTCCCAAAGTGCAAACCTGACCCTCTGCTCCTAAACCTAGGGTGCCAGGACATACAGATTTTGCTGGGCATCACCTACACATGGTGCCCTCCAGAACACTGCCACCAGCATAGCAATCCACCCTCACTTAGCCACGTAAAACCCCATCTGCGATTAGGGACAGTGCTCTCAGGCGCTCCAGAAACCAGCTCCTTAAGAGTGAATGTCCAGATGCTGCTCCTAAGCCTTATGTGTTAGGACAGAAACCAGGAGTTGGACATGTCCTACACATGGTGACCTCTGGAACAGCGCCACCAACATGGCAATCCACCCTTGCATTGCCACCATCTGGATACTGTCAGAGCTAATGAGTGGGGATGTCTTCAAAAAGATATTCCTGAGCTCTGGGTTTGTGTTTCTTCCTCACATCTAAATGCAGCAGGAGCTTGGAGCTCCCACTGCACGGGTCTTGCAGGTGAAGGGGCCTGGTGGCATTTCTTGCCTCTTGGAGGCGTGTCTCTTGGCAGTTGCTGAGCTCAGAGCTTGCTGGGAGCTGGGAAGATGCTGCACAGTAGCATCTCATCCCTTGGAGCAGGGTCTTCCCTGGTTGACCCTGTGCTCCTAGTGGCAAATTTAACCTTAGATTTTTGGAACACTGCTGTTCCCTGCACTAATACACTCTGTGTGTCTGTACCGGACTTCATGTGTCTACTTTGATCCATGTATCTGGAGGACAGCTTGCTGCATCTCCCCACGGAGATCTCCCCACTTTTAACCCTTCAAAGGCTTAAAAAGGCAGCTAGCAACAACAGAGAAAGGCGCTCCTCACTGCTGGTACTGTGCAGGAGGATTTCACCACAGCCCAGTGTGAATGGAATGTTGCTACCTCTTTCCACACTCTCAGCATCTGCAGACATGCAGTTACACCACACATCAGACAAAAAAAGAAGAGTTTCTCAACTGCAGATTTGATGCTCAGTTACAGAATGGAGCATGACAGCTACTACACTTTATGGGTTTAACAGCTGTAGCAACCAAGATTTATAATGACACGTTCAGCAATGCATCATGTAAGGAAACTAATCTGACAGCGCCAGGTCACTGAGCCAACTTGCAAGTTTTTAAGTGTGTTTATTCTGCCAAATTTGCTGCCCTATTTACTGGACTAAAGCGAACCAGTTGCACTGTGTTCATACAGCTCGGTAGTTGCCTCTGTTTTGGCAGCTCCCAGACTCTTTTTCCCTGTCATGCTGCTGTTCTGGGAACCATTTGGTCCTTCTTCTTCCCCACCCTCTCTCTGAAAACCCTTTGAAGCATTTCCCACAGCATGTATCCCAAAAGGGGGTACGCTATAGGACAGGGGAGAGGAGGGACTGTAGCTGGGAGGAGGCGCTGTGGACACAGGCAGAGATGGGGGATGGAGCGGCTGTGGGAGAAGGGCCCACAGACCTACTGGAAGATGCTTGGTTGCCCAAGGCCAGAGGGAGACTGTGCCTGTTACTGCTCACTGCCTCTAGGCAGGAATTTATATCCCAGTCACTTGCAAATATTGGGATCATCTGTTACTTCTCCCTAGACTCAGAGTTACAGTTGACAGCAGGAAAGTCAGTCCTAAAAAGCATGAAACATTACGACTGTACCCTGGGGCTAGATCCGGGCCCACTTCAGAGCCACCTGAGCAGTAACCCATTGCTTCTAATAAATCATTTTGCCAGTGGGCTGTGTGTTTCCACGTTTTCCATCCTCATAGCACAGTCATCCACTGCCCAGATGCAGGCAGATGGATAGCAAAGGATGGCTCTCGTCAGTGGTAAATAGGCTAGTTCTCCTAGAGGTTCATTACTCAGAGATGCATTCTCATTATCCCTGCAACTCATCCAAGAGTCCAGTCCAGCAAGCTTTAAATCCCATCCCACAAACCCTTTCTGTGGGACCAATGAAGAGCGATTAAGAAGAACAAGTGTTTCACCAGGTCTAAATTCACTGCAGAGAGTACAGCACTTCCATTGACAAATACTCAAGGTCTGCAAATCAGAGGAGGCAGAGAACACCCCAGGTATCCTTTTAAAGCAGGATAGAGATACCTCTTTGTGTTTACAAACATTGATATGAAACAAGGTCTTGTAAACAAATAATGTAATGTGTGACCCTTTTATTAATGCTTCAACATCTGTAACACAGCAGCATGTGCTGCAGTTTATTTTTACCTTTATTGGTATCTAACAAACATTGCAAATATATTTATCAACAGGTAATTTAATTGCTCTTTGCCAGAAAATTCACTGCCCAAAATAATCAGTTATTGTCATAAGGTAGTAATATTTGAGGCAGAAACATTGCTGGAAAAATAAGAGGCAAGACCATTCACTGTTTTAACCTCCAAGTGAGACACTTCCTAACTGGTGTAGGAAGAAATAACTCCGTCATTTCTGCTCCTACTTCTTTTTGAGTTCCCTATTTCTCTTTCTTGTTTTAGAAATACAGGAAAAACATGTCAAGAGAGATCTGGAGCCTCATGTCCGACTCCACACCACCACAGACAATCACATCACATATTTTCTTTCTAGTTCCATCTTGAAATGAGTTAATTTTATTCCCCCCTCCTTCCCTCCTGCAGTGCTCTGAATTCATAATTATCTTATGGGACAAAAAGATGGTCCCATGAGCTTGTCTTGAACCCGATTCTTGTGTCAATGTTATCATAGAATCATAGAATAGTTAGGGTTGGAAAGGACCTTAAGATCATCCAGTTCCAACCCCCTGCCAGGGGCAGGGACACCTCACACTAAACCATGCCACCCAAGGCTAGGTCCAACGCGGCCTTGAACACCGCCAGCGATGGAGCATTCACAGCTTCCCTGGGCAACCCATTCCAGTGCCTCACCACCCTTACAGTAAAGAATTTCTTCCTCATATCCAATCTAAACTTCCTCTGTTTAAGTTTGAACCCGTTACCCCTTGTCCTCTCACTACAGTCCCTAATGAAGAGTCCCTCCCCAGCATCCCTATAGGCCCCCTTCGGATACTGGAAGGCTGCTATGAGGTCTCCACGAAGCCTTCTCTTCTCCATCCTTTAATTTGAAATAGCTCTTTTTGTTTCCTGTTATTTATCCCAATGGTGCACTCTTAGAGAAAAATAAATAAGCAAACAAACTAACCCACCCATGTTCCTGCTCAGCTTTAGCTTTGTTGGTGAAACAAGGCAAGTCTGTTTGTGTTTGCTTGGCAAAGAGGAGCTTTTCAGTTTCCTCTTACAAGGTCAGCTCTTCCCTCTGTGTGTGCAGGTTTCCATTCATTTTTTTTGACTGTGTATGACCAAACAGTATAACAGATGGATTGGGATATTTTTCCCTCAGTGCTTTGTAAATACTTCTTTAGCTATACTAGAACTACATCAGCTGTCCTGTCCTAGGATAAGTTTTGCCTTTCTTATTTTTTACCCCCTTGTACTGAGTCCCAATTATCCTACAAAAAACAAATGCCCCAGGTCCTTTTTCTCCTCTTTTGCTGAAACACTGGAGGGTTTATAGAAGAAATTGTAGCTTTTATCACTGGAGTACATTACGTTGCACTGTGTACTATTAAACTGATCTTTATTATTCAGTATCTCCAAGTTATCCATTGCTTCCCATCTTAACAGTTCCATCCTCCTCCATGTCCCCAGTGTCTCCCACAGCCCATCACCTGCAGTGTTCAGCAGCACATTGTGTTTCAGTGGTTTTGCTGCATCCTGTTAAGCACATCCTTGTACTTTCTGTATGAACTCCTGCTCTGGCTGTTTCTGATGGAGCAGCATGGTCTAACCCTTCAGCAAAGCCTGGAAGTTTTGGGTCTATGCTGACAGCTGTTCTGTGTGAGACAAGGTACCTTTGGGGAAACCTGTTGTTATTTCAGCCTGCTTTTCATTGTAGTCCACTTCCCTGTGTTACAAAGTCACAGGATGGTTGGGGTTGGAAGGGGCCTCTGGAGATCACCAGGTCCAACCTCCTGCCAAGGCAGGGTCACCTATAGCAGGTTACACAGGAACATGTCCATGGTGGGGTTTGAATGTCTCCAGAGAGGGAGACTCCACAACCCACTGCACAGCCTGTGACAGTGCTTTGCCACCCTCAATGAATGTTCTTCCTCATGTTGAGGTGAAACTTGTTGGGTTTTAGTTTATGGCTGTTGCTCCTCATCCTGTTGCTGGCACCACTGAAGAGTCTGGCACCACCTCCGAGATACTGATGTGCATTGACAAGATCCCCTCTCAGGCTGCTCTTCTCTGACTACCAAGACCCAGCACCTCATAGGAGAAACGCTCCAGACCCCTCAGCATCCCTGTGGCTCTCCACTGGACCCTCTCCAGTAGCTCCTTGTCCTGAGGAGCCCAGCACTGGACACAGCACTCCAGATGTGGCCTTTCCAGCTCCGACTAGAGGCGGAGCATCACCTCCCTCGACCTGCTGCTGCCACACTCCTCCCGATGCATCCCAGGATACCAATGTCCCCCGTAGCCGCAAGGGCACACTGCCGGCTCACAATCAACTTGACATCCATCAACGCTCCCAGCTCCATTGCTTTCCATTTCCGCGTGCAGTCAGACGGGGGGGGGGGGGGGGGGGGGGGGGGGGGAGCGGAAAACGGCTGCCCGAACGGCGGTGAGAGGTCTGAGGCGGCGATACCCTGAGGGAGCGGAGCCCCCCCGCTTGAGGAGCACAGCACCGCGACCGTTACTGGCGCTGCCGCCGCCCCGCCCGCCCGTTACCTCACGGCGGAGAAGGGCGGGGCGCGACGCGGGGCGGAGATAAAGGGCGGCTGCGGAGGCTGCGGGGTGCGTGCGTGAGGCTGGCGCGGGCGTTCAGGGTGCGCGGCGCGGCTGTGCTGACCGGTGAGGAGCGGGGGCGGAACGTGGCGGCCTCTGGGGCTCTCCTCGAGGCGAGCGGTCGGTGATGCTTTCTAAAGCGGTTTGCTGTTAGTTGTAAGCGGCGCTTTCACGCGTGGGGGTCGTGCGCTGCCCGTTGCGGCGCGGCAGAGACCGCTCGGCTCTCGGGAGTTGAACCTCTCCCGCTTCCGATGCCGTTGGGGTCTGGAGGCACTGTGGTGTCACAGGGCGCTGCTGTCTGCGGGTTTGTTAGGTGTTGGGTCGAGTTATACGTCTTGCAGGGGAGAAACTTGCTGGGGGTGAAGTGCTTCACCGTGCCGGAGGTGAAAGTATCTTGTTTTCGTTTCTTTTGTCTCTGATTTGAGGTCTCCATCCTATAGAATGCTTTATACTTGGTGTTAAAATAGGAAGTGCCTGTCTTTGCTTCAGAGTTAGCTGCTCCGCAGTGAATGAGCATCTTATGAGCGTTTCCCTGGCAGTGGGAAGGCTGGATGGGGCTCGGGACAACCTGCTCTAGTGGAAGGTGTCCCTGGCTGTGGCAGGGGATTGGAACTGGAGGAGCTTTAAGGTCCCTTCAACCCAAACCACTCTGATTCTGTGATCTTCATTTATCAGATGATCTTGTGATGGAGAAGTGGTGAAACAGCAGGCATCCAAGTACATTAAAGTCACTAAAGACCTATTGTTGCTAATATAAGCCTTGTAAAGTAGGCAAACAGAAGTGATTTAGGGCTGGGAGGCTTGATTCTCAGATTGATAGCCTGAGAATTAAATTCTCCACTGAACTGGAAATAAAACAGTTCCTCATCCTCCTATAAGGTCAGCAATGTGCATTATTGTCCTGGGTCAGGATCACCAAGCAGACACAAGTGTGCATGGTGTGGTGGGAAGTATAGCATCCTTTCTGGTTGCTGTGTAGGCTGCATGTGTTGCAGCTGCCTAAGGAGGGGAAGGATGAGAAGGAATGTTTTCAGAGGTGGTAGCTGAAAGTGCTTGTAGCTTAAGTTGAAAGTCATGGAGGACACTTGTGTTCGTTACTGATCTAAAGGATTTAGTGGAAATACAGCGGGTTTACCAGAAAATATACTTTAATGTGCTTGAAGTGCCTGAGGGCAGCTTCTGGCAGGCTGGATGCTAGGTTTATGCTGTGTAGGAGCATTAAGGATTGAGTTTGAAGAGCCCCTTGATTTGTCCTGATTTCATCTTGTGAATCACTGGTTTGGTTTTATGCCTGCTGATGCGACCCACAGCAGCAGAGTTTGTAATGCAGCAGCTCATGCTCAAGGACTGAAGTTACTTCCCCAGGAGCATTTTTACCTTACTGTGTACTTGGTCTTGGATTTGACTCTCTTTGGAGGAAGTGACAGGTCAAATGAGCTGCTCCAAAATTAAAAGCTGGAAGAAGACAGGCATGAAATAACAGCTGCTCTCAGAATCTTGCTTGAGAAGTGTTCCATGCACTGTACTGTTACGCGTTAGGAAGCTATACAGTTGGGCTTTAAACAGTTCTTGGTAGGCAAGAGTTAACTGGTCTCAGTTTGACTAGACTGACCTTGGCAGCTGCAGTCTTCACAAGTACTTGGGGCAGAAGGAGGTGAGGCCTCAGTTTGTAGCTGTCAGGAAGCACCTGGCCACAGTAGAAACCTGTAACATTAAGCATATTAATACCAGTAGCAGTTAGGTAACTGAAGAACATGTGTATCTACATACTTCAAACCGCAAGCCACTTAAGCACAACATCTTGTCAACTGTGACAAGACTCCTTAAAAAGTACAGTTCAGGCAAGGCTGTGACCAAGCCTGGCCAGTGAAGTTCTCAAGTCCTTAGTGTAACACTGACATAATACACATTACAGCAGCTCTTAGAAGCTTGTTTTTCCTCCACAAATGAGCAAAAGGTTGGGGCAAGTATGAATATTTCCCCAAATGTAGTTTAAGAAGGATGAAGAGTTAGTTGCATACAAGGACTGCAGTGCAGATCAAATAGTTGTTACCTGCAGCTGGAATTGTGTGTTACCTGCAGCTGGAATTGTGTGTTACCTGCAGCTGGAATTATGTCCAGGATGCTGAACTGCTGTAGGTTTTTGCAGGAGTAAGGTGTACTTGGTCTTTATCCCAGGAGTGGTACATGCTGGGTGGTTGAGAGAGCCAAAACTTCTATGATAAGGAGGAAATCTCTCTGGCATAATTAAAGCGCTTTCAGTGGGCTAGGTGGCTAAGCCCTGAGACTAATACCTGAGTGTCTTCCAGTTGGAGAGAGCAGTTTGAGCTTTATGTATAATGAAATGAGTTCAAAGCGTAGCTTTCTGAAGTGTTTTGTATTTACAGCTGCTGTGTCTTCAGCTGGTGCTGCAGATGATCTTAAACGTAGGTAAAGTGTATGTGTCGTCTTCACTGATAATATCCCTTTGATACAAACTGCTTTGCTTAAGTACTGAACCAAAAAAAGGACAGTGACAACTCAGTATTTTGTCTGCATCAGTAGAGAATCTGTGCATCACTTCAGCTGAAAGGCTTACTGATAATTATTTGTACATAGAATTCTTTTTATTTGTGTGTCTGTTAAGAAAAACAGTATAGAATATATCTAGCAATCATACAGAAGAGTCTAAAAAAAGTCTAATTTGTCTTTTTTGTATATATTTCGCCTCCTTACAGTTTCTTTGGAGAAGAAAAATCTTAAGATGGCAGGCAAAGGAAGTAAGACAGACTGCATGTCATGCAGTGTACTGAACTGGGAGCAGGTCAGCCGTCTGCATGAGGTTCTTACAGAGGTGGTTCCTATCCATGGCCGAGGTAACTTCCCAACACTGAAGATCAGTCTGAAGGACATTGTTCAGACAGTTCGGAGTAGGCTGAGTGAAGCAGGCATTGTGGTACATGATGTCCGTCTGAATGGCTCTGCAGCTGGCCATGTCCTGGTCAAGGATAATGGGCTGGGATGCAAGGACCTGGATCTCATTTTTCAAGTTTCTCTTCCAAGTGAGGCAGAGTTTCAGTTAGTTCGAGATGTGGTATTGCGATCCCTCTTGAATTTCTTGCCAGAAGGAGTAAGCAAGCTAAAAATCAGTCCAGTAACACTGAAGGAAGCCTACATCCAGAAGCTGGTCAAAGTGTGCACAGAGTCTGACCGTTGGAGCTTGATATCACTTTCCAACAAACATGGTAGGAATGTGGAACTGAAGTTTGTAGACTGTATACGACGACAGTTTGAATTCAGTGTGGACTCCTTCCAAATCATACTAGACTCCCTGCTCTTTTACTATGACTACTCTGAAACCCCCATGTCAGAGCACTTCCATCCAACTGTGATTGGGGAGAGTATGTATGGAGACTTTGAAGCAGCTTTTGATCACCTCCAGAACAAGCTGATAGCTACCAAAAATCCTGAAGAGATCCGTGGTGGTGGGCTTCTGAAGTATAGTAACCTTTTAGTGCGAGACTTCAGGCCCATGGATAAGGATGAGATCAAAACATTAGAGCGCTACATGTGCTCCCGATTCTTCATAGACTTCCCAGACATCCTGGATCAGCAGCGTAAACTAGAGACCTACCTCCAGAACCACTTCTCCAAAGAAGAGAGGAGCAAATATGACTACCTCATGATTCTGCGCAGGGTGGTGAATGAGAGCACAGTCTGTCTCATGGGACATGAGCGAAGGCAGACTCTCAACTTGATTTCTCTGCTGGCACTCAAAGTGCTGGCAGAACAAAACATCATCCCTAATGCCACTACTGTTACCTGTTACTACCAGCCAGCACCTTATGTTAGTGATGTAAACTTCAGCAACTACTACCTGGCAAATGCTCCTGTACCATACAGCCAGTCGTATCCCACTTGGCTGCCTTGCAATTGATTGCTTCACTTGGGTGTTCTTGATTGGAGGCTACTGAAGGCCAAGATGCTGAGTGTATATAGACAAGTAATAGCTGTTAGAGGTTTTCTAATGGAAACATGACTGCATTGGACTGTCCATTTCCTGGTGTGATAGAAATATGCAACCAAGTGACCTGCTATCACTATATACCTACAATTGCTGAGAAGCCTTATTACCTCTTCATTAGGAGAGGAGAATCAACAGCCAAATGTTAAGAGGAGTAGTTACAAAACTCTGTGCTAGTTCTGGAAGTGGCTATTAACATGTGATCTAAGTGGAGTATTCAGTAAACTGGATTAGTTAACTGACTGTAAGATGTCTTGAGCAGAGAAGAAGCCACTCCTGGAGTAGCAGCAAAACTGTTTTCTATTGCCTAACCTCATTTTTCTATACTTCCTCAGTTCAAGTTCTGGCCAACTTTCTATTGAACTAATTGTGCAAGAGTGGCTCGTGTCATCCTTGGGCTGCTTCTGCTTCCTGTCTATGTAGAACTGGTAATAGTATGGGTACTCTTTGTCTTGTAAAGGGCCTAAATGTTGTTTTCTGTAGTACCTAGGCATACATGGTCCTGCCTCAAGTTAAAGATTAATTTATTGGAAGTTTAAGATGTCTATCTTTAAAGCATAAACTGGCTGAATGTTTCTTGAGTATGTAAATTTGGAAGGTGGCATCTCTAAACATGCACCAAAACACAACCTAAAACTTGGTAATGTGAGAAGTCCTTGAAATGAGGAATTGAAGCCTTAAATAGAATTGGAACCACAGCTTGATTAGTTGAATCCGGGCTCAAGATAAAGCCTTTCTGAATTCATCTTTCAAAACCATTTTTGTCACAGCTGGAAAGTAGCGCAGCACTTGCTTTGAAGCTTGCCCCAACTGTCTTCTTCACAGGTCCACAGCAAGCAAAAAAAAAGAAGAAAAGCCACCACCAAAAAAACCAAACCACTAAGTTGCAGGATGATGTGTGCTCCTGCCACAGCACAAATTCCTAAAGTGCCTCTGAAAATAAATTTCTTATTGTACAACTTCAGGCAGGTTCTGAAGGCTTGTCTTTCTGCTGGCATTTAAGGGTTGAGCTTTGTGGTTTATCACGATCACCTGGTTACAGTATGTGATGGTATTTTGAGTGGTTAGCGTAAAATTCTTCTTTACTGGTCTTAACCCTCACCTGAAGAGGTATATAAACCCTCAACAGAACTCTCCACAGAAGCTGTATGTGTTGAAAGCCTGTCGCTGTTTTCAGAATATCCTCGAGTATGTGCTCCCTTGGAGGGGTAAGGGGCTGACCTTCCTAAAGGGTGTGTGCTGAACTTGCTGCTTTGAAACTCCTGTGCTTTATAAGGAAGGTTAAAAATCCCCTGGTTAATGTATATAGTGGTGTTAAACTGGTATATTAACTGGATGATTTTCACTGAATTGCAATAGTAAAATACATGTAGCAAATGATCTTGAGTTCTCTTTGCTTACCAGAGAAGTAGACTAAAAAGGCAAATTTAAGATCTGTTTAATACGTATTGGTGCAATGTTCAAGAATACCTGTTTGCTAAACCTTTCTTATGACTTCTAGCTGTCTCTGCAAGCTTGTGAGACCAAAGTGGCTGATCAAACAAGTGATTTAAGATGAGAAGGTAAACCAGAAAGCAGGTGAAACACTAATGTATGGTGATTGTTCAGGGTGGAAAACAGTAGCAGTGCAGCACTTAAATGGCAGTAAAAACCCCTGCCTGTTCCACATAGGACCAAAAACTTGTAGTTAGGTTGCAAGTTCTTTCACCTTTCAGAACTACTTCATAAAGATTGCCTCCTTAGAGCAGTGAGATTGCTCCTTTGGTCAGACTTCTTTATTTAGCTTAGGAGGTCAGGGAGGGATCCAGAAAACCTGTAGCAGAGTATGCTTCAGCTTAATCTTTTTTTCCAACAGTCTTGTAAGCAACTTCAGTAGCAAATAGACAAATAAGTTGGTGTCCTCTGTGTGGTGGTAGGTTTGTTTTGGGTTTGGTTTTTCTTTGGTTTGTTTTTGGTTTTGCTTTTTTTTCATTAGAGGCTTCCTGAGTAGTCAGCTAAAGGAGCTAAACTTGAAAGTGAACCCAGCCTTTTTTATTAGCTGTGGCTTGGACTCAGTGTAGCTTACAGACAAGGCACCTCTCACCCAAGACTTAGACTATTTGGAAGGCTTTTTTTAAAACTAGTATGATGCCGGTGTTGTCATGTGTGTTAAACTTAGTGCCGGCTTACTGCTGGAATGCAAACCAGGCATGAGTAACTTTGGCATGCAAGGCAATACTTGGCCTAGTATAAAGTGTCACTAGAAAGAAGGAAGTCTTTTGCTTAGGAGTCTGTAATTGCTATCATCCTTTAAATAGGTGTTTTTAAAGCCAGCCTGAGCTATACCTGTTGCAGAATTAAACCACTGCCTAGAGGCAGTGTTTGATTTGCATATCAAATAGCCTAGACTTACGTATCTGTCTCATTGTGGCTGGTTTTCAGAAACTGTTCCTGTGCATCAGCTCATGTGGAAGAAGTGGTCAGAGATGCAGGAGTCCTCACAAGATTGAAACAGACTTGTTTTGCTAGTCTTCAAATGCCTTGGCTGCTGAATGCCAGGCGTGTCTACTGGAAGAGGAAGTGCTAGAAAAAGGCTCTAATGAATCCCTACTGAGATAGAGCTATGGAGAATTTAAGCTTTCTGCCATGAAACTCTACTTTTGCTAATGTAACTTACTGTTGAGGTCTCTAAGGAAGCTTCATGTTGAATGTCAGCTTACTGAACAGCTGACTTGGTTTAAGCTTTGCAGGACTGCTGTGCTACCTGTCTGTTTCTTAAGTTGCTCTGGCATATTAGAAAATCAGTGCTTTGTAGCCTGGATGCTATATGTTAAGTGCTTAAATAGTTAAGACTGCATCTGGAAGCTGCACACTACTGCATTGGTCCTGCTATATAAGGGATTGCTAGGGTACTGTCTCATTGCCTTCAAAATAATCCTGGTTTGGCATGTAAAGCTGGAGTACTCGGTAGCTTTTCATCATTGCATTGCAACCAGGCTACCTGTTTCTGTTTCAAGTTGTCCTAGGAGCTTTGTATTGCATGTGGCAGTGGCTTAATTTGGTGTGTGCTAGTGGGTTTGTGTTCTGGTCTATGGTGCAAGGAGTAGCATGAGAATGAGCACTAGGTAAATTAAAAGTGATGGCCCTAGGCCAAGTCTAGGCTGCCTGCTTTATTTTCCGTCTCCCTTCAGTACTTAATGATGCCTCTGCAAATCTCCTCTGTCCTCTGTTGCTCACTTGTATGTCAAGTGGAGGTTAGAGACTGCTACACTTACTGCATTCCCTCTGGGCAGTGGTATCAAAACAAAGCTCTAGTAACACTAGAACGCAAGTCTAGTATCAGTGCATCATTCCTCAGGATTAGGCTTCTGATAAACTAGATAGTGTAGTTTAAAATAGCTCTGTTCTTTCTGTAGTTTATAAGCTCTGCTGGGCTAAGCCAGTCTGAGGTTAAGCATCTGTGGTCAGCTCCCCCTTGACTTAAGAGTTTACTGGTGTGTCTTCCTCACTGTAAGAGATTAATCTTTTTATTTGATAAAGATGCTACCAAGGAGACCTAGTAGTAGACTGGGTGTTAGTCACTGGTAAAATCCCTATGCCGATCCATGGTAGCTTTGAAAAGTTGTAAGGGAAAGCATTCTTCGTGCTCCCTGAGCTCAAGATTTAATTGTTGCTGTGTTTGTCCTTAGCTAGTTCAGTCAATCACTAAGATGGAGGCTGAAGACTCCTGCTTGCTTTCAAGTAACTAGTTTTCTAAAGATCCTCACACTTTAACGTTCATAATCCTGTCTACAAAACAGTAGGTAATATTTAAATCAAGTCCAAATACCTGAAGCTTTTTACTGAAACTTAAAGACCCATATTTTGGGATGAGTTCTGGGGTTAAGCATTTGATATGTCTTGTGCCTAGGCTCTGTGGGCTTCTGATGACTAGAATAACTACTAATGTTGGTAGTGATCTCTGCTTATTGCTATATGAGTGCTTGGGAAAAGACCTCATAGAAGAGAACTTGGACAAATTGCTTCAATTCTAAGCTGTCAGTGTACTGTCGAGACTTTTTTACTGTTCCTTTCAACTCAGTCAGGTTGCCGTAATTGTTGAGCACAGGAATAAGCAATAAATTGACCATACTCACTGGCAGCTTGGTCAAATTTGGGCATTGGGAGAGCCAGATGGATTGTAGTATTTGTAGCCTTTGCATCTAAGTCTTAACCATTTGTTAAATATGAACTGTATTTCTTATGTTCTTTAATTTCAATGAAACTAGTTATAAGGTGGGATGCTGGGCTGTAGCTGTAGAAGCTTTGGGGGGAATGGTTAGAGCACTCTGGTTTTCATCACTTGGAAGAGAAGGTCACTCACTAAGGTATCTGGATTGGGCTTGTCTCTGATTAAAATTGCACTTTCTGTTACAAATTAGAAGGCCTCTTTTTGTCCTATGTTTATTATGTTTTTTTTAACTATTGAAAGAAGTCAGCTCTGGGAGAATCCTTCTCATACCTCTTTGGAATAAATGAGTTGGGTTTTTTGGGGGTTTTTTTGTTTGCTTGTTTCTTTTTAAGCTGGCAAAACAAGGTACTAGAAATACTTGCATTTGTGATGAGCCCAAATGTGAGATTGATCGCAGTAACTTTGTCTACTGTTCTGCACTGTGGTGTTCACTTATCATTCTTGGAATTTGGGTTTTGGACCTTGATGATTCTGAAATTCTTGTGCAAATAAACTTATGCTAAACATTGCTTGCCTCAAGTAATTCTTGCATCTAAATTAGTGCTGGCAAAGTATTTGGGGAGCTTAGTGGCCAGTGTGTGTGTAGATATGCTGGGGGGGAAGGAAGAAATAGTGATGGGATACACAGTAATGGTGGGGTTTAGATGTTATTTGAGTCATGAATGTACACATTTGCCTCAACTTACTGAAGATTAGTCAGTGAGACATCTGTCTTTCACTTACATTATTGTGACATGTTTTAGTTCATATTTGCCCTGACTGTTATCTGGCCTCAATTTGGCTTTAGGACTGTGTCTCAAAATGGTTTAGGCCTGTTAGTGTCTGGTCTGAGCTAGAGCTTGCCAGTCTGTTCTGTGGTGCACTCCATATTCTACTCCAAGTCAGGGGCCCCTTCAGACCTCAACTTGTGAGCCAAGCAGCCGAGAAATGAAGTCAGCAATTGTTCTTCAAGTTACCTTACAGGTTGAAAGTCTTTGTGCCTTCACTCTGTCTGAAGAACTGATGCTTCTATGGACTGATGGTTAGTGTGGGTTGAGCAGGTCAAAGCTAAATAAAGCTAGGAGTATGTGGCAGTCTGCTTGCTGCTCCTTCTGCTCTAGGATTGAAAATAACTGTAGTGTAAGAAGTGCACTTGCTTCCAATCCTCTCCAGAGCTCAGACAAGTTCTAGCCTCTCAGTTAAGTGGTGCTGGAGCAATTCTAGTCTTCAGGGCCTTGTAATACCTGCAGTGGAAACTTCTATGGTAATCTCCAAAGGCAGTGTGATCCCATGGAAGTAATTCTGAAGCTTGTGTAGTACTTTTTCAAAGTGTATCCGCTTCTCTCTGAACTTAAATGAAGAACTAATAATACAGCTGGGCAACAGAAGCCATCTGCTTGTCACCTGAAACTTCTTCACCTCAACTCCTGGGTTTATGTCATCATAAAAGCTTCAGAGTTATTTTGGGTAACATCCTTAGGTTTCTAGAATACCAAACTTAGCTTTGCAGGGTCAGATACTGAAACAGAAAAATTGCTGTGCTTAGGCAAGTGGCGGTACGTACTTTTTCAGTTCCATGGGGGATGTGCGTAATGGTAAAAATTGAGAGGAACTGAAGAAGAAACCTGTTCTTGCTCTATTGCTGTTGTGTTGGTGGTGCAAATGCAATTACAAGTGCCCTATCCTGTTGTACTGCTAGAGCCTGGCCTTCTCCATGCTGTGGGAAGATGAGCTCTGTCTTGTGATGGGGTGGGAGAGGCCTTCGACAAATGTTCTAAATTGTTGCTATTGTTCAGGCAGATGTACTTATTTCCTTCCTTCCATGACGGAATAGTTAATACTTTTGAAGTCGGAGTATTCAGTGTGCCCTTTCAGAGCAGATGCTCCTGTGAGAGAAACAAAGGTTTTTCTTTGTATGCTTGCTTATTCTGAATACTGCTCATTACATATTAGTATTGGTAGTTCACAAATACACTAAACAATCAAAATTGCTATTTTCAGCAATAAAATAGCATTTGTATTTCTCCAGCAACTTAAAATGGAGGTATATCAAAAAGTGTAACATCCCACCTCACTGTGGGTGTTAGACATAGTGCTTCTGCTTTACTGTAGGAGCAGTGCTGCAATCTGTTCTGCTTTGTCTCAATGAGAGAAAGATGAGCTCCATATCCTATAAGCAAGACTGATGAAGGGAGTAGTTAACCTGCCAAGCCTTAGTAATTTTCCTAGTAGGAAAGAGTTGAGTCATATTGCTGGAAAAAAGAGTCTTGCCAAGAACTGTGCAAAGCAGCTGCTAGATCCTGAACTGGTAGTTCACATGTACGTTAAGGAAAGCTATACTGCCTACCCCAGTATTACCCACTGACTCTCAGCTGAAGAGAAGGCTCTGGAGAGACCTAAGAGCAGCCCTTCAGTTCTTGAGGGGCCTATAAGAAAGCTGAGGGGAGACTTTTTAGCAGGGCCTGTTGTGACAGGATGAGGGATGATGGTTTTAAACTACGAGAGGGGAGATTCAGGCTGGATGTGAGGAAAAATTCTTTACAATGAGGGTGGTAGAATGGGCACAGGTTGCCCAGAGAGGTGGTGGATGCCCCATCCCTGGAGACATTCAAGGCCAGGCTGGATGTGGTTCTGGGCAGCCTGATCTAGTTGAGGATATTCCTGCTCCTTGCAGTGGGGGTGGACTAGATGAGCTTTGAAGGTCCCTTCCAGCCCAAACTATTATATGATTCCATGCAGCAAGGCAAGTCTTCTGAGTGTGTTGGATTTGTGGCACAGGCTGGTCCTTTTATGGATGTGCTTCTCACTTCAGAATTGATCATCCACCTGCAACAATTCTCTTTTCCACCCCCTTTCTCCCTTATTCTGAAAGGTATATTTCATTGTGCCTCCCAGAAAGGTATTCAGTCTTGCCCTAAAGGTGCTCAGTAGTGGCAATTCATTGTGTACTTGGAGAACCTGTTAGAATATTTGATTATGGTCACTACTGAGAAATTCATTTGCATTTCGACAGTGGTATTTGAACTTCATCTTTGGCCTGCAGATTGCTTCATCCTTATCAACAAGGCTGAAAAGTTCCAGACTCTCTCCTGTTATCCACTAATCCCTTCAACTCCTGGATGAGCTGTGGAAAATGAGCATTTGAAGCTTCATGTTGTATATACAGAAGCTGGAGACTTTTTTTCCTATGAAACTTTGTGGTCCTGTGCTTCTCAAAACCCAGCACCAGTTGCTATCCCAATGCTCTACATACCACAGATAAAAAGTAGTGCTAAGATTGCTTCTTAACCTCTTCATGTCTGTGTCCACAAACTGTACCTGTGCTTTTTACCATGGCATTATGGCATACCAAGTGCTTGTGCTGAGTCCGTTACTTGTGGTGATTTCAAAGCCCATCTGCTGCTTCTCAAAGCAGCCTCTCCCATCTGGTGTCAACATCATCTGTGCTCCTGGTTGCCAGATGTAGTATTTTGCACTTGGTGGTATTAGAAAAACATTTTGTCCAAATCCTACGGGTGAATAGTTGCAATGTATATGGACAGAGTAACTCCTCTTCTTTATTATCTACTACCTTACTGACTTAAGTGTTGCATGGTGCCTGGAGATGACAGAAGTGCTCACAGGTTTGCATTGTTCTTGCATACAGAAGGGTACACAAGGTTGTTGTGAGCACTTTGAAACTTGCAGGTGGTTTAAAACCAGTGTCAGCACAAAGTACCCAAAGGTACTGGATGCAGGTTATTTTGGAAGTATTTTTTTCCTTCTGTAAATAGGGGTAGGGACAGCAAAGAAAGCTTATACCCTGTCACTGCTTAACAGCTCTTCCTCAGTCCTTTCGTCTGCACCCCCATATCTAAACCACTGTGGTGACAAGTATCCCTGCTACAGCAGTTCACAACATGACCAAAGCAAGGAGCTCCGTGTTTCTACTCTTGCCATCACATCTGTTAGTTATCACAATCATCTGCCTGCCTGTTTTACTGCTCATGTGGGCTCCCCAGATGTTGTACAACCCTGACTAATTGCCAGGACTGATGTAGCTCTCTAGACCTCATGAGCTCCCATCCACTTTCTTCTCCTGGGCAGCTTTAGTTAAGACTGGGGGAAAGTAAGTTATTTTGGGGAAGAGAGCCTGCCATCAATCCCACCGCCCAAATTCCATGTGACACCAGTGGGAATTTGTTGATTGCTATGAGGGATATGCTAATGGCCTGGCAAACCTGAGTGACTGGGCTTGTGTGTTACAGCTGCAATGGAGTAGGTTTCTGCATCCCTGTTTGATTGGTAGGAGTAACGTGTGGATGGGGCTGAGCCTCTGGAGTTACTCCAGAGAAATGCTGCTCATAAAAAAAACCCCAAACCAGTGTCTGTTTTGGAGCAGAGGAAACTTTGAATGTATAGTAATATTCTAGCTAGGTATGTGCATGCATTAAATGGGTGCTTAGCCTCCTTCCTTGCAGTGCTTCTCTGATAGAGAGGGGATTCCTATTTACTGCCATTTCCCAGACCAAAAAATGAGCCCTGAAGAGAAGCAGCAGCATAGTTAGGTGACTTGGGGACTTGCTGGCAGGGCTAGGAGGAGGTATTTTGGAAGCCTTGCCCTAATGATAGGGTGGGAAGGGAAGGGGGTGTGGATGGTACTGGAACATGTCAGAAATTGAATAGAAGGATGTGGGTGTTTAAAAAGCCCCACACAGATGAACTAGGGAATGCAGTTTTGAAGTAGAGATGACCGTCTTCTCACAGACATATCTGACTTAAAACTGCAGCAGCGTGCCAGCAGAACTTGCAGAGGGACTGTGTTATGCCAGTGTTTAGGATGCTCTGCACATGTAATTTGTAAATGCTCAATTGCAATGTAAAATCATGATGGTACATGTGCTGTTCTGTTCTGTGTATCGTATCTCCTCAGCAGTTACTGTGTGGACCTTGGCCTTTGTTAGCATAATTTTTGTTGTCCGGTTAGAAGTAAAAGGTTACTGTAAGGGTATAATTGCAACCATGGTCAGGAGTTTCAGTTGACCAGGACTTCAATTTTGTTTTCATAGCAGTTGAAAACACTGATTTAGTTGAAACAAAAAAGGAAGTTTCTCTTATCAATAAGACTTCATTAACTAGCAGTGTGCTGTTTGACAGCAGTGGTCTTGCCTTTAACTGTAAAAGCTTGTGAAGTTATGACTTTTAATTCCAAAACAGAGGCTTTTGCTTTGGAGGCGCTTTCTATCTGATTACTGATTTTACTTACTGCTAATGAAGAATAGGTGAGTAGCGAATGGTCTCTGGTTCATCTCAGGGTTCCTTTGACTGACTTGCAGTATTGTAACACTGGCTCATTGTGAGAGTTTGTGTCCACTGCTGAAACCTCCAGATCCCAGACTTCATTGAAAAGTAGTAGTAGTAGTACTATTATAATACATTGTACTATTATAATGCATAATGATCTTGAATAAGAGAAACTGCAGAGAAAAAAATTTAAACCTTGTTTCTTTATGACAGCTGCTCTTGAGGCTGTTTCAGGTGCCTGATAGATTACGAATGATGTCTAATTTGTATGAGAGACCATCTCAGAGGAGGCTGTTCATTGCAGTATATATTACATTGTAATACATCACAAATAGGTGCAGTGTAATAGCACTGGCTCGTGAAACTGTTTGAGTCAGTCTGACTTAAATGATGACATTTTATACCCGTTGAAGTGACACAGCTTTTAAAAATGGCATCAGAGAAGCTTGCAGAAAGATGTTTAATGTCGGGATGCCAGAGCTGTCTGGAAGCTGACAGCTGGCAGCGCACACTTTGCATCTTGAGGAGAGGATTTCTGTGCTTGGGCTATTTCAGAGAGGACCCCAGGGTGCTGCTGATCACCCAGCAGCAGCACGGGGCCTTTCAAACCCCTGCCATATTCACTGCTTAATGATGTGAATTAAGCAGCAAGTTAAGTCTTACCTCCAACTTTAATCAGGCTCCATAGCAACCTAACATACTTGTTTTATTTTTCCAGTGGTTTAATTTCCTTTTTATTTCCGTAGTGATGGATTCTTGAGAATCCAGACATGCCGGAATGCTGGCAGAGTATCTAGACTTGATCCAAATCTTTATTCTCACAGTATAGAGTTAGCAGAGAACTCAAGCACAGAGAAAATAAGACGTAAATACTGTATAAATGTTGTAAAAAAACATATAAAAAGCTGATTTTAATGTTCAGAAAGCCCTTATTGTGGAAAATATTTTTAAAAAGCTAAAAATCTTACTTTTATTTTATAGCTGCTGTTTGAATTTTTCCTTTGGTAGGTGCCAGAGGTAGCTTGTCTCCCAGATGTCAGCTGGAGATTCCTGTCAAAGGTGTTAAGGACAGCAAAATGTAGGTATCACTATTATTCAGGCTAATGTTTTACTTCCTATACTGCAGACTAAAGATAATACTTTCCTTAAAAAATCATGGTAAAATATTGCACAGGCTCACAACCATATTTTTCTTTCATGGAAGGTCACATATACATTCTTTTCTAAAAAGAGATGCATTGAAGCAAGCCTAGAGGTTTATTTTGGCAGGGGGTTCCTGATGTACAGCCACCTAAAATAAGCTGCTTGCAGCATTTCGCACAGAGTTGTGTCTGCGCTCAGGGTGTTATTGAGGGATGAGGCAGCCTGTGGTGCTGGTGCCTGGCTGCAAAACCTCGTCTGGTGCTTTTTGGCTTGTGATAATTCAGTTTTGGGTTAGCTAGGGTTCGAACTCCGTCTCTGGTTAACCTTTACAGTATTGCTTCTACAAGGGGTTGGTGCACCAGGCATTAGCTGATGTTGATGCAGCATGGGGGTCATGAGGTTTGGGGAAGAGAAAAGCTGTTGGTGGTCGTGTCAGGTGTACCAGAACAAGCTGGAGAAGTGGCTGTTTCTGTGTACATGCTGTTTGCTGGCAGTATGTTTTGGAAGTCTTTGTTCAACCCTGTCCTCTCTCCTGACGAGCTGTGCTGCTCTAGGAATGTCCATGTCTCTCCAGGAACTAGGAAGAAATCCTGGAGGGACTGGCTGAGATACCTACACGACAGACAACTGAAAAGGGAGAAGAGTCTTACCCCAAACTGCTAGAAATCAGGCAAAAATACCCGGAATTTCCTTCCAAGCCCACTGGAAGCATTTCTTCCTTTCTGTGACTATTTTTGTGATGACGTGGGTTCGTTCTTGCAGGTTGCTCAAATCTCTTTCTGCACACTGTGTCAAGGCGGGTGTTTGCAACTCTTCCAGCCAAAGGTCTGCAGGGAGCAGGGTGGAGATGCCTCCTGCAGGGAAAAGAAGTCTTTGCACCATCTATCTTCCTCTCTCCGCTACAGTTGAGTGACCCACTTGACTTGGCTTTTGTTTTTCCATGTCTGTGCGTGTGCCAGGAAACCCTGCTGCAATGGCAGGAGCAGAGGGTTCAGGGGAAAAGTCAGACTCAGAGATCAGAGCTTTATCTGGGAATGATTCACATCCTTTGAGCATGTTTAACCCATGCTCTTAACCATTTTTTTCCCAGTTATCTTTGGTCCACAGTTGAGTGAAGTCATTGGACTTCAAGAACTCTCCTGTTTCCAAGTGAAAATCACTCCAAAATGACTCCAAAACATTTAGGAGCCAGAAGGAGAAACCTAGTCAGTGCTGAGCAGCGGCTGGTGACTATACAGATAAGATTGGTTCAGCCAAGAGCAGTTCAAGAGCCTGGAAGCTGGTCATGGAATATCCAAGCGATAGCCTTTAGGATGTTGTTCCTGCTAGTGGTTTGATGAGTTGTGGCATGTATCTCTAAAAGCCTAATATCCCAACGGGAGGAAATTCTGAATAAGACAGGAAAAAATCTTTGTGGAAAAAAAAAAAAAAAAACCCCAACATTTTCAAGGGGGAAAAATGTTCTTTAAGAACAGTATTTTAGGTAGCCAAAGAGCTCTATTTCCATATTCAAGAGAGACAATAGCTTTAGCTAAAAGCCATTGTACTGAACAGTGAAGGCAACAAGTTAAAGCAAGATATACAGGATATTAGATATGGGGAAAAAAGCACTAATAGGTGGCATTTGATGTAAGTTATACTTCTGAAGTACAAAAAATAGTCAGGAGGGAATGCTGAAAACAGATACATTTTCCTTAATGCAACAGTCTTCCATTTTTGGAATTAAACTTACTGTGCTGAGGACATGCACCATGCTGGTTTTTGGAAGTAAGTCTGTTAGTAAATACTGATTCGAAAGGATGGGATCATTTTTTCTGATGGATGTTTGGAAGGGAGGGTGTTCTGCTTAGATGACATGCTACTCTTGAGTCGAGTAGCAATAGGGGAAACTTATGAGAGTTGCTGGCTGGAGAGCTTTCTGGCCTGCTGAAATTAATGTTAAATCTTGAAATACTGGGTAAATTCCAGGAGAATGAAAACATATGGCCTCTATTCCAATATTGTAAGAGGGAGAACCACATAAATCATAAAATCATAGAATAGTTAGGGTTGGAAAGGACCTTAAGATCATCTAGTTCCAACCTCCCTGCCATGGGCAGGGACACCTCACACTAAACCATGTCACCCAAGGCTCTGTACAACCTGGCCTTGAACACCGCCAGGGATGGAGCATTCACAGCTTCCCTGGGCAATCCATTCCAGTGCCTCACCACCTTTACAGTAAAAAAGTTCCTCCTTATATCCAAACTTCCCCTGTTTAAGTTTGAACCCGTTACCCCTTGTCCTCTCACTACAATCCCTAATGAGAGTCTCTCGTCAGCATCCTTATAGGCCCCCTTCATATACTGGATCCTCATCTCTGACTCCAGCTTTACAGATTAGTAGAAGAAATGCCTTGTACATGTGAGGGAGCAGTCCAGGCATGTGAAGGAAATAGAGGACTCTTTCTTGTAAGCTTTGGAAGATAGTATGAAGTGAGGTCCAAGGGGAAGCATCTTACGGCCTTTAAAAGATAAGAATTAGAAAGATCTTCCTTTTTCTGCCATGGGCTTCATGGGCTTGTTCTGGCTGTGGGCAAGGGAGAGGCTTCCTGCATCACTGCACAGCATGAGGTGATACAGACTCAGATCAGCAGCTTCAGGTATTAGGTTCCTCTGCTGCAGTGTGTTTCTGCAACTGCAGCACAGCAGAGCAGTCCTCGCTTGCTTCAGTCACACGTGAGGGGATCTAGAACTGAGTTAAGGAGGGGTGATACAAGACATGTCACTTCACCTGTGTCACCAGCATAAGGGGTTCAGAAGCTACAACTGGTCATCTCTAGACTTAGCTAGCAAATGCATAAGCCCCCATCCAGCCCCAGTTAGCACTCAGGAACAGTTGAGTAAACCCACCCAAATCTGAGATCTCGCACTGCATGTGGCTAACAACAGGAAGCCCGGTGTCAGCTCTGAGAACCCTTCCATAGGTTTGCTTGGCTGTAGGGGTTTCTCCAGAGTAGCCCACTCCATGCATACTCGTGTCCCATTTAGTAGCAGCAACCAGGGTGCATCCAATAGCAAACAGGCTTCACCAGTCCCATTGCATGGTGCCTCTGCTGAATGTGAGGCAACTTGTGCCTTCTTTAAAGCCAATTTAAAGGGAACAGGCCTTTATGAAGACAAACATTACTTTTCTCTGACAATCCTTTAATAGGACAATAGGAGTCTTCAGGAGACCAGCCACTCGGTCTTCATGGAAAGGCAGGGTCTTTCTATGGGTGTCCTTACTCTACCCACCAGAAGCTATCCTGATGGACCCTACTGAATGAGTCTTTTGGATGGACCCTCCTGAAAGGAGGACTCTTACAAGTGTCTTGATGGAGGCTAGGCTTTCACATGCAGATGGAGCTGGTGCAGTATTTGCTGCCTAGAATGACCATTCCAGTTTTGAGTGTGGCCATCTAGACATGGCCCTGGGCAACTGACTCTAGGGCACACTGCTTGAGCAGGGGGCTTGGAGCAAGTGATCTCCAGCTGTCCCTTTCAACCTCAACCATTCTTGATTCTGTGAATCTAGATGACTCAACCAAGTCTCATGATAGGTGTTGGGAGGCAGACCAGCTTACCGTACTTCCTGGGATTTCAGCCATCTCAAAGCTTAAAACCACCGAGGGCTGCTTGAATCTTTTTTCATTGATGTCATGTCTCATCCTCTTCTCACTTCCTGCATTCCCTGCCCACATAAAAGAAAGGGGATGTGGTAGATCACTGACTGCACTGAGCGCTGAGGCTGCTACATGAGAGGAACTTTGCTTGAGAAACACTCGGTGTTCTTTGCCTGCTTGAGGAATAAAATGGACTTGGGCCACAGAGAACCTTCTCAAATTTTGTAAGCCAAGAGTCTTTGAAAATGCTTCAAGTGCGTTTTGCCTGCATTTCAGACACGGTGCTTTGGAGAACATAACTCAGGGCTGTAAGGGCAGCGTTCTCATTAGGGAATGATGTGATTTGATGTTGAACTTTTGTCTTCAAAGAGTCTTGGAAAGAATTCTTCCTATGTGTATTGTGCTGTGCGCACTAAAAATCACAGATGATGCGGGCTTTTTTGAACAGGGAACAAAACAACGTTACTGATCACTTATGTTCAGATCCCTGGTCCTGTCTGCGAAAGGGAACGTATTTCCTGTGTTTTAATTCCGGCTCACCTCTGCCAATAAACTTTATCCCCTGAGGTTTCAAAACCCGTTCCTGCTATCTCCAAACCCAGTTCACCTTGCCCTAAATAAATATGGCTAACAAGGAAAACTTTTGTTTTCGTTTTCTCATTTTGAGAGAAACTTGGGCTCTCCATGTAAAAGAGAGAAGAGAGGCAGGCATTTAAAAGCCCATTTTTAGGCTCAGATAAGTCATTCCCCCTGATCTTGTCTCTGATGAATTGTCTCAATGAATAAGTAGTGACTCATTCTACTTGTGCATGTCTGCTGTGCTCTTTGGGTGAAACATAGAATAGTTTGGGTTGGAAGAGACCTTAAAACTCATCCAGTTCCAACCGCCCTGCCATGGGCAGGGACACCTTCCACTAGACCAGGTTGCTCCAAGCCCCATCTAACCTGGCCTTGAACACTGCTGCCTGCCACCTTTTATACATACCAGGGTTCAGCAGCTGCATGTGCCTGTTTGGGCTAGTGATAAGTGGGCCACCCCTGCCATGAATCTCTTGTATGAATTATATGAATTCCAAGTCAGAGAAAGGCCTGGAGGGACTCTAAGGGTAAATGCCTGTGAAGAGGTTGGCTTCTTGAAAGCTGTAAGGACAATTAAAAATGTATCCTTACAGCAGTGGTTTTCTGAAATTCCTTAACCTGTATGCTTCCCCTCCTGTGCTTTTCTGGCTCCTGCAAAGCTCAGCAAGGTGCCCTGTCCTTCAGCAGCTAGGGAATTTGCTTCAGAACATGGATTGAAGCACGAAGACCACAGTTGTGTGTGGGTCATAATAATTTTGTACCTTTACGGTTGGAAGATGACAATACCCCTGAGGTGGTAGGGGTGAAGGAAGCCATCCCTCAAACTCAATTTCTAATGTGAAATTCCAGTTTTTGTGTCGGTTTTTGCTCATTTGTTGGGTGTTTGGGGTTGGGCTTTGGGGCATTTTGTTGGTTTTTTTTGGGGGGGTAGGGGTGTTTGTGTGTGTGAGTTTTCCCCCTGCCACCCGGCTTCACCCAAGGAGCAGACGCTTCCCTTTGACCAGCAGAGCCCCCGGTCCACCCGCCCGGCAAGCCCCGAGGAGCAGCGGCGGTGGAGCTCAGCACCGCGGACAGCGCCCGGCCCAGTCCCGCCGGGACGGGGAGCTCCTCAAGCTGAGCTGCTGTGCTCCCTGTGATCCCAGTCTGAAGGGAAGGGTCTTCTTCTCCAGGACCCTTCCCATTAGTCCTTCTGAAGACAGCCTCCTTCTTGAACCCAGGGAGGGCACTGAGCCGGCGACAAGTGACTGAAGTAGGGGCCTTGCTCACTTGGCAAGGACCAGTCTACAGCAAACGGAAGGACTAAAGTTCTTCGGTCTGCCTGTAACAACATCTCTCCTGAGCTTGCAGGTCATCCTCACGTTCTCCTGTGATTAGGAGTATGAATGGAAGATGAGGACTTATTTGCAACCTACACAAATTCTGTGCACCCACATATTCACAGCTATGGTATGTTTATAGCTGTCCTTCTGTTACAAATAATATTTCACTGTGAGAGTCTCATAAGGATCAATTAATTTGCCTTTCACCATGACAGAAGGAAGTATTTTAATCCCAGTTGTATTGGTGGAGACCTGAAAAGAGAAGGAAAGAAGAGAATTGAATAGTCACGGTACAGTTCCTTCAGGCTCACCTCTACTCTTAATATGAAGCAATCTTTCCCACAGCATGGGCTTGCAAGGATTTCTTTGCTTCTTCCTCACAAAGCACAGATGAGCAAAATCTCAAGGCAAATTCTCTTTAGCAGGCGGCTGCACAGGAAAGATAACTCAGGTCTAGGACTATGACAGAACAAATATGAGAAGAAAAGCTTTCCCACCTTAGTGCCCACCTCATGTTCAGTATATGCTAATCAAAACCCACTAGGGACTTGCTTCCAGCCAGCTGAGGACATTTAAAAGACAATGCTTGCCTGGATGGTGGTTTTGAATAGTAGATTCCCCCTTTTACAGTGTGAGCTCCCTGCCCTGTTTCTGTCTGCTTGCTCTCTATGGCCAGAGGCCACGTGCTAGCTTGCAGCAGTGTTTGAGCAATACTCTATTTAACGTGTAACTTCTAATCCCATTGACATGTGGTAGAAACATAATGGGTAGGCCGTGCTGTTTGGGTTCTTGTGTAGACCTTCGTACGGAAGAGCGTGATACCAACGTGTAAAAGAAGATATCAGACGGGAGAATATGTAAGTATGGGTAGAGAGGTCATGACTAGATCAGCCTGACCATGGAAGTGTCAACAGGAGGAAGGAGCTGGATACACAGATGACTTTTCTTGGATTGTCCATAAAAGCTCTGTCTGGGGTGTGTGCCTTACTATGCTGATGCACCCAGTCAAAGAGGACTCAGCTGCCTCCCTCCAGTGTGCCCTCTCTGGCTGGGGAGAAAAAGGTGAGAGGAATTGGGGGTTGGCGTGAAAGGCTGAGTGGGTTTGAGTGGCCTTTGACTTCTGGGAGAATTAAAGGTCCCTTCAATGGTAGAAAAAAGAGATGGAAAGAAGGTGTCTCTGCCCATGGCAGGGGTTTGGAACTAGATGATCTTTAAGGTCCTTTCCAACCCAAACCATTCTATGACTCTATGAAAGGAAAAGCTGCCATGGGATGGGATTGAAGAGAAAAGGGTCATGCTGTGGAAAAACCCTGCCTGCCCAGGCTGGCAGGTCTCCCTACAGTGGAAAAATCATTGTTATCACCCTCAGGAGCAAAAAGGTGCTGCTGCTGAGGGACAACAGGGAATTCAGTAGCCCAGGCACCCAAGATGGCCTGGGGCTTAGTGGCCTTCCTTTCTTCTCCCTCTTCTCCCACAGACCTCAACCCTTACAGCCTCTGCTTGCTCCCCGACACCTCCCTTCTTGTTATCCTTCCCTTCACACCCCTTTGCAGGGGCTGCTGACTTTAGCCCTGTCCTCTCCCTCTTTAATTACAGAACCCCTGCTGAAGTTTTCCTGCCTTTTCTAGAGGGGTGCTCTTCTGGACAAGGGCAGCTCCCTCCATCTCTGGGCACCTCTTGCCTTGCAGCTTGGTGGGGTCACATAGCATGTTTGTGCCCAACCTGGGCTGTCAGCAGCTCCTCTCCAGTTTCACGTGTGCACTGGCACGTTGGTGGTGCAGAAAGCCCTGCGGCAGCATTTGCATCCCCTTGGGAAGCTTGTGTCCCTGTGGTGTGGGGGATCCTAGCCAGCTGTGCGTGCTCCCTGGCAGCCGGAGGGTGGTATATTGTGTACACAAGAGCGTGTGAACTCAGTCACACTTCACAAACAAGGATAAGAACAGAGCCAGGGCATAATCGGTGCTCAAATATAGCAACTCAAGGTTTCCTGAGAGAGAGACAAGCAAAACAGTGAGGCAAAGCAGGTGGTTTGGGCCCTGTGGCTTTCACTTCCCCCAACCTTGGCTTCTCAGCAGTGAAGCTGGTGCTGGCCATAGGGCCCAGTTTAGACTACAGGCAGCAAAACATCCCGTCATAGGCGGCCTTGTTGCTATGCAGGGCAGGAGGATTACTGTGCCCTGCATGGTGGCATGTACTGGTACCATGCAAGTTCCTCACCTCCGGCAGCATCACTGCAGCCGGCCCCCACCTCCTCCCCATCTCCATTGGTGGCTCTGGTGTCGCTACCAAAACAGCCAAGTGTGATTCCAGCCTGCAGCTTGAAGCAGCCCTGTGGCTGGTTCATGGACCAAGAGGTAGGAGCTGTGCCCCTCTTCTGCACAGCCCCTCCTCCTGCTCTGCAGAAGGAACCAGCAGAGTTGGAGCTCCAGCAGGGAAAGCCATCTCCCAGCATCAGAGGGGACTGCAGTGCCTGAGAGAGGTCTGCAGCATGGAGGGTCCCCTTCACCTCCAGAAGAGAAGCTAGGCAGCTGGAGAGCTTATAGATACTGACATTTGAATTTCATCCAGCCCATTGCTTCTTCAGCAAGGGGATGAGCAATGTTGCTTGCAAAACAGCTACTGGCTAGATCCAGCCCAGCTTGGCCTCACTGACAGGTCTGGCCACATCTTTCAGAGGGTGGGAAGGTTGGCTTGGTCAAACAAGGTGGGCCAAGGTGGCTCCAGTGTCTCTCAGCCCCTCACAGGAGGCGCATAGCTGCCCAGCAGCGTCCTCCTCAGCCCAGCAATGGGGCATGCGCTACTTCAGCTCTGTCTGGGAAGAAGACCCATGCTATAGCAATGCGAAGCAGAGGAATGTATCCCCACCCTGGCATGGCTTAGCTAACATGGGGTAAAATAAATTGCTGCCCCTCTGAGCCCACAGGGAGCTGCCGTAAGAGATGGTGCTACATGAGAACCACCTGTAGCTCTCTGTAGGCTTGGGCACAGCTTGTGGTGAGGTAGTTGTGTGTCACACATGGCCTGAGAGGATGTAAAGGGGAACTTCTCAACCTAGGGCCAGGCTTAGAGCTCTCCTGGGGCTGGATCTAGGCAAAACCTGGTTTGTGCTCAAGTAGGGACCACCAGAACATCAGCAGCCTCAGAAGACCCTCTTGGTCAGAAGCATTGCTTGTGCTTGGCTTTCCCATTGGCGTACCATGGCAGGTACCATGGCCGTGGAGGAGAGGCCGGGTTCCCTGGGGAGCTGGAGCCAAAAGGGCAAATGGTCAGAAACAGGGGCCTCCGGGACACACCAAAGCCAGGACACTTGGGGGCTGTCAGTATCCTGCTTAGCACATCCATCTCCTGACCTGCTTCGTCAGGTGGGCTGGCTGCTTTTGACCTTGGGTGGTGGTACAGCCGGGAACGGCCGTGCTCTTGGTGTCCTTTTCTGACTCAAACCAGCAGCTCTGTGAGAGCACGTGGCACTAAAATGGGATAAAGTTGGACGGCCAGGTGCAGCCTGTGTGAAAGCTTTCGTAGTGTTCCGAGTGCTAATAATGTCCTGAACAGGGGAGGGAGAAAAGCGGAGAGAAACCAGCTGCATCCTCCTGTGCAGTCATAGTGCTCAGGCTCACAGAAAAAGCCTAAACCAGGTGTTTCCTGGAGTGTGCAAGTGAGGGGGGCCAGCAGCTATCCCCCTTCTTCAAGACACTTTGGTCCCCATCCTCCTCCTCTCCTCTCGTGCCTGCAGACAGCATGGGAACTGGAGTCACCTATGCCCCTGAGATAAGTAACTTGTCCCACTGCTTTCCTGCATTCCTGCACCCCATGAAACCACTCCTGCCCCTGGTTTTGTGCTCTGAACTGAACACCAGCAGGTAAATGAGGGCCTTAGTCATCATGGAGCTTGTAACAGTGGGGCTCTGCTCCATCTCCATCCGTCACCATCAGTGTGGTCAGCTGCAATCACAGGGTTTGGCACAGCAGACGGAGGAGACCCACACCCAGGTGACTGTCTGAGTTGGGTGAGGGAGAGACCTTTAGTGTGTGCATCCAGCCATTGGCCACACTCACTGCCCTGGCACGTGTCCCCAGGCTTGCGTGGCCTCGGTATTTAACCCAGACAGGGGAGGCAAAGCAAGCACTGAGCTTGTGCTGTAGCTCAAGAGTCACATCCTGCTATGGGTTGCTGCAGAAGCTGCATCCCCAGCGAGGCAGCAGCTGCACCAACCCCTCTCCTGCATGCTGGCATCCTAGGCTGTGCCTGCACCCAGAGCCTGCTGGGTGGGTTTTGCTGGAGCAGCTGCTGCTGGCCTGGGCAATTGGGTTCATCAGTTAAAGTGGGCAGAAAATCATTTAAAAAGGGTCTACTGAGCTGCTGTGCGCTGCTTCTGGGCTGGAAGAGGTTGGTACAGTCATGGCAGAAAAGGGATGCTGCGGTATCACATGGAGACTACATGCAGTGCTTCCATGTGAGGTTTATGGGTGTCCCTCCATCCATGCTTGAGACTGCTCATTATCAGCCTAAACCCGAATCAACCCCATCTTTAGGCTCACTAATCTTCACCACTGCCCTTGAAGCCTGATCAAATATTTCTGTCCCTGTTTGTACCCTCTCGCCTTGTCCTGAGCCATGGCTGCGCTTCTCCCCTGTAGAGACTCACTGGGCTTTACTCTTCCTTAAATACAGAGGTCAGGAATCAAGTAATGTCCATATGGATTTGTAGTAATAAGGAAGGCTTTAATATCTATTTTAATAACCTTTGGGTTAAACAGCACAAGGCAGAATAGCTAGAAAGGAAAAAAAACCCAACAAACCCACAAGCCTGTATCCCTACACTGTCTGCACATTACCTGACAAAAGACCGTGTTAAAAACCTCTGAAAGCCCAAATAAACATTAGTTCATTCCCTTTTAGCCACTTTTTGGCTGACTCAGCTGAACATCCTGTTGGGTTCATGGGATGACGGCATTTGCAGCAGGTATGCCCTGGCTACACCCAGTGAGTTTATGGTTTTTCAAACCATGTCTTTGCTTCTCCTTGTTTTATTGCCTCCAGTGATTTGCCAGGTAGAGGTATAAACCCTAAGGGTCTGCACTTCTCTCAAACGGTGGGCTGAAGCTTTTTGGAAGTCTCAACACAAAGTGGTGGCGTAAAGATGAGCTCATTTCATTCTGTCTCCAACTTGAAAATGTCATTTTTCTTTGAAAAGCAGCATTAAACTGAAAGGAGAGTTGGCTTTCTAGCCTATCTTGCAAGGGGGAAGGGGGAGGACAATTGCTTTGCTTGAAGCACGGGTCTGGCCATTTGTTTCTTTAGAAGCAGACACAACTACCTGCAGCATTGGCAGACTTGAGTTTCTTCCTTTCTTTCTTTTTATTTAGGAAATTAGGTCGTGATTGCTCTTTTTCCTGGAAGATTTTGCCGGGTACCACTGATGTAGAAGATGGTTTTGATGCCACCCAAGCATAGGGGAAACCCAAGAGCAAACAAAAAGCTCCAAAATGCATTAAGCCAATCAAACAATTCAAAGCGTACATGTCTTATGTTGGTTCCTTTTAACAGCCCTTTGTCTCCAGATGTCTGGCAAGTGTTCGGAAGAAAGATTTTGTGCTTCAGCTGGCGGTGGAGGTTTCCATCGCTGTTTCTCCTGAACTAACCATCTTCCTGCAGGAAACAGAAGGGAGATGAGATAGAAGACGTTAGGGAAAGCAGGTCATGCAGAGACAACCAAATTCAGCATTAAAATCGAAATCTACATCTAAAAAACCCCAAACCCAAGCCCCTTCTGGGCTATCTTGGGACTTTCATAGACAGGAAAACAAAAGCCCTACAACAAATTAAACTCGCACAAAACCCCAAATTGCCTGTGACCTTTTGGAGACCACAGGAGACTGTCATCAGCCTGCCTTTGCCCCTGGGAGTGGTGTTGCAAAGGGCTGACTCCACAGCATGAGCCCTTTTTCTACCCAGGGAGGACACTTCAGCTTAACTGATATGGCTGGTATCTTGGGAAAGATTGAAACTGGCTTGGAAACACTTCCTGACTCTTTAACTACTGGCTTTGCCTGGCTGAGAAGCTTCTGCAAAACAGAAATGGAGCTTTTGCTGCTAAAGCTGTAGGGACAAAAGAAGGATAGCTGCTCTTGGTCTTGGGAAAAGAGGGGTTATTAGATTTGCATGCCATGGGCCGAACAGCTTGAGCAAGAACGCGCAGAAAGCCTGTGGAGCCCGTGTGGCCTGTTCCCACCACCCTCCAGGGTCACCCCTATCAGTGCTGCTGCTCCAAAGCAGCTGCTCGGCTTCCCTCTGCTCAGCCCTGGGGTTACCTGCACCAAGGTCCAGCCCTGCCAAAGCCCTTCCCTTGTGGTACCAAAGGGCCAGCTTAGTGCCAGGGATGGGGATGAGGGACCGAATTCAGGACATGGTTCCCCATTCACTGTGTTGCTGCACCTTGCGTCTGGAGTGAGCAAATGGTTCTGTGACGATTTCCCTTTTTTTCTTCTTTATTTATATTTTTTTCTTCAGTATAGATAGTAAAAAATTGCCTCCCTTGGCTTGGAAAATGGCAAGAATAGGATGGGAGGATGCTGACTGGAGGTGACCTTTCCAAAAGGTGTCTGCCCGCAGGAAAGTGAATGCTAAAGGAAAAATAATGTTTTGAAAGTGAAATATTTAAAATGAAAGGAAAAATTCCTATGAGTATAACATTTTGGACCATTGAATAACATCCTGAAGGCTTATTCTTAGGTTGAAGAAGACCCTGTGCTTTCTGGCTCATTTTCTGGCTGGCTGTGCATAGCGGCTGTCTGCCCACAGTGAGCCTGCCTGTGCTGGGGCTGTTGGGTGTCTGTCCTGGGACACAACAGCCTCTCAGGATACAACAGAACTCAGCAGTCCGCATGAGGCAGGGCTGAGCCCAGTTTATAAAACAGCACAGGCTTTTGGGCCCTGGGAAGCAGAGCACCTCATCTGTCTGTCCTTGTCTCCCCCCATCTTCCCAGAGGGACCAAGGGACTTTCTGCCGGCCTTACAGGCACCCTGTTGTGTTGCCTGGTCGTGGGGGGAGCAGCTCCAGCGTCGCCCCCATTCTCCCCTCCCTGTGTGAGGTCACTCAACTGCACGTATGAAAATAACACACACGTCCCGGTTTGTTATTCCTCCCAAGCGGATGAGAGGGCTGGAGGCTGATCAGAGCGGAGCAGTCTCCTGGTGAGTTCATTCTTCAAAAGCTCGGGTGGCCTGCTTCTCATTAGGGCTTGCTATAGTGCCAGGAGAAAAGAATATTCCTTTCTGGATCATATGCACGTCCCTCTACTGCTGTCCTGGAGCTGCTACAGCTGCTCCTCTCTTGGGATTTGCCAGACACAGCAAACCCCATGCTGTTTAGACAGCACAGGGTGCTGGCAGCTGGAGGTGGAGGGCTCAGAGCGCTGTAAGCTGTGCTGTGCAGTGCTGCCATGGGCACAGCACTGATGTCTCCGGCAGTGCCTAAGTGCAGGTATCCACTATATTCACAGACCCCGTGATGCATCAAAGAATGTCCAGGAGTCCCCTAAAGAGCTTTGTTCCTCCTCACCCACAAAAAAGCATGCCAAACCCCCAAGATCTCCAAACATCAAGGTGTGTCTGGAGTCAATTTAATGATGATGGTTTAAAACTGCACTGAGCTATGCTATGGGATGGGGTGCTCTGGAACTGCTCACAGCCCTGTTGTCCTTGCTGGCTGCTCCAGGGTTGCAGTGTATTTCTTCAGGCCAGTGGGTGAGCATTGTTTCAGGCAGAGGGCACATGCAAGATATTGGAGTAGTCCTTGCTGCTGAGTGCAATGTATTTTCCACAGGTGTAAGGTCTGTTTCTAGTTCTACTGCTTGGCTGCCTATCTGAATCAGTAAAGTAACTTGCACAGAACAGCAAACACTGGCATGCCTTTCCAACCCAGGTGTTGGAAACGTTTTGCACTTTGAAACCCTTGGAAACGGGCCACCGGAGGACGGGGCAGGAGGGAGCAATGCATTTTGCAGTGAGAGGCAGCCTCAAAGTCTGTTTTTAGTGACTCAGCTTTGAAGGCTCATTGTTAATTGTGAAATATTTCTGCACAGTTGCTTCTGTAATGACTATTTAACTAGTTTTGCTTGGTAATGATAACAGTAATGATTGCAGCATTTACATGTGATGCAGCAGAGGAGAACTTGCCTAACGGCATCAATGGCTCCAAAAATGTCTAAAAGCACACGTTGCTCACAGCCAGATCGAGATGTGCAGAAACTCCACCATCTTCTTTGGGTCTTGGTATGCTCTGCTGTACTGAGTACCCATCTCATTCCCTAGTTCCAATAGATGCTCAAGTGCAAACAAAGCTACTGAGATGGGACATGGAGCATCTCCCTTTAATGTAACTACTTCATTGGGATCTGCCAAAAGAAGCTCTCCTACTGTTACCATAAAGTATGTTTGCATTTTCCAAATGCTCTTTGTGGCCTTTCTGATGGCCCTGAAGAGAAACTCTTGTTTAATGTTTTTGTTCTGACCATGCTGTTGCCCATCTGCTCAGTAACGCCTTCCCAAATTCACATTTCACACTACTGCGTGTGCAAGCTTCTGATGCGCTTTCATAACGCGTCAGAGAGGCTCATGTTCCTGATGTGCCATACTGTCCAATCACCTGTGGTACAGCCCTCTGAAGTCCACTGAGACCAGAAAAGAGGCATTGCCCCTGACTTGCAATGCAGAGCGCTTTCAGGGGGAGCTTCAGCTATGCCCAGCGGTTTTGTGTCAGGTTTCCCCTCCCTTGCAGACTCAAAGGTTTTGGTGGACTCATCTGATTAGGCTTTACCTGCAGATGGTGAAAGATTCAAGCGACCTCATGCTCTGAGGTTTCTTTGTCCACACTTCTGTGCTTGGGTGAGCACTTGCCAGGCTGGTTCAGTGACTCCCTTCTGGGATCTCCCGTTACTGGCTCATCTCCGCATTCTTGCACCTTACTGAAGAGGTGGCCAAAGACTTTGAGGAATGCCTCAGTCCACATAGGATGTATGGGACTCTGAGGGCAGAGTTTGGTTACACTTGGCATGTTACTGCTGGGCTGCTACTGAGAAGAGCAGGCTCATTTGCTGTGGATCACCTGTCCCAAACTGCACACTTTTGCCATTTCCCTGGTGTTTGATCCAGCAGGCACATGGTGGCTTACTGCTCTTGTAGAAATCCAAGGCAGCGACATCCAGTGAAGATGATGCTTATAGATCACTGAGCCAGAGAGCCAGCCAGTCGTTTCCTTTACTGCCACTACTAATTCAGTCAAGGGGCCACATTGCACCTTCCCTGTTCTTGTGATGTTCGTTACTGCTAGATTTTGATATGCAAAGCCACCTTTGAAGTTCACTTTGTGGGCAGACTTGGTAATATCTTACTTGGAAAGAAGCAAACCTGTTCAGATGATGTAAACACAGCTTTTCTTGCCAAACCATTAGCAATGCATAAGTGTGTCCAAGTGGTTACAGCGGCCAGCTGCTGTTATTAACCTTTTAAACCATGGGGGTTCTGAGCTCTTTATTGCTCAAACATCCTGGTGAGAACAAGAAAGAAGGATTGTAACCGGTTCTTTCTAGAAAATAAGTACGACAAACCCATGGACAACACTGGGCATGTTCTGGGCCATGTTACCTAATCCCAGCACAGGACACTCACATGCCAATACAACTGCCTGGTGCTTTATATGTTGCTTTATGGTAGGTGTGAGTTTGTTGTAGTATCATGCTAGAAACCGAAGCGAGCCTACAAACAAGACCCAACTGTGAATGGTCCTGTTTGTAAAGTAACTCTATTTAGCCGTACTCATCTGAAACTCTACCTCTACCCCTTTCTTCAAGCATTGGGCCAGACGACAGCCCAGCTGCACTGACCATGCAGGAGATGATGCATACATGTGCCATGTGAGACCTGCAGCTTGAGAAGCAGTTTAAGTTTATGGTAGCCAGGAAGACTCTCCCACCCAAAGAATTCCCCAGTCAGGCACAGGAACCTCTTTCATGAAGGTACCAGGCATGCAGGCTTTCATGGGGAAAAGATGCACGACACACGACATCGACTGCTCTGCCACAGGCCACACAATTGGTCCTAGCAGAGATCCTGACTACATCACTCCAGGGCTCCATTAAAAGGGCAACAATTCAGTCAATCATTCTCCTTATCAACTACTTAAAAATTGCTTTTGGTTTTCTCCCCCAAAACTACCAACAATGCAACAAGAGATAAATGACCATGCTAAGCCTTTCTTCCAAGCGTTTGGTCTTCATATCATTTCTCAGTGAGTTACAAGGCCTTCCCAAAGGACTGAGATTAAGCCCATCATGTTTTCCCACAGCTTCCTTAATGGGCGATTGAAAATCACATATGCAGATAGCAATTCAGCTGCAGGTACCAGGCAGAGACAAGTCAGGACCACGCTTGACTAATACAGACACAATACAGATCTGGTGCAGACTCTGGCTTGGGTCTCTAGTCCAGGGACAATCTCTCCAGACCATCTCCCCAGGACTTGGCTCAGGCTACTCATACCATTGCTGACTCCCTGCCGACAAAGCCAGATCTCGCTCCTAAACCCAGTTCAACCCAGAAGCATCAGCGTTAGAAGAGGACACTGAATGGTAGCTTCATGTAGCATATGGTCACTGAACCGTAGCATTCATTCAGCCGAATGCTGTAGCGACAGGACAAGAGGTGATGGGTTCAGACTGAAACAGGGGAAGTTCAGGTTGGACATAAGGAAGAAGTTCTTTACTGTGAGGGTGGTGAGGCACTGGAACAGGTTGCTCAGAGAAGTGGTGAAAGCTCCAACCCTGGCAGTGTTCAAGGCCAGGCTGGACAGAGCCTTGGGTGACATGGTTTATCGGGAGGCATCCCTGCCCATGGCAGGGGGGTTGGAACTGGATGACATTAAGGTCCTTTCCAACCCAAACCATTCTGTGATTCCATGATTCTATGCCTCAGGCAGTCCTCGTTCCACAGCATAGGGATGGGCATTTAGCAGCCGTTCTCCCCCAGAAGGGGGGAATAAACTCCAGCACTTGGGAGAAATGAAGCAGAAGAGGCTCTGCTGCCTACATCCTCCCTGGAGTAAGGGCTTCTTGTAACACGTCAGTGAAAGTGTTGAGCACGTGATAACAGTGTGAGTTTTGCTGCTCTGGTGCAACCCACGCTGTAACTGCAAGCAGCCCTGCCCCAGCTGGAGGAGGAATCTGGTTTTCAGGGGAAGCACAGCTGAGAAAGGCTTCAAACAGGATCTGATTAGCCGATTAAAACCAGATGCTGTGCTGGCAGCCAGGCTGCCGTGGATGATCCCATACAATCCCCTTCCCCTCGGTTTTGTACATGATGTCCTTCCAAGAAAAGCCACCTCCCCCATAGTTGTGTCTAAATTGCATTAGGAATTTTGGCCTTTTTTTTTTTTCAGCTATACATGTTGTGAATGGTTTTGCCATTTAAAGTATTTCAGAGGGATTGTACAGATGAGCAGTTGACTGCTGATCACAAATCCACCCGGTATCCAAAGGAGGCAGAAACCATGCTGCAGTGGGCCTGGGGCTGTAGCAGGCCCAGGACTGCATTTTAATCTCTGCAGTCCTTAACCTTTACACAACACTTTCCACCTTCTCCTGGAATAGAGGGCTCCATTGACTCTGGGACCAGAGGAGGAACACCCTCCCCACCACGCCACTTCGGTTTTAAGCATGAGCTGAGAGGGCTCTGTATCCCAACGCTGAGGCACAAAACATCTTTCTCTCATTTGACTTTGGAAGGAAACAGGACCATGCAACAGGTTTGCTTACCTCTCACTGCTTTAGTATGGCTCAGGGCTACTTCAGCTCATCCACATCCTCATCTTAGCCTAGGGCAGAGACTGCATGTTGCTGCTCTATGTACTCAGTCATTTATCCTTCTAACTTGGGGCCAACTCCTTTCCCATGGGAGACTGAATAAAACCCAGTGGGAGAGCTGCCTTAGGAGTACAGGTTAGGAGTTCGTGCGACTCCTTCACGGCACTGGAGCATCACAAATTGAGTTGTTCCAGGTAGACTTCTGATGCTCTTCCACAAACACAGCTCGAACACTTCCCTTACTCTCCCCCCAAGGCTGCACTTGCTACCAGAAGTCACTGGGATCAGTTCCTACTTAGCCAGAATCAACATCTTCAGGAATTTCTGTAATGTGCTTGAGAGGTGCAAACAAGTTTCAGATTGGGACTATACATTCGGTTGCTTGGTCACAGATGTAACAGGAGATTCATCCTGGAGAGGCCAAGGGAAGGGGACAACTCCGTGCTCTTGTTTTGCAGTTTGACAAAGGGCTGATATCAGCTTGCTGAATAGCAGAATGATCTAAATTAACTCCACGTGGAGTGTCTGCTCTCAGCAGCAGGATGCTAATCTCTTTTGAGCACGTAAGTGCTCCGGGACAGTGCAGGGAAAAGGCCTCATTCGGTGCAAAGCAGAGGCAAGAGGCATATGCAATAGCAAAATCCTAAGAAAGAAGTAGTTTAAGGCTGCTGCTGGGTTAGAGAAGATGCCAGAGACACTCAGCAGCTCTGTCCTCATCCTGGGATCTTGTAAGCAAGGGACCACAGAAAAAGAGCAGCTCAGCTTCCAGTGTACACAGCACATTCTACAGGCTCGACGGCCTGTAGAAAGCTGATGCCACTGCCTACTCCCAACAGCATCTGGTTAAGGAACAAGCACAAAACACACCAGGAGAAGCAGCCACCAGATACTTTACCTTTCACTGCTTTGGCAACTGCTTCAGACTGCCTGGGCAAACAGTAAGACACTTTGAGTCACCTGCCCATGGTCAGACCCAATTGCAGTGTCAGCAAGGGACGATAGGATGCTTTCTGAAAAGGTATGGCTGCATAGTGCCTAAGCACCACATCTGAGTTTTACTGACAACATACTGCACTGTCAACATCCCATAGGGCATTACGGTGGTAATAACACCGCTCGCAATTCTGTTAATACATTTCCCTATGGAGACTCCCCTTTTGAGCCTGCACACGGTGTGAAATAATTCAAAGCAAGGCAATAAAACCCTCATTGGAACTTTTAATTCTGCAGTGACTGCACTGGGTTGGGGGTGTTAAAATGCACACAGAGTTATGACATACACAGGCTGCCTCTCTGGCCTCTTCAAGAAGAAATCAGTGTATCCACTCTTACCTAGGGCATACCAGTGTTTATCTCAGCCTAAATCACATGCAGCTCAGTTGGCTTAATGCGATTTTTTGGGCTTATTAGAATTAAAACCCTAAAGATTTTAATAGCAGTGTATGTCCTGAGCATTTCAATGAGTTTTCTTTTTTCCCCCATTGCCATGTTACATTTGAAAGGCCCCATTAAAAGAAACCATGAATTGGTAAATTGCCACAACTTCTGCCTCACTGGAAAACGCAGGATCTTTGCGGCACAATGCGGTCCGTCTTGCTGCTGAGATTTGTGAGGCTTGGGGAAAGAAAAACCCAACTATTTAAAGCAAAATCTTTCAAGGGAAAAATACACACACAATAAAGATGCACAGTGCCAAAATCTCTTTTTCGCTTCGCAAATGCTCTGGAGGTACATTCACACTTCACTGAGCCAAGTCATTTCTTAAAATGACTGGACTAGGGTTTGAAAAACGTGCAGACTGAGTCCTAAGAAGAACTGTTCAGGTTTTATGACTCTGAGCCATCTGTGAGTTAAAGGGACAGAACCCACCTAGGCTGTGAAGTGGAGACTTCAGTTTTCACATTACGCTCCGAATCCCCTTTAATCTGCCTCTGAGGTGCACGTTGGCTATTCTGCAGCAGCCCCACTGAAAATGCCACGGGTGTGAAAAACAGCAGATGGTTAATGGGGGTGGAAAGCTACACAAATCGTTGGAGAAGCATGGAAAATTCATTGCTGGCTATGAAAGTCACTAGACAAAGGCAGCTTAAACAGCTAGATGAACAGAGGAGGTAGGGACACATGGTCGCTGTTCTGTGTAGACTGCTGCCATTTTCTTCTCAAAACCCACCAGAAGAGTGCTGAAAAGAACAACACACAAACTGACCATAAGGTGGAACGCTACCAAGCATTAACACCAAGGTGGTTTTCCATTGTGCTAGTTTCCAGCTTTTGGCAGCACCTTGGACCTGATAATGGAATTAAGTAAGGACCCAGGGTAATGCAAAACCACTTGCTTTTTACATGTTGTATATGCATGACTGTTAAACCCCAGCCAAATGATTATCTTAATCTGTAACTTACACACCACTGAGAACCTGTGGAGTGTAAACTCAACATTAAGCCAGGAGGCCAAGGTAGGAAAGAAAGGAAACTCTGTATGGCTCTTCTTTCACTGCAAAGCCCAAACTCTGACATGCAATTACATGAGCAAGACAGGATTTTTTTTTTCTTGTTTATCCCAACAATTACAGTACCTCTAAATAGGAGAGAGGTATCTATTTCTGATCAACTTAATGGGCCTGAATAACCACCTTTTAAGTTATTGCAGAAGTGGCAGAAAGAGGAAAGCTGAAGTTTGGTAAAGAGAGAGCAGTAGATACAAGACAGGGCAGGGAGGCAGCTAGAATGAAACCATGACAGTTGTACAATCATCTTCATATTCAGTACTGTTGTGACATTCTCTTTACCAGGGATTCCATCCTTCTGTATTTGGGACTGCCACCCCCGATTATGTTTTATAAGGGAGCATTCTCCCTCCTCCCTGAAAAAACTTTTCCCCTCCAGTTCCATATGTACTGGAACTTCTATTGTATGGCTGAGCTCTTGCATGTATCATATCTATCAAAAATCAGTGAGTGTCAGTGTAACAGGAAATAAAAGGGGCACTGGTATCTTTAAGAAGTAATCTCTCCCATCAGAGGTTGGTATTGGAGTCACTGTTTCCCCCTCCATGCATACTTCAGGCAGATGGCATTCATTTATCATGCATACACATTTGGCTATGTCAAAGGAGAACATAAACAAGTGCAGTTAAAGAAAAGAAACCGCAAATGCCTTTCAATTTTATTCTTACTGGAAGGTAGTGGTATCCTGACATGTCACATTATCCAGTGGAAACTGATAGGGACTTTGTCAAGGCTCCTCGCTCACCTAGCATTTATGGTACTAAGTCTTGCAGTAATCTTGGTTTGGCTGTAGTGTTTTGTTCAGCCTGCAGACATGGCATTCCCAATTCCAGATAGTTTTGCTGCGTCAAGACCAAAGTACTCAGCACTTACAGAAAGGGAAAGTAATCAGATGTGAAACACAGAGACCATGTGATGAGCAATGTGTCAGGCTGGTACTGCACAATATTCATACAGACCAGCCAGAAATGGATACTACAAACGGAGCTGGAAAATGGTAATAGTTAAAACATGATCAAGTACTTTCGATGACTGTCCCAGAAAAGAGAAAGTCTGTTCAGAAATAAATGTAACAGCTTCAAAAAAACCCCCAAATAAAATGCATCTAGTGATCTTTAAATCAGCTTTTCCATTGGATAAATATATCTGAAATAGTTGTACAGTTCACAGTGGCATAAAGTTCTCTGATTGCTTGAGTGCTTGAAAATATCTCATCAGTAAAAAAATACCAGAGCTGGGGGAGGAAAACCCTCTCTCTGAATTCTGTACATGGGCAAATGCACAGGTTTTGGCAGGCATCGGATCCATGGGAAACCAGCAGCATCGCAGGACTGCAGATCACAAGTCAGGGGATGGAGGATAAGAAGAATAGTAAGGCCCATTTTCCTGCAATGAGAACAGAATGAACAGTTGAGCAAAATCCTTCTCCAATGCACCTTGGTGCAATAGATGGTGACACAGCGGCAGAAATAAAGAGGTACTCCTGACTTTGTCTTCCACAAGTATAGTGACTGCTGCAATTCACTCAGGAGAGGACTGTGTTGGTGATGAGGCAAAACCAGGCCTTGGTTTTACCTCTGTTTAAAGCAAAAAGTGCAGATTAAAAGTTCTGCCATTAAGCCAAAGCTGTGATGCAAGGACATGATGAATGCTAGCATAGCCAGTCACTCAAGACAAAGCTGCTTATATAGACACACAGCTCTGGCTACTACTTTGTAGTTACAGCACATCCTCTTCAGAATGATTTGGCCAGTGAAAGCTGTATTAATTTCCCCATTTGGTTAGGGACCTGGGATGGAGAAGGGAAGAGTGCTTGTTGATAATGTGGAAGAAGGAAGATGAAACACAGGTATCATTTATTTTTTGCAGCCAGAGTAAGGCATATAGCAAGTTTACAACATGAATTTTATCTTGCCCACAGGCTCTTAGTGTGTTACTTTACAGTTCTTGGCTGAATGAAAGTGGCCTGCCCTTTATGCACACAGGAAACTGCTCTATTGGAAAAGGAATCTGCCTCTTAGCCAAGCCCTCTACTTGGACTGATGTAGAAAAGAAATAAAGAAAGAAAATAGTTACTCACAGAAGAACAACCTGACTCTCTAGGAACCCTCCCTTTCTTCTCCACGTTCTTAAGATGCAGAATTCAGCCCCTTTAAAGCTCTGGCAGAGCAGAAAGGGAGAAGCACAAGAACTACACTTAGGAGCGAAGACTCATGCTTGTCACATGCAATCACTTACCCTGGCATCATACTCAAGGACGAAGGGAGGGAGATCTATCTGTTCTGGGGATATGGCTGTGAATAACTGCTGGAGGCTTTCCACATAGTGGATTTTGTCCTTTAGCCCTGAGACTGTAAAGGTTGTGAAAAACCATGCTGAGACCTGAAAATAAGAGCCAACAAAACCAAATTAAGATGATGCTGTTTCAAAACCTTCCAGTTCAACATAAAACTCCATAATTAGAGGCACGAAACACTAATATCACGGCAATAACAAAACAAGGTCAGGAAGCACACACCAATGACTGCTAGCAAGCACTGCCTTGAGAACTTTTGAACTAACATTTTCTGACGCCACATTCTCCTCCCCCAGCTGCCAGTTTAAGGTCCCTTTCTACTGTACAAGAGGACAGCTATTCTGCTGCTTGGTTTCAAAAAACACAGTAGTATAGTGGCACGTTTTCACTTCCAGCTTAGCCAGCTCAGAATATGACCTATTTGACTCTTACCCGACAGCAGCATTTTCAACCTTCAGCCTTCAAGCTTTCACAGAAAAGGCAATTCAAGGGAGAGAAAACCAGAGATTTTTAGCTGTTCAAAGGTCCTCTTGAAGCCTTTCTGGTTTGGGTTGGCTGAGTGTGCCCTGTTTTACCACATTTCAAAGCCTTATCAACTTCTCCTACAAGGTTTTCCTTTAAAGTATCCACACTTTTGTCTCTTTTGGATGTAAACAGGACAAGGAATTTTTGTTCAGCAAGGGCCAGTAAGACACCACTGATACTTCTACTAGTTATTAAATATTCCTGTTTAGATTGACCACACAAGCTTTTACTTTTCAATTCAGCTTCTCCACAATTAAGCACTATATTACTTTTTGCTTATTTCTTACTTAGTCTTTTCCTGGCAGGCTGAAGGAAAAGGAAAAACACTGTTCTACAACTCACAAATGCTCATATTAGCAGCTACACACAGGGTCCTCCTGCTGACCCTGCTTGAGGCAGGGGCTGGACCAGATGACCTGTGGAAGTCCCTTCCAACCACTGAATGGTCAAGCTTAGTAGTTGTACTTTGACTGCAGTATTAAGTTAACAGAAAAGAAGCAACACCACAAGAGAAGCCTTGAGGAAAGTGGCATTTTTAAGTGAACTAAAACATTAGGTCCATAAAAATGATCTGCCTGAACACAGCATTAAAGGAAAAGATTGATGTCTAAAAACTGCCCTGGACTAACTATGCTGCCACCTCAAAATAGAGTATTTTCATGAGAAAGGAACAAGAACAAAGAGAAAAGGAGGTAAAGAATAGGACAGAACATTAAAGATGGGTTCATTATTTTAAGAGCAGAATTGGAGATCAGCAGAAAGCAGGGAGACAGCTTATTAATGGCATCCATATATATATAAGAAGACATCTTACGAGTGACACTGGGTGACAGTTTAATACTGTGAAAAATACAGTAGAGTGAAAAACAGAGCATAATAGAGTGAAAAATTCTCAAAGTAGCATGCATTCCAAGGTGCATTTGGAATGATAATCATTGAACACTGCTGGGGATGGTTAATGTATAAAAGCCTAATAGAGAATATTTTTGCAGCCATCACTGTCAGCAGGAAAAGCGACTCCCCCCTCCCTTCAGTATATGAACCACTGGGGTTTGGCACGTCTTACCCAGTAACAAAAAGGGAAGGAGTCTAGCTAGAGAATTCTGATATTTTCTCCATTCTCAATAATCACAGGTTATGGAAACAGTAATATGAGAGCAGCTATTTCCTCACTTGTAAGAGGACACAGAACTTGAAATGAAACCAAATCCCTGTTAATGCGCTGAAAGCAGAGCAAGTTACACAGAGCAGTCAGCGTTAAAAATCTAGGCATCTGCTGCATTTTTCCTTTATTTTTCTTGCTCTGCAGTTCTGAATCTGAATAAAAGGTGATCAGAGTCACTCTGCCAAGTTCGAAAACCACAGGGTTCAAGTAGCAGATGTCTTTCCCTCAAAAAAACCCATCACAACACACATAAACTGTGCCACCAATCTCTCAAGAGTCATACCCCAAAGAGTAACTTGCTAAATTCCGGGATATTTTATTACAACTGTAAGGATCCTGTGTAAAAAAAGCCACAAGTGATTTGTGACAGCCTTTATACTGGCATCCGATCTGCAGAAATTGCTTTTATGACTGCTACAGAAAAACAACACAAAGGTTCTTCTTGATAATTACAAAGATGATGAATATCTAATCTGAGCATTCAGGTATGTTTCGGTTTTGAAACATTCTTGATTCACAGCTAAGTTACTAAGCTTACGAAAACAATTTCTCTGGGTGATATTGTTTCAGATCCAGCCACCAATGCTTCCATTCAGAATGCAGGCTCTGAACAGCTTTGTTTGGAGAGCCCTCAGAAGGGTGGGACTGAGAGGATTCACACAAAAATGGCCCCGAAAGCTCTTTATTTATGCATCAGCAGCTATAGAAACAACAAGCAGAAGTACATTGTCATGAAGAGCATGAAGGAATATGTGATAGCACTTCAAGGGTATCTTAATCTAAGGCCTGGTGGCGAAGTGTTAAGAGTTGCTGTCACAGCCTAAAACACTGCTGTTGCCTGTGTTGTGATTTCATCACAAGGTTACATTTCAGCAGCACAAGAGAATCAAACTCCTCACAGATTAGAAGAACACTCACATCAAAGCATGAAAAGGCAGGACCAGTGTATAAAAATGGACTGTGCAGTAACACACCCTGATTCAGCTACACTGTGTTTTAGGGTAATGACTGAACCCTTCTCCCTGCATACCAAGACCAATGAATTCTAGACAGGCAATTATCCTCAGAATACACACAGTAAACCAGTTTCATATCCAGAAGCCAAAGAATCATGGTTGGAACCAGAAACTACATTGTTTTCTAGGGACATGAGTTTTCCAAGAGCCATGACTAAAAGCCTCTTGATCCCTTTTAGCTGAGAAATAAACAGAAGTGACTCTAAGAGATGGCAGCCATACACTGTGTGAGGGCTCAATACCGCTGTAAGATAGACAGTTTTTATCAGGGATTTACGAATGAGACGTATACACAAGGGTGATGCATTAGGAAGCTGCATGAATGCACAAGCCTTCCTAATGACAGAATGGTTTGGGTTGGAAAGGGCCTTAACATCATCCAGTCCCTGCCACAGGGTGGGACACCTCACACTAGACTATGTCACCAAATGCTCTGTCCAGCCTGGCCTTGAGCACTGCCAGGGGTGGAACATTTACCACTTCTCTGGGCAATCTGTGCCAGCTCCTCACCACCCTCACAGTAAAGAACTTCTTCCTTATCTCTAACCTGAACCTCTCCTATTTCAGTTTGAACCCATCACCCCTTGTCCTATCGCTACAGTCCCTGATGAAGAGTCCCTCTCCAGCATCCTCCTGCATTTGAGACATGGGGTATTTTCCCATGGAAGGAAGTCAATGCTCCAAATAGGAAGATGAAAGTGCCAAATGTTTTTGGTATTTTTTGGGGTTTTTTTTGAGGATGTTTGAGGCTTCTGAACTAGCAATTCCATGGGGACAACAGCCCTGCAATAGCCAAAAAAGGAGGGGAGAGAAAAATCACCTTAGCAGCCACCTTCTCTACCATGACTTTCTGCTGCATATTCCCCATCATATTTCATAAGCTGACAGTCTCTACAACAGCCAGCAACAATCCCACTTGCCCTTCAGCTAGAGAAAAGGTTTGGCAGAAAAACATGGACACGCGTTCTTTTGCCTCCAGCTGTCCTGCTAGAACAAGATAGAAACAAATTCCATTTCCAGCAAGTTGAGAACTCTGCATCTCTCACCCTCCCTGCTTCCCACCAACTATCTGCTTGCCCCACAGACCTGTCAAGCCCCGCTGCAGTTCCCAAAGGGACAGAGAACATGGCAATAGACTAGTGAACATGAGTTCTCATCCTCCAACAACAAAAAACCCACCACCAAACTCCCCCACAAAACAAAACATTTCTCATCAAATAGAAATGTATGGTAACAGAAGAGAGGGATAAAGTGCTGCTGAGAATCTAAAACACTAGGACTTCCTAGCTTCAGCTTTTCCACTCAACTCCGTGACGTTAGTAATGTTCTGTGATAGCACCTACGTTTTCAGTAGCATCAGAGCTAGAATCTCTAAGTCTAGTACTAAGACCTTAGATTTGTATCCTGTGGGAATAATTAATATAAACTGGAATGTATTCTGTTGGGAAGCCTCAGCCTCATCTACATGAAAACAAGGAAGCTCTAAGTCTTGTAGCGTCCCAGCTGTGCACAAGCAAAGAAAGGACTCTCTGGAAATGAGGAAATTCTTGCTGAACATGTGCAAACAGATGGGTTTTTTTCCCTAGGCATATAATTGTCTCAAATTTGATCAACGTCAGCAAAAAGCAGAACCAACACTGAGGTTCAGCTGATGTGAACACGGAAGATCACATTTCTAACTGCTTTAATAGGACAAACAAAAGTTTTAGCAAGGGCTGCTGCTGATCCTTAGTACATCTGAAGTACCCCTACTGTTGCAATATGAGTAGCGTGTATGAAGTACAGAAGGACACGAGCTCCATCTTCTGCTGTCCCACTCACATCGCTGCCAAGGATAATACCTTACTGCTTGATGAGTTCAGTTCTTCATCTCCTGAAAGCTTAACAAGATTGTTCTGCAACCCATCACAAAGGCATTCTTCCCATCTTTCTTTGCTACTCTTCACTCTAATCCTGACTAACCTCATTGCTGCTTGACACACTGCCCTCTGCCCTTAGCAGGGCAGCTCCAAGTGCTACGCAGCACACATGCAATACCCTTGGTGGGGAAAGAAAAGGTGAAACGTCCAGGCAGTGAACTCCACAAAAAAGAATTCCCAGAGGTGCCGGCCAAAAAAAAGGACAAAAATTTCTCATTGAAAGAAACAAGAACCAAAGCTTCCATCTCCCTCTGTTAAGAGCACACACAAAACAAACGCAGGGCAGAGAGCTGCGCTGCACTGGAGTTTACCAAGGTTGGAAGACTACAGCTAGATCAAAGATGGGGATGAATTTCAAGGTATGACTGTGGATTCAGAAGATATTCCCTAATTTTGGAAGTCTTCTACATACCCTCCATGTTCCTCGTGTAAAGGCTTACATGCTACGCTGCCAACACCCAAAATACACTTTCCTTTTGTACTGTTTACCTCACCTTTGAACGAAATGTTGGGTGGACAAAATACAGTGCCTTCAAGTTCCTCTTGTACCTAGTTTGGAGAAAGAAAAACATCTTTAAAAGTGACTTCTAATTAATCTTACACAACTCAACCAGCAAAACAGATTTTTTTGCTATCGGGGCAGATACTAAAAAAGTAAATGTAAAGAAACAAACAAAGCAGAATAATTATTTGTTCAGATTGACATCACAGCATGCAGTCTTTCATGTGCACAGTGAAGGTTATGGACAAATTATGATTGCCAATGTTACCCAAGCCTCTTCCCTCAAAGCTAGCAACACACTTAAAGCCAGGCTTCAGAAGCTGCACCTCTGGATAGACACACAAACAATACACCCAGTATGCCTCTTTAAGAGCTCCAAAAGGGAGATCACGAAGGACAGAACTTCCCAGTTTAATAGACTTAGGTTTTGATAAGGAAAGAAATCATATCTTCCTTTCTCTTGCTTTGTTATTTATTTGGGTCTTTGTCCCAGCAAAACTCTCTCAAAAGTAAATGGGAAACCAGATACAATGAATAACAAACATTTGTACAGCACAGAAGAAGACCAGAAAGGGTTCTTTCCTTATAGACACTCACTTGGCATCAACAACATCATAGAGTTTCTTCAAGAAATTAGAGTCTAGTTGATTGTAATCATTTGTGAGTGTGTGGAAGTACACTAGGACATATTCCTTCACTGCGATATGATCCATGACGTGGATGAAATACAGAAGAGCCTGAGACAGAAAGAAATTATATGTGCAGAGAACTCTTTCACAGTTACATTACATCTTAATACGCTTCCTTTAATTCATTCGTTCACAAAACAGGAATCAGGAGGCTGGGTGGCATTATGTTTCAGCAAGTGAATATTCCAAGTCTTCAACTTGACTGTAACAACTCAGATGTGTCTTTTGTCTGCCTGACCTCACAGATGAAGATAAATTCTTGCTGTTTGCATGAAAAACTAACCTGACATTCTTCATGACTAAGCAGTTATAAAAGCAGGTCAAGCATCCTCTTGAGACAAAAAAGGAGTCTATGGTAGGCCTGTTTTTCTAAAAATAGTCCAGTTCCTCCTTGAAAGAGGCCATCCCACCCCACGCAAAGCTTTACAGGGGAATACATTTTCATCTGCCTATAAGAGTAGTTTCTACTTAGTCTTTTAAGTCTTCTACAGATGAAGTTTCAAGTATTAACACTGAACTGCTCTTATAATCAGACTCTTACATCCTGAACATTCATAGTCGACCTACAGAACTTCAGTTTCCCAAAGTCTTACCTTTTCCATGTCTATCAATGTTACTGGGATATTCCTTCCAACCACCACCATCACAGTGCGGCCACAGTTATCTACACCTACAAAAGAAAGAAAAATATGTCCCAAAACCTGGCATGGCTGAGTGTAGTTTAGAAGTTGGTCCCTTTCGAACTGGGAACAACCAGTCACAGCCCTGAATTTTTGCAACGTATCTGTTTTCCATCTTAACAACAGAGGAAATACGCTTAGAGTTACTGTTCTCACTACACCAGTAGCTATTCTGATCCTAAAAAACCCAGTTCATCACATCTGAGAAACCTAAGGACTTATAATGTTTCTTATAACTTAAAATGTTATAACATTAAACTTATAACTTAAAATGCTGTTTGTGTACCCCATATTTACCTCAATCTCAAGTACTAACAGCTATCATGTTTTTTGTGAAAGAAATCCTCGAAACCACATTAGCAAACAAGCAAAAAATCCCCACAAGAACAGAATGCAAAACCCCCACCCTTCACTTGCAGTTCTACCACTGAAGCAAGACTCTTCCAAGAAGCCAAGCTCTGAAATCTAAGGCACAGATTCCCAGAGCACACCTTATGGACCTCCTGCAGCCCAGAGAGCCTTGTCTAAGGCAAACAAAAGGATTTTAGAACTGCACCTACTGAGTAGAAGGTATCCCACAGCCTTGATACAAGCACCTAGATTTTCAGGAGGCCAAAGCATCAGCCAAAGTGCTGAACAGACTTTCTCTGCAGCAGCACAGCTATGCTTTCAAGAGCCTGACTACTTGCCTGTTTCTTCCTGTCATGGTGCAAAGCAGCAAAAAGGTGCTGGGACTATGGCAAGTTTTTATGTTTGAGTATGCTGCTACGTAAACAGTAAAAGTAAACTGAAGAGTACAGGTTCCCCATCTCTGCTTCCCGGGCTGCAAGGACCTCACAGCTATTTTCTGCCACTGATCTCTCCCTAATCTCCCCATCTACTGAACTCAAGGTTGCAAGATGTGCTGCCCATGGTACTTGGCCATTAGTACTGAGAAACACATACAGAGGACAGCAACACATAGTTAACCTGAGGGAAATAAAGCAAGCCATTTTGCTCTGGAAAACTCTATTTAAAATTGCTTTGTTAACTGCTTATTCTCTACACTAATCACCTGAAAGCAATATTCATTTCTTTGTAGTGAAAGGGTGGAAATAGTTCTTTTGGTCTGAATTATCTCATACAGAGCAACTTATGTGTTGGCTTATTCTAACAGTACTGATTTATATTTAAAGCTACAGATAATTCAGGATATGCATGTATCTTCACATTGTTAGAGCAGAGCAGTTTGGGAGTTTACCACAAACTGGCTTTCTAAGCCAATCAAGAAAGAATTCCTGCTGTACTGCAGAGATGATGCCTAGCTCTTGGCCAGGCTTCCAGCTTAATAACACGACTTTTTGCATACTCATGTCCAAAGCAAATATTATATTTTTACTTTAAGTTATCATGCATCAGATGTTGGTACCCTGAACTTACCTGTCTGGTACAAGGCTTTAAGAGAAGCAATATCAGAGAGGTCTTCAGCTCTTGCCTGACACAGCCAGCGATTATAACTAGAAAGTTAAAAACATCTGGTCAGGTCTAATCCCTCCCCGGATTAGCATTATAAACCTGAAGAGGTTCAAGGATTTTAGTGTCTTAGTTACATAGCTAGTGATTTTCAGTAGCACAATGAATATGCAGCAACTAATTACTATAGCGGCATGGCATTTGGGCTGAAAATATCTGAGGCTTTTTCCATTCGAATATATCCGTGTTTAAAAACAATAGGAAAAAATAATCTTTAAAGAGTCTAGAAGTCAAATACAAATATGGAGTAACCACTGCCACATATGGACTTCCCTCCTTTCCAACCTTTGAATGGCGAACAACTTAGTGCCTCATTTGACAAAACAGGGCCAAGCACTATGCTTCAGGAGGACTCCAGCATGGAACTGGTTCTAAGAACGTGATCATGCACGTTAGGATTAGCTGGAGTGGGGGAATAGAAGCCTCGGAATTTAGTTATCTTTTTGTTTTGAAAGACTGAAGGAAAATGTTTTGCTATCTGCCCAGGGCCTCAGGAGCGAGTGGGCAGTATTGAAAGCAGGCGACCCCACCAGAAAAAGTAGTAACAAAACAGTGACATCTTGTGGCAAAGAAATAAGGCAGCTGGTCGGCTGCACTGGATACCCCCGGGGATTCATCATTAGCGTCCATTTCTCTCCTACTGCTCCTTCCCTTCTCCCTTCAGGCCAAAGAGGCTACCACAGCGATCCAGGATGACACCAGGCTTTATCTGTATTTCCATACTAAAAGATTAGGCTTCACAGATAACAAAGTCATCATAAGGGTTGGTTCTCTGAACAGCTAACTAACACACAACATTCACACCGACAAGGAAATTCTCACTTCCTCTGATGCTGTTTTTGCAGTGCTGCCTCTGACAACTGTCCCTGAAGGATGAGGCGTCTCTGTTTATCAACATCTCCCTCCATGCGGGCAAAAGCATGGGAACCAATGAAAGACAAATCTGCCTCCAGACCCTCTTCATCTGAAGCATCTGCAGTAGAAACAAAGGTAGTGTGAAATGTACAGGGCAGCAATGCTGCTGCTGAATTGCTGTATATCTCAGTGAGCCAACCCAGTCCTCATGCTACAAGCCAACATGAAACCCCATGATGTACCAGGATGTAGGCCTGATGTCATGCTACTACCATTGACAGATTATAGCACGTGACTAATAACTACAGACTCCCTTAACATGTTGGTTTGCCTGGAAACTAACTGGACAAGTCTTACTCATCAGCCTGTAATAAAAGGATAATGGTAAACTCTCTTAAAAAACAACACCTGGGAAGAGTGACTTGGACTTTACAGTTGTCTTACTTGTCACAGCAGGAAAAATAAGCGTGCAAAGGAACAGATGCTGCAGCTTTACTCAGTTTAGAAGCTGTACTTTAGAAAGAGCTCACTCTTTGTATCGACACTGCAGTAGAGCTGGCAACGAACTGCATTTAGATATTTTTATAGTATTGTTTACAACATGATTGGGTGATGAAATACACGAGTACAGGCTCATTTGCTGGCGACAATACCAGAATGCTCCACTGAACTTGATGCTATCAAGGAATATTGGCTAAGGTTTCTAGCACAACCTCTGGGCAACCAGAATGGGAACCAAGTTCCCCAGTTTTTCGTGTGACATGCTATAGTAGCAATGGGACAAAAGTGCAGGATTCTGCTATACCCATTCACTTCTACAGATGCAAATCCAGTAATTTCACAAATTATTAGCTAGAGGTTGAATGCCTAAGAGCGAACAGCCACAGCTGCAAATACTGTTCTAAACAGCATTTTGGATGGGGGTCTGTGTATTACTGCAGTCTGATCAGCAGGAGTAGGTAGGTACATCAGATATCAAACTGAACAGGAAAATTGTCTGATCCTCATTGCATAGTCAGCCTTATCCCAACCAGCCATGCAAAAGTAGAAAAACCTCTGAAATCCATTCCAAGTTATCTGCTTTTGATGGTTTCAGACTTCTCCTGAAGAAGTGCAAAACTCTGACAACACTGCTTAATAAATAAGGCAGTGTGTGCCAACTATGCCTATTTATATATTGTTTTGCCATACATATCTCACTTCCTCAACCCTGATGTCTAGGCAACCTCTTTACAAACAGGCTTCTTTGGCAACCTCCTTACAGACTTCTTTCACTGAGTTTTTACAGCCATTTCCCAAAACCTGATCTTTGGGTTGATCTAGTTCTCTCTTTTAGGGAGCTTCTGCTATTTTTCATTGAGCATCTGCTAGTGTGATGCACATGAATACGATGCATATTCAACAGAATCTTATCATTTGAGACAGCATTTGCTAACATATGAGCAGCATGTTGCTAATATAGAAGCTAGACCATTAACAGTAATGCCTTTTTAAGTTAGAGGCTGCATAAGATTCTGCAAAAAGAGTCTGTAAAAGTCCTAATCATCTTGTAGAAAGTTCACAAAGGGAACGAAAACTTAACTATCCAGGCTCTCCCCCAAGAAAGCAAACAGAACAACAGCTCAAACACATCCTCTAACCACACCACTCTACACAACACGGCAGAAAGCAGAAGTTACTGCTGTGGAACACATGAAACCAACAAGACAGCTTGACAACTGCCTTCATTATAGCCTGCCTTAGGTGAGGCGAATCGAGGTAGGAAAACATCTCTCTGCTTCCTATGTGCCTTTTCTGGTTTTCCACTGCTCTTCACACAGAGATACTTATTCCAATGTTCAGTTAAGAACTCACCATCTGGAACACCCGGCTTTTCAGTAATCCTGATCTGCCGCTCTGGTACTACAGGCTCCCCTTCTGCATTGCCAATATCTGCAGGGAGGTAAGGCAAGGATTGTATCTCTTCTTCCAATGATCTTGGAAAATACAGAGGCAGCAACTTCTGGTAAGTGGCCTACAAATAAGAAAAATGCCTGAAGGGTCTATCACGCATCCTTGCTCTTCAGTTAAGTAACATCTGCTGAGGGGTCTTCTCAGCAGTATGCTGACGAAGTACTACTTCCCTCAATGGCTTAATTCCTTTGGTCAGAGTAGCAAATGACCTTAAGAGGACACTACTTTAACCTGCATGAACTCAGGAGATTGCAGATACTTTAGCTTTGTGATGAAGTTGCAACATGCATGGATAACAGACTTCAGTGAAAGGCTGCTTATATTTAAGTGCATCACTACAGAGATTACCTTTAGGGATCTGGTGGGGAAAAAAACACCACCGACCAAGAGAAACTCATGGATGAAAGTAGTGGAAATCTCTGTTAACAATGTAGTACTTTATGTGTTCTCTCCAACTGATTAGGAGTTTTAGAATCCCCAACAAATTAGTTATTTTCCTCATTCAGATGCCACAGAACCTAAGCAACAGCGTGGGTGTCCTGCCCAGGAACTGCCATTAGCAAGTCCAAGGTACAAGAAAAGTCAACATTCAAACTGCTAGCATCTGTCTGAACACAGATAATTCAATGTCCAGCTTGTTACTTCAACAAGCCAGCAAGTAAGATATTTGCAGGTGATTTGTGGGTACGCTAAACTGGCCCTTTTTAAGCACAAGGGGAAGCAGCACTGTGTAAGGAGGAAATTTTGTATGAGGAATTCCCTTTCTGGCTGGCTGATGCCATCCAGCACAGTTGCATTGCTATAACCTCTAGTATTGGCTCCTGTTTATGGCTTAGGAACATGAAAGCCAGAAGTGGAAAGATTTTGAACATGACCATAGTGACTGCTATAAGAGCATAAGCAGTACTGGGAAAGATGCTACACTAGTGGGAGGCAGAAGGACTCTGTGGGACCAAAAGCCTATGTAATCTGAAGGAGAAATCTGAATCCAGCTCTACAATGCAGGAGTTAATACTGCTGCAGAGAAGATCAAACATGCCCATGAATTTTGGTGGAATGAACGTCAAGGAGATACCTCTTCAAGCTCAGAGACTGCAAACACCACCTTCTCCAGAGTCTCTCCATGAATTTCTAGGAACCTTCTAACTGTGCCTGCAAGCAAGAAGATTAAACGTAGTTAACAAAACAGGAGACATTTACATGCACGACTATAAGCAAGGAAGTCAGAGTGCAGAATACAGACACATCGCTCTCATACCAAACAGCTCCACAGGCTGTACGCAAATGTGGACTAAATGGTAGTTTAGGACACCAAATGGGCCATTTGCCATATTGGAAGGTCCACCTCTACTCTCTCCTGGTGCTCACTTTAGTGATGGGTACAAAAAGAGAAGAAGTCCCTCTCTGATTTTAGCTTACAAGGTATTCTGCAGTCTGTGGAATATGATTCTATGGCCTGCAAAATCAAGCCAAGTCCATCCTTTACAGACACCTGTGCAAACTGCCAAACCCAGACATTGCTAAAAGAAGTCATAACCTAAAGTCACCAGGAAAGCAAAATTATAAGCAAGCTACAGGAGAAGCTGGTACAAGCCATTCAGCCACACAAAATCTCAGGGGTCAGCTATGCCCAAGAGGCATCTAAAACTTATGTTTGTAAATCACGAGAGAGTTTATTTCCTCTATTACTTTTTGGAACTTCACCAAAGCTTTGGCATAAACCAGGGACGCAGTCAAGTTCCTAAGCATTTGCAGCTGAGGGGAAAAAAGGTTTTGTAACCAAGCTCCCAGTCAGACATATCCTTGTACAGATGAGGTCCTTGAGCTGCAATAATCTTGACACGTCAGGATTTTCAAGTGCTTTCCTGTCAGACTGCCAAGAGAGAAAGTGTCCAAACAAATAGGTTGGTCTGGCAGTATTTTATTAAGTACTATATAGCCCTACAGAGACACCAGAAGGGAGCAATAAAAAAGCCTACTCTACCCAGAATACACTAGTATGAGAAACAGCAGAAGAACAAAAAGAAAAGGGGGGGGGGGGGGGGGGGAAGAGGCAGCTATTTCCAAATACTTCCCGTGTAGAAATTTGTGTAATTGGGTTGACCTGCACTACTTTACAGGACAAACGCAGCTGTGCGGTTCCAGAGCAGTGTCCTGAACCTATGTGAGCAGATGTTTTCAGATGCCTCACACAACAGGCAGATAGAGAACACAACAGACTAAACTGTTTCTCCAGTATCAGCACCTCTGCTGAACAGAGGGTAGGAAAGATTTCTCCAGTCAGCTTACACAGCGAGAGGAAAACCCACCCCTTCCATCTGCAACAACTTCCCTATTGTGCAGGTGTACCATGCAGGAAAGTAGAGGGACTGGGTGGTGGTGGTGGTGGAAAGCAGACAGGAGCAGGCCAATAGAAAAAGTCAAAACAGAAAAGGGGAAAGTAAGAATGAGGCAAGTATGTAATTTCTTCTCTGAGCTCTTTACTAGAACTATTTTCAGCCTAGGAAATGTTCTGATTTGTTTTTAGCAGCCTTCATTTTTTTAGTGTAGTTTCCTCTTGAAAGCAAATTGGAGAACTTTTAGCTATATAATGCTTTCTGATAAGAAATCCCATAAAACAAATACTCTAAGCATAAGAACAATTTCCCCTTGTTCGTTCTGAACCTGATTCATACTAGCATTGTTTAAAGGTTCTTATTTTGGGAGACAGTAAACAGCTGACTCCTATTCACCATTTCCATGCCACTCATGAGTTCACAGACATCTGTTACACTCCCTTCAAGTTCAGCGTATTCCAGCCTGAAAAAGACTTCAGTTTACTTAGCTGTTTCTTGCCTTTCCCTGTTCCTGTTGCCCTCCTCAACTTCCACTTCTGCTATATTCTTTCTGAATGTGCAGCTTCAAAGGGTGGACAAAACACAGATTTATAACCTAACATACTTCATTTTGTTGTATCTTACCCAGCTTGCTATTTTGAACTCCAGTGAGCTGCTGTGTTCATGGAACTATTATAATCCCAAGATTTTACTCTGTAGGATTAGCCCACCGTTTTGCATGTGAAGGCATCTTTTCCAGGTTAATCAATACATTGAAGACTATGAGTTCCAGCACAGACTCTCATGGATATTTACTGATGACATCTCTGAGAAAGGATCATTCGCTTTTATCCTCCATTTCTTGATCAACCATGGAAGGCCTTTTCTTTTTTATAGCCTCTAACTACAGCCCCCTAAAACCAGGGTTTCCCCATATCAACAGCAACATGTCAGAGGTAAGCGATCTGCTGAATACTGCCATCCAGTTTGCATTGCTTTCCAACAAACTTACGCAGAGCTATGTGGGTTGCATCTTCCAAGGGGTAGCATCTTTTCAGAGAGTTAATGACACAAAATCCTATGGAGCACATTGCCTGTTCCCTGAAATCCAGAAAAAAAAAGGCAAACGAATAGACAGTCAGATGAGAAAACATGTCTGGTGGTACAGTAGCTAACACCAACACTTCTTATCCTCTGCAGCAATCCTCTTTCAGGTTTTTGCAGAAGGATTCTTCCCTGGCAAGATGTACACATACCACCCTAAAGCAGAGGAGGAGGGAACCATTAACGATTCCACAGTTTCCTCTTGTGTTTGCGTTCAGATTTCTCCTTCTACCTCAGCTACATTGTTCCTGCAGTCTTCCATATTCTGAATGAAGTTCTTCCCTCAAGCTCCCTGCAATCCTTTGCAGAATACTCTCCTTCCAGCATAGGAGTGGCAGCGAGGAGGAGAAGGGGAGAAGAAGGTGCTCTTTATTGCAATTCTTCCACCTGACCTACCACTTGTTTTGCTAAAGGTCTAGACACAGTCCAGGGTGGCTTACTCAATACTAGGTGTGATTAGACAATCACTGGCATGGAGGTAACACACACTTTAAGATCAGTAAGATGCTTCCACCAGAAGAGTAAATCAGAGGTGTTACTAACGCTCATCAGAGGAGGCTGAGCAAGCTCAGAGTTGGTAGACGATTTCACAAGCAACAGAATTTACTCTAAAGAACAGATTGACCGGAAGAATTCAGAAAGCACAATTATTAGAAACTTTAGACTGTTTATAACATGTTTCAATCCAGGCCTGACTTCACTTGTTAGTTCTGAGGCAGAACAGAACTGGCACATACTAGAAACCTTAGCTGTAACCTTGATTATGAAATGATTACTATTGTACTGTAGCACATGGGGTAGACTTGAAAGAACAGATCTTCCCAACCTTAAGAAATTGTCAACTATGTTTTCTGACACTGCTCTTGTTCAGGTATTTTTTTGTAACCGTTACCTTTACAGCAGCTGTCACAGGAAAAGACCAGAATACAGGAAAGGGCACAGATAACCAGAAACAAAAAGACCCATTAGCTAGGAGGAAGTAGAAAACATCACAGATGAAACAGGAAAAGCTAAAATCCCCAGGAACCATGGATTTAGAAATAAACTTGCACCCTGACTCAGAGTTTTAGATGGCTGATGAACAGAGGCAGAAAGGTCAAATATTTGAACTGATACAGCAGTCAGATCTGCCTATGGGTATATGCATGTGGCTGCAGACACATGAAGTTGGGGCTTGAGAAAGCTCATTTAAAGCTTTTCACAGCATGAAACCCAACACACTTACCAATGCTGCACCTCCTCAGAGTAACTGACTACTGTGCAGCTCTAGCTATGCTGTTTCAGGACCCTAACCAGCTCAGATCTCTCTGCACATTTTAACAAAAGGCATGAAGTATATAATGAAGACACTGATGTTCTCATGTCCTTAACCCAATGCAGTATATATGAGAAGATATCCACAGACATTTGGCCTCTGTGCAGACCTGAGTAACTAGAACAGACGTGCAAACCCTCCTGGAAGTTCTTGTGTACTTACTTGGCAAGCTGCAGGACATTCCGGTAGCAGCTGTATAGAGAGCTCTCGGCTGCTGTGCGATATCGGCTTTTGTATTTGGGTCCCACTGTGTGAATGATAAAACGTGCAGCCAAATTAAAGCCTTTGGTGAGTTTAGCTTCTCCTGTCCTGCACCCTGAAACAAACAAACACAAGGATAAATGCCAACATCACGCTAAGAAAGCTAGAAACATTCAATCCTTGACTTCCTCCAGGGTCGGACAACTCCACATATTGAAGTCAGTGTTTTAGACATCAAATATAAAGGACAGCATTCTATATCTTGTACCAGCTGCTTAGTATCACCTAGTCAGGTTGAGGGGGCAAGAGCTGTACTCATTCCTCTCAATTTTAAAACTATGCATATATGGACAAATCAGAAATTGCTAGAAATGCTGTCTTCATTGCAGTATTTACCATGCTACATACAGGGCCAAAGGGAGAGTGATTTAACAATGTGAAGAGAACTGATGCACAAATATGCTATACACCAGCCGTAAGTCCTTGGTTTGCAAAGACTGCGTTTTGGATAAAAGGACTAAAATCCTCAGTCAAACCCACCAGCTGTTTGCAAAGCTATTAATATATTAATACATGAATAGACCAAGCACTTGTTCCGTCTACGCTCCCAGTACAAGGTAGCTTGCTTTGTTTTGCAAGTTTCTTCATGCCCCCAAGGCAGAAGAATGATTCTCATGGAGATCATACTTTCTTGACAGACCAGTCTCCAGGCAAGAAAGTTCAAGCAACACATTTAATTGTTCCATTCACAGCACCCTCCAGTTACATACTCTAGGATCATTTACTGTATGTGGTTTTGACTGCTCTTTGGCTGTCCCCTGAAAGTTGCTTATACTTAAATCCTGTCATTCTTCACAAGGGAAACCTGTTTGTCAGAACTCTTGATGACATCCATAGACCCTTCTACTTCCTTCAGTGTGTCAATACATTTTTGATAACGAAAAATCCAGTAACAGCTACGGGTTTTTTTCTGGTTTTGAAGCCTGTTTTTACTTTGGCACCTGGAAGAAAAGCCTACTACCTCTCCCCTTATTCACCCAAATCTAGTCCGCTTCAGTTCTGGACAGCTGATGAAGTACTTCTAGTCTCTCCCTACCTTCAAAGGCAAGTATTTTCCACTGTCTTCCTTCTGCTTATACAGCTGCACTTCAGTCTCTGATCTGACTGAAAACTACTATTTTCACTGGATCAGCTTTTAACCTGATCGTATAGGTTTAGGTGCTAGTGCCCATCAAAAGGAATGAGATGTGAACAAGTGGCTGTGAACACCTTTCTGGCAGCAGCACTGCAGTAGCTTGGCTCAAATCAATCATGAAGGTGACCAATGAATAGGAGTGTTCACCTCCCTCACTCCACTCTGTTCTTTGTGGTACTCAGGCAGGCTATCAGTGGGCATATGAAAGCGTATTTTATGGCAAGAGACATTCCAGGTTGAAAAATCTCTCTTACTCAAAACTTTAAGCATGACTTCTTAATGGCAATAACATGCTGCTTTTAACCCAGCATCTTGTAAGCTTTTTGATCCAATAAATCACATTGTTAGCAGCTATAGATCTTTACCTGCTGGGCTGATCAGAAGGAATATAACAGCATACTAAAACTAAGAATCCTCTTCTGCACATCCTCTGAGATATATCAGCTCAAGGGACCAACTAAATAAGCACAAAATGGAAAAAGTAGAAGCTAAACCTGAAATATTCAATACATCATCTGTGGTCCATCCAAGTCACAAAACTTAAAAAGAGCAAGCAAAGGCCTGCTGGAAAAAGTGACTTGTGAGAAAGAATGAAGCAAGTCTGACTGAGATAGAGTTGTGAATTCAGTAGGGAAACTAATAAGTTCAGACAACCAGATGTACCATCGGTAATCTCTAACTAGACTTACATACACTTAGTACATCCCAATGCCTTCTGCCTGGAGAGCTCTACAAAATTCATAAAACTAAAATGAACAGCAAGTATCATTCCTCTTTTAAGATACAGCGTGAGGTGAGCTAGTAGAACAAGTTGCACGGGTCAAGGCCCGTGCCAAAATTGCCAACAAAGTCAAGAACTTTTTAATCTGATGAGATTTCAAACATTAGAACGGCTTCTCTCCAAGTTTAAAATGGAAAGTCTGAGTCCCCTATATAAAGTGTGCAATGGGAAAAAGTCTCGCTAGAGCTGGAAGACTACTGTGCATTGCTGTTACAGAACGTTCTTGTTAGACTGCAACAAGTATGTGTTGATAGGCATGCATATATCAACAGCACTTCATTTGCAAGCCTGGCCCCTCGGCTGTAGTATTTCTGTGTTAATCAAAACTACATACTGTTCCCAGGAATGCACAGGTTAGCTGAGCCTTAAAGAAAGCAAGGCCTTTGAGAGGTCAGCACGTCACACACTTTAATACCATGATTTTTCTTGGAGTCTATGAAACATGAATACATATCAAGCAGCAGGAATAAAGCAGGAGCGCACGAGCTGAAAATCACTGCACCCATTTTACTGAGTGCACCCGTTTTTAGCTTCAGAGCAGAGACCATACATTTCCATTTCTTCAACAAAAATATTCTCCTATGAAAAAAGTTCAACGTTAAATGGGAAATAATGCAAAAAGGAGGTAGAGGTGACAAAAGAATCAAACTAATTGCTTAACTAAGTTGCCTTCCACTACTGTGACAAACACACTAAGGGTATACAAAAGCCACAGCTGTAACCCAGCCTGTCCTTCCTCCCTCACGCAACACGCCAGTGGAGTGTCACAGAAGTGATTTCCAAAAAGACCTTGTCACAGGATTAAAACGAAGCTATTGCATAGGGAGTCATGAGCCTGCAGAGCTCATTACAGAGAGAAGAGTTCACTGCCTTCACAAGGGTGGAGGATGCAAAAATACATGTAACTCAGCATGGCAAAACTTCAGGAAGCTAAGCCAGCTTTCACAAATAACTCCATTCGGAGCTGACAGATCGCAAATTTTAAGGACGCTTTGAAATGCTGCCCCTCTCTTCCTACCTCAGAGCACACAAGAGACCCAAGCTTATTTTAGGAGAATTCTGGCATACACAGCAGGGTCCTAACTATTCCGTAACACCTGTGGTATTTTAACAGTTGTTTCCACCCAAAGGCCAAACTGACTTTTCCCTCCCCTATGAAATGGTTACTTTTTCTTCTTGCTTTACTTCCAGGTTACTCACAAAAAAGCAAGCTAAATCAGCAAAACGTGGTTTTTGTTAAACCGGAGGATGGCTACTCAATTGTAGTTTTACCTTCTGAGAGACTGCATTAGAAGTATTACTGCTCTTCTACGAGTTTTGTTACTACATGGTAAGGTTAGGGCTGTTACCCAAGAGAGTGAGCAGTATTATTCAGGGACCAGTTGGGTTTCAAAATACAGCTCAGTACCGTAGTTACTAGAAATCTGAATTTCTGCCTGTAAGCTAAATTAGACTTCTGTATGACCTTGGATAACTAAAAAAACTTTGTTCCTCACACACACATAAAGAAACTCATCCTCTAACAAGCACTGGGAATAAAACTGAGTATTTGTAAATCTCATTATCAGCCATAAATCCTGTTAATAAGGAAACCAGGTCAAACAAACCTCACCCACTCCCAGAATTGCCTTCCATTAGGGATGGTCTTGTAACTTTCTAATGAAGTAGTTTGTTGTGCGGAAGACGAAAATGAACCGAATATTTTAAGTAGTCACAAGACTTTATTTAGACATGCACTGTTTTATCAATCCACCTATTGTTACAGTTTCCTGAGAGGCTGTGTGTGTACATTAATATCCTGAAAGAGGATACACAAAGTGTGTATTAGAACCCACTTAATTTCTTCAGTGATGAACTTCAGTTCCTGTCTTCCACAGTGTATACACACTGAACAGGATAAGAGCAAGAGAATGTACAAGACTGGTGCCTTGAGCGAAAGCTTTGATAAGCTAGCTACTCAAAGTAGCTTCAGATAAAAGCGGGAATAATTGTAGCACAAAGCAATGGCCAAGCAACTTGAATATCTGCCACGCACTTTCAAGGATCTGCAACCTCAACAGCAAAAAGAGAAGAGTCTGGATTGGCATGTGTTTCCTCCATTTAGTTCACATTAACATCAGATGTTGGGGGGGAGAGGGGGAAACCACTATAACCTGATTTCATTTTATGCCCAAATCCTGATGTTTTATACTATGCAAGGACAATGGATTCAATATGACACAAATGTCTTCAGTTACTTACCTTTGAGCTTCTGGAGTTCATCCCTCAGGTCAGGCCCAGCATGCATGAATATACTTTCAGATACTGGATTTTTATCAGTGAGAGACTCATTACTGGTATTTACTATGGCTGTGCAGTTCAACAACGCTACATCGCCTTTCCTGAGGAAATGAGGGAACAGTTTATTGCAGGCTAAATGTAAGATGAAGCAGGATATTCTCAAATAAGTGCTAACAAGCAAGGAAACGCCAAGTTAAAGGAAAAGCATTAACAATACTCCAGTGCCTACAGTGTAGAAGACCCCAGCATGCTCACCATGCAGAATCATCCTTTGCTCATGAATACTGCAAGCAACCAGTCCTTTCCTTAAAACCTCACAGAATCAACAGTAACTTATTTATGCATGTAGAAAAAACAGTGGTTTAGTGCTATGTAAGGCAGCAAAATATGCAAAGCAGCACGTTAAACTGATGGGAGTGTACTACATTCCACAAAAGCCCAAGTATTCACACTCGGAGAGGACAGTCCTTGTGGTATGCAACCTTCAAAACCTCAACAATATTTTGCATGTACTTTCTTCAGTTTGCATACACACTATCAAGGGCTCCAGAGCTCCTGCTCTCCCTCAGACCACTGAGGATCTACAGTGACACTGCAGCTAGACAAGTTCTCATTGCTTTGGTTCCAAAACTGTGACCTTGCAATTTCATCATGTTTATTCTGCTGTTCAAGGATCAAACATGCAGAAGATAAACAAAGCAGAGATGCGTGAGAGACAATGGAGTAGCAGAACTCTGACCTGCTTTCTGTCACAGCAGCAGCCATGAGGGATTTTGGGATCAAAGAGCATAGGAAGTGAAATAAGATTTCCACATGCAGGGAGAGATTCAAATAACTGTTGAAATTGCATTTATTACACTTGAGGCCTTAATCAGGTTCAAGAAATCCATTTCATGGCATGTATTAACCAGAAATGGGTTCAGGCTGATTCCTGAATCTGCGTCCCTGAGAAATGCTTCTCTCTTCACACTGATTAACAGAGCTGCTCTTCTACAGAGCAGGTTCAAGTACCTGAGTTACAGGGAAGAAAAACCGATGGAGTAAGTTCACCTCAGCACACTGTACTTTATCAACTGATTTTGGCAGAAAAACATGGAAAGAGAACACACAATGGAGTGAGCGGAGGGTGGGGGGAAAAGCCCAAAGCAAGCCTAATCTAACCCAGAAAAGTGAATGCAGAATAAAGCCAACAACAACAAACCCAAAGCTATTAAACAGCAAGAATACCTTTAAGAAGTTTAAAAAATAATATCAACATGGCCAATTATGTTTTGATGTTAATCTTATGGTATGACAGCAGTTAAGTACACTTCCAGTCTGCTGCATCAAGGAATGCTTATGGACATGCAATTTATAACCCATGGTGGAGAGAAATCTCAGAGTTGCAGATTTACAGTGAAGAAAAAGATTATTTTCTTCCCAGATCCATAATGTTTGATTGAAGAAAAGAAGGTTTAAAGCTTTAGTCTATAGCAGTGATTGTTATACGAGGCAGTAAGATCCTGCAGTAAATGGAGAAATGATGGCAAACACACCAGAACCACACGGAACTTACCATAAAATTATTTTTGCATTGATGTCTTTCCTGTATGGAAAAGGTGACCTAATACCAACTTGAGCTTTTTCAATAGGATTTTGGTGAGAGTCCAGCTGCTTAGCCTCATAGGCATCAGTCCAGCCTGGCAGGCTGTCAACATCCACAAATTGGGAAGGAGCACCCAAGGGATCCATGGAATGGAAACAACAACTCCTTTCCTCTGCTAACTTTTCACACTCCAATTCTCACTGGAGTCTTCCAGGTGCTTTAAAGGAAGAAAATCAAACCACATCACCAAACTGTGCACTAAACGTAAGTCCTGTGGAGCCAGACCTTTCCCAAGGCTGCAGTGCAATCACAGCTAGCAGAATACAGAAGCAGTTTTCCCACCCGACTACTACCTCTCTGGTTTGTTATCTGTTCTCAAAAAGGCAATGCAAATACTTGCAGTAAGACAAACCTTTTCCAGTAGCGCAAGATGAAAACACATTCTCTAATCAGTTGGTCCAACTGGCTTGTGATCTTGCGTTTTGAAAACTCTGAAAACACATATCCAAGTGCAGAAAGGACCTCAGTCTTCCTGAAAATTATTATTTCTTTATATAAAGAAAAAAGCAGATCTGTAGCAGGGTTATGTACAACCCATCCCTTCAGATTTCAGTCTAGCCCTGGGTCATACTTAAAGAACAAAGCAAAAGAAACCAATCAACCAATTAAAGGACCTCAAAAGAACACACCCAACCTCCCAAACCACCACAACCCCAAAAAACCCTAAACACAAAGAACCGCCTCGCAAACAAAGCAATGCAAACCTCATCCCTTCCTCCCCCCAGATCATACAACTCTCGCAGCTCAGTGAATTCCAAAGCACTCCAAATGAGGCTTACAGTTGCATAGGTCTTACAGGCACGCTCTTAGGGACAAAACCCCTTCACTCAAATAGGTTTTGCAAGAAAGAGAGCAAAGCTGTAGATATGAATGCTGCCCCAATGAACGGGCAGGCTCAACTGTAACATCTGAGCTTTTTAAAGTCAGAGATGATACTGGTTGCTGGATTCAGACTCAAACTCAACAAAACATACTTTTCAATTGCCAGGACGTAACACCTAGGTTACTACATTTTTACTGTAACTACTAAACTATACTAGTGAATTAAGCCAGCACAAACATAACGGCATAAGTAACTTCAGTTTGCCACATACACACCTGCTACTTAACCTTCTCACAGGTTTGCAACTGATAGCATCCACAAGGGATGATTCTAAAATAGGAATGATAAAGTACCTTCGCTAGCTATGAAAAAAACGCCCTGAATAACCAAATGCCCAAACCCAGACTGAGGCATAATAAAGGCTGCCCCTAGGACAAAGCCGTAAGTTCAAGGCCAGGTTGGATGAGGCTTGGAGCAACGTGGTCGAGTGGAAGTTGGCAGAGGGTTGGAACTGGATGAGCGTTAAAGTCCCTTCAACCCAAACCATTCCATGAACCTATGAAGAGCATCTAAACGAAATTTTTGCCACGAAGAGTGTGGAGAAGGGCAATGAGCAAGAAGGGAAGAGCAGTTGCACTGGCTCCAACCAAAAGCTCATTTTTAACAGCGTCTTCCCTCCGATGACCAGACGAAAACAGAGGCCCAAGTAGGAGATAAGAGGCACAAGAAGAGGGGCGCACATCAGCCCCTCCTGGATGCGTCCCCCGGGGGCCTCCACCGGCGGACCCGACCCCTGCGCGCGTGGATGACGGGCTCAGAAAGCGGAACGAAGCGAGGCGAGCGGCATCCAGCCCCCAAGAGCGCCCTGCCCGGAGGGCCGAGCTGCCCTCCCGCCTCCCCTCCACCCTACCGGGGCAGCCGCAACCCGCACCGCCGGGGACCGATCCGGTGAGCGGACAGGAGCTCCCGTCCCGCCCCGGTCGCACCCAGCCCCTACCGGCACGGAACACAGCAGCCACAACTCACAGGCAGGCCCACCGACATCACCCACAAACGGGCAGCACCCGCCGCACGCTTCCGCTTCCTGGAGGAGCCGTTCAGCCCGCAGCTCCGCCCGCCGCGCGCTGCCCGGTCCCGGGCGCTTCCGGGGCGGGCAGTCCCCGCCTGCCGTACCGCGCTTCCGGGCTCGGTGCATGTGGCGGCCCGGGGTTCCTCAGCGCCTTCCCGCCGCCCCCCGGCACCGCCATGGGTCTCACTCGGCAGTACCTGCGGTACGGGCCGGCCGCGCTCTTCGGGCTGGTGGGCAGCGCTAAGGGTAACGCGGCCTTCCTGGCGCTGCGCGGGGAGCGGGGCCGCTACGTGGCCGTGCCGGCCTGCGAGCACGTCTTCGTGTGGGACACGCGGAAAGGGGAGAAGGTGAGAGCGGGGCCCGGTTTTGCGGGGCGGGCACCGGCGGCGTGGGGGGGGGTGTGGGGGGGTAACCGTGTGGTGCGTGTTGGTTTGGGGCCACCTGGAGCAAAGCTCTTCGCGTTAGTGGGCTTAAGGGAAGCGCCACCTCCACATCTTCGCCGTCCCCCTTTTCTGTATTCTAAGCACTCAGAACCACGGAACAATTAGGGCGGGAAAGGGCCGTAAGATCATCCAGTTCCAACCTCCTGCCATGGGCAGGGATGCCTCACGCTAGACCATGTCACCCAGGGCTCTCTCCAACCTGGCCTTGAACGCTGCCAGGGATGGAGCGTTTACCACTTGTTTGGGCAATGGGTTCCAGTGCCTCATCACCCTGACAGTAAGGAACTTCTTCCTTACATCTAACCTGAACTTCCCCTGTTTAAGTTTGAACCCATCACCTCTTCTCCTATCACTACAGTCCCTGATGAAGAGTCCTTCTCCAGCATCCTTATAGGCTCCTCTCCAGGCTGAACAGCACCAACTTCTGTTTGTGGTGTGAGCGTGCCCTGGTTAAGTTTAATTGCTGATTGTTTGAGATTTGCCTTTGCTATCTCAGTTGAAGAAGTGTAATTACTGTTGTAGTGACTGGAAAGCTCTTCCCTGTTTAGCTGGTGACCAGAAAGTTACGGGATGAAACAGGCATGTTGTGGAATTTGTTTTCAGCTTTGGAACTGGGCTTCCCCTGTGAAAGTTGTGTCCCATAGGGGTTTGTGAACTGTAATTTTAAGGACTTTGCTACATGTTGCAACCTGTGAGATTCTGAAATCATGGTAAGTAGTGCTGTATGCTGCAAACTGAGTTCAGGATTTGCTTTACAGCCCCTAGAGTGTTGACTGCTGGCATGTTGTTTTAGAGATGTTTTTGTCTTTATCAAGTTCCTGAGTAGCCTATGGAAAAGAACTCTGTCCTGTACCTGAGAAAGAAAGGCCAAGAAAGAGATGATGAGTGAGGAAGAAGCTTTCAGACTTTATACTTGAGCAATATTCCTTACTTTCTGGTGCTTGAAATGCAGGGGGAGAAGTTTCGGCTTTGGAGTTCCAGGATTCGTTTTGCACCAATTTTCTGTTTTATTATGAGAAATTACTTCCCTTCTAGCTGCTGTCTCCCTTGTAAAATCATAGAATCATAGAATAGTTAGGGTTGGAAAGGACCTTAAGATCATCTAGTTCCAACCCCCTGCCATGGGCAGGGACACCTCACAAAAGACCATGTCGCCCAAAGCTCTGTCCAGCCCGGCCTTGAACACCGCCAGCGATGGAGCATTCACAGCTTCCCTGGGCAACCCATTCCAGTGCCTCACCACCCTTACAGTAAAGAATTTCTTCCTCATATCCAATCTAAACTTCCCCTGTGTAAGTTTGAACCCGTTACCCCTTGTCCTCTCACTACAGTTCCTCATGAAGAGTCCCTCCCCAGCATCCCTATAGGCCCCCTTCAGATACTGGAATGCTGCTCTGAGGTCTCCATGCAGCCTTCTCTTCTCCAGGCTGAACAGCCCCAACTTTCTCAGCCTATCTTCACAAAGGAGGTGCTCCAGCCCCTGATAATCTCGTGGCCTTCTCTGGACTTGCTTCTACAGCTCCATGTCATTCTTACGCTGAAGACACCAGAACTGCACACAGTGCTACAAGTGGGGTCTCATGAGAACAGAATAGAGGGGCAGGATCACCTCCTTCGACCTGCTGGTCACACTCCTTTTGATGCAGCCCAGCACACGGGGGGGTTTCTGGGCTCAAACGCACACTGAAGCTGCTCATGTTCTGTTTCTCATCAACCAACACCCCCAAGTCCTTCTCTGCAGGGCTGCTCTGAATCTCTTCTCTGCCCAACCTGTAGCTGTGCCTGGGATTGCTCTGACCCAGGTGTAGGCCCTTGCACTGTATTTGGTGCAGGAAGTGGAAAAATGAGCTTCTAAAGTGGCAGAAGTGCTCAGTTGGAAATTCAGTAGAAGAGTACGGTATATACTTTGTGCTGTGTTTTTATCTGGCTCTAGCATGTCATTTATCTGTATTGTATGTGTTTTATCTCCTAAAAATTGCAGGTTGTTATCCTCAAGGGTCTTAAGCATGAGGTCAGTTGTCTCTGCCCCTCTCCAGATGGGTTGCACCTGGCTGTTGGGTATGAAGATGGATCCATCCGTGTTTTCAGCCTCCTAAGTGGAGAAGTGAATATCACTTTCAATGGACACAAGGCTGCGGTTACAGCCATGCAGTATGACCATCTGGGTGGCCGGCTGGTATCTGGCTCAAAGGTGAGGGTTGCATATCTGGAGGACAGTGCTTTCATAGAGATGCTCCATGGAGAACGCTGACCTGCTCTAAAGTGTTTGGTATTTTAAGTGGGTTATGTGGCCTCTGCCTATAGGGCTGGGAGAGCAACTAAGCCTGCAAGGCAGGAATTGGGGTACCAGTAGAGCTGTTAAAGTGAAGAAGCTTGTGAGTCAGGAATGGTAAAAGAAGCTTTTAACTGGGACAGAGGTGCATTTATTGGCCTGAATGCACTTTTGGGGAAGGAATGTCACTTGCATGAATCATCCCTGACATTCAAATTCAGAGGGAGAAGGTATGCTCCTAGGTAATGTCTCATCGCAGAGACAGATGTTTTGCAGAGACAAATGTCAGTCCCTTAGAGACACTCTTGTCTGTTCCAGGATACAGATATCATTGTGTGGGATGTCATCAATGAGAGCGGTCTGTACCGGCTGAGAGGGCACAAGGATGCTGTCACTCAAGTCCTCTTCTTGAAGGAGAAGAACCTGCTGGTCACCAGGTGAGCCAGGCTAAGTGTAGTAGTTGATCAGGAAAGCAGCCATGGTTTTACTTGCAATTTAGGCATCTTGGGTGCTACAGCCATTTGTATTTCCCTTCTCGACTCATGGTATCTCAGACCCACCAGTATTTTAGAGTATGATTTTGCCATGTCCACAAATCTCTTAAGTCTGATGCCTGAATACAAATATGGCACACAGAACTGAAATGTTCATTATGCACATAACAATTTTTGCTGTTTATCTTGAAGAATTAAGCAGACTTACCTTCTGAAGGTGTAATTCACACAGCCATAGGACAGAAAAATTGCCTCCTGGTAAGCTGAATTATAGGAATTAATTAAAAGATGAGAGTTTTTTGAGTTGATTTTCAGTTATTCAACATGAGCTGCTAGTGACGCTATCCCTTTAATAATAAATAGTTGACAGAAGATACTCAAAAACCAGTCAATGATTTCTTTGTTTATTGATAGTGACATAATTGCTAAATAGAAATCAGTTCAGTGTAAAATTAGAACAAGTTTTTGTGCCTTTTTTTATTGTTTCCAATGGAAAAAGTAGTATTTTGTTGGTTTGGTAGATAGTGCCTGTTTCTTAATGCAATTTCAAGTCCTTGCAGTCCAGCTTTAGAAATGCGTCTTAACTCTAAATTGGGATAAAGATTTCTGCTCTATTTATTTTATTAACAGAGTAGAGATCCTGCCTTTCTTGCAATAAAATGTTGCTTCCTTACTTTATATTGGTTTTTTTTTTCCCAAAGAGCTATCTGCAGTCCTTTGTGTACAGGTATTTTTGTGATACTTTTATATGTTCAGTTTACAGGTATCTTTGGATCCTGTGTAACAGAAGAGATGGATTAACAATAAATACCACTTGTAATCAGATTTTTTTTCTTGTCCTGGGGGAGCTTACTAATGGAACAAGTTTTATATTTTGATTCAGTTGAAACTAATTGAGGAAAATAGGCACTAACAAAGTCACAACCCCGCAAAAAGAGTACTAAATATTATAGGGTGTACTGAGAGATTCTATATGAATGTTCAAATTACTTTTCTCAGGTGCTCTTGTAGTATTGGAGTAACATAATATGGCCAGAAATGTGCTTTAAGGATGATCTAATTCTACAGGGGCTTTGAAGGACTGAAGCGGCTGTAATTCTCTGTTAGGAAGAGCAGCTCCAAATCACTGTTCAGAATGAAGGAATCTGCTTTTCTTGTAGCCTGGTGAATGCTCAGGCATGGCACAGGTTGAGAATGTGGAGGGGAGGTTTTAGAGGCAGCTTTAGAATTGATCAGGACTTTGCACTTACCATTCTCACCCTGAGTAAAGAGTATTGTTCTCACCCTAAATAAGTGAGAAAGGAGGCTGTGTGAGACTTAGCTTGCAGCTGAATCCAGGGGAGGAAGCAGTTTCCAGTGATGTGCTAAATACCTTTATGCATATAAAGGTATACCTTTGTAGTGCTATACTTTGCTCTTGCATAGCTTGAGAATTCAACATCTGAGCAGCTGCTTTATGAGATGTTGTGGCATGGTTTAGATTTTTTTGTTTCTACGACTTTTCTAAGCACGTGAGCTCTGGCAGTCTTTCCTCATGTCTTGAGTTTTCCTTCTTTATACTAGCGGCAAAGACACATTGGTGAAATGGTGGGATCTGGACACCCAGCACTGCTTCAAAACTCTGGTTGGACACCGTACTGAGGTAAAGAGGGTGTATGGGGAGCTGTTTTGCTGGAGGGGTTTAGGATTGTATGTCATAGAATCACAGAATGATTTGGGTTGGAAAGGACCTTAAAGTCGTCTAGTTCCAGCCCCACTGCTGTGGGAAGGGACACCTCACACATGGCTCACTTTGCTCTCTTCCTGCTCCCATGAGTTGTAAACTGGCACTGTGATACCTTTGTTTGTCATCAGGCTTTAGGGATGAGCTAATGAGAAACTTCCAAACTTTCCACATGCTGTGGGTGACTCAAGTACAGATGTACTTGGAGGAGGTCCTGGCTAGATCCAGTCCGCTGTTGGTTGCTGTTTAAATAAATCAATTAAAGATGCTCTGTTGTTGTTACAATAGTTAAAAGAGCCATAAGCTAGTTCCTCGCATTGTGTGTCTGGACAGGTCTGGGGGATGGCTTTGATATCTGAAGAGAAGCGTCTGGTCACTGGGAGTGCAGACAGCGAGCTGAGGGTGTGGGATATCACATATATCCAGGAGGTAAGATACTCTCCCTGTAACCCTTCACAGCCTTGCCCAACTGCTTGTCTTTGGACTAAGATGGGAGTGGAACATGTTAAATCTGGTTCATGTTCTGGAAAACTGAGCCAGAGCAATGTCTTTGCTGTCTGAGGGATCCAGAAGCTACTCTAGGGATAGACTTTGCTGTATTCTATGCTTTGAGCTTTCATGTGGAGCTGTGAGCACTTCCAGAACAAGATTTCCAGATCTTGTGTCAGATCTTCCTGCTTACGGCTAGAGAAGATTAGTCTTGTGTGTGGATCATAAGGAGGGGAGGACACAGTATTTGGTGTCTACAGACATGCTATAGGGCAGTCCTTAGTTGCAGTGCACACTAACCACTTGTTCCTTCAGGGAAATGAAATGTGAGACAGAAACCAGAATACCATAGCTCTTGTGATTTAAGGTATGCCTTATGTTCTTTTTGTCCAGGAACAGGTAAAAGACCCTGATGAGCCAGAATCCAAGAAAAGCAAAGGGTCTTCACCTGGAGCACAAGAAAACACTGAAGAGGATGAGACCCTAGAGTTGGATGAGCATCCTGAGGAAGTAAGCTGTTTTCCATGCTGTCTGTGGGATGTTGTATCTTAACCCCATTTGCATGGTGCTGCTTGCAGAGCCAGCAGGAGTTTTAGAGCTGGTCACACATTGCTTCTCTGTGTTGGGTTTATACCCCAAGTGTCGTATTTAGCCTGCTAGGGAAATTGTCATAATTCTTGTTTTGCTTCTTGACATCTTCCTCAGCAGCAGTCAGAGTTGTACCATTACAAAATACAGCACGAGATTTGACTGCAGAAAGCCATTCCCACTTGTGCTGCTGGTGGAGACTTTACTGACTGTCTTTCCAGTAGAATTTTCCAGGGTCCTGCTCAGATTTCAGACTGTATCTAGTTATGGTAGATACCTGACCTTGCTAAATACTTTTTCAACTTCCTCTGCAGCGGATCTTCCTCCCTTCAATCACCTGTTTAAGAGTCTCAGTTATCACCACCTCTGCCTCTTCTGACAGAGGAGCTGAGCTCTGCTGCTCTTGTAGCATAAAAAATCAGCTCTGTCTTTACTGGCAAGCTGTAGTCATTTAATTCTTCCACTGAGCCTGTCAGTGATTATTTTCAGCTAAAAAGCAGCAAAGTTCCGGAAACAAGCTCATAGCTCACACAGTGCTTGTTTTGTCCCTCGGTTATCCTTGCTAGCTGTTTTACCAGGACCCTGGAGGTTTATTTTCCCCTTTTGCTCTTGACTTCACTTGCCAGTAGATTTCTGAGTTTGTTTGAGAAGATCACTTGACCTTTCAGACCAGAGTTGTTCTCCTTCTTTCCCTATAGCGCCTTGTAAAGTGCAGCAAAGTTGGATCCATCATGCGGGAAGGGAGAGACCGAGTAGTAACTCTTGCCAGAGACCGAACGGGCAAGTTTTTGGCCTGCCATGTAAGTAGTGTGGGCTCCGCTATCAAGCTGTAGATGAGGCTGGCAGAGACTTAGGGTAATTTCTGTACAACCAGGGGTTTGCATGCCTTTGACTTTATTTGCTCTGTCTTTAGGGAACAGGTGCTGTTCTGGAAGTGTTCTCTATCCTTTCTGAAGAGGAAATCCGGAAGAAATTGGAAAAGAAAATGAAGAGAGCAAAGAAAAAAGCCAAGTAAGCAGTCTTCCTCAGTGTTTGGAAGCTGTCTGTTTCCAGAGAATTGTTAGAAAAGCCTTTCAGCAGCACGAGATGGTGGTTGAACTCCAAGCTACTTGTTGTTCTGTCTCTGCTAGCTGTTCTGTCCTGGGGTCACTCTTTCAGTGCATCCTTAGTACTTGTCTCAGCAGCACTATTCCCAGAGACTAAGGAAATGCCTCCCTGCAAAAAAAAGCTAATGCGTGCAAACAAATGGACATAAAATGGGTTTTTCGGAGCTGCTCACTTCTACCCGATATTCATATTTACACGGCTTGGTGCATCAAAGAAAGTCCTTGATAGGATGTACAGGGATGAGAGTTTTATCTGAGAAGTCAGAGTGACTCGGTACCTCATCTCCTGTTTTACAGCAGGCTGTACAGAGATACAGGTGAGAGCTTTCTTAATGTTTAATTTGTGTTAAGTGTCTTTCTGGGTATCCTGGCACTTAACAGGGGCCTTAAAGCAGCCCTTAGGAAGAGGTCTGGCTCCAGGGTAGAAACTGAAGCACAGGGTATGTAAATCTGGAGATGGATTTCAGCAATGGCTGAGGACTTTGGATGAGTGGTAGGACATGAGCAGAAGCTGAACTCCCTCTCAAACACAGCTCTCTGTTGTCTGTCTTAGAATCATGGAATGGTTTGGGTTGGAAAGTATCTTAAGATCATCCGGTTCCAACCCCCCTGCCATGGGCAGGAACACCTCACAAAAGACCATGTCGCCCAAAGCTCTGTCCAGCCTGGCCTTGAACACTGCCAGCGATGGAGCATTTACCACTTCGCTGGGCAACCTGTGCCAGGGGCTCCCTACCTTCACAGTAAAGAACTTCTTCCTTATATCTAACCTGAACTTCCCCTGTTTCAGTTTGAGCCCACCACCCCTTGTCCTGTCACTGCAGTCCCTGATGAAGAGTTCCTCTTGAGCATCACTGTAGGCCCCCTTCAGATACTGGAAGCTGCTCTGAGGTCTCCACGCAGCCTTCTCTTTTCCAGGCTGAACAACCCCAACTTTCTCAGCCTGTCTTCACAAAGGAGGTGCTCCAGCCCCTGATAATCTCGTGGCCTTCTCTGGACTTGCTCCTACAGCTCTATGTCATTCTTACGCTGAAGACACCAGAACTGCACACAGTGCTGCAAGTGGGGTCTCATGAGAGCAGAGTAGAGGGGCAGGATCACCTCCTTCGACCTGCTGGTCACACTCCTTTTGATGCAGCCCAGCACACGGGGGGGGTTTCTGGGCTCAGACGCACAGTGAAGCTGCTCATGTTCTGTTTCTCATCAACCAGCACCCCCAAGTCCTTCTCTGCAGGGCTGCTCTGAATCTCTTCTCTGCCCAACCTGTAGCTGTGCCTGGGATTGTCCTGGCCCAGAGGTAGGACCTTGCACTTGGCTTGGTTGAACTTTATGAGGTTGGCATTGGCCACCTCTCAAGTGTGTCAAGGTCCGTCTGGATTGCATCCCTTCTCTCCAGCATGACAACCGCACAGACTGGTGTCATTGGCAAACTTGCTGAGGGTGCATCAATCCCAGCGTCCATGTTGATGGCAAAGATGTTGAACAGAGTCAGTCTCAACACTGACCCCTCAGGGACCTTGAGCCATCTTTTGTATTAATTTTTTGTTTTGCATCCATCTTTCTAATGTGCCTTGTTCAAGTGCTTTGGTTCCAGAAGAGAGAGTCTTTTTTTTAGGGCAGTTTGTTTTTTCAGTAGTCTGCATACCAGCATGATCTTCACTGTATCACCCTGTTCTTAAAATGCAGTTAGCCCTGCTGGGTAAGTGGGTTGTTGTTTTCAGCAGGCTAAGTGGTTTTCTTGTTATTCACTGTCTCTGTGTTAAGTTTGTATGGCTATGCTGGGTCATTTAACTCTTCTCCATTACCTGACATTCCTAGACAGAACTCTGAAGTAGAGCCTGAAAAGAGTGTGGAGCTGAGCCTGCAGGAGGAGATCCAACGATTGACTAACATCAGAGCTTCTTCTAAAATCAAGTGAGTGGAAAGCCTGTTGTAGAGGCTGAGTTGTGGCTGTGTAGCCTCTTGGGAAGAACTGTGCACAGCTCAATATAGGGAGAGGTAGAAGTTTACCCCTTGACATGTGTTCTTCCTGAAGCTGGAAAGAGGTCTACCATGATCTCCAGTCCATTTGCACCTCTTCCACAAGTGGTCCCCTTCTTGCACACCTCTGCAACCTTGTGTGGACTTGCTTGGGCATGCACTCTGCCTATATTCCTCTTTCTCAGTTGTTCTTGATATTGGGTAACTCCTACATTTTGTCTTATTGCCCCTGTGTACAGCTCTTTTTCTTTTTTTGGTCTAATTTAACAGGTCATTTGACTTGTTTCTCTCTCCAAAAGGAGAGCTGAAGATCGTTCTGCTGCTCCAGAACAACATCATTGAGTCATACAACCTGAACCTGTCAGCACAAGTCCCACAGGCTGTCCGTGCATCCAAGATAACCATTGGAGGCCACCGTAGTGATGTCAGGACGTTGGCTTTCAGCTCTGACAACATTGCCATTCTCTCTGCAGCTGCAGAGTCTGTAAAGGTTTGGAACAGGTACGCAGACCAATTGTGTCACTCCCCTCTGCCTTATAGGTCAGTCTCCCAGAACTTGGAGATGCTGTGTTGAGATGGGCAGTGATGGGGAGCTGATGGAGAAATATGAAATAGTGAATGAAGTAAAGGAAATAAGTAGAAAGTTATTTAGCTTCTTTCCTTCTTAGGAAAACTGAAAAACTGTGGAGCTAAAACTCTATAATTGACTCATGGAGTTCCTTGCTGTAAAGTAGCACTGAGGCTAAGTTTAGTGGCAGGTGTGGAAAGATAAATACCTAAACACAGAGGTCATACATAGCACTCTAGTATAGACTGTATTTTGTTGCTTTTTTTCCTTTTTAATAAGAGGTGCTAACCCTGAACTAGCTACTACCTGTTCTTTTGGGAACATGTGGGTTTTTGTCATTATATGAGAAGGATCTAGCATTAGACTGAGTAGGCTGCTGTTTTGATCTAGAGGGTTGCCCTAATGTTTCCTGTGTGCTGTGGAGTTCAAGCTCTATTTCCTTTGGGCATGCTATCTTATACTTCTTCTTCCTCTCCTGAATGACAGGAGCTGTCGTTGCTTATAACAGCAGGAAGTCATGATGGTGGACTGTGTAATGGCATGCTTTTATGGAAAACGTTCGTAGTGATGTTGGATAGCATTTGGGTCATAGCATGGTGGTGGTGTATTGTCTGGCCCCAGCTGAAGAGACAGCCCGGGGCAGAGGCCACTGTGGAGCATGTCTCAGTGGGACAGACTGTGTGTGATAAGAGGTTTTGGGCTTTGCCTTTATCTCCAGAGCAACCTTGCAGTGCATCCGGACTATGGACTGTGAGTATGCGCTGTGCTCGCTCTTTGTCCCAGGAGATCGGCAGGTCATCGTTGGCACCAAGGTAAGTGGTATGTTTTTGTACTCCAGAAACAGCTTTCATAATGTATTTCCAGACTTGGGCATTTCCAGACTTGCCAGCTCTTTAAATATGCTATGAAAATGTCATGAAGGCAGCCTTGCAGAAAATACATTGCATCTCTTCATCTGGAGCATTCTGGTTTAGGTGTAAAAGCCTCTCTGACAGTCAGGTTCTGCTCTCTTCCCATACTCTTCATGCAGCTTTTGTGGCTTTTTGAGCTGGATAGCTTTGGCAAGTCACTGATGGGAATCAAGAGTTTGGACATCTGTGTGTGAAGGCCATCTAATGAAGCCGGCTGCTGGGGAGATGTGTGCAGTACTCTTCGGCTGGGAGCTATCACGTGTCATCAACAGACTGATTGGTCCTCTGTGATATATCTTTCTTCCCAGACAGGGAAGCTGCAGCTATATGACCTGGCTTCTGGGAGCCTGACGGAGACACTTAATGCTCATGATGGGGCGGTGTGGTCCATTGCCCTTTCACCAGACCAGGTAACTCAGCCACCATTCTAAGTATCATCTGTTGCACATCCTGTCCTGTGTTTGCACTACTGATGAGAGCATGGGATCCCTTCATCCTGGGAGGTGGAGGATGCAGCTGGTAGTCTTTAAGAGCTTTAAACTGTGGATACAGGCAGTTTGCTGAAATACCTCTCTAGCTGTGTGGCACATGGCAGTAAGTTTTTGGGCTCAGTGGAGCCTTATCTTCATCACCTAATCTGGCTTCTGCATGATTGAGAATACTTGAATTTCCCTGGTGGAGTCTATGTGCAGCAATACAGACCTTGTGGAAGTGTTCTAGCTGTGGAGAGCTTCAGCCCCTGTAACCTGCTGTGGTGGCTGATGAAGCAGTTTAATTTGATGCTTGTCTGCTGGGTTAAAGATCTTGTTAACAGAGTGAGGTTTTTCCTTTGCGTGGCACTCTTCTTGAATGACCAAGTCACCCTTCCTGTGTAGCTGATGGTCATTAGGGTGAACTTCTGCTGTTCCTGCAGGATGTGTTTTCCAGGCTCTTAGTTCTTGTACTTTTTCAGTTACTGTAGTAATTTTTTTGCTGGTGGCACGGGATCTGGGTGCACGGTGTAATAGGGATTACACCAGTGCCAAATGCCCTTTGGGATCCATCCAAGGGCTTAACTAACTTTTGATCTTAAGGAAAAGTTAATTTTCTATAAGCTCTTTTCTCCATATCCAGTAGCCTTTCTTTGTGTGATGGAAACTGTAATTACCTGTTAGTTCTGTTGACCATGCTCACAGTTACCAGGCCTGCCTGTTCCCTCTGAATGATAGTGTTACATTAGTTTCTTCCCCTTGTATTTCCAAAGTTGCTGAGAATGGGAATTGAGAGTTTAGAGAATCCTCTTCATCCGGGACTGCAGGGATAGAACAAGGGCTGATGGGTTCAAACTTAAACAGGGGAAGTTCAGGTTGGATGTAAGGAAGAAGTTCTTTACTGTGAGGATGGTGAGGCGCTGGAGCCCCTTGACCAAAGAAGTGGTAAATGCTCCATCGCTGGCAGTGTTCAAGGCCAGGCTGGACAAAGCCTTGGGTGACATGGTTTAGTGTGAGGTGTCCCTGCGCATGGCAGGGGGTTGGAACTGGATGATCTTAAGGTCCTTTCTGACCCAAACTGTTCTATGATTCTGCATTGTACTGCTCTGTAAAAATCTTGGATTTGGGGAATCTGAACCATTTATAAATGTCTGACATGGGTAGCTGCGTTTTAACAGCCTTGTGAGTTTTTGGAGCAGTTTTTCATCGCTGTTTTGTAATGCGATTATGGAACATGTTTTTTTCCTGAGCACAACAGATGATGTTTCCTGCACCCATGTTTACTGAGCATTGCTGTTTAGTAGTTCTCATACTAGCCTCCCTAACTCACTGTACTTGGCCTAACCGCCCTAGCTGTGGAAATCTATTTGTGTCTTGTACTCCTTGTATCAGTTTTGCTCCATTACCACAGTTCAGATTCGTACTGGTTTCTCTGTTTTTACTTTCTTCAGTTAGTTTTATATGCCTATCTTTTCTCATGTTGCACTAGAAGCTGGAGTGGTTTTTAGTGGAATCAAAACCATAGCAAGTAATAACCTGCCTGAAATTCATTTATCCTACAGATTAAAACATAGGGGATAGATTTTCCCATGTTATTAATGTAAAAAGGACGATGTTGAACTGTTCTTCCTTTAGAAGGCTGTGCTTGTGGGGTGGTGGTGTGAGCGATCTGGTAAGAGTGAGAGGGTCAGCCTGCAAAACACAAGCACATCATTACCTACAGCTGAGATTAATGCTTTCAGGCCCAAAGTTTCAGTCCATGTCTCAACATTTGGAATCTTTGTCTTTGAGGTCCTTGTCAGAGCTTTTGAAATGGTTGTTGTTGCTCAGCCAGTGGGTAATGCATGATCTAACCGTAGCAAGTGCTCCTGGTGGTGTCTGCTTCATCACTAATACTATAAGAATGTGGGGCATTTCAGAAACCACCTTGTGTGTTGACAGTTCCTTGCTGTAGAATTTCTCTGGATTACAGCATAACTAGTTTCAAATACGGTGGGTTTTTTTTGCTTTCCCCTGCAGCGTGGCTTTGTGACAGGAGGTGCTGATAAATGTGTGAAGTTCTGGGAGTTTGAGCTTGTGAAGGATGAGAGCAGCACTCAGAAAAGGTGAGTAAATAAAGCTTGTGAGACTACGTTCAGCTGCAGTATTCATTGCTACTGATGGATGCTTTGGCCTTTACTGTGCACTGTAACAGGTGGCCATGACTTGTATGTGGAACATGTGGAGAAGAGTGTGAGCTCAGTGCTGTTTTGTGAGGGTCTAAGCTTTGTTCAGCCACTTCAAGGACACTTGCCACATTCTGATCCCTTGCTTTTGTGGGAGTGTAGCTTCTAATCACAGAATGGTCCTCCAGCTCAGAAAGCAGTAAATTTAGCAGTGAAGTTTATCAGCCTGCAGTGCTGTGCTTCTTTCTAGGCCTGTCTTCTTGTAATGAGGAATGAGATGCTGTGTGTTAGAATTCACTTGCTCTCCCAGGGTGCAGTCTGGGAGTTGTATTTTTATCTCTTCCCAACTTGTTTGGGATAACAATTGTTGTTTTTCTCTTCTTGTTGCCAGGCTTTCCTTGAAACATGTGCGTGTTTTGCAGCTGGATGAAGATGTCCTCTGTGTGAGGTACAGCCCCAACCAGAAGCTGCTGGCTGTCTCCTTACTGGATTGCACTGTGAAAGTTTTCTATGTTGATACACTCAAGGTACATGAGCAAATGGGCTGTGAGGCTGTGCAGAGAGTGATGCAGCTGTAGCCTGATTGGGAATACATATTGTGGGACGCTAGTAGAGAGACCATGCATGCCACTTCAGGTGCCTGTTTGCTAGCAAACCTGTCAGAGCCATGGCTGGCCAACACTGGGAAGAAGGTAGTTTTTCATCTGGGAAGTACTGTGAACCTGCATGTGCAAGGCTCACTCTAAACCCTGAGGGCATGGTGGTTCTCCAGAGCTGTAAGGCACTGTAAAGATGGATGTGTCACACATGACATTAAATAGGCATAGCAGAGGCAAAGCCTGGGAGAGGAGAATCTTCCTTGTGATCAGTGTGGTGTGGTTTTGTGAGTTGTGTATTAGCACATGAATGTTAGGGAGTGACACAAGACAGACCAGCACTGACAGTCAAAGAAGAGGAGGGAGAAACTCCACAGGGAGCAGTGATTAGCATCAGTGTTAGCTTAATTCACTTGGGTACTTCCACCCTCAGTTCTGCCGTCATGGCTCTGCTGCTAACAGTGAAAGTGGGGCAGTGCTATAAACACAGCACTCCTGAGGCAGCGCAGAGCTAGCCTGGAGCTTGAGATTTGCACACATCTCTACCCAGCATGTCTAACTGAGACACCTTTCTTCTGCTTCAGTTTTTCCTCTCTCTGTATGGACACAAGTTGCCAGTGCTGTGTATGGACATCTCCTATGTAAGTATAATTAGGGCTGTTGTTAGGTGGGACTGCAATTATATGAATGACTGCAAGAACCTCTGCTGGCAGCAAGGCCTCTAGCATAATGGTTTCTTGTCACCTCCTTACTCTGACTTAGCAGTTTCTTAATGGGGTGCAACAAGCCCCTCTGTATCCTGCAGTTCTTTTGTCACCAGGAGGGTCATTGAGTAGTGGTCATGACAGAATTGACCAGGGCATTCTGTGAGCAAGTGGAAATCAAAATGCTGTGGTGGTTCCCTACACTCATCTTAAGAGATACAGCCTGCTCTCTGCTGAAAGCAGTTTCTGACTGTGTGAGAGGAGCTGGAATTCTTTGTTAGTGCAAGCAGTGAGCAGGTGCTGAGGTGGAGCAGCCTCATCATGCCTGTTCATTCTTGGGCTGTATCTTCTTCTGGGGTGTCCTCATGAGGAGGCTTATTGGAAGCCAAAAATGTCAAGATATAGCTAAGGTCTTAAATGCCTGTAGAGGTTCAGAAGAGAGGCAGGGTGCTGTCAGTGGGCTGTGCTAGTAGCACAAGCCTGGGCCACCCTGGCGAGAGGTGATGGAGGGATTGGGGGGAGTATGTTTCAGGAGCCAGGTGTCTGTAAACTCAGCAGTTCTTAGTCATTGGTTCAGCAGCAATTCTTCATGGGGCTGCCAGCCAGTTCCCCCACGCCTTCCTCTCTGTTGCTCTGTAGGATGGGACTCTAATTGCAACTGGCTCTGCTGACAGGAATGTGAAGATTTGGGGCTTGGATTTTGGGGACTGTCACCGCTCTCTCTTTGCCCATGATGACAGGTCAGTCAAATTTTACAGCATCTCTGGGCTGTGGGCTATCTTGTCTCCAAGGGATTGTGATCCAGCAATAATTGTTTCGTCCAGCATAATGTGCAATGTTCCCCAAGTGGGTGAATTTGAGCTTTTTTCCCTTTCAGTGTGATGTATCTGCAGTTTGTGGCAAAATCCCATCTCTTCTTCACAGCTGGGAAGGACAGCAAGATTAAGCAGTGGGATGCAGATAAATTCGAGCACATACAGACACTGGAGGTAGGAAGTTTTAGAGACTCTTGGAAGCAAGTGTTATTCCTTTATGAGCAGCACTTCCCTCAGGAGTGGGAGCTGGCTGGGTGGTGTTCTTGCCTAACCTCTTTTGTCTGCCACACAGGGGCATCACAAGGAGGTTTGGTGTTTGGCACTCAGTCCCAACGGAGACTACGTGGTGTCTGCATCTCATGACAAGTCCCTGCGCCTGTGGGAAAGGACAAGGGAGCCACTTGTCTTGGAAGAGGAGAGGGAGATGGTGAGAATTTATCCTTCCTGCCGAAGACAGCTGTTTTCTCTTTGGTTTTCACTGTGGAGGAGTCTGGCTCTACACTCGGCAGGTTGCTCACTGCTAACCACAGCCTGGTGTCAAGGTGCCCAGGGTTGACTGGCACCTTTTGCACAATGGGACTGTTGCCCTGAGCTGTCTAGAGAAAGCACTGCAGGTGCTTGCTTGTCTGCTGCATTGCAGGTGCCTGACTGATGTGCTGTCTGCTTTGCTTCTCTCTTGCTTCTCAGACTTTACTCTAGAGCTGTGTTTTTCAACAAGTCTGTTGGCTGCACTGTTTGACCTTCTCTTATTCTCCTGTGCTCCTTTCAATGTGTGTGCTTTGTAGGCAGCTCAGCAGGTGGCTGTTGTGGAGTGATGGAGAGCACTGCTCCTGTTAAATGCAGTTTGGTTTGTTTTCCCCTTTTCCAACAATGACAGGTCCATTCTATCTTAGAGGCAGGCCCCAAAGCTCAGGGAGGATGGAATAAGTCCCTTCTACTCCATTTGAAGCATATATTCATGTAGCATATATATATGTGACTCGTAGGCTTGCAGAAAGACTTAAGTAGGACGGAAACACTGTTGTCAGAGTCCAGACCAACCCCTTGCTCACTGCAGGATCACCTTGAAGCTGCATCAGATTGCTCAGACTTGTCTTGATGTGAAACCTGAGGTGACCCATCGGCAGCGTCTTGATGCTCGGTGGTTGGTGTGCTAGGAATGGTGATGGTAAAAGAAGAGCAGAGACAGCTCCTTTTCCAGATGCCAAAAAAGTGTCGTTTGGGTCAAGTTTGAGTAACAAGATGGGCATGAATACACCAGTAGTGAATTACACACTGATGGAGCGCTATTGACGTGAGAGGTGCCAAACAGGAGACTCTTTCCTGTTGCAGGCTAGGATAACCCTGGGACTTTTCTAGGCTCCTCTGTGTTGGGTGCCAGGTGGAAGGTCTGGTGCTGACCTGCTGTTGTCTCCATCTCAGCTTGGTGGCCTATCTATGGGCTGTTCTTGCATCCAGAGCAGAGACCTTGATTCCTTTCAGTACAGGAGATGCCAGAGTTCTCTGTGGGGTTGGGACCAGTGGGTATTTTGCACTGTCGTGGTTGATCCCTGCTGATTTGTCCTGGTTCTGCAACAAGATGCATGAAAGTGCAGGTTCCCTTGCTCAACTAGTCTGGAGGGGATTTGTGCCCTTGCTTGCTGCCTGCTCACCTCTGTTAATACATTGTGTTCTCCTCCACTGTAGGAACGAGAAGCTGAATATGAAGAGAGTGTGGCGAAGGAAGAGCAGCCTGTGGTGAGTTGCCGTGAGTGTGTGTCAGTCTGACTGTACAGATGCTGGAATAACTACTTCTGTAAGAGGCATAGCAGAGGTGTCAGAGAGGACTGGTAATCTCACTGCTTTGAGAAGGTGCTGATGAAGCTGTAGTTGCCCCAAGATGCAGTTAACTCTGGTAGTTCATACACACAACTTCAGGAGAGTGTGTGGAGCTGGCCAAACACACAGTAGCTATGGACACTGAAACCTTGCTGTGCTGTAGGCCTTGCTATCTCCAGTGTCCAGGTCCACACCAGCTCTGTACCATGGCTGCCTTCTGACTCTGCTTCCAACTCCATGTAATGCGGGATTGGTGGGGGAGCCTGATCCCTCTTGCTTAGGTGCTTGGGTTGTGCTGCTGGTTGTTTTGATGCTGGTTGTATTACTCAGCCTCTGTTGGCAGAACAAGAGCTGTGTTTACCTCCCTCCCAGAGCATACTGTTAGCACAGCACCTCTGTTCCTCAGAAGGAGCTATGCACTTGGCAAGTACAGTATTTTCCCAGATAAACCACCAGTTTAGGGAATGGGGCTGGTTTTCTTAATATGGATTGTGGTTGGATGCAGACTGTGTATTTTGTAGGTGGCTGGAGAGACACAAGGAGAGACGGGGCTCGCAGGAAAGAAGACCATTGAAACCATCAAAGCGGTAAGATTGTGTGGGTCTGACAGCACTGCTTTGTGCTTCAGCAATCTGGAGGGTTGGAGCATCAGTTTGAAAGAGTAACCTGTGCTGTCACATAGAGGCAGTTTACCATGCATGCAAGAGCAGTCTGTCCTGCTCCATGGTCCACAGGGAAGGGTCTGACCCTGGAGAGTCAGGCACCAGGAATTCTCCCCAGACCTTGTGACGTTGCTGTAGCTGCAGCTTTCTCTGCTTGTCATGTGTGGGACAGATGGGGCTGCTCTTCCCCTTTGGGGTCTGCAGCCCAAAAGAGCACAAGGCAGCCGAGATGTTCTGTAGGATCCAGGCTGCTCCCCAAAGGGCTGCTTGGTCTTGTGCGCATCTGTGGAAGGTAGAAGTGTATTGCAGTGCCTGAGGAAGAAAGTGTACCACGAAGGTGCGGGGATGGGTGATTTCATGGTGCATATTTCAGCAGTCTGGCGCTCTTGTAAATACAGAAAAGACCCTTAATCTTAGTAGTCAAAATGGTCTGACCCTGACTTTGCTTCAAAGACATGCTGCTTGCTTGGGTAGGGGGTGGGAGTTCAGTGTCAAGGCAACCATTGAAGCTGCAGCAGAGAGCACCCAGGGCAGTAGGGGAAATCACAGAATGGTTTTGGTTGGAAAGGACCTTAAGATCGTCCAGTTCCAATCCCCTGCCATGGGCAGGGATGCCTCACAAAAGACCATGTCACCCAAGACTACGTCCATCCTGGCCTTGAACACTGCCAGGGATGGAACATTTTCCACTTCTTCGGGCAACCTGTTCCAGGGGCTCCCCACCGTCACAGTAAAGAACTTCTTCCTTATGTCTAACCTGAACTTCCCTTGTTCAAGTTTAAACCCATCACCCCTTGTCCTATTGCTCCAGTCCCTGATGAAGAGTTCCTCTCCAGCACCCTTGTAGGCCCCTTTCAGATACTGGAAGCTGCTCTGAGGTCTCCACGGAGCTTCTCTTCTCCAGGCTGAACAGCCCCGACTTTCTCAGACTGCCTCCGTATGGGAGGTGTTCTAGCCCCTGCTCATCCTCGTGGCCTCCTCTGGACTTGCTCCAACAGTTCCATGTCCTTCTTATGCTAAGGACACCAGAACTGCACACAGTGCTGTGAGGGGGGTCTCACAAGAGCAGAGTAGAGGGACAGGATCACCTCCTTCGACCTGCTGGTCACATTCCTTTTTGATGCAGATCATGTTCTGACATCTTCAGGACGTGATTGATGTGCTCAGAGTAGTGGTGCAGTCTGGAGTAGAGGTTACCATTCTAAGTGAGATGTCCTGTGATTCTCCACATCAGTCCCTCTGCTTCCACCTCCGTTTGTCCAGTCGGACTTGAGATTTGCTTTGGCTTTTGTGGTGTCACTGATATGCTGTTCCTGTGCTGCACAGGCTGAGCGGATCATGGAAGCCATTGAGCTGTATAGAGAAGAGATGGCAAAACTGAAGGAGCACAAGGCCATATGCAAAGCTGCAGGAAAAGAGGTAAGAGACTGAGGAATGTGCCAATCCCAAGGGTGTTGGGTGTATCCTTCCAACTCCGCACGCAGATAAAATCAGAACAGTGGGAAATAGCAGAGATTTGCTGAAATCTTTTGGAGAACAAAATGGCACTGCTCTGGGCATGGCTGGTGGGGAGTTCTTTCCAATGACTTTTGTTTCAGGTCACAGTAGGATGTAAGAGGGGTGTTTTTGTTCTTGGGAGAGCATGCTGCTGCAAATTCATTTCAAAGCCTATTCTTTGTTTTCAGCTCAACATTCCCTGCAGAATTAGGGGCAGTGATGTCAGTGGGAAAAAGGACAAGAAGTGGAAGAGGATTCATGCATGTTTGAGTTGGTTATACACATTTGAGAATGAGATTATCTGTAAATGAGGCTTCATCAATGTTCTGAGGAGGGCAGAGGTGAAATTGCAGGAAGACATTTGATAAAAGCTCTCTTATTACTGCAGATTAAAGTCTTCTCTGTGAATATGCATTTGTACACATACACCTACCCTATTCTAACCCATTCTGTGTCTCCAGGTTCCCTTTCCTGTCAATCCCATCCTCCGTGCCTATGGAAATATTACAGTAAGTGGAATGCCCACTGGCTGTGGCCCATTCTCAACTGGAGTGGGGCTGTTTCATTTGCAGGCTGAGCACTGGGTTGCTGTGGACTAACTACTTGGTTCAAACTGAAGTGAAAACTCAGCACTTCTGCTTGTGCAAAGTGAACACAATTTGGGGGTTTTGTGGTGGTAATTTTTGGTATTTTTTAATATCCTGGAGGTGTTAGAAATGTTTCACCCCATCAGGGTTAAACATAACCCTAATGGTAGCTGTGACCTTATCATGGACTTTACCATGAGCCAGCAGATGACAGTATTCTCCAAGATGTGGGAAAGCTCCAGAGGCGTTGTGCCATGTTACCCAAAATACCTGAGCATTCCTGGGAATGCATGATGGAGTACCCATATCCCTGTGCCTCCCACCCTGTGACAGCAATAAACACTTAGCCAGAGCCATTCTCTCCCTTCCTCTGTGAATAGAGGCATATCTAAATGCAAGTGGAATAGATTGAAGAGGCGTGAATGAAATCCTATGGCTCAGTAGCTAGCAAAATTCTTTGGAAGCAGATAATGTTTAATTGAATCTTACTGTACAAAGAAGGGGATTTGAACCTGTTTCCAAAGCCTTGGAAGAATGTGCTAGTCTACTGGGTAAAAGCATTAGCCACAAGTTACGATATGTCCTGTTACTTGGTGAATTGACCATGATGAGCATTCAGTATGTCAGCCCATGAACTGAAAGACTTCATGTCCTGACCATCACTTACCTTTTTCTTGGGAGAGGTGCTGCTTGTGGAGTACTTGTCCCAGCATACCTACTGTGTTGCCTTGACTCAAGAAGAGGGAGCTGGAAGCACATGAAGGCTTCCTGACCCTAAATCACTGCCTGTGCAGTTGTAACCACAGCAGGGCAGCTCTGAGCGAGGCAGGGCTATGTAGTAGCTGCTCAGGCTTATTTCTGTGGCATTGGTGCAGCAGTTACTGACTCTGTTTTGATTTTCCTGGTTTATTCCAATGTGTACTCCTGGATTGCATTTTGAATTACCCTCAAGAAGATCTTTGTTTTTTCATTCTTGCCTTCTCTGAGGAGTATGTCAATGCCAGATGGAACAGCCTTTTGTCTTCCTTCTAACCACCTGTAACCACCTTATAAGAGCCTTTCTGCCCCCTCCCCTGTGAATATAGGTATGTCTAATTACAAGTCAAATAGACTGAATGGAAGTGAATGAAATCCTATGAAGTAGTAGTCAGGCACTTTACTATGGCAATTCTCAGCTCTGCTCTGCATCTGCCAAACACTTTCAGGAGATAAGCAGGAATTCAGTCTTCGGGAGATGAGTTTGTGTAAGGTTTTATCTCTGTAATTTGTCTGTCTCACCAGGCTTTTCATTCCGGGCTGTACAGGATCCATTGAACGGCATATGAGATGATTTAGCTGCTTGAATATAAACTTCAGTTTTCATAATATTACCAGTTTGGGGTATCTGAGAAGACTGGGGTTATGTTATGGGGAAGGAGAACTTCTCAGACTGATTGAAGCTGAAGGAGTTTCCTCTGTGCTATAGTCAGCCTGATCTGTTCATCTCACAAGATGCGATTGCATGTTTGTAACTGGGTGAAACAGACCATAAGGCAAATGTTTGTCCTGGAATGTTTCTTGATATGCAGAGCTGGTTCTTTCCTTTGTTACAGCCTTCTGCATACGTGCTAGAAGTTTTCAAGAAGGTCAAGTCGAGGTGAGTCCTGAGAGCCTTATGGCTGAACAGCTTTGAGACCAAGTACTGCATTTCTGGGCCTGGGACTGGCTGGGGTCCTGGAATGGTCTCTCATGCTGGGTTTGGGCAGTGCTAGAGAGTCTTGAGTTCTGTTCCTGGCAGCTTCATGCATGGAATTGGGAAATGGAAATTGTTACTTCCATGGGGAGTGCTGGATGGAGCTTGTGTATGAGAGTTGGCTGCTTGGAGGTGCACATATATGTGAAGAGCAGCTTGGGGATGCTGAGGAGGGAAGGTTGTGTGCCTGCTTCCTGTGCCAGAAGGTATCTGCTGACCTGGGCTGTAGTCTGTGAAGGTGTACTGTGCTTTGTGAGCGGTCAAAGAGCAGCAGTCTTGTTTAGCACAGCTTTTGTACCAGAACCTACCTATACAGAAATGCTTCCTGCTCATCTGTAGCAGTGCAGTGGCTGAGACTAATGCTTCTGTTCCTTTGCTTTCTTCTCAGTGAGCTGGAAGAGTCTCTCCTGGTGCTGCCTTTCTCCTATGTTCCTGACCTGCTCAGACTGTTCAATGAATATATTCACCTGGGCTCAGAAATTGAACTCCTGTGCCGAGCTCTCCTCTTCCTGCTCAAGTGAGTCTTTCATCTGCCCAGATGGATCTGTTAGTGTCAGTTTGGTTGCTGTTGCTGTCCAGATCCAGAATCTGAGACAGCCCTAACAGGGCTCTGATAAGTAGTGGGCTTTCTCTTATATCTCTGGGACTGGAGCTCTTGGAAAGCATTGTTGGGAATAAAGATGTGGTCTCTGCAGGAGGTAAGGAATCACTGCAGCTGCAGCAAACAGTGTGTGGGAATGGATTGACTGGATACAGAATGTTGACATGCCCAGATGGGGTTGCTGGTCCTGAAGTCTCATTGTATAAAGATCCTGCATCAAGGCACTGTTGAGTGGCACAGGGTCATTGCAGAGCCCAAGTCCTCAGTGCCTGACAGAGACCCTCCCCTTGGACCACTTAAAGAGAAACTTCAGAAAATAGCTTTTCCAGGTCCATCTGCCTATGCCTGGCTGGCCTAATTTAAGAAAAATCCTATGTCCATACCACACAGAGGCTCAGGTGAGGGCTTTCTGATGCTTCCAACAATAATGCTGCGATACGTCACTGCCTACTTTGTTCCCAGGATACATTTTGGGCAGATCACAGGCAACCACATGCTGGTGACTGTAATAGAAAACCTGAAGAAAACCACTATCTCCAGAGTCAGTGAGGCCCGGGTGAGTGTTGCACCTCCCCCTGGGATCCGGAGTAAGAGGATGGGCCAGTGTCTGGGAGCGAGTGTTGTCTGTGGTGTCCAGTGGGAAAGTTGGTTGGGGGTCTGAGCCCATTTTGCCTTCCTCTGCTGTAAACAGGCTGCCTTTTCCTTACGTTCTCCTGATGTGTGAGACTACCCAGTGATGAGCCTGCACTTGTGCTCCCTCCCTCATTTACTCTTGAATTTGTTTGAGTATTTGGGCCCTGGCTTGCTAGTTTCTTTATATGTTGGAGGTAAATAAACTCTCTGTTTCTCTTGGGCTTTTCTGTGGGCTACTAATATCAAGAATGATGCACCTAGTGCCTGTCAGCATCTTGTCTTTCAGCAGATACAGTGGATTATAGCTGCTCTTGAGAGAACTGTGGGGAGCAAGGTGCAGGACTGACTGTTCTACTCAGATAAAGTTTACATGTAAAGAATACTGGTTTATTTGAATCTGTGGGCTATTTTGCTTTCATCATTTCTTAGCAGAGGGTGGCCAGTGCAGGACCCTCTGCCCTCAAACAAGCTTGTTATGTGCCCAACAGTGTGGTGCTGGTCTGTTTGCAGGATGTGCTGGGATTCAACATGGCAGGACTTCAGTACCTGAAGAGAGAGATTGAGGCCAAGGATGAGGTGACGTTTTTTGCTGATGCTACTGACCGTTTTGAGGAGAAGAGGAGGAAGAGGAAGAAGAAGGAGAAGATGATTCTTGCAGTGGTTTAGCATCTGCTGCCCAAGACCCAGAGCAGCTGGATGGGGTTGTGTAGCCTCAGTGCTGGCCCTGGAAGTTTTCTTGTGGCTGAATAGCTGTGATGATGTCTGCTGACTGGGACAAAGCCTGTCTGCTCCCCATGTGGTATAGCCCAGCATATAACCCCAGCTCAGAACGGTTGTCTCTGAGATAAGCTCTCTGTACGCTGCTGCTAATGCATGCATGTGAACTGTTCCTGAGGTGGCTGTGTGAAATGGAGGTGATTTCTCCTGCAGAAGAGAGATCAGCTCATTCTGACAGCGTGGTCTCAATGGAGTGAAGCCTGCACATGGGGTGCTGGTGAGACTATGCCCTGGCTGGGGAAGGCAGCTGGCAGGATTTCATGCGGCTTTGACACCTACTGGTGGTTTGTGGCAGTGCTCAGAGCCTCTGGGCAAAGCTATGTGACTTTTACCCAAGTGTGAGAACCTGATCTGCAGCCACTGACTTCCTGGTGGGATGGGAAAACATGGCTGCACTCTATTAAAGGCATATTTAGATATGCTTTATGAAACAACTTTTGTTCATGGAGTTTTGTCTTGATATTTCTCTGTAAAACCTCGACTGCCTTGCCTGGTGTGACAGTTCTCAAAGGGGAGAGAATAAAATCTGTGGGAGCAAACGAAAGGGCTACCATCCAGGCTTGTGGTATTCCTTACAGTTGGCAGGCTGAGTATGAGAAGCCTGGGTTGTCTGCATCGTACTTGCTCCAGTTATCAGAAGTTGCAGTGAATTGTTGCAGTGTTGTACCTGTCCTGTATCAGATAAAAGGATTTATTTTCACAGCAGGGGTGGTGGGGCAGGATAGAGTGAGCAAGGCTCTGCTGCTGCTGGTAAGTTACTAGTTTGTAGTACATGCTGTCTTTTTTTAGCCAGTAATCACTGGTTTGGTGGATGTCGTAGGAGCTGCTCCTGAGTGGTTTTCTGCCTTTTGGACTTGTGTGTCCAAGTTGGGTACTCAGAGCAGGACTTCTTTTGAACTTGAGCTTCATATCGACTTGTAATTGCATTCCAGTTGTTCCTATCTTTGACTTTGGTTTTCTGTCATTAGCAATTACACACAAGGCAAACAATTCACTTGGTCAGTCTCTTGGCAGCACCTCAGGTGTAATAACCATGTCTATTAGAATAACTGTTGTTAGTAAATAACTATGTCAGGGGACTGATGGTTCACTTGCTGCTTCAGAGTCTGGGTAACTTACAGCAGCACCAGGATACGGGTCTCACAGTCTTTATGGGAATAGCAGTCTCCATACAGCTGTCTGACAGTTGTTTCTGGGTGCCTCTATGATTTTGTATTTGTCCAGATACGGATGAAACTTCTTGTCATAAAACAGCTCCATTCAGACATGTCTCCATCCTGACCTATTCTGTTCCATTCCATTGTATTCTATTCTATTTCTTTATTTCTCCCAGAGGAGACCCTCAGCAGTGGGAGGGAGAGGAGACTGTAGGATGATGAATTGTTTTGGTAACTTCAGTTGACATCTTCAGCTGCTGCTGAAATGTGCTAGTCCACCAGGAAACAAAAGGGTTACAGATGGAGGGGTGGCTTCAGCGGGGGACATTCAGCAGTGGTGACGGAGGAAAGAGATACCAAAACCAGGTACCAAAAGGGGAAGGCTGACTCTATGCCTCTGTGTGATGTGCTCTGTTTACCTTCATGCCGGGGCTATAAATGTTACAGAACCTATGTAAAGAGCTGCTGTGGCATGATCGTCTGGGAGGAAAAAGATGGCCAGAAGTGCACACAAACTGAGGGACTGATGACAAAGACGTAGATGGTGGTATAGAAGAGACACTTGGGATGCAGACTCATCTTCTCATGATGACGATAGGTGTCTCCTCTGACCTAAGTTGGAATTCCTTCACCTTTGTTCTGTTACTGGGATTTGGGCAGAATCCTTGGAAGAAAAGGTCTTTGAGGTGGTAGACATTAGTTATCCTGTCTCCACTGGTGCTGACACAGGCTTCCTCACCGAGCTTGCTCTCTGGCTCTCTGATTTCTACCACTTGTGACCAGTCTGTCCCGGCAGTGGCCTCAGTGCCCAGAATGCACTCCCAAGGGACTGATGGAGGGGACTGTGGCTGTGTCTGTAGAAACCTGAAAAGCATCAGGGCAGAAATCAGCAGAGCCAGCTGTGTATATATCTGGTTTAGCACATCCCTGAGCTGGCTTTCAGCCTTGGTTTATAGGTCAGATCTGACTCAAAGGGCTGATAGACAAATAGCCATGTCTGGTGCAGCAGTGGAAAATACCAGTAAAGGACTTGGTCAGCTGCTGTGCGTGCTCAGCACATGGTTTAAATGGCAATCCACTGGTATTCTAGAATGCTGATACCCTTGGGTACCTTTGCTTGCCTTTTCTTAGGTGCAGTTCCCTGGATTTACAAACCTGAATTAGAATTTGTGTCTCACCAGTGTGGATGGAAGAGTCCAAATCTGGCACTCGTATTTCACACTGAAAGCTATTATTTAATCCCTGATCATGGGAATCTTGGTCACTGTAAAGTGTTTAGGGGACAAGTCATGTGCATGTAGCAAGGAAAATTCCCCATCTCATGTCACATGCTGGGAAAAGGAAAAGCACAGGAAAGCACCTCATTGGAAATGAATAGAAAGCAGAACTGAACTTGGATATACAAATACAGTGTCTCACAGAGACTGAGATGTTTCTTTTAGTCACTACTGTGTCAGTGGGAACAAAGGAGGGAGGAAGCGCCACCTCTGTGTGGCTCAGTCTTCCACTATACAGAGATGTGCAGAAAGCATCTGAAAACTGTCAGTGCTGAGAATAAATGCGCTATGACAAGAATAATCCCTTTCTGTCAGTCCCTCTCTGCCAAGTGTCGCTTTGTGTACTCGTACTCCGCATCTGGTGGCTGCAGCTAACTAGAAGTAGGTGAATACCCAGAAAGGTAAGCCTATGATGGCACAGGTTGCCCAGAGAAGTGGTGTGTGAGGCATCCCTGCCCATGGCAGGGGTTGGAACTGAATGATCTTAAGGTCCTTTCCAACCACCCATGTTAATCTGATTAAATAAATGAACACATTTACGTTGGGATGTTTCTGTAAGATTATTCACAAATGGTGTGTGCTTACCATGATGGCTACAGCCTGGCTTCAGTAGAACTGGCCTCTCTGCTGTTGGAAGGGAACAGCATGAGAAAGGGTTCTCGCGTGGGCTTCAACTAGATTAAGGGTTTGCTTTTTCTTTCACAAATTGAGCTCAGGATGGGCGGTCTACTTGGGAATGCTGAAGGCTTTCATGGGCAGCTTCCTGTGCAGTATTTGATTTTGAGTATATTAAGGGAATCTTTATGAACTGTTTTAAATATAAATAAGAAAACATGAATGAGGTATGACTAAGTTGGGTCAGATGGTGCTTCAGGGATTTTTGCTTGTTGGTCTCTACTAGGAAGTGTGGAGAATTTGTGATCAAGTTGAATATTGCAGGGGAGTTTCTAGATCTCAGTGGAGAAAATCACTGGCTCTGCTGACAACCACCTGGAAAAGGTGATACCAACTTCAGAAGTTGTCACAGTGCCTCTGCAATGACTAAACTATTTCTGTTGTGGATGGTTGAACATGACTATTTAACCAAATCCAAGACTTATGTTTGGAGTGTCATGGTTTCATGTTTTGTGATACTAAAGCAGCCAATCCAGAGTACCAGAGTCCCTTGACATGTTTGAGATGGGTATGGTTGTGAGTTCAGGAGACTTTGTGGAGAGCAGCATTTCAAGAGGCATTTCGTACAGTTACTTGGATAGCATAGAGTAGCTGTCAAGTTGCAAAGACTGTCAAAACAGAAGGGAGGTTCGGCCATGGCGATGGCAGCTATGATGAGGTCTTACATTTGCTGTTCTAGACTATTAACTGCATGTTAATCTGGAGGTAATATTCCACACCGGAAAAGGTAAGAATATATTTAAATGGGAAAGAGCTGTTTGCTGTACTCTGGGCAGTCCCAGAGCAGATGGAGCAGTCGGAGGTGCATGTCTCTGTGAAGTTTCTGTTGCAAACTGACTGATGTGGTTGCTTTTTCTCTGGAGGAAATGGGCTACAGCTGGGATTTCTTTACTGACTTGCTGGATAACGTGGCAGCATGACAGATGCTGAAGTTAAAAGATGGCAGTGTTATATATATGAGGCAAATGGGGACTCTTGAGCAGAGAAGAAACAGCCGCAGAGTTGCTGTTTATCACTACCTGTTCTCCATCTACTCTGACACTCCAAGGCTACAGAAATGTGTTGCATGAAACAATGTGTGCAGAGGGTTGTTGTGTGCTTGAACTTCTTATGTTAAGGTTGCCCTGTGTATCTGCGAGACTCCTGTCTCCTATTAGCCTTGCTGTCAGTGTCAAAGGGTCAACAGTAAGCCTTGGTTTTGGAATGTGAAGAGTGATAGAGAGGCTGATTTATTAGAGCTGAACTGCAAAAAATCCAGCCTCTGGCTGCCAGGAGCCTCAGTGACTTGTTTAATGTGGAGACAGCCAAGTGAAGGGTTTGGGACGGGCCTGGGGAGGCTCTGCTGAGCTGAGTATCTGCCGTAACCTGGAAACCTCTTGCACTCATCCTTTGGTTGATGTCATCCAGTGCTTCCTTTCCTTGTCTCAGGTTGTCATGTCTGTGTGAGGGCAGTTGCATGAGGTGGTTTAATGACAGAAGCCAAGAGGAGGTAAACCAACTGTGATTTTATTTGTGACTGGTACCTCTGCATCCAGTACTTCTATTAACTAGAAAGCTTCCGGGGTAGTGTAATCCAGAGCTGTGGCTTGGGGCTTGCAGGCAGTGCCCGGACTGCTGCTGCCATCCCACCCTGGGGGTATCCTTGTGGGCGACACTCGTAAGTGTCATTGGTCAGCACAGGTGGAATAACATGTTAAGGATCAAACCGTTTCTGTAACTAACATAGTATGTGTGGAGGCTGGAATGAACTCTGGAAATAAGGCTGTGAAACAACTTGAGTCTACACTACTGCCTTCAGCTCAAAGATTAAAGAGCAGGCAAAATGCTGGGGAAGGTCCAACCACTACCCGCACACTGCCAAGTCCCACTAACCCATGGCCTTAAGTGCCACATCCACACAGCTTGTCTGCAACTGTGTGTCTGAGGACTGGGTGAGTGGGAACAGAGCAAGAGCTGCTTTTGCTGCTATGCCACGAGTCATGTCTAGCTCAGTTCCACAGTAACAGGCATCACAGACTTCTTGGGGTCACTATGAAGTAAATCTGGGGGGTTTCAATGTCACTTCCAGAGCGTATCAAAGACTCAGTGGCGTTTCTCTGGTCAGTCTCAGAGGACCCTGCAGTTCTCTGTCTTTTGGTAAGGGTGGCTCTTACCTGGGGGTGAAGTTTCAATCGGGGATGGTGGGAAAGATTGCCTATTATTTTCCTTTCTTTTTTTAAAAGCCATATCTTTCTGAGCTTACTGTTCTTCCTCCCGCGCTTCCCCAACCCCTGTATCTCTGATGTAAACCGCTTTTGGTGTCAGAATCTTAAACTGTTCATTTGTTGTGCTTTTGAGAATGCCCATTTTTGTGTTTCTGAAAGGACAGTAAAGCTTCTTGCTACCTCAGCAGCCTGCACTGGGAATGATGCTTAAGGCTCCTGACAAGTGAAGGGTCGGTGCTAGAAGGTGTTTGTGTGGGAAGTAAGACAATAAAGGATATTTGCTGTCACGGGCAGAAGAAGAGTCTCTGTTTCTGTTAGTATTTCAATATTGTGGGCAATTTCTTCAAGGCCACCAGTATCTTCCCCTCCGGTTACCATGGCAAAAATCTCAATCTCCAGTTCAACCTGCAAGCCTGCAGCCACCTAGCAGAGACAGAGGGTTACTCACAGGTTAGGTGCATGTTTTATACACAGTCCATTCCAGCAGTCTTTGAAGCTGGTTCTTGATCCTTGTTTCCTCATGACTTTAAAGACTTAGTGCCCAGCACATGGGTTTGTGCTCGCCAGTCACTCAGTATGTTTCACTAGGAAGGTCAGCACAAACCAATGTCTCTTCACATGGCTATTTGAGAGAAAACTGCCAGGGTTTTGCATTTTTTCCCCTTAAACTTCCTTTTAGGTTGCAGAAGGAAAAAGGGAATTGGGGCAGCTGAGAATCAAGAAGAGAGGACCTGCTGCAATAGGACAAGGAGTGGTTTTAAACTAAAGGAGGGGGAGATTTAGACTGGATATAAAGAAGAATTTCTTTTCCCTGTGAGGGTGCTGAGGCGCTGGCACAGGGTGCTCAGAGAAGCTGTGGCTGCCCCATCGCTGACAGTGTTCAAGGCCAGGTTGGATGGGGCTTGGAGCAACCTGCTCTAGTGGAAGGTGTCCCTGCCCTTGTCACAGGGTTGGAACTGAATGAGATCTAATGTTCCTTTCAACCCAAACCATGCTATGATTTGAAGTACTGATCTGTGGCTAGGGCTCTGGACGAGGAGGCTTCACCTGCTTTCTGGTACTACCTTCGTGCACAAGTCATTGTTTCTGGATTCCATGTCTGTAAAGGCACTGTCAAGAACATTGCCTGGTATGACCTGGATACTGTGGGGATACTGACCAGCACAGTATTTATTCACACACAGGTGAAGAGAGAGACTGAACAAAAGCAGAAATGTGACAATTTAGCATGCTATGGTGCTTTGCTAGATAAGACTTGAGGTGGAGAATAGTTGCAAGCAGAAGAAATAGTTGAAGGAAGAGTTCAGTTCTTGAAGGTATTGGGACAGGAGATGAAGTCTAGGTGTAGGACAGAGCAGATGTTTGTTCTAAATGATGGGAAAACTCAGGTAGGAGTAGAGTATCCCATTTATTTCTAGAAAAGCTCTCTTGAATCTCAGTGTTTCACCTGCTGCTTTCCACTGAACTTCACATGTTTACCCCTTTGCGTTCTGGCACAGGCTGAGACTGGGAGTGCATGAAATGCCTGGTTGAAGGCAGGAGAGAGACAGTGGAAGGCAGCATCACTTCAAACAAATCCTGTACTCCCTGCCAGCTTTATTCCCAGCCAGCTGGTGGGAGAGGAACCCAAGATGGCCCGAGTGTAATAAAAAGCTAAGGGTTGGTTGTGTAACCTACAGGTCCTGGTGTGTACGTCACTCTCAGTCCTGTGTGTGGAGGTGGCTGCTTCACCCGAAACCTGTCAGAGAGAAGAGAATCAGTTTGGAGCAGCTGTTTCAAGGCAGGCAGGAGGCATTGCTGGGAAGCAGCCAGTCTGCTCTTCCTCTGCTTGTGCAGCCAACAGCAGAATGTGTTAGCTCATCCTTCCTGTCACAGTGTACAACTTGGGCTGCAGCAGTATTCCTGGGCTTCTCCCCATGGCTCAGGTTTCTAACAGAAACACCCGAAGGAACAGATGAATGGGCTAAAGTCAGACTCCAGAGACCTCTTTACATTGCCTGGTCCTTACAGCAGCATGTGAAACATCAGCATGCTCAGCCTGCATACACAAAGGAAGCTAAAGTGCACATTGCATCTTCCTGGCAAACACCTCCATGTTGCACACCCAGAAGTCCTACACAATATTTATATGATTCTATTTATATTTATAAGTCTTATATATTTATATATATTTTTATAATATATTTATAAGTCCTACACAATCTTTTATATGATTCTATTGCAGACAGCCTGATACCAGTATAAATTGTATGTAAATAATTTCACAGTACCCACTAAGGCAGTAGTTTCACTTCTTCATTTCTCACTGATGGTTTCACATCTCTGCAGCCCTTTTGTGCACACAACTTCCACTGTCAATATCTCTAAAGGTCACTATAGCAAATACAACCTTTACTTTTGCAAGGCTCTGCACTTTAGCCTCTGGTTTTCATCTCCACCTGAAGAACAGTCACCACCACGTGCTTGCACCAGAGAGTGTTAAAGGAAAGGCAGTAGAAGAGGCATTCCTAGTATATGGCCCCATCTTATGGAAAGCTCTGGCAGACTTCTAAACTGGCTGTCGGAATTCCTGTGCTTTCTCTGGAGCCTGGGCTATCATGAGAAGCTGGACTACTTTCGATCAGGATGTTCCAAGTTTAGACTATGATATGAACAATTTAGAAGGCAACAGTCAGCTCCTGTCCCTGTCACAGAAAACCTCTGGCTGCAGCACGAGGCACACACAGCTCAGAATTGCATTCACCAGCTTGCAGCTTAGCTCTCCTGTCAAAGCATCAAGTAAAAGGCTTAAAAGCTAGCCTGGACTTACCCGAATCAGGGTGGTATTTTCCTTGACTGTCCTTACTGTTTTCCTTAACCAATGCTAATGTTGCAGGAAAAAAACACAGACTATTTACCACCAGTGCTAAGAGGAACCAGCTTCTGAATGACATGGACTGGTCTCAGAATAAAGACAAATGGAAGAGATTGGCCTAAAGAGCAGCTTCCAGTTAACTGCTAAATAAAATCAGGATCTCTCAACCTGCAGGAGGTAACTGAGGGTAGGGAGGAGTGAGAGGCTGACAACAGAAAACTTTAGTGGGCGCAGCTGTCTTGCAACACAGCAATTTAAAAACCTGGTTTTGGCTTTGGGGCTTTTGAGCCATCTGAAATGAAAGCCTCCCACCAAGTACTGAAATCCCAGGTGGTGGGATTGTAACAATTCAAATGCAGCTGTTTTGAAGGGACAGACCTTAAGTGGAAGCCCAGAAGCTGTAAGGACATAAGAAACCTGTTGTTGCAGGCTCTCCTTTCAGCTAAAAAGCAAGGTACATAGAGCACAGCTAAGGCAAGTCCAGTTGAGCACACTGAGGTTGAGAAAAAGATTTTGCCCTCTTTGTACATGGATGCATGGGGGAGGACAGGGCTCATAAGCCTAAAGCAAAACCACTGGAGCTGTGCTGGTGCCAGAGTGATGAAATGAACATGTGTGCAGTGATTCCGAAGGGGAATTCTAGGACAGAAGAGCAATCACAAGCATTTTCTTACTGTACTTATATATTCTTTAAGCTGCAGCTGGGTAAATATGAGCATTTCCTGTGATTTGTCATGCAGAGCAAGAGCCAATCTGCTGGACTGCAGGCCTAGAAGTGGGCTCACTTCTCCTCACCCCACTGGAACACAAGTGCAGTGCTGGTTTGAGCTGTGCACTGAATAAGGGAAATGTGTGCCCAAATCAATGCTTTATTTGCCATTTATTCTGCCATCACTGGAGCTGTTTCTCAGTGCAACTAAAAAGACCTGTGTCTGCCTGAATACAGCTGTGCCCATTTCAATTGACTTGCAGCACCCAGCACCATTTCCCAAAGCCAAATGTAACACTGGTTTCCATGAAAGACTTTGGTCCCAGAACCTGAGAACTGCAGTAAGAATGAGTAAATCAACTGTATGGGCCAGGACTATGCATCCAGGGCCTGCTGGCCCTTATTGCTTTCTGTCTTCCTAATAACATCCATATGCAACTACTGCTGAAGGATTTCTAACATTATTTCCTCCATCCAGTCAGTCATTATTAAATGATTCTAAATATAAGAATAGCATTTGTTATCTCACATTAATCAGATCAGAGGGTTGACAACAAGCAAAGCGTATCTGGACAGTTAAAACCCAAGGTACAAGAAATTCAAACTAACCTTGAGAAGTTCACACCAACATTCTTTAGGATCACTGTGGCTGCATAGGTGCAGCCTTCCTTTAGTACCCCAAGTGTCACACTGGGTGGAATGAGATGGAAGCCACTAAGCTGCTGTCCTGCTGCTGCAAGAGAAGATGTGTTGACCTTTCCCGCGACAGGATCTTCTACCTTTGCAAACAGAATTAAAATGTTAGATAATAGAGAAAGTTGATGGCCATCAAGGTAGGTTTGGAGTTACTTAGGCTACATTTAACCTCTGGTCTCTCATCCTGAAGAATTAAAAAAGACATTCTAGTTTGAGTAAGAACTGAAGAGGCACTTTGAGTATTGTCTGCAAACATGTACTGGTTTGAGTTTTCAGACTATTAAGCCATTGAGATGTCTCAGGGGGAATGGGAGAAGTTCTGCTCTTCCGGAGTTTTCATGTGGATGCCTGGTGCAGAGTTTGACCTAACAGCTGAGAGGAAAGGTACTTTTACAGTTGCCAGTAAACTTACTTATACCATAGAATTATTTAGGTTGGAAAAGACCTCCAAGATGACTGAGTCCAACCGCTACCCTCGCATTGCCAAGTCTCACTAAACTATGTCCTTAAGTGCAACATCTACACGGCTTGTGAGAACTTCCAAGGATGGCAATTCCACCACTGCCCTGGGCAGCCTGTTACAGTGCTCGACAAGCCTTCTAGGGAAGAAATTGTTCCTTATCTCCAGTCTAAACGTCCCCTGGTGCAGTTTGAGGCCGTTTCCTCTTGTTTTTCGCTTGTTCCTCGGGAGAAGAGACCAGCACCCACTGATAAGGCCCCCCCCGAGCTTCCTCTTCTCCAGACTAAATGACCCCAGGTCCCTCAGCTGTTCCTCTTCACACTTGTGCTCCAGATCTCTCACCAGCTGCATTGCCCTTCTCTGCTCCTACTCCAGCACATCAATGTCCCTCTCGTAGTGAGGGTCCCAGAACTGAACACAGGATTCGAGATGCGGCCTCCCCAGTGCTGCTGCCCATACTTTCTCTGATACAAGTAAATAAATTCAAAATACCTTCCAGTACTGCCCCAGAGTAAAGATTTCATGCAAAAGAGATGACTGAGAGGATATTAATATTAACAAAAAATATTTTATTTACCTTTTTATTTGGTATGGACTTTGGTTTTCTCCCCTGAAGGGATGATGGTAATTTAACTTTCTCTGTTCTTGGCTGTCCTGCAACATTCACCAGCAGACTCTGAACTTTATGTTGTAAGGGTGTCTCTTGCGATCTTGCAGCCTGGTTTAGGCCTGGACAGGAAAGATTTCCAAAAGCAAGAACAACTCAGCATCATATTCAGCATAATCCTGAAATTCTTCTTTAGATAAGAGCTTTATTTTCTGTGAAAGCATTTGATCAGCACAAGGACAGAAGAATTGGCCCCATTTTTATTTCAGTGGTCAAGAAGCCCCCAGAGAGCAGTAGGTAATTAATGTAATTAATAAGCCAAGTTGTACTGTAATTATTAGAACTAATCAGTGGAAATTTGCAATGAAGATACAAACAACTGTGGAAATGATTAGAAACAGAAGTGTCAGTACAAAACCTTAAGCACTAAAATTAAAATCAAAGCCATTGCTATTCCAGAGGCAATGCCTCTGCCATCAGCTGTACAGAAACAGGCTGGTCAAGTGAGATCTGTCTGTTCATGTAACAACAAATTCCAGTCCAGGCCCCAAAGCAGTACAGCTTCATCAGCACAATCAGGTAGGAAGCACTGTCTCTGAGCAGGATTTATTGTCTTGAATGCACCAATTCATTCATACATATGATTTGTCTGTGTCTGACTCTGGGGTTAACATGATCTTGGCTATCTTTTAATCATCTTTGAACTGTGCTCTCCTCCATAATGGAGAATCTGAGCATAGGGATGGCCATGGCAACTTAGATCTAAATACAACTTCTTTTGCTTGACAGCCTAAGACTCATTTAGTTTATGGTAAAGTCTGATAACCTCTGAAGAGAAAACACAAGACCATTATGATGGCTGTCTTCTCAGGAGATGAACAGCTGAATATTTTGCATGGAAGAGAATTGTTTTTCTGTTTGGACTGCAAGGCCCTGTCTAGCTGGAATGCCAAGTCTTGTCAGCTAGTCATTGTGAGGAGGCAGAAATGCTACTTGAGAATAGCATCTTCTCTAGATTCCCCTCTAATTTCCAGACAACAGAACCGCAGGTGGTGAAGGGCTTCCCATCTACACAGCTGATGGCCCACAGGTTACAACAAAAAAACCTAAGCATGGACATTAGGGGAAAAGCCACCAGCGTTTCTTGTTTTGCTTAAATGTGAGCAACATTTATGCTTTAACATTAGAAGTTAGCATAGTTTTGGCACCTCTCTCTCCGCACACACCCTCCCTTCTTGCCCCTCCCAAGGTGCTGCTCCTTTCATCACTTACGCGCTGGCTCTGGAAGTACAGGTGAGTACATATGCCCCAAGGTCTATGGATTATGCATAAACAACAGAGGAAATTTGGGAAGTTTGAAGGTAAGAGCTTGTTGCCAGTAGTGGGCAACACTCCCACTCCTAAGAAAGTGTACCAGAACGAGTGGAAGAAAGGGTGAAGGGAAACTAACTATGGGATGCAAAGACAGATTTTGCAAGCATGCACTGCCGAAGTTCAGCTGGTGTTTGGCATTATGCGAGCGCCAAAGGTTGGGACCAATTAAAGCAAACTAGTATCTCTCCAGTGGCGATCATCCAAAGCTGCCACGGCAGGCAGATGCACGAACAGAGGGAACAACAATAAACGTAGCAAGGAAAGCAAAACTGAACAGGGATGTTTCAATGGTAAAGACCATTTAATCACAGCAAACTCTGTTCTGGAATGTTCTGTTACAGACCTTCATGAGCAGGAAAATTTAGCTAGTGCAATTTTTTTTAGTAGAGAAATTACTTCTTGGATTTGTCTGCAGTTCTACCCATCAATCACCCCCATGTTGTTACAGCAGTCTCCTAGGGTGAAGGAGAAAATCTCTGCCATTAGTTTTATACCTCCCTTCCTTTCTGCCAGTCTTGCATTCAGATGTATTCAGGATGCTGAATAGAGATAGGTGGATTTAAGTTTCTATTGTAAATATTTTGTCAAATGTGATAAGAAGATAGGTATTAACCTGCTCCAAACGACATTCTGGAAGGCAGCTTTACCTGCTGTGCTGCTGGAACCTTCATTTTCTTTGGAATGAGCCTGCAGCAGAAGGTCAGGCGAAGGTGAGCGATCACTCATGGTATTGAGACATTCAGATGCTAAGGGAAAATAATGGAACACTGTGAAAAGTATTTTTTATCATCACCATTTTCATCAACATATGAAAAACAATTCACAAAGTCTTTGGCACTTTTAATTTAGACAATCTTTGAAAGCTGTCTGCATGGGACATACTGCTCCACTGGGCAACAGGGATCAAAAATACTTATCTTGTGATTAGTCATTTCTTGTTCTCTTTCTAACTGACCAATAAGCCTTAAAGCGCTAATGGGCAATTCAACACAGGTCTGCTGGTGATTGCCATATGGTGATTCAAAATGAGGAAATATGGGAATTAGTGGGGGGCTGAGAAGGCCCTGTGGAGGACTGCTTCCTGACAGGACTCTTTGCTGTGTATGACTTTTAATCTATGTGATTTCAGTCATTTGTCAGGGCTACTTTTCAAACAGAACTGAAGTATTCCTCTCAATGCTGTAAAGCTCAAACCTAAGATGATGGTTCACTCTTTCACTGCTTCCCATCATCCAGTCACAGCTTTCTTCCTATATCCTCCAAACTAGCTTTAGCCTGCATGTTTTCTATTCCACATCACTTTTGCCCCAGTCCCCAAGCTGCCCCTCCTACCACTGAGTTTCAGAATTCCATCTCCCTTTTTTCCCCTACAGTCAGACTAGTGCTTTTCTAAACTCCTCAGTTCTTGCTCATCAAGAATTATTGTTTATTCCACTGAAGTTTTTCTTGAGCACTTTGCATCCATTCACCACTCATTCATAGCACAGTCCTTCAGCTTCGCATCTAAAGTCTGTGGTGCTCCCACCTCAGCTTTGCTGGCAAAGGCTTCAACACATTAAATGTAAAAGTCTCATAGACCACATTTATATTAGTGGATTAAACAGGTATGTTCCCAGTTACTAGAATATGCTATTCTATACTTTTAACTTGTTAGAACACCGGTATGACATCGACTGTGCAACTTAGCGATCTCCCCAGAACCACTCTTGGGTTACATAAGTTTTGGCCAGGGAAAAGCCCACCTTGATTTGGGACACTGAATTTACACAGCTTACTCGGTACTGGTGGACCCCAACGTCAGGGAGTGCTGATGGATATGTTTCATGTATCAGAATAGATACAGCCATTGTGGTCCAAGTAGTTCATGTGTCAAAACAACTGGGAATCCATAGGGTCAGTGAGACAACTGGACAAAACAATGAAGAAGATACTGAGATGTTGCCAGACAGCAGATTACCTATACTGGGTTTCTCAATTGTCTCCAGAGGGAAATTGCCACTTTCCTGTTTTTGAACTGGAGGAAGTTTCCTAGACAGTGCTTCCACATCAGGAAACTAGAGGAAAGTAAGAAAGAGGGTTTACATCTCCCAACTAAACACTCAGGAAAAAAAAAAACCAAACCCAAAACAAACCAATGGGTGCAAATGAAACAAATAAGCAGAACCAAAGTGGTGACTATAAAAAAGATATACATAAGTAAACCTCAGATTCCAAAGTATGTTTGTGAGTATGCTTTATGCACTTACAGCATTTACCAAGTAAGACTACACTAGGGAAGTTCTCAAGGCCACTTTTAACCTGGGAGGGTAAGCCTTATTAATTCTTTTTCTAGTTATGAGCAAGAGGTTTAAGAGGGGTAAGGGAAAAGACCTGAGGTTCAGCTTTTGCTCCAAATCAGACTCTTTCCAGAGTGTATATAAGGAATCTACAGAGTTTGTACTCACTAAACATACAGCATCTCCAAGATATGTTCCCTTGGACAAGGCCATATAATTCTCAGCATTAATTCTGCCACAACCGTCCTCTCTGTAATGGTTTCCTGAGATAAACTGAGGCTGAGATACAAACCCAAACCTGTTTTTGTGGAGCAGGGCACTAACTACCTGGCCTAGCACAAACTTCCCCACTTTTCAGCTACATCACCTTTGCTAGGAAAAACTCCTTGCTGAATTCTGATTCAAAATACGGAGGAATTATTTTGTATCTTATTGCCATCAAGAACTTCTTTTCTTCATCAAGTTCTTTCCTAAGCAAGTTGCAGCATTTTTGGTATGGAAAAGAAAGAAAAAAGCATTAGAGCTGAGTTCACACTGATTTCAGTGTTATATTGAAAACATTGAGGAATGGAGCTGGTAAAGGCAGGCAATATCAAATTATATTCTTTTTATTTGCAATTATCTCAGCGATACATCAACAACAGGCTGGTCTGTCATGTGCAGACAATGCCCTCCCCAGCGATGGTGGAGATGATTTATGGAGGAGCTGACCAAAATGCATATGGACAGTGGCTGGCTCTTAAGGACACCTCCTCCTCAAAACATGCTCTAGTTGTCTAAATATTGTGGAACACATCTGAGACTGCCAATAGCATCTTTTCAACCTTCCACCAACCGTCTAAATCTGAGAATTGGTATTTCAGATGCATTGCTAACATACGTAACACTAAATTAATCTCATTTCCTTATTTTATCACAAAAACCCTTGATGTCTCTGTGGATACAGAAAAAGCTGTTCAAACTTCTGAAGATAAGGTTCACCAGAGTAAAGACCAGTTATGGTTTCAGCTTGATTTAGTTCAGTTTTACAATGCTATAGTTCCACTGACTTGTAAGGTCTAACATCAGCTATGAAATTATCACTCTTAATGACACTGAAAGTTTTGACACTGGCTTTAGAGGCAGACTTGCACATGATGTTCTTAGGTGCTGACTCAGACACACACACTTAAACCGATTCTTTAAATAGTATGCAAACCAGTGTAAAATGCTGTATTCGAATATAAATCTGAAACTATAAAAGTTTTTTATCTCATGCAAGTCAGAAAGTAATTAAGAAGTAGTATGGAAGAGAAGTTCATTTTCAATTGCTATTTAACCTTCTGCAAAAATAAGAAAAAGCAAGTTTCTGATCATATTGGTTCATCACCATTTCAAATTGTGTTTAATATAAGAAAGAGTAAATGACCTAAATATATGTCAAGATAATGATTTTCATTTAGTTGTGAATTAATGTATATTACTGATAACTTTCTCTATGTTAATCCTTGTTGGTGTACCAGATTATGTATTTCAACCTTGTGGCAAAGATGACCAGCAGAATCCTGGGCTGCATGAGGGGGAATATTGTCAGCAGGCCCAGGGAAGTGTACCTTTCCCTTCTACTCAGCCCTGCTGAAATCACACATGGAATTCTGTGTCCCTTTTTGACCTCCCTGATATACAGAAGGGCCACAAAGATGATTAAGTGCTTGGAGGATCTTTCAACTGCGGAGAGTCTGAGAGAGCTGTGGGTTTTCCCTTGAGAAGCTTTGAAGCACTCCCATGTGACACATGTGCCTGGGATTCTATTTGAACAGCTTGGCTTAACCAGTGGAATACCCAAATCTTAACCTAATGTATCAGCATTTGAAAATATTCACATAAATAATTTTCCATGCTGCTGGCAGAACCAGAAAACAGAACACAGAGCTTCTGACTTCAGCCTTGTTTGAACAGTGTAAGGTATCAGTAACACTGCTAGGTTTTGGAAAAAAAAAGAAAGAGACTTCATCCATCCATTCAGTATTTCTGTTACAGAGAACACCCATTATTTGCTAGCAAACCACTGGATCATTACCCGATACCCAGTGAAATCAATAACAGTGATGCCAAAGGCAGACTTAAGCTGGCTCATAAAATATATAACTTTCTGTCCTACTAATGCTATTACCTGTGCTCTTCTTTTCTCCTCTGCCACCTGGACACTGGTGTTAGTCCTTCTGGGCTGGATGGTCAGGGAAGCAAAACAAAGGAGTGAAAATGAGAAAACTAGCATTATGTTTTATAAGCACAAACATATCATAGAATCATAGAGTAGATAGGGTTGGAAAGGACCTTAAGATTATCCAGTTCCAACCCCCCTGCCATGGGCAGGGACACCTCACACTAAACCATGCCACCCAAGGCTCTGTCCAACCTGGCCTTGAACACTGCCAGCGATGGAGCATTCACAACTTCCCTGGCCAACCCGTTCCAGTGCCTCACCACCCTTACAGTAAAGAACGTCCTCCTCATGTTCAATCTAAACTTCCCCTGTTTAAGTTTGAACCCGTCATCCCTTGTCCTATCACTACAGTCCCTAATGAACAGTCCATCCCCAGCATCCTTATAGCCCCCCTTCAGATACTGGAAGGCTTCTATGAGATCTCCACACAGCTTCTCCTCTTACATTTACAAGATAAGCCTGGAAAATTATGAGAGTATGTTTTGTTAACATCTCCAGTGACTCCTGGCTTGGACTTTGATGATACAAAATTGTTCACTCATATCTGCATTTTTATTATATTATTCAAAGAAAACTTCTAAACCTTTTCCCAACAAACTTTAAAGTATCTTTCAGATAAAGAGGCACAGAGACACAAAATAATCATAGGAAAAGGCAGTATAATGTTGTGATATGTCTAGAGATGTAGGTGCCAGTCCTTAATGACAGCCAGTTAAGTACATTGCCTTGCTTAGGTGCTTGGTTCCACCCTTTCTGTTACCCACATTTGCATCAGTTCTCACTGGTCTGTCTTACCTGAACCTCTGCTGCTGGTCCTCTTCTTGCATAGTGATTGTCTTCGCTGTGTGATACTGGCGAGGAGAAGCCACTGCCTGTTCATACAGCTCAGTTATGTGAGCTGCAAGGTGAAGAGTATTACTGAATGTGTGTGGTCTGCTAAGCACTGCTAAGTGTTACGAATAAAAACCTTAGAAGGATGTATTTTTAATGCATCTTCCTGTCACCTGATGAAAACCTAACAGATTCTGTACCAGCATGAGGGAAAGGGCAGAAAGAACTTCAAAATCAAGTTCTGAACATTAACAGACAGGAAATCAAATCAATGTAGAAAGCACAAGAAGCAGATTAAGCTCATACCCCTGTATTTCCCGGAATATCTTTATCATCTATGATAAATCTTATCATAAGAAATATCACCATAAGACACAAATCAAGTATCTGTCAATAGGAAAAGTTGCTGATATTCAGTCACTTTCTGACTGGGGAGCAACGTTCCATGTCTCTATCTCCTGCTGAAGAAAAGTAATGTGAGCTTTCAGGAACCTTTACTACTCTCAGTTTACTTAAGTTGTGCTTAATCATATCTCTGAAGCAGCCATAACCAACAGTTATGGAAGGAACTACTAGTTCAGTATGTAGAATGGAGAAAAGCCAGTCTTTCCTTATTTAAGACTGTGACCAGTTCTGGGGCTTTAATAAGTTTCCCTATCCTCTGACACCACCTTTTACAAAATGTGTTGTTTACTTCATGCTTTGAACCTAAAGAAATTTCCTTGGTTGAAAACAAATTTCTGTGGCAAAATTTAGGAGATTAAAGTATTTGAGTGACACAATCCAATGTGACTATGACAATGTATCTCAGTGTTTCAAGGGATTTGTGCAGCTTTTTCACCATAAAAGAAGACTTTAATTTCTCCGCTTTTTCTGTTTTTACCTCTTAAAGAGCTTTTCTTTCCCACTATCATCTTCATTGATAACGTTATGTTAAAACTGCATCTCCATTTAAAACAGGAAACTGGGGAGCAAGCATTTGTTCAGCAGTTTTCATTTACTTTGCACAGTATGCTTTTTGTAACAAGTATAAATATTCTTGACAAGGCAGGAAGGATAGAACAATAACCCTTTAAAGGCTGGCATCACTATGGGATTGAATACTATAACTTTTGCTATGGAAATGTGAGTCAAAATGCCAAATACACATACCTAGACATAGGACTTGGGTTTTAGAGGTACTGAAACATTAATGCTAATAAGTTTTAACCACCTGTGAAAATCACACAGAATTATCTACCTCACAGATGAATTCACCTTTATGTTCCTCCTTTAAAAATAATACTACAGTACTCTAAAACTTATTGTGATATGTTACAATTTAGAAAGATATTCAATTTTTATTACCTCTGTCACTGAGATTTTCAATTGACTTCTCCCAGTTAGGAAAGGACTGCAATGAAAAGGAGTAACTGTGACCATGTGAGAAACAAACATCACAACAACAGCATCCTGTTCAAAGGATTTCCATCCTAAACAAGTGTTGTTACCTGAGAATGCAACTACAAGAATGGAGGTATTTCAGTGTGTTAGAAAACATGAGCTGGCAAAAAAGGAAATGAAGTATGATTTCCCTGGTCTAAAGAGGTATCAATTTCCTTCTTGATGACTTACTTCACAGATGGCTTTGTATTTTATATAGTTGCTGTTTATTAAATCAACTAAGCCAGTTCATAATTAAACTTGAATCCATCTGCAAAGGATTTGAACCAGATCTAAAACTCATGGTCATAACAGGAAGTCAAATGAAGAAAGTGTCCAGCAATTTGTAGGCTTCATTACTGAGGAGCAATCTTGTAGTTGGCTTACAGTAAAGTCTTTGAGGGGTAAGCAACTCTAAACTAAGCTGTTTCCTTTATTCTCATGCTATCCTTGAAAACCAGAGATCCTATGACCAGGCAGTCTAGGTTGTAACAGAGATAGGGAACGATCAAGACTTGTTAGGAGTGCAACACGGATTCCTAGGTCACAAGAAGGTCCACAGTGAGACTCTACTGCTCAGAAAAGAGTTGTCCAGTGTGAAATCTGTACCTGGAAATGTGCTTATGGTAGTCAGGACAATCAACAATAATTAAGTCACTAGATACATTCTAGATAAGTTAGATCTCATCAAAACAAATAGATAGAGGCAAATGTAGTTACTGACACATCTCTTCTCTATGTTCCTCTTTCTAGAGAAGTTGTGAGCTCCTTCCAGGTTCTTATGCTAGATACTTCTTTTCTCTACTCTCTTTCTAAGACTACTATGTCACTTGAAAATAGTGAGCAAAAAATAAATATCAAAGCTTGTAAAACCAAAAAATAGGCTTTAATGTCAGCAAATGAAAATGCTATCTTGGCTAAAAAGTTCAGAGACAGATTCTAGAATAAAGTTAAAATAACATTATAACATTCTAGGGTAAAGTTAAGATCTATCCAGAAAGCCATGAAAAGGAAATTAACAGCATTTAAGACTGGAAAGATTTAATGCCTAGTATTTTTGCATTTGAGGCAAGGTTTAAAAGGTAAACTGCAAGGCTAAGATGTGTTTGTTTGCTAGAATACACTCACTTTTGAAAGGTCAGTGGAAGCGAACATTTAAACTAACATGGCTAGATCGCATTTTTCAAGAGCCAGATTTTTTAATTCAGTATGTCTGAATTCACTACATGCATTTTATATGATTAAATGGAAATAAAAGTATTTGAGACTAAAAAAGAAAATGATGTTTAAAAACCACTAAAGATTTAGGATGTGAATTCACAGGATGCAAGTTACCAAATCTGAAGGAAGCTGTAGGAAACAAAGAACTGAAAGAAAGCAAACTGATCACTCTTTCCATAAGATGTAAGCAGTGTTTCTGTCATTCATCCTAATTCATTCCACCCACTTCTGTTTCTTTTACCACTCATCTCTCACTAACCTCACTATTTCCTGACTGCTACCCCAAGTCCCTCTTCCCCTATTTACCCACTTTTCCCATTACTTATTCTCCTCCTTTTCTTTTCATGCTCTAATAATCTGTGCAAATGAGCAGAGCACCTTTACCCCAAAATACAAATGCTTCTCAGCAGTAATAACAATATTCCTTCAAAGTGTTTTTGGATTATCTCAAAAGCAGGGCTTCAGCTCTTACTGTGGAGGTGGCTGTGGTTGAAATACAAGTCTCCCAGCTGCAATGACAACAGGAACAACTGAACCCAGGACAACTGGAAACATTCTCATCTTCACGTGGGGGAATATACACATTTCAGTAATTTTGCCTGTGTGTTTCAGAATGTATTACTTTATACAGCCAAACTTCTGAACCGTTTTGAGCGCTGCTACCCAAAAATGGCAGTAATGCCATCCAGCAGCCCAGCTGAATGCAGTGTGGCTCTGCTTTACCATTAAACTACCGCAGAGCTAGCACTATGCTTTCCTGACACTTGCTATTTTATTAGTAGACAATGATGTGTTTTAAGACTGACACTTCCAATACAATACAATGGCTTTATTGGAAAAGGAAGTTAAAAACGTATTTTTTCCTCACTGTAACCAGTTCAAGGAGACTTGCAGTGTTCTTCTTTTCCTCTTCTGTTCGTGGTTCTTTTACGTTCATTTCTTCCAGCTGTTTTTCCTGCTTTAAAATGTTGTCTGTATATTGCTGGTGGAACAATGAAAAAGAACAAGAAAGATGCAGATGTTTTCTTTGCAGAGGTAGACTTAAGGGCACGTATACAGAGAAAAGAGTTTGTAGAAATAATCATAGAATGGTTTCAGTTGGAAGGGACCTTAAACATTATCTAGTTTAACCCTCTGCAATGGTGGGTTCCTCAAAGCCCCATCCAACCTGGCCTTGAATGTTTCCAGGGATGGGGCATCCACAACTTCACAGGGAAACCTGTTCCAATGTCAGACCACATTCATAGTGAAGAATTTCTTCCTAATATCTAATCTAAATCTTCCCTCTTTCAGCTTAAAGCCATTGCCCCATGTCCTATCACTACATGGCTTTGTAAGGAGCCCCTCTCCAACTTCCTTGTAGGCACCCTTTAGGTAGTGGTCTCCTTGGAGCCTTCTCTTCTCCAGGCTGAACAACCCCAACTCTCTCAGCATGTCTTTGCATGCTATTTCTCAATGTCATAAAGGTTCCATCTATCAATTTTTGTGAATGGATTATATAGATATTTAACAGTCTGCATTGAGAAATAGTTTTTAGGTCAAAGAGACATGATGAGAAAGTAGCATGTGAAAGCTTACCAAGGACTCTGAAGACTAGCAAGACTACTGAACATGCACGAACTAACATAGTAAGGACACCCAAGAGTCTGCTGAAGCTTTACCATGCCAATAGCACACATTGCAATCCACAATGAACTATGTGACTTGAACCACATCCAGTAGATATCTAGATGCCACCTGTGTGTCAGTGTGACCCCCTGCTTCTGAGCAGGCAGGTAGGTTTGGCCTCCCAACTGTTGCAACAGCCTAGGCAAGTACAAGTGAGCATACAAGTGTTCCAGTAAACTGTGTGAGCTATGTGAGTAAAGGAATGTGTTGAATAAATGGCTACTATTAATAATAATCAATGATATTATTAAGATCAGCTTAATGAATAAAGGGTGTTCTAACAAACCTTGTTCGTGATCTCCATTTCCCTCCTATTTGAACTCTTACAGAAAATTAAATTACATCATTAGAATTGAAAAATTAGTTTCAGAAAAAAAATCTGAGGCTGCTTTTTAGACAGGGTCTTACTTTGCCAGAATCACACCAAGTGCTACAGAAAAGAATGCTGTAGAAGCTCAGTTGGATGAAAAAAAAGAGTCCTTAAAAAACACTGTCCTAATACACCACTCTGCTAGAAAGCTACATACAGTACCAAGCTTTATGAACAGAAAAGGTCTGCAGAAGCAATCTGTTTCCAGTTCTTTTTAATTCCTTTATACCTCTTAAATCTTGAAGGAGACAGAGGAAGGAAGAATACCTTTTTCTTTAGATCTTGATTTATTTCTGAAAAAGTGAATATTTGGCTAAAGATTTAAGATATCTCTTTCTGGAAAAAACATTAATTAAATATTGATATATGAGCAATGAGAATATTTCCATTGCACATGAACAGCATTATTACAAAAGTGTTCTTGGTGTCAGTAACTGCAGTTCTTCCTTCCCAAGGTAACCCATGGTATTCTTCTTTCTCTAATAGCCAACAACAGATCTGGTCAATGGAGAGATCCAGCTTGGGATTGTGGTGTTAAATTAATAAATTATAGAACACATGTAATTTGCTCTTTTCTAATTGGTAAGTAATAAAGAGGTTTTCATTCTAAAATCTCTTCTAAGAGCATCCTCCCAGTGTGAATTAAAGAAATCAATGTTTTATACCAACACTTTGAACCTTCTGACAGGGATCAACTGCAGAACTTTCAGATTCCACTGCAGAACACTTGCAGATGAGGTATAGCTTCCACCTTGTTATGAACAAGTCACTAATGAGGGACGGACACACACTTTGTCAGAAGGCTACATAGGCTGTTTTCTAGACATGAAGAGATTGACAGAACTAAGACTTGAACTTGGAAATATTCTCTACTGATTTATGAAAACAATTACACAGCCAACACTAGAGTGTGCCTCAGTGACAAAATTAACTGTAGAATTATGGTGGGTAAGAAATTCTTATACAACTTTATAGATTTAAGTTTGTAAGGCTTTGTGAAGGGAAACAAAACTTAAGCAAAGTAAAAGCAAAGTAACAGATATCAATATTGACAACAAGGAAGCTATTTGTTAGTGTACTATCTTTGATGTGTACTGGACTGGATCCCATGTATTAACACAGAGAATACGTTTCACAAGAGATAAGTAGAACAGTTGAGCTGCTTCAAAAATACACCTTTCTTAGAGCACTTGTCTGTGTATGAAATGTTGATTGTTCAAATGCAGTAAACCTTTTTGTTTGCCTCAGGTATATATGCAAACGTGGGTCATCCAATCTGTTCTCTGGAAGAATAAATAAATATGATTGTACTACCTTGAGGGAAAGCTGCAGCTTTTCTCTTAGTTCATCATTGAGTGGCTTATACTGGAATAGCTGACGCATTTGCAGTTTACGAGGACATTTTCGCACAGGTACTGACAAGTGTGTCTGCTCTTTGGATCCAATGCAGAGACCCCTCCAAATATATGTTCTGGCTGAGGGATCTGTGATCTTCCTCTGAACATAGACAAGAACAAGCAAAAGAGCAAGAGGCTACTTACATTAGTAATATGTGCTAAATTTAGCACATATGTGCTAAGCTTACATTAGTAATATGTGGTAAATGCACATATTGGCAATGTGTGTCTCATCTGAAAAGCACATGCTCTCCTTATAGCATCACAGCCCTAGACAATAAAGCCAGTAGATTCCTGGCCACAATTTATCTGGCAAGATGAACTCCCCTGAAAATTACTATATTCCCTCACCGAGTGTAAAACAAGCCCAAGGGGACTACATTTTCCCTGACACAGCTTACCCCTTGCTTGGTCTGCTTAAGAAAGTAAACTTAACAACGTCACATAGTTTAGAGCTCCATTTCACAGTGACAAACATCTATTGCTTAAGCACGAAAAGACAATTTTGGAAAAATTATACCTCAGGAGGAGCGTATGTGTCCTCTCGGGTCCTTGGCTGAAGATTTGGAGGCACAATGCTTTCTGGTTCTTTCTTCATTACCCAGGGGGAAGCTTCAGCCAAAGGGTGGAGGACAGTTATACTTAAAACACCTGGTTTAAAGACAGATTTTTCCACAAATCAGTTCAAATCAAAAAGTGATGGACAATGTCTCAGACCTTCAGAAAAATATACTCACCTAAGTGTAAAAAAATCTTACCATCATGTAGTAAAAGTCCATGTGAAAATGTGATACTCGTGGCTACAGATAATATTGGATCACTGAGTGGATTACAGAATACTTGAACAAGTTCAGACACTCTGACTCTTTAAGAACAGACTGCCTGTGCTTCCTGCTTTGATTCTTGGGTGTTGTATAACGTCTGTACTTCACAGTCTAATTACTGGATGGATTCCATTAGAAGATGATTTGTTTTTATTGTTCTGATTAATTTTAATGTTCATAAAATATTTTTTCCAGCCGAGCCCAAAAATCTATTTAATCTACTATTATCTACCGCAGAGGTGGCTCCAAAATGGCTATTGCCACTGAGGTACTTTATCACGATGATACAAAATGGTGAAGCTTGCTCTCAAGGCAAATAGAGCCAGTACTGTGAGAGGTAGAGTGTGAAGTCTGGAAAAGCAGATGTGCTACTATGAAAAATGGCAGCTGGTTGTGAGCAAGTTTTCTTGACTGGGATTTTGGCTGGGAAGGTATCTTCTCCATCTTCCAGATCTTTCCACCTTCTGGATCTTTCTGGCTATCTCAGTGCCCTTTTCTCTTTTCTCTTTACGCATGGCAAAATTATTTCATTAAGTTTCTACAATGGGGAACCAGTCATTACTGTGAACAGAAGCAGCATTTAAAAATGTACAAAACGTGGTAAGAGCAGTAGGTGGGAAAGCTGTTCCCCAAGCTTACGTTACAGATCTTTGAGAAGAATGTACCTTATGGCTTGAAGCAAACTATTCCTGTCATCTCCCCCCATAACCAGGGGAACCACATGTTCTTGTCTTTTTTGTTTGTTTTCTTAGGACCTTAACACCACTACAGTGTATTTCATAAAAACACAGTATCTTCAACTAACTTTACATTGATTAGCAATCACTTCAGGGCTTAACTTCTTGCACTGCTACTACGAGGTGGTTGGTGCTATGTACTGTTGTGTTTTCCTATAAGCTCCTTCCTGATGCTTCACCACCAGAAGTGTGGGCACTTGCCTACATGGGGAAAAACATTTTGGAATTTCCTGCCCAAATAAAGAGTTTTGAAATTTCTGACTCCACCTTTGCAATTATTTCTGTTATTAGTTTGTCGGAAAAGTTTCCTACCTGGAACTTCTTCTACAGGATCCTGCAAGACAGCAGCAGCAGGATCACTATAGACTTTGGCCAGATACTCTTGTACATCCCTGTTCCGTAGGAGCTCGGTTCCAGAACCATCCGCTTTGATGATGAAGAACCTACACAGCCAGCCACACACATCAGATTGTATCAAGCAAATGGGATTCCCACACGATGATACCAAATGTGCAAATAGAGAGTACTGAACAAAGGAAGTGCAAATCTACAAACCCTGCACAAATACAGTGTAGTGAAGATAGCATAAACCTAGGAATCCACTGCAGGTTACCTGGGGACATGCTCATCATAAGTGATGGGTTTGTTAACTTCTTGGAGTGCTGCTGCTGAACTTCTGTCCTCCTTGTCATTGGAGTCAATGCTAGGAATGCACACATTTGTGCTGCCATCAGCCATGACCTATAATAGAAATTATATAAAACTACTTGAGTTATATGATACTTTTAAAACAGTAACTTGCTGCTGAACTTTAATATGACCTGGCTCAGTGAAAGAGACAGAAAAAACATATTTCATGTTGAACAACTTGAAAAAGAAATGAAGAAGAAAACTGAGAACACAGTGAAAAAGGCAAATCAAACATTTCTAGGAAGACATGCCATATCATAAATACTAATATCACATGCTGATATTTAAGAAATGCTCAAGGACTGCTAGTTGTCAAACAGGGCCATTCATGCTTACATTCCACATTCATCATACATATCTGCAGGCATCGGTAGGCAACCTCACACAAAAATACTCACTTGTCAAGTCAGGTAACAGTATACTCAGTCACTGTTGTATCTCTGCAAGGTATATATGTATCTAGGTATATACACTGACACAGAGAGAGATATAAACAAATATATATGTAATTGCATATATGTCTATATGCTAATATGTTAGTTAACGATCACACAGCACATACATATATAACTATACATAGGTGTATATACAAGTATAAATGTATATATAAAAGTATGTGTATATATATGTACAGGTGTGGCTGTATATACAGGTGTATAGGTAAATGTGAGTAAATATGTATACACATCTGTATGCATGTGGATATATGAAGAGATATAGGTGATATAGGTACAGATTATATATTTGTATCTGTCTACCCATATAGGTAGACATATATAAGGTAGATATATACACACATATATATGTAAGTACATATTCATAGAGGGGGCCCTTTTCAGGCATTCACTCACTTTAAAAATATGGTCTCAGATTACCTTATGATAATACTGAGTGAATTTTTACAGTATATTCCTTCTTGAAAATGCTATGTGATTATTAACTAACATGCCATTAACATACAAATAAGGTAGCTAACAATGAATAATAACCTAACCAGGAATAATAATACCTTTGGAAGATACAGTTTAAACCAGGGTGAGTCAAAGGGCAGTCAATGAACTAACTGAATCTGATTCACCCAGCTCACACTTGTTTTCACTGTAGTTTCAGGTGTGACTAGGACAGAGAAAAACTGATCCTATTATACCTGCGTCTGGTTGCTACTGCTACCAAGCATGCAGAAGGTGAGAACTGGATAATAGCTGATTGTAAAAGCAAGCAAGGCAGGATCCAAAAGCTGGATGCCTATCATATCTGTGTACAATGAGAAGCTTAGATCCATGAGCTGTTACAGGTATTTTATCCACACGGTTACCCTTCTCCATCACATGAGCACTTACCCAATGAAAATGGGGTCCTAAGAATAAAACAGTGGGATGATGTAAATAAAATATACTCCATTAACAGCAAAACCAACAAAAATTGTTTTCCCTACAGTTATTTTTCATGTCTGCATCCTCTCATATTGCATTAAATCTCATCTTTCTTACTAGCACCTATATCCTCTATGATCACTGCTCCTATGATGCCTTCAACTGTTTCCGCAGCCTCCTCAACCCCCTTCCTTTGTTCCTTAAGTATCATCTGAGAAAAAGCACGATGCGCTGATGCCAATGCCAAAGCAACTTCCATGCTGCTTTGAATTGCATTGATTTTATTGGAACTTGATATCTTTGAAATTTCTATCCCTTTGGTTGATCAGTTCCAAATTTACTAGGGAGAGACTGACATATATCATAGATTATACAAGCACTGCTTCTTCAGCCAAGTTAAACACTGTTACAATGAGTATGTCCAGGGGAACCGCAGTGCTGTTTTGCAGGAATATGGGAAACTGGTAATGATTACAGTTGCAGCAACAGAAAGGATACTCTAAGGATGTCACATCTAGAAGCTTTAATTAGAACCTCACTTAGAAAACAGTATGCAGGTCACAGAAACTTAGATGATGTTCCTGGAACTCAAAACTAGGCACTAACCTAGCTCAAAAGTATCTCCTAGATGTGAAAGGATCAGAGGACAAACAGTATAACTTTAAAGACTGAATAATTTCTTTTACAACATTTGCCTTACCAGGCAGATTAGGGCGTTTCTATGGATGTTCTGAAAAGCAAATGTCCTCATTTGCAGAGCTGATTTTTTGCCCTAAACCAAGTCATGCTAATTAAGGTTTGCTTAAACGTGAGGTGAAATGAAGACCATGTGTTTTATTTCAGTCTCTTTAAAAAGGGGGAAATCTCTAAAAAGGGGAAAGTCCCAAAAAAAGGAAACCCATCACATACTCAAGAACATTTCAGAGACCTAATTCAGAAGCGGTTCCCTTCTGCCTAGCTAGGCTACTTTAAGTATTGCAAGGCTTAAAGCTGACCAGGAGAGATGTTTATGAGATAAGATTACTTTAAATTACTTGTTCACTTCCATTTATTTTACCTTAAAAATATTTCCTTCAGTATCGACCATTTCACAAACAGTGCTGGAAGTGTGTTTCATAATGTATCTCCCTGGCTGTTTCTCTTCTTCCTTGCTGATGAAACTGACAACTTCATGGGTATAAACTGCTGAGCAACCTTCATCAATGAAAAGGGATCCTGTCTTCACGGGTAAAACCTATGACAGTAAAAAAGGGAAGAGGTTCAGTCCTGAAAGGTGAAATCTTCAGTTCAGAGGTGCCATGAAAATGAAGAACAGATGCAAATCAAGAGGACAGCTTTCAGACCTTTATCACTGAGTTATCCAGTTTTGAAGGACTGAAGGGAGAGAAAGAAGATAAGGTCCAGGAGGCAGGCTGATGTTAGTCTTTGTAATATTTTTCTTTAACTTAGGGAAATTTAAGATTGTGCTTTAACTATACTATACAGTTGTGAGCAAGCATCTAAATATTGGCAGAATATAAAAGAGATAGAATCACAGGATTTGTGAAGGCTATAGAAAAGGGAGTTATAGTCCAGGTGAGAGTTACTGGTGGCAGGGAACTTGTAACACAAAGATGAATTTCACTGTCGCAAACTGAAAATAATCCCCACCTGGTATGTTCCCTGTGGCTTTGCAATAAGACGTGTCCCATCTCCAAAGATGGTACAACAGGTACCATCCTCACAGTTTATTATAATAGTAGCAAACTCAGGATTCTCTACTTGCATATATTTCACCTTCTTCATGGTGGCTCCTGAGGGTTTATCTAAGAAATAATACAGAACGATGAGACCCTGACATTCTTAATGCCTGTAATACAAGCTCTAAGATGTGAAGAAATTCCTATTCAGCATCACAAATCTTGGAAAACAAGCAAACTGGTATGTTAATCTGGCCATTGCCTTCCTGTTGAACAGATAGGTCAGTTCAAGGTCAGTGTTCTGATATTTGAAATCACAGAATGGTTTGGGTTGGAAAGGGCCTCAAGATCATCCAGTTCCAACCCCCTGCCATGGACAGGGACAACTCACACTAGACCATCTTTCCTAAAGCTCTGTCCAACCTGTCCTTGAACACTGTCAGGGATTGAGAATTTACAACTTCTTTGGGCACCCTGTTCCAGTGCTTCACCACCCTCACAGTAAAGAACTTCTCCTTTTTCAGTTTAAACCCTTTATCCCTTGTCCTGTCACTGCAGTCCCTAATGAAGAGCCCCTCTCCAGCACCCTTCAGATACCGGGAGCTGCTCTGAGGTCTCCATGCAGCTTCTCTTCTCCAGGCTGAACAGCCCCAACTTTCTCAGCCTGTCATCACATAAGCTCCAGCCCCTGATCATCCTCATGCCTTCCTCTGGACTTGCTCCAACAGTTCCATGTCCTTCTTATGTTGAGGACACCACAACTGCATGACAGCAGAGTACAGGGCAGGATCACCTCCTTCAATCTGCTGGTCACACTTTTAATGCAGCCCAGGGTATGGCTGACTTTCTGGGCTGTAAAAATCCCATAGGGAGATGTTCCTGAACACTTCCTATGAATATACTGCCAGCCAGAAGGAACATAGGGAACCATTAGCCCCACCTATTACAGACAAACAGAAGTTCCACTTCTTCAGATAAGACTCAAATCAGCTTGCTTGCTAGTATTAGGGTAGATAAAAAGAGGGCAATGAAAATACTAGAACTCCAGCACTGTGGCCTCATGGTGAAGGTGGGCCATGAAAGAAGAAAATTTGCTTGTTCGAAGCAACACAAGTTTTGCACTGAATACTGCTGAAGAAAAGACCAAGCAGACAAGCTAAGCCTAGAATGCACTAGTGAATTTGTTATTTAGGTTACTGGCATACGCCTTCTTTAGTATATATTTTGACGATTATCTGCTTCCCAAGACAGACCAGAGACAAGTGTTCCCCTTTTGATTTTACCTGTTTCCTCACTATGCTTGGGTACAAAAAGTTCTTCACAGTTTTTATATGAAGTCATGATCCTAGTACCGTCAGCATGATCTACTACTCTGCTCCCATCCAGCTTTTCAACAATTATCACTTCGTCATCTCGTACAGTCATAACCTGAAAGAATGAAAGAATACTCATTTATTTAGCACTTGATAGTTGAAACAGCAACAAGAGGAATAAAAAGCATTATGTAATAGCATTCTGAAGAAGCTACTGCTACTTTATCTACTTCAGAGACTGAGGAATCACATTTTCAACAAATCTAAAGCCTTTGTATTAGTAACAGTGTAGCAACACAACCTATAGCCTATGTGTTGAAAGAACAAAACCTACAACTTCCATGATGGCAACCCTCTTAGCTTAGTAGACAGTGCTATAATAACACAAAAATAGTAATACCGTTCCGTCAGCTGGGTCAGTTGCCTGATAGATTAAGAGTGGTTTCAGATTCATTCTCTTTCCTGCCTCAGTGCCCACTTGAATGCCTGATGGAGTTGTTGTTATCCAGGTTCCTGCCTGGTTCACCTCAGCTTGCTCAGAATTAACCACATCCTGTACAGTACTTTCAAACAACTCATCCTTGGCTGGGTGTAATTTGTTGGTTTTGTCATTGGCTTTCCCTGCTGAAACAAAAATTTCTGTATCAAGGCTTGGTATTCTCTAAGGCAAAAGAAAATTAATGAAGTGCAGAGATTTTGTGAGTATTGGTTTTGACGGAACTGAAAGAACAAGTATGTGTCAGGCTGGAAGGCAATTACAAGTCCTGTTAGACAAAGGTGTGCCCCCGAACTAACCTGGAGGAATCATCCATCCAGAATAATTTCAAGTTATCAGTGTGAAAATACACTAACAAAAAAAGGCAAACACAATCCTGTGATGCATCAGAAGAAAACGAGGGGAGATTCCTTTGTGAAAGGGAACTGGAGAGTGGAGTGATCATATTAAGAATGTTATGGAGAACTCTAGTCTCCCATATTCGAAATAAGAAACTTAGATTAAGGGTATATAGTGTTCACTATAAATTTGTCAAGACTAAGCAGTGGAGATGAAAAGCGTGGGGGGGAAAGCATATAGGTAAAGGATATACACCGATCACAGACAATGAGACTTAGAAGATGGTTCATCAGAGAAGTTATCAAACACCTGACCACTTATCCTAAGGAATATCCTAAGAAAAAAGGGCTGGATTAGATAAGTCAGAAAGTCTCTTTCTCAGAGACCTTTCTCTTTGTCAGCAATTTTTATTCACATACTTCCAAAAGATTCTAAGTTAATATTATGATGGGTCATAATTATTCTGTGCACTGAGTAGCACTGATGGTGTTTTTAAACTACACTGAGGTATGAAGTAGACTTTTATTTGATTCTTTCTCAGTCAAACAAAATAAGGTAAGAATGGTTATACTGGCACAAATCACAAGTCCATACGACCAATTGCTAATGACTAATAGTAGTTGCCTTGAAATAAACACAATGAAAAAGAAAAACACACTAAGTCCTCCGTGGAAAAAGCATTTCTCAGCACCAAGGCTAAAAATCGTGTAACACTTAAGTAAGGATTTGACAAGAGTGTAGTTACAAGGAGTTCTTTTACAAGGCTTTGTGTTGAATCATTTTGGTACCAATGTACTTCTTACACAAAGTTTGACTTATTAGAGCCCTAGCATGTTAAAAGAAAAATTAATCTAGAGTAGAAGAGAAATAATTTGCTATGAAGGTATCAAATTAGCAGTGTGCAGCAGTGGCATAGAGATAGATTTGTACTAGCAGAATTTTCAGACTAAAGAAAGATGCCCTTTATTAAGGATCCTCAGCCTTTCGAACTTTAAATCTACCCAAAACAATGGAAATATTACCTTTCTTAGTGCTGGTCTCAGGTAAAAGATCAGATTCTGGTAACAGTTGCATGTCATCTGGAACAGCAGGCGCTGGTAGGACAGGGCCAGAATCAGGACTCCTACTCGCTGTGCCATCAGCAAACAGAATCTACATAAACCAAGGATATACTAGAGGTTAATATCACTGCAAACACCAATAGAAAGTCTCAAAAGAATGTGCTGCAAATGCAATAGGCACTGGAATATTGTGGGTGACAGAGGGGGAAAAAAGTAAAAACTCAAAATGAATACAAGAATAAAGAAGCTCCCTAAAAAGGGGAGGAGAGGGGAAGGGAGAGGAGAAGGAAGGGGAGAAGAGAGGAAGGGAGCAGAGGGAATGGGAGAAGAGTGCAGAGAAGAGGAATTAATCCCATTAATCATTGCCCAAAGGACTGCTAATTGCTACAGTTCATGTATATAGCATCTTACTTTTATAATGACAAATAGGCATTATAAAACCAAACAGTAAAGATTATTCTTTGACTATTTAAGTGGTCAAAAGCTGATGACCTTTTTCTTCGTAGCAGTGGTAATGCACTTGTATCACCATACTACTGATCTATATTTGGGTATTCCACATGTCTAGGATTACTGTTAACTTTTTAGCCATCAAGACAGCTAACAAAAAGAAGTCATAGTTCCTTCTATTACAACTGTTTTCTGAGATCTATTGTCCATTACACTCAAATCTTGCTATGAATGTTACCTGTGTGGCAGACAAAGCCTAGAATTGCCCCAACTGTCTCTGAATTCATTTACAAATCAATATAGATGTTCTAGGGAGAAGGTACAATGTAGAAAACAAATAGACAACATAAAGAAACATCTCGAAAGTTACATTTACTGATAGGAATGTAGACCTCAAAATCATATTTAGGTATTTGCCAATCCCAAAGTTGCCTAAAATCTTCAAATGCCTGAAATTTTCATCATTAGAATTCCCTATGGGCCTTAAGTTCTGATTCCGAACAAAGGCAAAAGCATGTCTTGACATGCATAACTCAGTGGTTACTTAACTCCTTCACCTACAAACTGGACAACTCTCTATCTCAGTTGACAAGCGCAAGTTTAAGGGTAATTGCACACAGGCTGCTTTCAATTAATTCTGTTAAACTTACCTGGGTAGATCCATCCATCAGGTACTTTATGACAGTTCCTTGACTGGTAATGACTCTCGACACCTCTTGTTCTGCTTGCCTTGCCACAGATGTATATAGATGAGAATTCTTTACATTTTGGGGATAACTCTGCCTAACCATAATTTCCCAAGTGGGCTCCTTGTCCTGTTCTCTTTCAATGTTTTCACGTTTTATGTCACTCTTTGTTACTTCATGTTCCTCCTCTTCTCCTGTATCCATAACCTCTCTCTCCTTTGCTTCATTTGACTCGGCCTCCTCTTCCTTGTCTTCATTTGTTTTGGCCCCCCTTTCCTTTACCACCTCTTTCTCAACTTCAGCTGCAGTGGCTTCACCTTTCAAATATGAAACCAAATTCTGAATTACTTAATACTGCACAGCACATTCAAACAGTGCTAAACACACAGCATCATGGTTTCTGCAGAAATTATGCAACTTTAGGCAAGTAAGACTAACCCTCCTTGGCTTCCTCGCTAATGCACAGAGTAAGTGACAGACTGTTTTCCAGAGACCAATCAAAAGCAGGCATCTACTCAGAAACTCACAAACATCCTCCTGTAGAACGTGTTTTTCAAAAGAAAATATGGGAAATTTGAAAGTGGATTTATTATGGATGCTAAACTTTTGAAAGACTGACATTAGGTGAGAGGAATTTTCTAACTGCCTATAAAGATGAAAAAAAAACTTCCTGAGTTTCACCAAGTTTGAGTTTGTACAGAAAATGAAATTATTTGTTCTAGTAGGCAAAATATCTGAAGTTTTTAGATTAACTTATGGCAGTGTGTTGAGTATATGAACAAGTACAATTATGGTAGGTGTGTCCCAAGACAACATGGATGAGTCCTTATTTGCTGTTCACCTCATCTGTTCAACATTTCAACTTACGCTTCTTGCCAAACTGTGTATGCTTGAAAACCCTCTGCGTCTTTACTTCATACCAGACTGATCAGAACACATTTACTCTAAACTAGAAAAATCTGGCAAGCTGGCTGCATCTGTAGGGACTTTACTAGCGGAGACAGAGATGTGATCATCCCATTCTATCCAGCACTTGTCAAGCTGCACATGAAGTACTGTGTCCAGTCACATTCACTGGATCAATCTCCCTGGGGATGTGGTAGAGACCCCACTGCCGTAGGTTTTCAAGATGTGACTGGACAGGGTGCTACATAATCTCATCTAGGCTCCCTTTTCTACAAAAGGTTGGACTAGATGATCTTCCCAGGTGGGCTGTTCTATGTTTCTATGATTTTGACATAAAAAGGGAAAAGATGTCTGAGAAGAAAAATGAGGGAAGCCTTTATTAGCAGTTCAGATCAATGTGGCCCTCCAAATATAATCCAGACATTCCTCTCTCACAAGATTATAAGTTTGTGCTGGATCCTTGTGTACCATATTACATTTATTAATGCTATTTAATATGAATTTCTTATTTTTTTGTTAATTTATATGCACTGGTCTTACTGCTTGGCTGACTCTTAAGAGGTATGTTGTTTCATCAGTTGCCAGGAAGACAAATGACTCCGTCAAGTTTTATGCAACAGCTCACACATAGGATGTGTTAGAATTACTACTGGCATCTACTTGGTGTGTGATAAATCTGTTTTATTCCTGGATACGGCTACCTCTGAAGTTGTGCTGATCTATTTTCACATAGTCAACATGTCCAGTACAGCCTGGGCTGGACAGATTTGTTGTACATAGGTATTAAATGACATCTGGCATCCATTCATATATATATGTGTGTGTATATATATATGCATTTATGAATTATGAATTGAATTTGTGTATTTTTCTATATTCCAATATATATGCATATTCAACTGATTACTCGACATGACTCCCATGTGCTTTTTAGGATTGCTGTTCCCCTGCCCCCAACCTGTTATGTCCAATAACTTGTAATTCTAGATTTTAATTTTGTTTGAATTGAAACACATTATTTATGTTGCAAATACCATTAAATAGACATCATGAGAGATTTAGCAATCCGAGACATTAAACTGGTCATACTGTTACATCTAAATCCATCAAGGCAGAAATTATTTTCTTCTGTAATTTTAACTTGGTTTAAATTCCTTACTTTGCAGTGGCTCAGAAAACTAACCTCCAAAACTTTCACCAAGGAAAGTTACTACTAATCCATTGGGACAGGAGACGTTCAAACTTGGGAAAGCAGGAGCATCAGACGTCACTTGTGTTGGAGAAACCGATTCTTCCACTTCTATCTATAGAAACATGAATTAGTTTTATTCCTGCTGTGGTTTAAGCCCAGCTGGTAACTCAGAACCATGCAGCCGCTCACTCACTCTCCCCCCTTTCTTCCTCCCACTGCTCCTGGAGGGATGGGGAGGAGAATCAAAAGAATATTAACTCCCATGGGTTGAGATAAGAACAGTCCAGTAACTAAGGTATAACACAAACCACTGCTGCTACCACCAATAATAATAATGATAAGGGAAATAACAAGGGAAGATAATACAACCGCTCGCTCACCACCCGCCGACCGATACCCAGCCTGACCTGAGCAGAGATCTAGCCCTTATGGGTAACTGCCCCCAGTTTATATACTGGGCATGACATGCTGTGGTATGGAACATCCCTTTGGCAGGTCTGGGTCAGGTGTCCTGCCCCTCCTTCCTCCCAGCTTCCTCTCCTCTCTGGCAGTCCTCATTTGGAGTAAACATTACTTAGCAACAACTAAAACCGACAGTGTTATCAGCATTGTTCCAAGGCTGAAAGTCAAAACCACAGCACTGCACCAGCTACTAAAAAGGAGGAAAATGACTGTTACTGCTGAACCCAGCGCAATTTCACATTTTAAAAGAATGAAGAAAAAAACCAGACTACAGATTTCAGTTGTTGCAAACCATCAAAAAAAAAAAAGTGCTTTGTACCACTCATTTTTAACATTTTGAGAGTTTATGGCTTCTGAAGTGGAAACATCAGCTTATTTGCTTTGGTTGTGCTATCTTCTTCATTCCTCTTCACTAACCCTTGAAGCACAACCCTTACTAACTTTATTCATGCTGCTGAGTCACTGTGTTATCTTATGCACAGTGTCAAGATGACAATAAATGGATAATGTGAAGCAGAAGAGAAATAATTTTGAAGTTGCACATCCATTATTTTGCCTATAATCATTAAAAGAGCACAAAAGGTTAAGTAGAGCACTAATTCAGTCTGCTGCAAATACAGCACTGACTTGAGAAAGGAACAGGAAGGAATGTTTGGCAGTCAAAACATGTAATGTTCTTTGCATTGCTCCATAGCAGAAACTCTTCTGGTGACTAGAAGAGATGAGGCTGACCTAAGGAACATCTGAAGACCCTAGAACATCTGGAAAACATACAATGGACCCTTTGATGCCATCCCCACTCAACACCTGTGTGACAATGAACTACACTACGCCAGTAGTCATAAGGTGAAAACAGTTCAGGGTTGCAGACAGAAAGAGAGAATTTGTCCTGGGATTACCCCATATTCTTCGTTTTTAGGAATATAAATATAGGGGAAAATTGGCAGATGTTTTGCCACTTATCCTGAAAATTTCTAGGGCTGAAGATCTCCCGACAAACTATTCCAGTACTTTACCTTGGTTAACCTTACTGACATCTTCTTACAGATTAGCCTGAATCTCTCTTGCAGAAAATAAGTTTACTTCTGATAATTTCTTTTGATGACATAGGCTAGCAGAAGAAATGATGGTGTCCCTTTAGCTCTTTACAGAAGGCCATTCTGTTTTTCAACTCTTGATCAAACAAACCCAAACTAGAATCTTTTAATCTTTCCCTACCCATCAAGTTTTTCTAGACCTGTTTTTTTCTTGGTGCTTTTCTAAAAACTCCACAGTGTGGCTCATCTTCTTCTTGCAGTGCAATATCCATAACCGGACACAGTACTTCACCTGAAGCCCTACCAGCCCTGAATGGAAAATAACTTCATGTATTTAGCATGCTGTACTCCTGTTTATTCACCTCAATGTGATCTTAGCCCTTCTCACAGCACGATGGCATTGTTAACTTATGTACAGCTTGTGATCCATTGCCACTCTCAGACCTTTCTCTGTAGAACTGTTATTGATAGAGCAGTTACCCGTTCTGTAGATATATTGAATTGCATCCTATTTTACAGACCATGTCCACCATGTGAATTTCTCTAGCTTGCTTTAGATTCTAATCCTGTCCTCCAAAATACTTGCACGATACACACAATGGGTGCTGCATGCACTAATGATAGTCTCTGTCAAAGATATTCTAAACCAAATAGTAAAAAGCCTTTTGGAAGAAGAGGAGGAACTCAGATGTCCTCCAGACAGAATTCTAATGGCAGGGGTATTTGTTTGTATAGGGTTAATCTGTGCCACACAACTGCTGCATATTATGCTTAGTGCTGTTTGGCAACCCCCTGCTCACTTCCCATGCTCATACTCTTTAAACACCTAACTAAAATTGTTGAAATTAGGCAAGCAGGTCTTTCTGTGGATATGGACAAAATATATGTTGAAACCTTACTTCATCCGCTAGGCATCATGGAAGCAGCACAGGTATATCGTGTTTAGAGTCTTCTAAGTCTATTCTTACAACTCTCAGTTTGTACTCATTCTTGTCTTATTACTCTCTCCTCTCATTTGCTTTGTAATGGAACCTACCTCTTTTTTCTAATAAACCTGCACTGCATTTAACCCTAGCTCAGGTTAGACACAAGGAAGAAGTTCTTTACTCTGAGGGGGGTGAGGCACTGGCACAGGTTGCCCAGCGAAGTGGTAAATGCTCCATCCCTGGCAGTGCTCAAGGCCAGGCTGCATGGAGTCTTGGGTGACATGGTCTAGTGTGAGGCACCCCTGCCTATGGGAGGGAGTTGGAACTGGATGATCTTAAGGTCCTTTCAACCCAAACCAGTCTGTGATTCTATGATTTACACATAAAGTCATAAAGGCTAGCTGCCAATATGTATATCTGAGAACAACTGGATGAATAAAATATATCCTTAGAAGCACCATAAATATTTAGGAATTTGTGAAGGCACAGTTCAAGTCCCTCTGAGAAGAATCTATGTTTCCGCTTTGTAAGCTTATGTATTTGAATTTTTGTAATTTCTTTTCTGTTTTCATTGGATCATGTGTAATCTCTCACCTTTTCTTTTTCACGCTTCACCAGGTCCTCAGGAGGTGGAGGGCCTGTTTTGCTATTTGTTTTTGCAGATGGCTGAGATTTTCCTGATTTTTGTTTGATGGGTTTATCTTTTTTTCTTGAAGGTGATGTAACAGGAGAAACTACGGTTGGAATATGAATAGAAGGGATGTTCAGAATTCTTGCTAAGACAGGATCCATTTCATCATCTAAGGAAGGGAAAGACAATATTTTTAATGCAAGTAAGTTTCATAAATATAAATGGCCACAGTTTATTTTTTCACAAGATTTTATACACTAGATTTTACCTTAGAAATAATAACCTCGGTGAGGGTGCTTATTATTCAGATAGAGGGACTGAATATATTAAATTATTCAGAAAATCCTTCCACAGACTTGTCAGCCTAAAAAACATCCTGAAATTACCAGGTCCCACAGGTCATCACTTGTCTCTTTTGAGTTCGCTTTTGATTCGTTTTTACCTCCAGAATTCTAAGATAGGTGGAGACATTCTGAGTCTAGTATCTAGGTAACGGTCACTCTTGTTATGCTTTATCATGGGCTGATCCAGAAAAGACTGATTCCAGCAGTTCTGCACTACATAGCTCTATTTTGCTAGAGCGATTCAGAAAGATTCTGATGATCTAGAGTTGGTAAGACTCTCCCAATTCTTAAAAGGCCAAGCCCAGGGCAGCCTGCTAAGCATGACAGGATGTAGTTGTGTTGCCTTCCAAAACAGTTTCTTGAAAATGAAACGAATACAAACTAAGCTATTCTGTAAAACATTTTTGTTTCAAGGAACCGACATTTCTCTTCCACCAGAAAACCCAGCCAGCTCTAACCTTCATGCTTTTCTGAAAGAATTTTTTTGAGTCATCTTTTCTGGCTTCAAGGCAGCCTCAGTCCCAAACCAACAACTCACAAAATAGCACCTTGCCTCCCATCCACACAATCTGAACAACTGAATTCTTGTTTGTTTTGGAGAACATGATACCGCAGATGGAGCAACTTATTACGCTCATGTTAACCATACCTATACAGATAAGAACTGAAAACACCAGTGAGCAAAACACAATGACCTCAGAAACCACTTCTGAAATCCTATTTAAAATAAGTAAAGCAAGCTTGATTTGCTTAGTAGTTTCTGCAAACTATGAAGTTTAACAAGTCAGTCATTTCAAGAATGTCCTTAGAAGACTTCCAAAAATACTTGGTTTTATTTGTTTTGGTAAAATCACATTTTAATTCTGCTTCTACCAATGAACAGTATTATTTAATATGAAAAGTGCTGCATTAGGTAAGGAAAAGTTAAATAAGTCATTGACAAATTGCCATCCAGATCACGTTCAGGCAAAGAAGGAAAGAAATGCATCTGGAAGCACGATAATGGAACCATTCTGGTGTGACATAATAGCATTTTTCTGTAACGCAGATGAAGTGTTAGCATATTTTTGGCTAAAAAAATTAGAAGGTAGGCCTGAGTGCTACTATGTCTACTGTTTCCAGAAATGTTTTGACAGAGATGGTTTTAGCTCTGCACATTTGCCTTATGGATCATTCTACATTTTTGACAACTGAAAAAGTGACCCAAAACCTAAGATTCTAAGGCTAGAAGAAACTATTATCACCTGGTGATAAACTCCCCCTTTGGCTTTGCTAGCAACCCTTCCACCTCAGTTTTTAAGCCTTCAATCTCAGTATTTGTCTAGGTGCCAGCATTAGAGAAACACAGAGATATCTGAATATACCCATGACCTTTAGTGTTTAAGGTGTCGTGATTTAAGCCCAGCCAGCAACCCAGAAACCACGCAGCCATTCACTCACTCCCCCCACTTCTTCTCCCCACTCCCAGAGGGATGGGGTGGAGAATCAAAAGAATGTAACTCCCACAGGTTGAGATAAGAACAGTCCAGTAACTGAGGTATAACACAGACCACTGCTGCTACCACCAATAATAACAATGATAAGGGAAACAAGGGAAGAGAATACAACTGCTCACCACCTGCTGACCGATATCCAGCCCGACCCGAACAGTGATCTAATCCTTGTGGGTAACTGCTCCCAGTTTATACACTGGGCATGACATGCTGTGGTATGTAATACCTCTTTGGTCAGTTTGGGTCAGGTGTCCTGTCTCTGCTTCTTCCCTGCTTCCCCTCCTTCCTGGCACAGCATGCGACTCAGAAAGTCCTTGGTCAGACTAAACATTACTGAGCAGCAACTGAAAACATCGGTGTTATCAGCGCTGTTCCCAGGCTGAAAGTCAAAGACACAGCACTGCACCAGCTATTAAGAAGGAGAAAAATGACTACTACTGCTGAACCCAGGACACTGGTGCATGAGAGTCTGTTGCTTTGTTAGGTGGCTCTCCTTTCCTGTACTGAAATTATGCTGTGTGTCTTTTTCAGCTTATTGGAAGTCTGAGGAAAGGAGAACAAATCTGTTTTGTAATAATCTAAAGTCTCAGCTAATTATATAAAATAGGAAAGTTTAAAATTCTCCACGGAGTCCTTTCTGATACACATATTTGAGACACATAAAATTCTCCATGGAGTCTGTTCTGATTCACATGAGCATGGCCATGCAAGAAACAAGCAGTAGTATCCATCTCCAGGTGGATGGTGAGGAGTATCAGCTGACTAATAAGCTTTGACAGAGCTAGTGCTCCACAGAGAAGTAGGACAGCTAAAATGAAGGATTCTGAGGCAAATGTCCAATAAAATAATTTGTTAATGTAGTCCATCTTGTCAGGTGAACACTGCAAACTGTGTATAAGCAGGCTCCTATACATAGCAACAGGAATTACCATTCACAGGTACCCATGCTGTGAAACAGAGCATGCTCAGGTTCAGACGACACTACTTTACAGAGTGCTGAATTTAAGAACAGAAGCTATTATAACCTCTTGACTCCTAAGGAAATTTCACCTACCCCTTTACTCTGATTGCCCTGAAAAAAGAGAAGAGTGTCAGAGGATAACAGTGAAAAAGTGTATTGTTGAAACTGAGGAAAAGCGTCTTCAGGAATCTGACGGTTTCCTTCCTCCTGCACAGACATGCAGATTTCTAACACTTGGAATTTTACTCTCATAATTTTGTCAAAGCATGAAGAGCAAGTGCAAAGGTGCTGTAGTACCCAGAGGTAAAAGCGCTGCAGGTGCTCAAGCAGTGCCAGCTTCACAAAGCAATGAGAAGCTTACTTGCAAGCCTGGCTGCAAGGTAGTCTGAAGTTAGGTATCAGTCATGCTAGAGAAAACAAATGCTCATTCAAAACTTCAACAAATTCTAACATTTAACCAAGAAATAAAAGATCCATGAAGCTGCAAACAGTCTGAGGCATTTCGTCATCTTAGCTTCCCTAAAGGAAGATATAAGAGCGAAAAATGAGAAAAGCAGGAAGAAAAAAAGAGTATTAGAGAGGTTCCAGAAACTCACTTTCGTAATGCAGGGAAAAGAAGCAATTTGCACCCAATGTAACCACTCAGTGGAGAGAAACTGTGGATTACATGGCATACTGTTCTACATTAGTGATGGATGGCATAAGAGAATTAACAAATCAGAGTATTTCTGGTCAGAATTTTTCTGAACACTTATGCTTGGAACTACATGACCTTAAGGACCTTTCCAACCCTAACTATTCTATGATACAAATACCCACAAAAGGAATTAGGCATAAGCAAGTGATGGCAATAAAACTGCAATCAAAAAATGTCAGCAGCACTGCACTGAAGCTCAACATGGCGAGGATTATTCTGATGTAGAACAGGATGCACATGGTAGATTTGAAAAAGCCTGAACATCCCAGCTGACATTTTTAATTAGGTACATCTCGCTTTTATGCCAAAACACAAATTTTCACAGTCCACTACCTTGTAAATGCTCTCCTGGCCCAAGTTTTAAAAGTTCTTTTTAGTCATTAGTTTGTAAAATGTATTTTAAGAATTAAAACTGAGTGTACAGTTGAATGGTTTCCCACAGTCTACACAAAGATGCAGACAATTAAATGTTTTCAGATTTTAAGAGCTGAAAAATGCTGGGATTGTTTTCTAATCAGAGGAAGGTTTCACTTTTATCCTTACGACGGTTTCAGTAATCTTTCAAATGTAATGGAAACAAAAAGCTCTTGGTAAAAGCAGATGCTATTTTCACTGTGGTTTTGTGAAGCAATTGCTTCCAGTTGGTGAATGTGTTTATTGAAGGGCTGAAAGAAATCCCTCCTTATGTCTGCACAACTGTAACCTAAAGTCCAACTCCTCATGTCAAATGAAAGTTCCATAATCACCTCTGTAACTCTACAAAAATATTATTTCTTGGAAAACCAAGGAGACACCTCAGCAATTCACATTTGCTTTGGCTCAAATGAATTGGCTGATTTTGTTGGGCTACTTAATAACAATACTTGCAAGTTTCTCCCTGCACTGTTCTGTTTTCACAGGAAGCAAAAAGTCATTGAGACCTCTCTCTGTTTTGAAATCTGAATCACAGAATATTCTTGACAATGTCATCTCATCTCGAGCCTTGCTGAAAACTCCCCACCATGTAGTAACAGCTGCTGAGAAAGGCACAATTGCATGCGACAAATTATTGGGGTAAGGAAGGAGTGGGTGAAGAAAAAAAATTAAGCAAATAAAAAGAAAAGATTTCCCTCTATGGTTCTCAAATATCCACTTTTATTTGCTTACTTTACCTGCTGTCTTCCCTGTAGGTCCATAATAGCTCAGGGACAGCTGGATTCCATTTTCCAAGGTGGCTGAAAAAGATCCAAACTTGCTCACAGCTTGCTTTTGATTTTCCAGTTTTCCTTTTAAAGAAAAATTGAAATTAATGTTATAGATAGCAACATATACCAGAACCACCTGACCTGCAAACCAACAACTGGTGTGGACTGGTGTGAACAGGGGCGCCTCCATGTAAAACAGCCTGTAAAATAGACTAATATAGGATGGGAAAGCTTTATGTGTATATATATACATACACACATATATATATGTGTGCATATGTATAGGCATATAGAATAGTATATGTCAGTTTTGTGTAATATGTTCTAATTAGCTAAGGATTTCCATTATGGGGAACAGCTTCTTAAAACTGTAAGGAGCAGCAGAGAAGCCTACAAAAGAAGGTTAAGGAAGGTATTCAACACTTAGCCATCCCCAAGGTCTTTCATCAACAAGACACACGTGCTTAGACCTTGCCTGCTCCTACTTACTTCTGTCATTGCAATGTTCATTGGTGACTACACCTGCAGAATGCTGTATTGCTATTTTGACTGCATTAAAAACTTACCATGCTACCATTCAGCCACTGCCAAGTACCACAGTGGATCGATTCTTCTCTGCTCTACTGCCTTTCTATGAGGTACTTAAGGTTACACAGGAGGAAAGCCTCCCAGTCATACCAAGGGAATACAACTTGCCTCAGATGCTAGCACACCGGTGACTGGAAGTACCATTTGGCAGACCCCAGAATGATACAGGTCTACTTTCAGAAAGGCAGACAAGAAACATCTCATCTGTGGAAGGGATGCAAATTTTCTATTCGGACAACCTGTAATTAAATCACTGCTGGTAGCTGAAGCCAATGAGAGGAGCAAGAACAGGATGCTTTCTAATACTGATGAAGATTGAACACCTGCTGAAAGTTATACTTTTCCAATACTCTTCAGTTCAGTGAAAGAAATTCCATAGTGCTTTTGGCAAACATACAAATTGTTGCAGACTTGCCTCCTTCTTGGAAACACTCACCTGGTTTCAGAGAGGATTTGCCTTCAATGCTTTTGGAGTGTTAGCAAAATATAAACCAGCAGCAGAAGTTGCTAAACTGCAGAAAGATCTGTTTCCACAGCACAGGTCTTGAGGAGGCACTAATGCTATGCTCATCTGACCCACAAAAGGGGTCATGTTCAAAGAGGGAAATGTTATCTTTAAAGGGCAGACATTTATTCTGGTCACAATGGACATGATTCAGTTTGCATCTTCTTAGGCTTTCCCAAGCCATATTAAGATCTGAAGAAGATATCCACTAAAGAAGAAAATTCTTCTCTAAAGGAATGGCGACTCTTTTCACTGATTTCCTTGCTTTGGAAAAGAGGCTGGTTTGCATGTATTGCTCTGTACTGTGATTCTACATCTTGGTAAGATCTCTCTACATGGCGCTTAATTCAGCCAACTGGATTTCTACTTCTATTTACACAACACTGATCTTATTTACCCTCTGCCATTAGTAGAAATTTATTTTCTATTAGTTGATAAGGTTTGCATCCAATTACAAAATATGACAGACTATTAAATTCTTTGTACCAGTAATGCCAATCCACTAACCTGATCTCATTTTCTGTTCTTCATTAATTTCTTGCATTTCGATTTCTTTTAAGCCTTTCTTGGGATCTGTGATATGAATGAAGAAATTGTGGCTGTCTTTTATCACTCTCACTTTTACCAAGGTTAGACCTGCAAAGCAACAGAATTCTGTTATTGCTCCCACCAGGCTTCAGAACAGCCCTGCACTTGCAGCTCTAAAGCACATAAAGAAAAAAAGATTGCCCAGAAGTGGACTGCATTGCCTAGCAGCAGACCAAGAAGACCAAATAAAGGTTAACACTGAGCTTAGCCTAAAAATTCAAAAGCTTCCTGACAATAAGATCTGAGAGACAGCAGTATAACCCTCTTGCTTAGAGACATTGCATTTGGCTGGACAAATTATTGGAACATGCATTCTTGAAATATCATGCATTGGCTGCCATTGAGCAGATAAATATGAACTGATTTTTTTCCTCCATTTCTAATTTTCTGGTACTTTATTTATCAGTTGCTAAGATACTACAGAAAAACGTAAACATTAGTAGTGATAGAGGCTGAAATGGAATTAATGGTACCCTCACAATGTCTTTACTGAATTTCTACTACTGAGACAAGAAAAAGCATTTATGCATTAAGAAACCATGCCATCAGGCAGTAACTGAGTCAAAGCAAAGCACAAAGAATTAACAAGTCACCTTTTACAAACTCTATCTTCTCTACTTGAATCTGTCCTCCATCAGATGGGAAAAGATACTGAGTGGTTCCTGATACTTGAATGACATCTTCCCCCATATTGTAGCCAAGAAACTGAAAAACCAAGTTTTCGATTATGCGTAAATGAGAATGACAGAAACCATGAAAGAGATAAATGAAGGCCAGATCATCAGGATCCTGCTGTTCTGGTTAACATTTTTTTGCTTAGATATCTAACTAATGTAATAATGACTTTAGCAAATACATAGCATGCTATTCTTACACCCAAATACTTTCTCAGTTACTAGCTGAAGTAACTTGTTCCACATGAGGGCAGTGGTCCTTCAGTAGTATGGTACCTTCATGGAAGCTGAAGACTAGCAAGTAGACTGGTGGCAAACACGTAATAGAAGGGAAAGCAAAATTCTGGCCAAGTACAAAGAGATCAGATAAAGGGCAGATAAAGATTCAACTTTCTACCCCCTAGATTTTGGAATTCAGACACTTTAAATCTGATTCTGAGACTGATGCGCCTTCCAAAGAGCCACAAATTGGCAAAAATTAGGTGACTGTACTCAAGTTCAGACTGAAATATTATGTACCTCTGAGTTTGAAGTTTGTACTTAAGGAAGTTTAGACTAAAATATATTGACATATATAAGTATTGGATGCAAGGCTTAGACTCTGCAAATATAAAGCAGTGCAAACTGCTTAAAAACTGGACAAAACTAGTGAAGAGTTCCCTCTGTAAAAAATACTCTTCTGTTAGTATAGCAGGTGGAATACCTTGTATTAGGGCACTCCAAGAACAAATTTTGAAACAGGAAATGGAAGAAACAGTTAACTCCTCCTCCTTGACAGCCAAAACTTCAACTAGGTCTAGCAGTCCCCGAAGAATATGGGAGTTGGAACAGGTCTTTTTGCTCCCCCTTCCCACCTGCTCCCATGGAAGTCACATTTTTAGGCAAAATTCATCCCATAAATATATTTTCTATGGGCACATAAACATGATCAACTTATCTTTGTGTTCATGTCATACACACTAAAACCCATGCAAGTTTTATCTTGCATAGGATGATCTTAAACATCGGAAACCGTTTTCCAAAACTTTTAGGAAAGGAGCTGCTGCTACAATGGAGTTAAACAAGACCTAGTAGGCTTAATTTGCCCCAAACTCCAATTTCTCAATGGATAGTTAGCACTTTCCTAATGTAGGGCACTCCTTACCTTATAAACTTTCTCAGAATGTGGTTCTGGGATGCTGGGATCCTCCTCAGCTTTCGCTGAATCTTCTTTAAACTTCTCTTGCGAAAACTTCTTGTTGGAACCTTTAATTTCTTCATGTATTACCTCCTGTCCTTTCTTTTTACCTCCCAGAGTTTCTTCTCTTCTTTTCTTTTCATCCATAAGTTGTTCTTGCTCTCGTAATTGATCCTGCTCCTGTTTCCAAGCCTACAATAAACATTAGGAATTCCAAAGACTGTTGTTCTCCTTGTACTACAAGATATTTCATACGTGCATGCTGAAAGTACAAGTACACAACCTCCAAGGAATCAAAGTTCGAAGTCACCCTAAGACATGTTTTCCAAACGTGTCTAAATTACAATAATACGCACTATACTGGGGCCTACAAGGATGCTGGAGAGGGACTCTTCATCAGGGACTGTTGTGATAGGACAAGGGGTGATGGGTTCAAACTTAAACAGGGGAAGTTCAGGTGAGATATAAAGAAGAAGTTTTTTACTGTGAGGATGGTGAGGCGCTGGAACCCATTGCCCAAAGAAGTGGTAAAGGCTCCATCCCTGGCAGTGTTCAAGGCCAGGTTGGACAGAGCCTTAGGGGACACAGTCCAGTGTGAGGCACACCTGCCAATGGCAGGGGGTTGGAACTGGATGAACTTAAGGTCCTTTCCAATCCAAACCATTCTATGATTTTGCAGAGCATTACACACTATAAGAAAAATAAGACATGCTATGTCTGTGAAAAGCCAAAAATGAAGTACAGAATAAGGGAGTACAACATTAATTAATCTAGATATTTGCAGATTAATAGATAGTGCCAATGATGAATTAAAAAATGGGTGTTTAACTCCTGCCTCAGCCAGAAACTGACTGTGTGGACCTAGGTAAGTCAATTAATCTGTAGCCCATGACCATGGACTACATCTATAAGTGTGATTCTCTGCCAGAAGGGAAATTTGAGGTCCTACTTACATTCCCTCATTTCAAAGAGCTCTAGAAAGCAAAAGTAGAAATCGGGTACCTAAGAACTTCTATGAATCTGGATCTATTTTTCCATAGCTTTATAACCAGAAAACTTCAACGAGAAGTAGGATATTACCCATAACTCTCATTTCCCAGTACTGCAATGATGAATTGCCTCCTGAAACTATAGTCTAACTCCAAACAGTCTTCTCTTCAGAAAATAACATAAGGAATAAACTAAAGAAAACAAGCATACAAACCGTAGCCAAGAGCAGTAAAACTGAGAGGAGTCAAGCCTATGCAAGAATGAAGGCTTACCTTCCTAAGAAAGCAGAGTTATTTAGTCCATTTCAGAAACATACTTATTTTTGCCTCACCTTTAAAGAACCTTCTCTGATAAAAGGACTTCTTTCATCGTTGGACTGAAATTCTGGAATGGTCCCCATTATACCCTCAAGTATTGACGCATTGCCTTTAAGAAATGAAAGGGGAATAAATGATGTTACAAAAATATGAAAATTTTTAAAAATGGAAAAATAAAAAGGAAGTGCAAGTAAATTGTACATATATTTGAAAATAGTAAAAGCATAAAAGTAGAATAAGAAATTATTATTTTTTTAATGAAATAAAAAAATCTGTTCAGGTTAGAAGAAATTTCTCTCACAACTAGTATTACTAGATAGTCATAACGGGTGTCCAAATTTGCTAAACAATATATCAACATATTTAAAGACTGACTCTGCTTCTTGCTGTCAAAGGCTTTGCTCCTGCAGCAAGTTTGTGGTTTTTTAGTAGATGAGCAATGTGGGATTAACAGCAAGCTGTATTTATTATTTGTGCTGCTATCATAGTTTCAGAATTCAGATCCAGGGCTTCAACCAGCTCACACTCAACAAGCTCAATACCGGAGTCAGACAAAAAAGTGAATAAATGCTGCCTGAATCTTCAAACCATAACTAAAGAAACACCATATCCCCTGTTTACTACTAGGGCTTTACAGCATCTATGACTTATGAAAAGGGTATCTCTCTAGGTGTGTGGTTTTCTATCATGCTTGGACACCCAATATTTACCTGCTAGGAAAGATGAAGTATGCTATCAGAAACTTGTAGTTAAATTACTTTATATTACAAAGTAGAAATTGCAGTGTGGGTTACAGGAGAGTCAGTGTTATGGAAATCACTTAAAGACACTCTCGCTCGTCTGCACGTCCCACCTAGACGTTCACTTCTTTCAGGAAGTGAACTTCTCTAAGAATCATATCTTTCAGGAGGCACCAGATGGGCAAGTTTCATTCTAGCTCCTGCGACAAACTGCTAGATACAAACTATGATTTAGAACTCACAACTGTACTTTCTGTTTCCAAACTCTAACCTGATGTGTTAACTGGGTTGAGGAATAACATTCCCATTTTTGTAAATGCTAATTGTTAGTACTAGAAGGTTTCAAAAAGCATTCTCAAAGAAGGTGAAGAAAGCAAACGCTAAATATCAACAAATCATTGTTAACACCATTTAAATATGCAAGTAGACAATTTGGACAGAAGTTCTCTTTCGTCAGAAGGAGTTTGCAGTCAAGTCAATTCCAGTTTCCAGTTTCAGCTTCTAGCCTACAGCTCTTGAACTAAGCTTTTATTGTGCCCTTTTAAAAATAGGAATTTTCCTGAGCCATGCTGCCAGCTTTAACTGCTGCTCATCTCTTCAGTCATCCAAACACATATTCATATTTGTATGCAATTTTTAAAGTAAACCCACTAAATAAACCCAGCCATCATAAATGTAAATTGACATTAAAGGTCCCAGTTTTCAGAACAGGGGATGATGCAGACTATTTAAATCGGTGTATTTAATTAATTTCAAAACATATTCATGTCTATACAGATGACAAAACAAGGTTACCCTATGAAAAAATATATTCAGTTCTGCTCTGAAGAACTTTGTGGCTCAGCAGTCAACATGAAAAATGAATTTTCTAGGATAAAACAAAGGACACTCACTTTCAGCTTTCATAAGGAAGCCAGGTTTTTTGACTGTCAATTCAGGAGGTCCTTCTGCCATGGCTTTAAGAGATTCTGTTTTCTTAGCCATCTTCTCTTCTTGGTATTTGACTTCTTCCTCTTTCACCCAGTCTTCAATTGAGTTGACCACCAGCTCAAGATAGCTCCTGAAAAGCACAACATTCCTCTATTTATATAATATATAATAATACACTATAATACAATTTTCACTCATATGATCTTAGGTCAAGCAAGATCACTTGGCTTCTCAGTTTCTTAGACAAATATTACTCTCTAATCTTTGAGAGAAGGCTTGTGTCTGAGGGGGTTTGTTTTTTTACTTGCGAGTTGGTACTTTTGCCTGCTTTGCTTAATATATCTTACTGTTTGGGGTATTGGTTATCTTTTTGCAAAGAGGTATTAGAAACTTGTCTTCCAAAGAATGCCCACTCCCAAAGAAAATCCAGGAAGTCAGAAAACATAAAGACCTTCAGTTTAAGAAAAGTTCACACTCATTCTTCTCCCCTCTGCTTTACCACCAGGGTAACTTATTTTCTTAGTTACTCTTAAAATCACAGAAGCATAGAATGGCTTGGGTTGGAAAGGACCTTAAGATCATCCAATTCTAATCCCCCTGTGAGGAAGGATGCCTCACACTAAACCATCTCACCCAAGTCTCTGCCCAACTCGGCTTTGAACACTGCCAGGGATGGAGCATTCACCACTTCTTTGGGCAACCTGTTCAAGTGCCTCACCACTCTCACAAGGAAAAACTTCTTCCTTGTATCTAATCTGAACTTCCCCTGTTTGATATGACGTCTTGATTGATATTGTCTTTTAGAACACACTTCATTTGTTTATTCAGCAACTGAGGTATAATTCTATTTAATTTCTAGTTCTTCTTTATCTGTGTGACAAGAAAGGTGTTTAGAAATTGCCATCCAAATCCAGATTAGAGAATCAGAGTGCTGTAGACTGGTGTATATGAAGAATATTCACTCTTAACAGTTAAGCTGAAGAGAGCATTAAATGCCAAACAGATCCAGAGTTTGCAGCTGGTATCTGTAGTTGCACTGTGTCATCGGCCAATGACATCTGAAATGACTGCTAAAACAGTACATGGTGAACAACCGCTCCTAAGGTACAACAAAGCCTAGAAGTCTCCTACGCAGTTGCTGTTCAACCCCTTGGTTTGGAGTGTCACCATAATTCTTTCAAGTAAAATTCTTAATTTGTGAGAAAATAAAAGGGGCTTTTAAAGAATGCATCAGATGCAGTTGTTGTGTCTTCATAATGGTTTGCACTTATAAATTCAAGATGATTCAATTGTATTCAAAAGCTCTGTACTCATTACAGTTTTTGGTTGTGAACATGCAAGCAGCACAACCAGTTCTTGATCTCATGATAGTTTCAAAGTATTTATTGCAGCATTACGTTGTCTAAGAGGGTATGCACAGAGTAGAGATGTATATAGTTTGCGTACAGCTTCAAGACACACGAGTCCATCCCAGCTTCTGCAATACAGGTGGAGCCTGTTCTGCCAGACTTACATGGAGAAATGACTGGGGACAAGGTGACCCTGCTTGTATTTCAAAAAAAGAGTACAAGCTATAAAAATGAAGGTGTTGAAAAGAAAAAGCAAAACTAGGCTGCAACCTAGAGTTGCCAGTACTGGAATAACTTGAAGATGAATACACGTTATAAATAAAAAAGTGATTATTTGCATGGAAAATATTTTAGTGCAATGAAAGTCATTCAAAGTCAAAAATACATGTTCTATTAATATGTATTCTGATGTCACTACTGCCAGTGTCTGACTCAGAATCATTTCTCAGAAAGGATGATTCTTTTCCAGTAACTTGTGTAATATGTTTACTATGAAACAGTAAACAAATGTCGTTAACTCTGAGCAAAAGAATAGTTTTGATGATGTCTGAATTCATTTGGCTTCCTGATGGAGGGGCCACTTATCCTAACCAGAGCTGAAATGTTCTATACACACGTATCGCTGCAGATACATGTGCCCATGCCTTTGGATCCTCTTAGTACCATCACTGGATTTCACATGCAGACTCCTGCTACCTGCTCTTTTAACAGTACAGTTCCTGAGTTCTACATGAACTATGGGACATGATACCCATAGGGAAGGGTAACTGGGATCACCAGGAGCACAAGCTGCTACTTTTGCATAAGATAAATATCTTACACATAAGATATTTAATATTCCCTTTGCATGAAAATTTGCTGTAAAGGACCCACTGTAACCAACTGATTAACAGGTAACAGAAGTATATTCCAGACAGCAACTATGGAACAACCCCAAAAAGTGGGTCTGTGGTGATGCCAGAATAGGTAAGAAACAAGTAAACACAGGTAGAGAACTACTATAACAGAGAGGCAGTCAAGCAGTGTTTGTTGTGTATCTGTATAATTCTGTTGTGGTGTAAATGTAACCCTTAAATATATCCCCAAAATTAGAATTACAGCAATTTTTTATAAAAGGAAAATCAGTAAATTGTTACTAAACTCATCGAGAGTCAGTTATTTCATACAAAGATGAAAACTAGTAATACTACTGCTTAATTGAGAAATAGGGTTTGTGCTTGTTTCTGGCAACTCAGCAGGATCTGGAAGCTAATTGCATGCAACAGCTTGAAGCACTCCAGGTATCTAAAGACTGTCTTGCACAGAAGTGTTACACTGCTTGGAAACATACGCTAGCAAATATTTATGATACTTTGGAAAGCTGAAATGATCTATAGCAAAAAGGTTGAGTAAGGTCAGAAAATCTGCTGATTATTTTGGAGAGAAAAGACAGGTATAGATGCCACATAACTGAACAGCAGGAGATCCCACAGCTCTTCAAAGATACTAAGTAGCATATAGAGCAGTGACATTGAATATTTCTATGAAAAAAGAGCAACGTGAAACCTTCTTGTAAGCTTTCATGGCAGTTTAGAAACTTTAGGAACTCCCTGCTGCTTTTGAAACAGGATTTGATGAAGTGTCACTGAAGAAAGATGGTGTGCCCCAAGCAGAAGCTATCTTTAATGTTTAAGCTTTGTTTCCACTATATGTAGAAGAGTAAGAAGGAAAAAGCATAGAGCTATTTCATCCTCAACTGAATTATAATGCATCTACCAAAGAACATGCTTCATTCCTTTTTTGGATGTAAATTAGCGACTGCTGTTTTGCAGGTATCAAGAGCTGTTCCCATTTCTCAATTGGCCTTTAACTGGCTATTTCAATGCCCTGCCACAAGACGACCAGCCAAATTGTTCTAAGACTCCACAGACGAAGAATTGTGTTTCGAGGAGAAATGCTTCCTGAGGAAGTCTGGTTCCTCACTATCTGATCCTACAGACAACACAATAGCAATATGCCATCTGGATGACATGTTACTCAGTGTACGTAAATGCTGAGTGACATGTTAGATATACTGGAGTATGTGACCGAGCCTCCAATGTCTGTTCCAAAACGTATGGGTCTCCCATGGGTCTCATACTGTCTGTGTCAGCCCTGTGCACACATCTCAGATACACCAGGTATTTAACCTGGCAATTTGTTCAATGCCCCAGTAAGAACAGTTGGCAAAGTAAAAAGCTCTCAACTTCAGAGTTTTGTATAACAAACAGACTTTGAGACCACTGTTGATTTGCCCAACAATCACAAAACAGCCAGCATTTTCTCCAAGGAACTTTATGTTTCTGCTGGTAAATCTCTTCTGGCCCTGGTCCCAGTCAATGCTAATCACAACAGTCCCTTTTCATGGCAAATAATTTAAGTCCAAGTGCCTGGAAAGCTAAGATGGACTCACACAATGTTCCCTGACTGAAAGCAAAGACGTGAAATCTAATACAAAATATGTCTTCAGAAAGTCACACTCTGCCTGTTTGGCATTCAAACCTGTTCAAATATATAGGTGCCAACAAAAGTTTCCATGAAAAAATTCTCATATGCTGACAAAGGAGGGATGCCTGCAGAAAAATGCGGTATGGGGTGTCCACTGGATAATTTGCTGAAATTCTATTTGATAAATCAAATTTAATTAATCCATAAAGCTCCAGAGTGACATGGTTAAAGGTAGCTCATCTGTCTCCCCATGCCATTGTAACTTCTTTATATATCAGTACATGGACACACGTTTTAATTTCTGTCAACTATTTAGCATAGAAGCTGGATCCACCTCATCATTTATCATTGTTGCAGATCCACATCACCATTTATATTGCTGTTTCACTGAAAAATGAATAGGTCCACTAACAAAAGCTCTAATAGTGGAGACATCAACCACTTGCATCCTTCTAACTCGTGAAGAGGGATTAAGAAGAATGTGGCATTCTGTGAAATAGAGGACTTCTAGCATTTCTTGAAACATTTTCCCAGTACACTCACCCAGTCTGTGTACATATAGATGAAAAAAACTGTTAAGTATATTCTTAGACAGAGTTTTCTTTTCAACCTCCTTCACCTGAAGTGTCCTCATCATCATTTTCTTGATATTTTGTTTAAACCATGCCAGGATATCCCTACTATGACTCTGTGTGTATGTGTGCATTACCTCTCTTTTTATAGTTTGCAATGAGGAGTCAAATGGAGTTACTGCATGGCTCTTCTCACTCAGAAAAGCTTTGTCTCAACAGAATGCTTTTGGTATAACACTGCATAACGTTTCCCACCTGCATTACATGTTTTCTCGTAAATGTGTTACATTGTGGTATCTTTTACTATCCCAGCTTTGCAACAAGCATAGCCATGCAGGCTTTAACTGAAAAAAACTGAGAATGAGATAAATAAAACCAGATAAAATAAATTACCTGAATCCAACATTAGAGTGCAATGCAATATCCCAAGTCTCTTGGCACAAACGATATTGATTCATGGGATTGTGAAGAACCATTAGCAAAGAGTTATCTTGGGTACAATAAAAGGAATCAATACATCTATATTCTTGGGATGCAGTATGAAGAACCTGGAAAGGAAAGAAATAAAGGTACATCCTACCTGCAGACAGTAGCTTTCAGCAAAAAGTGTATCAGAACTTGGCTTTCCTATAAGATGTATGCAAAGCATTTGTATTCCAGCAATCTGAAGTGTTCAGGTAGGTGGCATTGAAACTCCTCTGCTATTCATATTGAGAAGAGGCAGTCACTATGCTCCACCTTCTGAGACTGACTATGAATGAAAAAGCTTAGCTAAATAAAAACCAAATATATTAAATATTAAAGAATTACTTAAATTTCAATAATAAATTGCTTAAATAATAACTACTAAATTAAAGCAAAGCTATCATAAAAAATTCACTTTTTTCTTAGCTTGGTTAAGCTTACTTGCTATTCAATTTGCTACACTCTAACCTGCCTAGCTCTGAGATTTACTGTGTTCAAAATCTGCGTTCCGCTCCGTTCTCTACTGCCCCATCATTTGCAATGTTTACATTGTCTGCAGGCTGAAACTTGTTTTATAGCTAGAAGAAAGCCGCCTTTTAAACTATTATTTTTACAGAACCATGTAACTCAAATAAAACTGAAATAATTCCATATCAACAAATAGTCTTTTTAAACATGAAAACTTTAACAGCAGCTGATGGAAAAAAATACGTTCAGATGTGACATGTAGTATAAGGAAATATTCTTACAAAATGTTATTTTCTGTTGCAGTTATTTTCCGTTGCAGTTATTTTCCATAAGAATCTTTTGACTAGATTCCCTAATTATTGACAGTTCCGTTAGCATTAGCTATTTATGTTGCAGAAGAAGGAATTCCCCATGTACTGAAATACATGACAAGACTTTAAAGTTGCGATACTGAAGTGGTGCTCAAAATGTCCAAGCAGCCTTTCCTTCACCCATCTATAGCGTGAGTCAGGATCAAATAAAAATTGCAGCATATAAAGCTCAAGGCAGCACAGGAACTAAAACTCCACTCCTCTCAAGAGGAGGCTTCCAACTTAAGCCATTTACACTTGAACTTATCTTTCATATTTTTCATTCTTTCTGAAAGATGAGTTTTAGTCTTCAGCTTGAAAGATTTCTATAAGTGAAGCTTTTGTGGCCCTGAAAGGCTGAAGAACCATTATAACAACATTTTCTATTTGCCCATAAATCATATACCGTAGAGACATTGGCAAAGTGTGCTTTCACACACACTGTGCTAATGAATCCCATAACTGATAGGAAGGATTACCCCTAAGGGCAAGATCATTTTGTCTCCATCACATGTTTAGCTAAAAGACTCACTACCAAAAAGGACAGCTGCATTTGGCCAGGCCAGGAAATAAAAACCCGTTACAAACAAAAATTCACATAAGAAGCTGAAAGGAAAAATGAGGGCTGGTAAAATGTAAAAGGGATAAAACTGGACCAGTTATCTAGCAAGATAATATCCTGTACTCTGCAACTGATTTCTTTGTACAGCATTCTGAGAGATGACTGTATGGATAAGACTGTCAGTTCACAGATACCTGAAGAAGAACATGTGGTTGAAAATGCTCATCAAAACTCCACTCTGTCAAACAACGCCTCTGTGTCTTTTTGATTTCTTCTAAGTTTGGTTTTAAGTTGTAATTTTCCAGACTCACCTCAAAATACACCAAAACAAAATGAATATCAACATTTCAGCGTCAGTTGTATTAAATCAACTGTAATCTTGTTGACTTAATAGACAGCATCCCGTATTATATCACAGTTAATTGCATAATGCTGCACATGTGTAGACCCATACAGCACTATTACTCCCAAAGGTTTTAGGTCTTGGCTTTTTCTTTTATGGCAAATATAATCTGAATATTTTTATTATTAGGTTATATGTTTCCGAGTTCTGTAAGCAATTACAAATATTTAAGCATGTCCTATGAAGTCATCTTGAAATTGCTATATTTATCCAGAGCTGTATGGCAGACAGGTGTTTCTGAAGATGCTAAACTACAGAGTTTACTAGTGTGATACATCTCTCAAACTCTCATGCTAGTATTTGACCCCTGGTATTCAGTGAAACCCGTGCAGAATTGCCATTAGTAGCTTCACCAAGACCTATCACCTCAGAAATCATAGTGATTTCACAGTGCTTAACATCTATGGCACTACTTGCCAAACATCATGAAATTAACATTTGCAAGCAGCACTGCAAAGGGATCTCCAGCCCTGGCACTGAACAGTAGCTTCTGTTGTCTTATGCTATAGAGCACAGTTTATTCCATTCCTCACACTTGCCATATCCAAAGTAAGAAAATCCAATTCTTTCTTCAGAAGAGGATCAGCCAGACTATCTCTTCCATCTTTGCCATTCATTTCTGTATGTCCTGGAAATTGAAAGCAGAATGTTAAGAAATGTTGCAGAAATTTCAATTCTTAAAACTAAGGTCAGAATGATGCAATTTCCCTAGCCTCTCTAATGAGATTGCCATCAACTTGAAGCTTTCTTTTATGACACAACCCCTATAAATACATGATCATCTCTGCTAAGCTTCTTTCCTAAAAGAGCACTTTAAAATCCAGGAAAAACAAGGGCCAGACATCAGGGACTGTAGTGATAGGACAAGCGATGAGGGGTTCAAACTGAAACAGGAGAAGTTCATGTTAGATATTAAGGAAGAAGTTCTTTACTGTGAGGGTGGTGAGGCACTGGAACCTGTTGCCCAAAGAAGTGGTGAATGCTCTATCCCTGGCAATGTTCAAGGCCAGGCTGGACACAGCCTTGGGTGACATGGTCTAGTATGAGGCGTCCCTGCCCACAGCAGGGCGGTTGGAACTGGAAGATCTTAAGGCCCTTTCCAACCCAAACCATTCTATGATGCTATGAGTTATCATTATTATTACCACAATTAATAACAATGATGATATTAAATATTGTTACATATAACTTATCATAATATTATAATTATATGTAACATATAATGATATCATACTATTCTAATATAATTAATCTAGTAATAATAACAACAGTAGTAGTAATAATAAACAACACTTCATAAAAAACACTGAGATCACTCCCTTTATCTGTCTTATGTTGACCTTACATGGTCAAAACCATTAAAAATACCCTAAGAAGTGTCCTTCAGATGAAGAACCATTTTTCTGCATACTACCTGAGAAGCAGTAATAAGCATTGCCTTGCAGAGGTGATATAAAAGAAAGCAAAATCAACTGTTTTGATATTTTCACCTATTTCTGAAAAATGCAAATTTAAACCTTTCAATCCATTTGATTTATCCTGTTCTATAAGCTACTGACCAAATATTGATTCTGCTGAGAATCCGTCCAGTCATTCCATTGTTCCAATGGGCACCTGACATGAACAGGATCTCATGGAGACGTTAACTTTCATATTCTCATAATTTTAAAAACACGATTTCCTTTTAGTAGAATTCTTTATGCCCTGATTTAGGGCAGAGATCACTAATGCTCTGTACAAATTCACATGCACAATAGAAATACTCTTCTGGGAAAAAATACCCCAGAAAGTACTTGTTCATAACAGGCCTGTAACCAGCTCAGCTTCCAGACTTATATCTGCTTTTCTAGGCAATGTACTGACTGCCTTTAGAAGATTGAAGAAATCTGAAAGCAAACGTTTTCTCTTCCTGGTATTTGTTTTTGTGCGGAAGAAGTGTTGAAATGTTGGTGGCTATGACTGTAACTGAAATTATTTAGTATTGTAACTAGTGTAAAAGTCAAATACACTAACACCCAAAGAAAGTTCATGAAATTCAGAAGAGAGACAGATAAGCAGGATTATTTTTTGTCTACTCCAGCCTTCTAAGGAAAGGATCTCATCTAAGCTGGTTGCCTTGACATCTATATTAGGAAAGCATGGGCAACATAATGAACCTAAAGGTACAGCCACTTAAATGGACCTAATATCTACTTTTCTTGCATCCCAGAAAAATAATCACTTGTTTTTAAGGTTGCTTCTTGTCTAACACTGTTCCTTTAAGCAGGTCAATGACTTTTCATTATGTTAGAATCTGCAGGAGAAAGTGCAGAACTCTGAGAAAATTGATTCAGCATCATCTACAAGAAGTTCACCACATCTCTGTTCCTGCTCTTCAAAATGTTCCTATTCTAACATGAATGATAGTTACAATGCCTCAAATGCTGAAGATACACTAACAGCACAGACTGGAAATGCAGCAAGAGAAGCTGATGAAGTTGAAACATAGCTCAGACATTCTCCATGATTTTAACTTGCAGGTTTTCACATATTTCTGGCCACATGCAAACAGACTAATGTGACTGTGAAAACCAGATGTTTAAACTTCTACGTTACAACCCCAGTTCTACCATGCTAGCCTTATTCTGATTTCTTTTCATTGGTCTTTCTTCAACACCTAATAGATACGTTCCTCCTTCCCTGTTACATCTGAATTTGGCCTCAAATTTTGGATGTCAAAACTCTACGGGATTAACCTACCTGTGGAAGAACAGGGAAGGCTGGGAGAAAAAATTTAAAAGGAAGCAGTATGTATGCATGGGTAATTAAAATGTAGAGCACACCTTTTTTTTTTTGTCATTTTCAGCTTTTTATACCCCTCTCTAGAGTCCTCATGTGTAAGTTATACATTCATTGCATTTCTTACTACTCATTCACTAGTAATCATCTAATTAACCTGATACAAAGAATCATAGAATGGTTTGGGTTGGAGAGGGCCTTAAGATCATCCAGTTCCAACCCCCTGCCATGGGCAGGGACACCTCGCACTAGACCATGTCACCCAAGGCTTTGTCCAACCTGGCCCTGAGCACTGCCAAGGATGGAGCATTTACCACTTCCCTGGGCACCCTGTGCCAGCGCCTCACCACCCTCACAGTAAAGAACTTCTTCCTTATAGCCTGTCTGAAGATCCTCTGTTTCAGTTTGAACTCATCACCCCTTGTTCTATCGCTACAGTCCCTGATGAAGAGTCCCTCTCCAGCATCCTTCTAAGCCCCCTTCAGACACTGGAAGCTGCTCTGAGGTCTCCACGCAGTCTTCTCTTCTCCAGGCTGAACAGCCCCAACTTCCTCAGCCTGTCTTCATACGGGAGGCGCTCCAGCCCCCTGATACATCACTCGGTGCTTGCTAGTGACTTTTTAAAGACTGGGCTGCTGTCATAAGTCAGAAGAGCCTTTCTTCAGAAAGGTATTTAAGCATGTCTTCCATATTATAGGTCTATGAATATCTTTGATGTAATAAACCATAAACCAGTTTTCTAGCACATACTTTTCAACAAATATCATTTTAGAGAGTTGCTTACACAAACTTAATGTTGTCATATAAACCAGATAGCTATAGTCTTTACCTAGTATTCCTACACAGATACTCAAAGTACAGACTACACAATACTTGAAAATTCAAGTGTGTTTTTTTTCCTGTACCAGGGGAAAAAAAAATAATCACAGCCCTGCAAGAGTAAATGAAATGGCAAAATAAATAATGGATTCAAATTCTTCAGGAGTAATGTAAACAGAGGGTTTTTTTCCAAAGCCTCTTGGAGATTCCCCATTAAGCTTCTTTTCCATAAGGAAGAGTTGTCTCAGCTGTTTTGCAAACCTGGCTGTATTATCCCAAGGGTCATAAGACACTTCACAATCACCTCCAATCATAGATCCAGAACTCTCCAGGAGACCAGAGTCACTTGGCCCAGTCAGCCTCAGGCTTTCAAAAGTAAACACTCTGAAGGCCCTTTCTACTTCAGCCCGACTCAGAAGTTCTATAAAAGAATTACAACCATTAACTGAAAATGTCCTTATGGCTCAGCAGAAGATAAATAGAAGACTATGTAAGTGTATTGTTCTTGGCAACTCTGCACAAGCCAACAGCAATTTCCTTAACAGTATTGGATCAAATTAGGTGAGCTACATTTTACACTGCATTCAAAGTTGAAGGCTTCCAAAGTGCAAAATGATATGCCTAACTTTTAATCCATCTTAAATGAAGTGCTTCCTACATCTGAATACCTCCTGGCTCATTAACTTTCTATAAATGATGTTGGTTCTAAAATACTGAGCAGACTTTATTGAACCAGTTAACAACTGGTTCAGTTAATGAAAAGTTTTCCATTATAGTATGTTTTTTCACTATCTGCAGCTCTCAAAACAAGTATTAATTTTTCTGTCATCAGACAAGATTTTAATTTAATTGTTAATAAATTAATTTTTATTTTAATGATTTACACAGAAGTATGCAAGGTTCAAAAGGAATAATAAATCTTATTTATAGTTGTATGCATTGGTGTCCATATAACAATGATAATCACAAGAAGCATTGAGTTTTAAGGAGGGTAGTTCAGTGCCCAAATCATCCAAAGAGTATCTTCAGTTTGAAATCTTTTCCCTTTATGGTAGTTAAACAACCAAGCATGTTACACATCTTGTAAATGTTGGAAATCTCCTATTCAGATCAATCACCGTCTTGATAAAAGCTAAATTAACAGTTGGGAGAGTTTGGCCATATATTATGGTCCAATGATGACCATCAAATATGATACCCATCAGCCAGCATGCTACAGCAATACAGACTACCTAAATAGCTCAGTGTCCAAAATGAACACACCAATAACTAGAAACAATGCAGCGAGTGCAAATTAATCCAACACAAGGGATTTCAGGACTGAATAGCTGGAAAAGTACCTTCAAATCCTGTGCCTCATATGATGGCATAAATGAAACCAAAGGGATTTCGATGTTTGTGTTTCTTAGTAACCTAAACCTCTGAAACTACCTAAGGGTATTTATGTAGTCTTTGGGACCATTTCTCAGCGTATGTCATGGTGGTATGCACACTCCAAGAAAAGGTAACTGAAGAAGTGAACACAGTTGAAGAAGTGAATGTATTCTTGGTTGGATGAAGGGACTATTACGGAAGCCACTTCATTATTGACACCAACAGCTTCCACCGAATACATTCTAAAAGCCATTCACAGTGCAATAAAAATCTTCCGAGATATATGTGCATTTTACTTCCTAGGATCAAAATAGTGATAATAGCTGTAATTTGTACAACTTTTTTTTCCCCCTCAGATTTCGTAAGTGCTTGTATATTTGTGAATATAAATAGATAAAGAAGTTCTAACAGCCTTTCAGCTCTTACTTATACAATATTTAATACTCATACAGCCTTTCCCACTAACCATGAAACTGAGGTTTAGAATTAACCCTAACTTGTGTAGTAGGCTAAAATATAAGCAAAAATGGGAAAATGGGAAATTCTGCAAATTGTTTTAGGGAAGTGAAAAAATTTGTCCTCATATTCCTGCTATTTCCTAAGATGATCAACTAAATAAAAAAAAAAAAAAAAAAAAAGAAATTTTTATCAATGCAAAAGATGATCTCTTTACCACTGGTACAGTAATGCATGAGCTCGTGAAGACTGGCTAAGCGTTTAGGGTTGTTTTCAGTTGAAGGAAGGTTTAACTGGATAAGTTCTGTAAGAGGAAGTTTATCCATCATTTCCTGTTCAATCTTTTCTGGATTTAAGTTCTCCTGGACCTGGAATAAACCCCAAAGTTACCAGAATTAAAGTAAACTTTCACACTAGTGGATTTCTAAAAACTTATGTTTCAATAAGGAATTCTTTTTATAGTGAAAGACATAGGCACGTGCTTAAGTCAGTTGGACTTAAATTTCAGCATGTGCTCACAGTGTCGTTTTGAATTATGGTGTCAGGTATTTTAGGGAGGAAAAAAAGGAGATACATAAGAGAATAACTTATGGCATAACTACAGGCACTTGTTAGAAGATATCTGCCTGTGCTACCTCGACTCAAAAATTCTGGAATACAAAAACATATACTGATCTATTCAGAGAGGCAGCAGGTCCCTTTCACATATCTTTCAGCTGGTCTGTGCTACTTCTCATGGTAATGAAGTCTGTAAACTCATTTATCAAGTCTGTGACAGCATCACCCCTACATATTTAAGGTTTTATCTAAAAAGATAAATATAGATACCAGTAAGCACTGGTATCTTTCAACTTTGTTCTTTTTAGTATTAAACACGTTACTTTTTAAATTAAACAATTTAGTATTAAACACTTTTTTAAAGTACCTTTTTCTTGGACTGTATCTTCCAAATCTTTTTCCTCTATCCACCAATCATTACTGCGCTATCCACTCCTCATTGTGCTATATCCTGAACTTCCTCTTCAGCAAGTATATCATACGCATCAAGTATATGCCTGCTAAGAGCATCTCCCTCTGTGATTACTCAGTCCTGCCTTCTGCTTGAACGCCTCCTCCAATGTATCAAGCTCAATTTGTTTCTGAATACTGTTATAATCACTTGTCGTCAAAGTATTTCATAGACAATTTGTAATTCATGAAGCCAGCAGACACTCCTTAACTGTGAAATCTAGAACAGTATTATCACTTGTTTTATCTTCAGAGTATTGTCAAAGTTTAATGGCAAAACTACACCTTGGCTTGTTTTGTTTCACAAAGTCTGGAAACTGTTACTTTGCAATAATTCCAAATCTTGCAGTCTCTGAACATTTCTGCCTTTGTTAGAATTTGGCAACATCTTGGTTATAAACTATGCTTCAACTATTAAGCCAACCTGAATACACTTGTTTTCACTAACAACCTTTATGTCTTTTCTCACATTCCTCTACATCTTAGTATTTAATCCAGTCCAAATGCTAAATCACTGTTAGAAAGTTAGTAAATAATTTTCCAGTTTCACCAGTGTTTAACTACAGTAAATCAGAGTTCTGTAGTATCTTTCATCTATGCCAAAGGATAAACATTCTTATTAATAATGCCAACAGATCACTGAAATCACTATCATGCTCTGTGATGTGTCCTCTAGCAGTAACTCATCGCTTCTTAAGCCAACTCTATATGTTCGTGTGTCTATCTCAGGAGGAAAGAATGTAGGCTACACTGTTTTGCTTTGGAAAAACACCATCCTTTTTAGTGCATTGAGTGTTTACAGCCTGTGGATTTTAGAACTGTTTATATATGACAGGTGGCACCATACCTTCAGCAGATGCAACCGCTGAGCCAGGGTATCATGGTAGTTAAATAAGAGAGGGTACTTTGGGGTGACCGGTTTTTCTTCACTGTAGTTAGGTGAGAAGTAGTCATATAGATTCTGTTTAAAAAAAAAAACAGAAAGATGCATTAAACACCAATCATGAGATTTATTTGTCATTTGAGGAAATGAACCAAAGACAACACAAACCTTTTTTTCACTTTTACAAAGTGAAAGAGAAGGAAGAACAGAAGCTATATGTTCTGCAATGGTATGATGCAGCCCATCTGCCCGAGGCTCTGGTACTACCAGACTAGGTGGTGTAAGGCCTTCTTCACTTGCGATAACCTGGCAAAGATGATAGTTGTTAGCTTTCATTACAGTATGACTGCTTCTTAACTTAAAACTACCAAGCAGACCAGCTTATAGCCAAACACACAGCCATAGATTTTGTCAGGACTGTAGCAAAATGCAAATTTCCATGTTAGTTCCTGCCCAAAACAAAGATTATAGAAAATAGAATTAAATATTTTCTCCTATTACTTGCTTTTGGAAGGATAAGAAGAAACATATTTCCAACTTGAAATGTTGATGAACACAGATAATGAAAAGCTGATTGTGTATCAGGTGTTGGACCTTAGTTTGGGTGTTTTGGCCTGGGTCTATTTTCAGACTAAATTGGAAAAAGTAAAAAAAAAAAAAAAAAAAAAAAAAAAAAAAAATTGTACTGAAATTTTCTTTCTAAAAGGAGGAGGATTTCCAAATCAGGCTGTGGGGCTCTGCTAACTCCTAGCTTGTGCCTAAACTCAACAGAAGTCAGCTCTGCCTAGCATGAGCACCAATATACACCACTTTAATGTTAGGCTTTCCCTAAGACCTTTGTACTGAGTAAACCAGTGCAAGTTCACAATTACTAACGTTGTGGCAGGACATCAGGACATGAAAAACAGATAAACTGACTTAGCTAAAAAAAAAAAAAATTACTATTTTCCCTCATTTGATCTGTTATCTTGGAAGAAAATAATTCTAGAGTAACACTGTATATACAGAGTAAGTGCACGATACAAAAGAAAAGCAAAGATGTCACTTTTGAATTGTGACTCCTTTGTATTGAACCACCAGGGTCAGTGCCTCCAGTCTTGTATTTCTGGCTGAAACAGATGGATTTATTGATCTCTGATCAATTCATTATACCAGGTCGAAGCAGAATTACCCACAGGAATTATAAAGAGAATATTCTCACCTGTTCCAACATGCAGTTCAGCATTAATGGTACAGAAAAGTATTCCTCAGGAATCTGACTCAGCAAGTCATTGTAATACCTCATGTCCACAGAGGTATCCAAAAAAGAAGCTGTTGTAATAATAGATAAGACATTATGATCTATTTCGCCAGAAATGCCAATTTCTGTTACCAATCAGTTCAATGTTCAGACAGTTTTTCTTAGAAAGGCTAACAAAGTCCACCCCCATACAGCTCTTCTATCTGACTGTGACTAGGAACAGATAGAAAAAGTGATTTCTAAAGAACTTGGTTATCACCACTGCAGTTTCTGGAGACTTTCACAATGTATTCACCAAGAAACTACTCTCACAACACTCAGTCAGTCACATCTTCAGCTTACTGTGCAAATCATGCCAAGGTGAATCAAGGCTCAGGTGAATGACAGAGTGAACAGCTACAGATGAGTGCTTTAATCCTTTAGACATACCCTGTGACAAAGTTGGTGTTGGAAGAATTTCTTCTGCTTGCCCTTTTTTCTTTGAAGTTGTAAACTGTGATAATGACTGTACCTAAAGGAACAAAAATAAAGATAAAACCGATCAGAACCAGTCGAACAAATGAGGATTGCACAAATAGGTGGGAGAAATTAATGATCTTAAAGGTCTTTTCCAACCTAAAAACTATTTGATTAATTTAGCTTTGGTTTTGCTAACTCTAGACCAGATGCTAAACTTCTACACGGCTAATATTATGGGAGGGAAATCCCATTTAACTCTCAACAGAACAAGACAGTAAGAATATAGTCTTATGAATGCCTTAAATGAGCATTCAGTAGTACTGCTACAGATGGAGTAAGCCCACTTCTTCCTGCCACTAGTATATGCCCTAATAAGCCACTTTCTTCTGCCCACTGAAGCTTTTGTTTACCACGAGCAAAACGAGGAAGCTGATCTTGCACAGAACTAAACCTTGTTTTGACACTTCACAGATCTGCAAGAAGACACAGTACCTCTGTGCAGGCATGTTGAGTTTTCGGCCCAAGCAGGTGTCATCATAAGCTATCTGAGGAATTTTTACACCTGTGACACTTTATGCCTGTATGAACCTTTAAATTTCCTTTTTCTGTTTCCCCAATATGCTTGTCTTCCCCCCCTCCCCATTCTTTGAGGTTTTAAATGCTGAAGTAGAAAAATCCCAATTTTATTCACAAAAAATTACACATGGAGTGATGGTCCAAGGGGAATTTTTGAGTGCAGAATTAAAGACAGGCATTTCTAGCCTATAACTAGTTATTCTTGACAAGTAGAGAAGGATCCTTGCCTCAAATTCAGGTGGTTGTGTCAGTTTGCTCTCTGATAATGCAGGCACATTAGTAAACTTGGTGTTTTCCAAGTAGTTACGATGCTGTCTTCTCCAGTCCAGGCAGTCATACATTAAACAAGCAATGCTTTCAAACACCACAGTGCCAAATGCAAGCTATGACAGAAAATCAGATACAAAGAATGAAGTTTGCATACAAAAGTATCATGAAACTTAGCCATGTAAGTCTTTAGCTGTCTAACCAGCAAATCTACAGACTTTGTTTAAAAGTCTTGCAAGGGATTTTTTTTTTTCTCCAGTAATTCAAAATGCTTTAGAGTTATTCTACGAAAATAAGGCTTCCTCATTTTAATTTAATTTCAGCTATAATATAGCTGCTTGCAGGATATTCACCAGCAGCAATAGTCTCTGATATGATGTGATGATGGGAAAGTTATACAAGATAAGAAACTTCTTCCCCAAAATAGGCTGAATATTTTAACATGAAATCAATAATATAATGGTAAGTAATGTTTTTAAGTAGCAAGCCTACACATTTCCTCAACTGAGGCATTTTTAAAGTCCGCCTTGGAAACCACTGTGGATTTAGCCAAACTTGGTTCTGATCCCCTCCGGATCAAGTGTACTTCCTGGTTCACCAGACTGTTTATATACAGGATTTAGTGTACAATAAATAAGTGTTAAGAGGATGTAGTCGATCCTTTAACCCTAATAACATAGACCACAAATACAGGAGGTTGAATTATGGCATATTGCTTTATTAATTTATATTTTTTTACTGCTGCCATTGTGGATTGAAAAATACTTGACCCTTCACCTCACTATACTTCAGAACCTGGCTGGAAACAATTCCTACTGCTTCACTTTCTCTTGCAGTGCCCAATAATAGTCCTAACTCAGCAGGTGATAATGAGTAATACACCAGAGCCATGTTTTGGGTTGGACAAAACAAAGAGGTACTGGGTATGCTAAACCAGCATCTTCTGTCAAAAAGTGTTTTCACATCCAGTTTAATTTAGTTTCACATGAATGTTCTGAAATACAGTAAGTTGACCTACTGTTATGAGAACAAAACTATAATTCTGGTGTTATTTTATATAGACATCTGACTCTCTAACAAGATCCAAATTGGGTCTATGTAAAGATGCTGAATAAATTTAGTATCTTGAACTGTTTTGAAGCTCTGCTGCTGTAGCCTACAGTATTTAGAAACTCCAAGACAGGTATTTTTTATGCAAAGGACTCTTTATGAATACATGCTGAATAAACTTGTTTGATACAAGAAAATAATTTCTGATCAGGATTACAAATATATTAATTGCACTGGTTCTGTTTCATTGAAGGCTAAGCTAAAATTCCTGTCATTTCTAAACTGTCTTAAATATTACAAGCCCCAAAGCATGCCGTGTGTTCTGAAAGCAGAATCTACTTACCAGCATTTCTCTGTCAGACCAATCAGGGGGAAAGGCACTCTCCTTAACTACATGATGAAGTCTGGCAACATCAAAGAGACGTGATCCAGGCTTTCCACTGTTCAGAACTGGTTCCAGGTATTTCCAAAATGTTTCCAGATCTTTGATAGCTTTATCGGTCTTTCTCTTCTCTGCTTCTATAACTAAAATGTGCAATTATTAGATAAATCACAGTACAATGCCCTTTTACACAAAGCACAAATCATGTATATTAGTTTATATTTAAGTATACGGTAAGCAAGCCTTATTATTACAATTTGATTGGTGTGGAAGCTGGAGATTACAGTATGACTATGGATAGAGAATCTAGAAGTTGTATGGTTTCCTGTTTCACTGCATAGCAATGATCAATTTTCAAAGATGCTCTAGCTATCGCAAAAAAAGAAAATTCTCTCTTGATGCCAACCTCACAGTCACACTCTGGAATCTACTATAGCCTAATTTGAGAGACATAAGGATGCTAAACTTGCCGTGACTTGCTTTCATTTGGATTTACGGGTGCTCAGCATTTCTAAAATGCAATTATGATGGCCAAATACCTCACTTGTGTATTTCCAGTGGCCCCATGGTTTTAAAACAAAACAATTCAGTGAATCACTCCCCCTTGTCCTGTTCCTACAGGCTCCATATTTCTTATAGGCCCTTCAGGCACTGGGAGCTGCTCTAAGGTCTCCCCGGAGCCTTCTCTTCTCCAGGCTGAACAAGTCCAACCCTTTCAGTCTGTCTCCATAGGAGAGGTGCCCTAGCCCTCTAATTGCCTTTGTGGCCTCCTTTGAACTCACTCAAGCAGGTCCACATCCTTCTCGTGTTGCGGGCCCCAGAGCTGAACACAATACTCCACTTGGGGTCTCATGAAATTCCAAGTCCTTCTCCTCAGGGCTGCTCTCCATCCGTTCTCCTCCCAGCCTGTATTTGTGCTTGAGATTGCCCCGACCCATGGGCAGGATGTCGCACTTGGCCTTGTTGAACCTCATGACGTTTGCACAGGCCCACCTCTCAAGTGTGTCAAGATCCCTCTGGATCCCTTCCCTCCAGCATGTTGACTGCACCACACAGCTTGGTGTTGTTGGCGAACTTGCTGAGGATGCATCAAATCCCACTGCCCATGTGTCTGACAAAGACGTTGAACAGGATCAGTCCCAAAACTGATCCTGAGAGAAACCACTCGCCACCGATCTCCACTTGGACTTTAAGCCATTGACCACAACTCTTTTGAGTGCGACCATCCAGCCAATTCCTTACCCATCGAGTGGTCCAGCCATCAAATCCATGCCTCTCCAGTTTAGACACAAGGGTGCTGTGCAGAACAGAGTCAAGTGCCTCGCTCAAGACCAGGCAGATGATGTCAGTCACTCTTCCCTTATCCACCAATGCTGTAGCCCCATCCTAGAAGGCCAACAAATTTGTCAGGCATGATTTGCTCTTAGTGAAGCCATGTTGGCTGTCACCAGTCACCCTTATTTTCCATGTGCTTTAGCATAGTTTCTAGGAGATCTGCTCCATAATCTTACTGGGCACCATGGTGAGACTGACCAGCCCCTAGTAACCCAGGTCTTCATTTTGTAACTTTTTAAAAATGGGGTTATGTTTCCTTTTCCAGTCAGCAGGAACTTCACCAGACTGCCACAGCTTCTCAAATATGGTGGATAGTGGCTTCTCAACTACATCTGCCAGTTCCCTCAGGGCCTGTGGATGCATCTCGCCAGGTTCCATGGACTTGAGCACCTTCAGGTTCCTTAGATGATTTTGAACTCAGTCTTCTCCTACAGGCAGTTCTTCATTCTCCTTGTCCCTGCCTTAAGTATATTTTCATCATGTAAATACTCTCAGAATGAATTAAAGTCTTCAAGAATCACTAGGATGTGTCAGGTCACACATTTCCAGCAGAAATGGGGAAAAATTAATTGCATTTTGTCAGGCTGAGAGATTGATCTGCGTTCTCTCAGAAAAGCTGAATTAGTAGTCGTACACCCACTAGACTTTAGAGGAACAGAACATTAACAGTAGGAAAGGGTACTAACAGTGCTTGACTTGTTAACCACAAAATGAAAGTCATTAGGGGATGCAAACACTTGGGAAGGGAAAAGGAACATGAAAGCTATGGTCCCTAACCCATGATTGATATGTATTCATGCTAAGAACAACAGGAACACTGTAACAGAACAGCATTTACAGGTTAACTGCTTCCTGTTTAAAAATTTCTCTGTACATTACAGAAATGACCAACCACGATTTATTTTGTAAGTCACTGACCTATGAAATACTTCAGTTAATAACTGCTCCAAGGCACAATCAACTATACCTGTATCAACGCAGGCAGACATTTGTCTTAAAATAACTTTAAAAACCTCAAAGACTCAATAATATTCCTACTCAGACTACTTCAATACTTTACTAAGCTCACCTGTGGAAAGCTTCTACCTGCTCCATTGTATTTCCTTGACTGCAATTCAGACACTTTATTTTCTGTCCTAGTCGTTTACGAACTTGAAAACTTATATCATTTCTCCACTACATCATTCAGCCTTCCCTTCTTAACCTTAAGGATAACAACTCAATTTTTTTCCTCATAAGTAAAATTTTATAGATCCTTAATAATCTTCTTTTCCATCATTTGGAACTTTTGTGATTGGCACATATTTCATACAAGGTCTTACCTCACCATTGATTTGCTTGATCAGATTACGTCAGGTATTTTTAGGACATATTCTCATTTATAATCTGAGATTTGCATTTGAACCTCACCCCTTTATTCTAATACCTATGACAATACCTAATAATACCGGACACACCACAAATTCCCTTGAGTCCACTCCATACATCCTATTCGAGGGTAAACCTTTAAAAGTTACTCTACAGAGGCCAAAGTTTTTGAGTGAGATTGCACCTACTATACATTTATTTTCATCTAGACTTACCTTGCTCACTGCAGGCTATGTGAAATAGCCTTATTAAAATCCAACCATACAACACTGACTATTCCTCTGCTCAGAAGGCCAGTACTTCATTTTGTAAGGAAATTAAACTTGTCTGACATGATTTGCTCTTGAACTGCATACATTAGGTGTTACTCATCTCCTTATTCTTTTTTTAAGTGGTTATAAATGATTTGTTCCAGTATTTTTCCAGAAACAGAAGTTATGCAGATTACAGAGCCTTGGCTATTTGTGCTCCTTTCCCTCTTCCTCACTGCTCTTTTTCCACTATCTCACTTGCTTTTTATGAGTTCCCAAATAGAAATGAGAATGGCAGACAAATCTTTAAATAGAGTACAGTGTAAGTTAATATGAATCAGCTGATCTGAAAAGTTCTCTGCCTTTCCTAAATAGCGGTTGTTTTACCTATTCCTTCACAATTGGAAGATGAATCTTTCTGCTATTAGCATTAATACTTAAAAGTATCACCTGTCTCAAATGGTATTTATAGTGAAAACAAACTACAATCCCCCCCAACCCAATTCCAACAAGAACTACTTGACAACAAGAAGTACAAAAAGCCCCCCGAGACACTAACCACTGTCAGTCTTCTCAGGATCACCTCCTGGCAGCTCTTCCTCTCTGTTGACCAGCTAACAAATATTTAACTTGTTCCTCCTCCTGCACCCCTTTTCATGTCTTGCCATTTCTGATTTTGTGCTAATAAGCTCATAATAAACATATATTCTCATTCCTAGTGACCTGATCTACTCCTAATTCTTAAATGCTTTCTTGTATCTGAAGTCTACAAAGAACACATAGTTTAGCCAAGCTGTTCTTACTATGCCACCTGTCCTTTCTAAGTAATGAGGAAAACTTGCATTACTACCTGTAACACTGCTTACACAAGATACTATCATATAAATGTACTTTGTTTTTCCCTTAAAAATTTCCTTGCAAATTTTACTTAATAATTATCTAAGTTTACTAAAGTCTTCCTGCTATTATACATACGAGACAAAGAAAAGATAGTATCACTTTGGAAATGTTTGGGGAAACCTGTCCCTGTCCCTTCATCCCCAGTAGGTGTTATAAACACAATGAAACTGAATAAACCCATGCTTTCTGCTCTCTGCACTTCTAGCTAGTTTCTAGTAAGTTATTACCTTCAAATTTTACCATTTTTGCAATGGCAAACACAGTTGCTCACAGCTAGCATGCACAAACAAAGAGCATGGAGAGGGAGAAAAAACACAGCAGGAACAGCCTTTACTTGGACATATAATAGCCTCTTTTCTATACAGATTTTGTTCCTATGACCAGATTACCTTCAGCTGACTGTGAAGATTCTTCTTTAAGTTTAGTTGCTCCCAAGTATGTCTGCAACGGCTCGTAATTCTCAGAAGAAATTCTAATTACACTTGAAATGCTAATTCCAAGCTCAAACATCACAAGCAACAACTGAAGGTCGTGGAAATCCAAAATGATAAAGTAATGATGGGCACCATCTTCTGGCTCATCATCTATTCAAAATGCAATAAAACCAGATTAAAGACAAGGACATGGAATAGCTAAATAAATTCTGGTTTTGCTTGACTACATAGGGATACTGCAAATTAAGGTCACAGAAGCAGCTCTTTTATAACCTCACCAGGACAATCACATGTAAGTTTCAAAATATCTGAAGCAGGTCTAAAAGGATGCTGGAGAGGAGCCCTTCATCAAGGACTGTAGCGAAAGGACAAGGGGTCAGAACAACTGATCCCATGGACTGTATGGGTAATTTTATGCAAAATATAGAATCATACAAAGATAAAAAAATAAATATAGAATGGTTTGGTTTGGAAAGGACCTTAAAACTATCCAGTTCCAACCCCCTGCCATGGGCTCACACTAGACCATGTCACCCAAGGCTCTGTTCAACCTAACCTTGAACACTGCCAGGGATGGGGCAGCAACAGCTTCTCTGGGCACCCTGTGGCAGTGCCTCACCACCCTCACAGTGAATAATTATTTTTTCCTATATGTAATCTAAGTCTCCCGTTTCAGCCTGAAGCCATTCTCCCTTGTCCTATCACTACATGCCCTTGTAAGAAGTCTCTCTCCAGGTTTCTTGTAGGCCTCCTTTAGGCACTGGAAACTGCTATAAGGTCTCCCTGGAGTCTTCTCTTTTCCAGAAGACTTACACGATGCTGTCCAGAAGACTTAGATGATCAGGTGATGAAACTCGTCTAGCATGGTTGTTTACCCTAAGACAAGAGAAACTGCCTACTGAAGCTCCTGTATTTCTCCATCAACTACGGAACACATACAGTTAGTGTAATTTTACATTCTATTTAGCATTAAGATTTTTTCTGAAGCCTACTATCACAAAACACTTTAAAGTCCTTTAGCCAATCCTAAACTCACAGGACTCATTCATCCAATGGACAAAAAGGAGGGCAGAAAAAAAACGTAGCCTGGCACTGACATCTACCTGCGCTTAGATACAGAGTCAGAGCTGTGCAAACGCTGCCACTACCTGGAGCAGCAGGCTAGTAACATGGTTTTCTCTTTCCTTGTAACATTAGGTAAACATAAAAGAGTCCAGTACATACATTCCACAAAGCAAAAGCAAAACCAGAAGAAAACTAGTCCATTATATCACTGCTTGTACTGAAACTGAACTACATATTTTGATGCCCCAGTTACTGCAAAGGAAAAAGCATGAGCATGTAAGAATTACTGAGCATTAGAGTCCTAACAAAAAAGAGATAGCTGCATAGTCACTTAAAGATCCAAAAATCCCAGTGCATACATGTCAAAGATAAGACTGCCTACCATTAAACAGCTATAATTAGGATTATGTTAATAATTATGACAAGTTGATAATAATCAGTCAGTTCTAATAACCAGTGACTAGTTCATACTCAAATGATGAAAGACAGCAACATAAGTAGTCTCAAGTTTACTCAAAATCAGAACTATTCCTTTCAGTAAGGTGATAATGTACTAGGGATGAATGATAAAGAGGCTGTTAACCATCAGAAACAGATATAGATTGCCTCCGAGTTCAACACATGGTCAGATATGAGCAATAGCTCAGACTACTCTCAAGTAAAAATTGTGGCACTTCTATCTTTTGGCTTTATTTGCTTACTACAGTTATATTAAAACAACTATAAAGAGGCAAGGTTTAGATCTGATATTGGGAAAATCTTCACTGAAAGGATTGTCAAGCATTGGAACAGGCTGCTCAGGGAACTGGTGGAGTCACCATCCCTGGAGGTATTTAAAAAGACATGTAGATGCGGCACTTGGGGACATGGTTTAGTGGGGGACCTGGCAGTATTAGGTTTATGGTTGGACTCAATCTTAAAGTGCTTTTCCAACCTAAATTATTCTATGATTCTCTAAAGTGCTGAAGAGTGCTTTAAGGATCATCCAAGGTTCTTCATGTCTTCTGCTCAGACTCCTGTGAAGTACGAAACATGCATAAAGATCTTTAAAGTACTACATTCTCAGTAGAAAAGTTTCATAGATCTCTATGTTCTTGACACTGAGAAATGGAGTTGGCACCACCCTGTCCCAAGATACAAATCAAAGCTTCAGTGTGAGGTCCTTGAGAACCTTAACTGCCATGTTCTCAAGAAAAGACAGAAAATCCTGACAGAGCTGTTTCACCACGCTTAATGTGCATTTAGAACAGCCTCCAGAAGTTTTGGCAGTACTTGACTTAATTTTCTCTTGGTATGGACATCGAAGTAGAACTGAGATGAATAAAGAAACAATTACCTCTCCATAAAACAATAGTTAACGTTTTTCCTGTACCTAGATGAAGGATTTGAGGGGCGCTGATCCTCTCAGGGCTACAGGTTCCTCCTCACTGCCTCCCTCAGCACAACCAGAGGAAGTAGCAAGGTCAAGTTACCTTTTTAGGTAGCTCTTTACCATCTTCAGACTGGAAATCAATCCACTGAATACATGTTTTGTATGAGTCAGAACAATTTGTTTATTATTAAATTCAACTGTGTGGATGCACAATGAATGTGGTGAATCATTCAGAACGGCTTCAGCTCAGTACAGTCATGACTATAAAATTACATACAGAACAAGTGACCAAGCACAAAATACCTCAACAACTTCTCCTTTCAGGCAATCTGCAGCTATTGCTATTTTGTAAATATCCTTGTGACTAGTGTGACAAATCCAAGGCAACAAAATCATAGTTTAACAGCAGTGCTAGCAGCTCCTAATATAAAAATACTAAGCATACTAAACAAAGGATACTTTTCAGGGCTATTAGTTTTTGAAGGGAATTTGTGTTTTCCTTACTTTGTCTTTTCATTGACTGTGACTAGGAACACAGCAAAGCATGGATATCTTACACAGATAGCTGATGTTTCCTGCCCATCCCTCAAGGCAGTAGGGAGTAAAATGCTAGAGCTGGTAAAATTGTTTCTACAGGGCCTAGTGGAAGCACATTAATACCTACACAAAGGCAATCTCTGCGGTACATTCTGTACCAATTTTAGTTAGATGACATGAGTTGCCTAAATCACTTCAGCTTGGATTCTTAGAGATGAAAAAATTAGAAGCTATGCACAAAATAGCTACTGTTCTGTTCTTTTGTACTTTTATCAGCTTCGCTAAGATTCAGACTTGCTCTAAACACCTGGATTGATGCCTTTAAGATGCTTGAAGAGTGCCATTGATCTGGAATAAGATGTACACGCAGGTCTGCTGAAAAAGTGAGGAAAACCTGCAGCAGTTCAACTAGGGAACAGCAGGTACACATAATGCGTCCAAAAAAATCAGTAATTGCTTCTCAAGAAAGTGAGATCCTGTTTATGTTGATGTAGCTCAAACATATTATGGTCCAAATTAAATGTAACTGTGATCTAATAAGAAGAGCTATGCATATTCTCCAGTGTTTTTTGTTCCAATGAAATTTGTAACCATAGGTGCTATGTAGTAAAAGATAAAGATTTTCTTAGCACTCGTTAGCATATTATTCTTTACCTTATACAGCTCATTTCTGGAGTAGATTCCTTTAGGTCTCAGTCCTATTTACATGTTTTTATGAAATCATATTGTCCTTCGTATAGAACCTGGCTTCATCCCCAGACAATGGTACACGGCTCTGTTATACTTATAACACAAAGAGAAAGCCACCGTTGGATACTTTGGATACACAAACGCATTTAGTGTGTATTCTGAAAGGTTTTCTGTAGCATTTGTTTAGCCACTTTCTTCTAGTCTTAGACATGCTAAAATATTTTGATGTCGACATGCCACATATGCCTCATCTGTATTTTATTTCTTGGACTGCACAATCTATCCTAATGCTGAGCAGTACCCTTTTCAAATGCAGCGGCAATGCTTTAAGATTGCCACATAAATCTCAACTTTTCAACATGCTAAAAAACAAAGTTAGAAGCTAGGTTGCAAGATTTCCAACGAGTTTATCAGGAGTATATCCGGTTTTTACATACCAATGTATTTGACTTCCTCTTCCACTTCTCCCCGTCGCTTCAACTCAGTTTTCTTTTTAACACTGCCTGGTGCTTGAGGGCCTCCTTCTGTCTTTTTTCCTTTCTTTTCTTTCTCAGCTGCCTTGGCACTAGGGAGGCTCTCCTTCTTGCCAAGCCGTTTAGTTTTCTCTGTCCCTCCATCTTTTTCCTTTTGTTGTTCTTCTGCCTGACAAGATTAATAAATTCTCATTGTAGCATTTGTGAAGAACAAAGGGCTGTAAAATTGTAGTGCTTTAACTTTTTTATTTGAATACTTTTCCCTCTCAGGCACTATAATGTTGATGTAGTAAAGCTGTCTTGAGCACTCTGCTTTATCCTTCTCAAACACAGCGTTGTTTATTATATTCTTACTAAATCATAGTGTTAAATCTTCACATTAAAAAGGTACTGTGAGGTGTAGGTAGGCATTATACCTACAAAACGAATGAAATATTCTGGTAGAAAGACAAGTAAAGAATCAAGATGAGTGAAGAATCTCTGTGCTTTAGTTACTGCCACTATAGCACTTGCATGAGCCAGAAACCTGCCCTGGACTGAATAAAACCTCCATTTCTGATAAGACTTTAGCATCTCTGTTAACACTCTTGAGTACGGTGTAAAATGGTACCAGCACTGTTTTTCTTTGATCCAAATATCTGTCCACTATAAACTAGAACCAAGACTTTGTGCTCATCTCACACAGGATATTACTCAGCCATTCTCATTATTTTCAAACAAAACCACCTACATTAAGTTCTGCTTAGTAATATAAGAGTAAGGAATGAAAAAAGGTTTTGTAAGTATCCCAAAGCCTCACACTATAAATCCAGAAAGCTCAGAGCCAGTCTGAAATTCAAATAATCCAAAATACATTAAGGTAAAGCAAGGTGCTAGAGGAGCAAGAAAGCCTCCATGTTGTATCTACTCAGCTGCAGTACTACACACTAACTATGCAAGAATGACATTTAAGGATTGTAAAGCTAAATTAAATACAGTAAAATGATATTAAAGCACTGTTACTATCCTGCTGGTGTCACTTTAAAGGCTATCAAAGGAGAAAAGCTCTCCATGCAAATGAGATAGGGCAGTTTACACAGTTGCTTTTCCTAGATCCAGCTGGAAAAGCAGACTTTCCAGCTGTAGAGCTTGTGTTTAGTTTGATTTCAAAACTGAAGCAGAAAATCTTTCCCTGCTTCTCCCTTCTTCATGCATTCCCTTTCTGTAAATTTAGAAATGCCTTCAAGAGATTCTTAAAAAGTATTTGTGCTGTGAAATGGGGGACTTGGATGATTTCATGATTTTCTTTCAAGTTTATTCCACTTTGGACATATCAAATCAAATATTCTGATACCATTACTTTGAGCTCTAGGCTGAGGAACACATCAAAACAAATGATACAGTCATCAGGTTACTAAGCTCACAATCAGCTTTATCTATTGCATCAGCATTGTTTTATGCAAAGTCAGTCTCAAATAACCAGAGACATTTCTGAACTTGGAAAGACTCCAACATAGAACGCTATGCTAGTTGACCTTAATACCTTTGGAAGTAAAAGTCCCTCCTTTCTAGGACTCTTTCCCTTCCACTCAATGTCATATTTGTCTTTCCCTACAAGATGCAGCTTTTTGTGGAGTTCCTCATCTTCCATTAGCTTTACGTTCCGTAATTTTGTTATTTTAAGATTCAGATTACAGAATCTTACTACCTGAAACCGTTTTCTAATTCAGAGACACTTCTCTTCTGCAGATTAATTTCAATGCATACACCTGTCAATGCATCACAAGCTTCTCCTAATGAAATACAGACATTTCATAATGGCTTATTTTTGTTTATGCACTTGCTGGTTTTCTTCTGCCAACTCATTCTATTAAGTGGTGTCTATTCTAGAAAACAATAGACAGTTATGTTGGCATTCTGAGAACTGATCTGCTAGCAAAATCCTGGTTTCAACCCTGAGTTGTTGGCAATGGAACTTGTACTGTACAAGCTAGTTGGAAAGGATTAAGAATTTTATGACAGGCAATTTAGAGCAAGAATTCTACACGAAAAGCCAGTTTCTGCCCATTTTGTACTGCAACGCATCCTCATAGCCAAGTGCCCTTCCCATTCTTGACTCTTTGTCCTTCAACTGCTGCTCTAGTGTTTGCGTCACGCTCTGATGTAGATATAAACCAGAGGAGGTGACAACTTTGTCCAGATTGCTTAGCTACAGCAGAAGAGAAACTCTAAGTTCCAGAAATTCTTCAACCTTCAATATCAACTATCCTCAGATTCTCCAGGCAAATAATATTATAGTTACAGGAGTAATCTTGCCAAATCAAAGCTAAAGGCTCCATTTTAATATTGAAGTGCCTAATCTTTAAACTTCAAATTCTTGTCTTGCAGTTTACTTCTTAGCCCTGACTGACATCTAAGAGAAAAGCCACCTTTTCTCCATTCAATATAAAAAAAATCTGCTGTACAGCTTCTGCTTCTCATTTCTCTTCAGATAGAAAACACATCTTTTTTTCTCAGATTTTTCATATGTTTCTGTGGCTTACCTTATCATTTGCTAATCTAATAATAATCTAATAATTGGAGCTTTGGAGCAAGTCCAGAGAAGGCCACGAGGATGATCACAGGCTGGAGCACCTCCAGTATGAAGACAGGCTGAGAAAGTTGGGGCTGCTCAGCCTGGAGAAGAGAAGGCTGCGTGGAGACCTCAGAGCAGCTCCCAATACCTGAAGGGGGCTTAGAAGGATGCTGGAGAGGGACTCTTCATCAGGGACTGTAGCGATAGGACAAGGGGTGATGGGTTCAAACTGAAACAAGGGAAGTTCAAGTTACACATAAGGAAGAAGTTCTTCCCTGTGAGGGTGGTGAGGCACTGGCACAGGGTGCCCAGGGAAGTGGAAAATGCTCCATCCTTGGCAGTGTTTAAGGCCAGGTTAGACAGAGCCTTGGGTGACATAGTCTAGAATGAAGTGTCCTTGCCCATGGCAGGGGGTTGGAACTGAATGATCTTATGGTCCTTTCCAACCCAAACCATTCTATGATTCTATGACTGACCTTATAATTTGCTAATCTATTTTGCAATAGAATACTATGGGAATAGGACACAGCTTCATCACCTAGAATTTAACATTCTTGTCCTTGTTCACTATATTTTACCCACCAAATACTCCCACAAGTAGAATTACTGGTAAAGAAACTTACAGGCTTTTCAACAACACAAAATCTATGAAACTGTTTTCTTCTTGCACCTTTTACAGGCACAGACTGCTTACGCCTCCATGTCAACTCATTTTGCATTATAGTTTTTGATCAATTAACAGAGTAAAACTATCGTAGCAACTATATGACTTCCCAAGAACAGTCTTCAGCTGCATGAATGTTTGCTGGAAAAGGACTATCTAGCAAAGACTAATTGTTCAGTAAGTTGTTGAAATGTACCGCTGACAACTTCTTTTTGCTAAATTACAGATGTTAGAAAGCAGTTAGAAGTGTGATCTGACAGTGATTCTGTGCAAGCTTGGTGAAATTCCTCCTAGAAGAAATAAGCAATTTGACTGAGGCAATCTTGGAGCTAGCAGTGATGATCTCGGAGAATACATGGCAGCAAATTTTGGGAACACTGGAAAATGTGCTACCCAGTCCTGAGAAGCAGACTTCAAGATACAAACCATTTGGAGAGAGTTCAGTGGAGAGCAATGAGCATAAGCAAAAACTAGAAACCACGGCATATATTTGGGTTTGTTTAGTTAAATACATAATAGATTTCTGGAGAATGGAGGGGAAGAACTGCTGTCCCTATACACAGTGAGAGACAAAGAGGTAACAGGTTTAAATTAGACACGGTTGATACAGTTAGAAACCTTTTCCAAATGGCTATGTTGCAGAAGTAGTCAAGCAGTAATACTGACTGCTGTAGAAAAGCTATAGCACAGCAGTGGAAGGTTTTAAGAACTGCTTCAACAAACATCTGCCAGGATTAGTTTACGTAAATTTCATCCTGCCTTAGTGCCAGAGGATGTAAAAGATAACTTCTCTGCATTTCCTCCGGAGAGGTGATTCCTGATAGTAACTTCTTCATAGTGCTGCTCTGCATCTGTCCTTGATACTTCTATCTTTTCTTCAGAAGAGACATTCAGCTGAAGCCAGTTTTCAGCTTTATTTTCTACTGGGCCTAAGACTGTGCTAAGAAACTGCTTCTTCCTCTACCACAGGGTTCTTGCAGTGTATTTTTTCTTTCTTATCGTTTTTTTTTTTACCCATCTTGCCTACATTTGAGGAATTGAGAGCTTCTTACCCAAAATCTAATTAAATTAAAAAAGATATGTTTCTATTAACATCTTTCTTCAATTACAGATCTAGGAAGCCAGGCATGAGGAGAAAGCTGAATTTATGGACTAGACACTAGAATAGAGGTGTCTTCCTACAGTTAATTAAGCATCTTCCCTAAGGCATATGACAGTACCTTCTTTTCAGCTTCTCTTCTCTGAAGGTCCTTCTCTTTGAGACAAAGCAATTGAAATTTCAACAGCTTTCCAGTTAGTGTTACTGGAATTTCTTCACCATTATCCAGAAGGGCTTTGGCTACTTCTAACACCTGCAGGAAAACAAACAAACAGAATAACTATAACTCATTTTAATATTGCACTTGACACATATTTTGCATGCTGAAATAAGGAAATGTTCTCTCACATTGTACAATGTGTGGGTGAAAATGAGCACACGTTCAGAAAAATACCGTAAGATGCCTGCCTATTTTTTGTTTCCTAAGACCTCAAATGAAGTTACATTTGCTACAGTATGAGACAAAAATAAAACTGAGACAACTTCTATGATTTATGTAAAGGTCAACAGAACTCACACTTCTCACAGTGATATGTCATTTTTTTTCAGGCTTTAAACAAAGAAGCAACATCAAGCAACTATTTATTATAAAGTAATAAATGTAAAGGCATTGAACAGATAGCAAATGAAGGAGAATAGTTTGGAGTACTGTTTGCAAAGTGACCACTGTCTGAGGCATTAGCCCTGAATGAAAGATCAAAACTTCTTGAAGGGAACTTGAGAGGGTCTGTCTTCATGAAAATATCCCCCCTTCCCTGTGTAATTCTGATTCTGCTGGTATGCAGCCTAATTGGGGTGAAATAAGGCTATTGAGTTTTCTTCGGGCGATGACAGCAGCAGGAACATACAGCTGCATTGTCCAGATGTGTGGCATTGACAGCCTGTTTTATGACTATGTTTTTTACAGCTTGTTTCCACTAAATTTCATACAACTCACTAACATCTGGGCCGCTTTCCCTGGAGCCTCATAACCACTTTATTTACTGTGAAAAAAATAAAATAACATAAAAATAACATAAAAAGTTGTTATATGTTTCTTTTCACTTGTGTTGTCTCCGTGATAAAGTTCACCTATGTAGGAAGCGCTGTTGAGGAATAATACAACCATAATATTTTTCTACTTTTGTTTTTAAGCAACCATCAGCTTTATTTTATAACCATGGGCTAAATTAGGTGTTACTCAAATGTTCTGACATGTTTCTCTTTTCCCCCTCTTGGAGCAATTACAGTTGGGCACATATGGTGTCAATTTTGCTCGCTAACATTCAGACAATGAAGGTGCACACTGCATCTCACTGAACTGTGTCTTGTCTAATGCAAACACCACCATTAGCTTTGAGCTTTCATAGCTTCTTGCCCAGCTCAGAAATTCTCACTTCTCAAGTAAAACTATGGTAAACAAATGTAGCCACTAAAAATGCTTCCTTGAATAAAAAAAAAGCCAAAATCCAAACGACTATATGCCAAATTATTGTTTCATACAAATTAAAGCAAAATACAGAAAAGAAATCTCTTAAAATTTAGATTTTGCTGAAATCACATAACAAGGAGAGTAACAACTAAATTAGACTCTCTCAAAGCAATTCTGCCCCCCTCTCCCCCACAGCAATAAACCTGATGATCTCCTTAACATACACATAGAATCATAGGTTTGGACACATAGAATAGTTAAGGCTGGACAGGACCTTAAGATCATCCAGTTCCAACCCCCTGCCATGGACAGGGATTCCTCACATTAGACCACATCACCCAAGACTGTCCAACCTGGCCTTGAACGCTACCATGGATGGAGCATTTACAACTTCTCTGGGCAACCTGTGCCAGTGTGTTACCACCCCTCACAGTAAAGAACTTCTTCCTTATATCCAGCCTTATCTTCCTTATATCTGACCTGAAAATACATCATGGTTAAAATCAGCTCTGCTTTATATCTTTTGTATGCAGAGTAAGACTACTTACTGGTCACTATCTCTACAAGACATCCATAGAAGGCTTCTGGAAAGATTCCCACTGACTTTGGAGTCATGGCAGAAAATCAAGGCACTGTTAAGAAGAAACTTAAAAACTCCCACAGTCTGTGGGCACACTAGGAATTAGTAGCTATTCCAACAGCAAGTAGGCCCCCAAAGCTAGCTTTGCAAATCTGTGCTCTGAAAGGAAAAGACTTTGGTAGAACTGTCATAATAATTTCCCTTAGAGAAAAATACCAATCTCATACAGGTTTTTTTGCAGCAGTGGTGTTAACAGTCTATGGAAAGGGATGCTTCCCAATTGCCTAACCTAGATGAGTTGCACATTTCTTGAAAAACAATAGAGGAGAAACACGGATTCTGGAAGGATTCCTCAAAAGAGTATATATAGTAACCCTGCTTGATGGCAGTTGCTGATTTATTGTTCGTGGAAGAAGGAAGGAACGCTTGGACTCTTTTACAACCCATTCTTCCCGAGAAGTTCAAAGCATTTTACCAGTCAAAAGCAATGCATCATGACTATTCCTACTTTGTAGATAGAGAATGCAGAAATTAAAAGACAGGTCCAAGGTCTATAGTGAGCTGAACAACTCTGAGTGGGCTGGAAGGACGAATTTTCTTATGTGAGGCATTAGAGAAGCATAAACAAAACTATCTAGTAGAAGTACGTTCCATGCCTGTGAATAGAGGTCAGATAAGACAAAGACAACATGAGCATGCTACATCTGGCAATACAAAGAAAGCAAATAGTTTGCAAACGGCAATGTAAAATCTGCTTTATGCATAAGCAAATAAAAACCAAACCCTCATCACTGATAATTTAAAGACAGAACATAGATCAATCCATGCACAGTAGATAAAAGAAATTAGATGTATTACACTTATGTATGTTTACTTCATCTGTGGTCCTGGGAGTTATTCAGACACCTGGCATAAACAGTTAAGAATCCCCAGGGCCTCAAATTAAAGAAAGATAAAAGCTGAGACAAAGACTTGGTAGGAGAACAGAAGGAATTTTTTTGGGATACTATGAAATGGATTTATTTCAGATTGGCTGTCCTTCATCCCTCCAGTGATGACCTTTTTCTTACATGAGAAACCATGGAAACTTGGATGGACAGTCAGCTAGGTAGGGCCTCTTTTCCTTTAAAGGAAGAGGAAACTTAGCATTCCTCACACAGCAGGGGTCACATTTGTGAAGTGCAGAAAGGCTTCAATGATGCAGTATTTGATCTCATATGGTGGCAGTATGAACCACGCAGAGATTTAGCTGCCTGGTGCAAAGGGCATGTATTTCAAGCTATTCAAACACTGCATGAATGCTTGTAAGTGACACTATACTGCTGGCAGATGACAGCACCATTGAGATAGGAGATGGATTTAAAGTTAGGGAAACATATAAAGCTAGTGTCTTTATGGTATCTTTCTTTGAAATGCCTTCTTTTCAATATACAGAACCATCGTGGCTGCTAAATTATAATCAGAAAATTTTTCAAAGTCATAAATTGCATTATCAACTTTACAGCTTTATCACTACCTGGAAGCAGTAGCATCACTTGCTATGTATGCAAAGTGGTCAGCCCATTTCAGAGTGTAGCTTTCCTATATCCAGGGTGAACTTCCTAAACCCCTGTGTTCCCTCTTGTTCTTGATACTGTAAGAAATCCAAGCCATCTCGTATACCTCAGACTTGCATAACACTTCCTAAAAGAAATGTAATGGTTCCTAGAAGAACTCCTCAGTAATTAAAATCCCTTAGTAGGTGACACAGTTCAAAGTCACTTTGAAGCAGGAGAGACCTCAGTCAAGAGACTATGGATTACACATACCAATACTTAAATAATGTTTTAAGGCAAATACAAACAGGCAAATAATCTAATTTAAGCAAAAATGAGGAGATACATTACATAAAAATTAGGATGACTTTTCACGTTGGCTTTACTAAAGACATCAATACAGGAGCTCTCACTACCTATGACATGTACCTCCTAGGGCTTCCTGACCACCTAACTGCTACCAAACTGAACTGCTTTAAGGGAAGACAAAATACAAGAAAAATATCCAGTGATTCCAAAGATCAGTCATTAGCACTGCTGTCTAAGGAAGGAGGAGTTTTAGGCATAGGAAAGGTTTTCTCCTGTGACCCTTAAGATATGTTTCCATTTAGCATTCTGACTGTGGTGAGATAGCTGAAATAGCATTAAAGTGGTTTCTGAAGAACTCCTACAGAACCCAGGCCTCTTTAAAAAGGGAGACTGGGCCAGTCTGCTGTGACCTGTGCTCAGAAGCACAGATACACTACTATGAACAAATCTGGACATGTTGACATTTCAGTGGCACGAAACTGCCCAGCAAGTCTTTCCACTGTGGAGCAGAACAGAATCATAGAATCATAGAATAGTTTGGGTTGGACAGAACCTTAAGATCATCTAGTTTCAACCCCCCTGCCATGGGCAGGGACACCTCACACTAGACCATCTGGCCCAAGGCTCTGTCCAGCTTGGCCCTTGAACACTACCAGGGATGGAGAATTTACCGCTTCCCTGGGCAAGCTGTGCCAGCGTCTCATCACCCTCACAGTAATGAACTTCTTCCTTATATCTAACCTGAGCTTTTCCTAAGTTTGAACCCATTACCTATTGTCCAATCACTACAACCCCTTATGAGGAGGATATTTTATGCTTCTGAGCAGTAAATTGTCCCCAGTAATTTCAGACAGTTGGATCCACACAAAGAACATTTGAAAACTACAGGATTTAGTCATGCTTCTCTAACATTGCATCTGGCTAGTATGAGAACCCAATCAGAGAAGGAACAAAAACATTTAAGAAGCAAAGCTGTCTCGTCAACCCTTGTTCTGGCAGAACCCATCAAGCTACATCTTGCCAGAGTTTCCTAAGCCACGTCAGAACTTATGGGCCAGGAAGGCACAACAGCCTCGCTGGCTTGGCAGCACGGAACTCCTAGGCAGGATCTTTCCTCCTGGGTCCAGGTCTGCAAGAGGGCTTTGGACATTTATATGACCTTCTTCCTTTGGTGACAAAGGATTCTGGGACTAGTTGTTCTACTTCAGAAAAATGTCTTACATGAAATTGTCCTTAATTAAGCAGTTCTAGTCACCTGAAATTCCTGAAGGCAACAAAACGGAGGACAGCATTTCCTTTGGCTACTCCAGAGAGTCCCTCTACCCACTTAAGGATGACACTGTTACAGACATAACTGCTGTTTGCTCTAGTTACACAGAGATTTCAACAAAACCTCCACAGGAAAAGCAGAGAACTTTATACCAAGTTGCATGCATGCAGGGAACCTTATCATCTAGGAAGCAAAATCAGGGTCTCATCAGTGCTCTAAAGCAGGTTTTAAATAGACAGTTGAATTTCAAAAGGTATCAACTTTCTTTCCTTGAAAATAAATTGTCAGCAATTTTGAGTGTTATGAATGGCCTTAGGCCAAATAATTACAACTAAGAGTAGTGAAATAACACATGCAGAAGGCATTGCTTCTAGAACCAGAAATATAAGGAAAAGTTGCTATTATGAAATGGAAAGAAAAGATTAATATGTTCAATTGTCTCACGTAAATAATAGAACCCAACTTCTCAGATTTGAAGAAACAGAAGACTAGAAGATACAGATTGCTCTCCTGCAAGAGCTCAAGACTTTTAGCCCTAGCTTCAGCATTCAGAAATCCTGAAACTTCTAAACTTGGCATATTGTTCTTAGAGGGGTCCTGTAAAAGGATACTGGGCTGGATTGTCTTTAGAAACTGACTGCAAACTACAGTTTCTGGGACTGACTGGTTCATTACAACAACAGTTCAGTCTCATGGAATATATAAATCCCAAATGGAAGGCATATAATCTGATAATTTAGAGGACTACAGAGGCCACTACTGATCACACAGTGGCATCAGATGCTCTGACAATGGCAAAGGCTGGTACAAAACCATGGTGGCATGTATTTATTCTGGGTAGTATTTTATTCCTTTTAGGTGGCATTGGTTTCCCGTATTTGAAATAAAAATCCCTTTTCTGTTACCCAAAGCTTAGAACTATTTACTTTACACATACTTTTCATGCCACTAGGATGGCCTATGTCATTAAGACATCCATACTGTACATGCATATATATATATATATAAGACAGAACTAAGTAAGTTCTTTCCAGAACTAAGCTGTTCTGGAAAGGCAGGTGAATCCAGGTGTATGCCTTTTCTTTTACCAGGACATTCTTTTTCCATTTAGCCAAGTTATGAGAAGGCATTTGATAACAATAATCTATTTTCTTGGATATTGGTACTACCAAGGCAATTGTCTGTGTAAGCAATTTAGCAAGCACAAAGTCCACCAGTGAAAGGGATTATGAAGGAAGAATTAAGCTGAGCATGAAGGTAGAAGCTTGTGCAGCTTCTTCTCAGTGAGGTCTTGTGAAATCCTCAAGATGTCAGAAATCTTAGACTATCTTAACATTATCTAGGAGTGCAGAGAGCCCAGGTTTGCAGTTCATCTGAATATGCCAAAGATTTGTGGCCTGGGATGTGACAGCATCTGTTTGGAACAGTTTGGCACAGCATAATCTGTTCCTATTCAGTTGGCAGCAGAGCAAACTGAACTGCTTTTAAAGGTCTCTTGTAAGATAAAGAGTAGAGTAAATCTAACCTCAGCTGATACTGGGAGTCTTCCAAAACACTCATTCATATTGATAGTCACAAATTGCTGAAGACCAATGGGAGTTGTGAAACTTGCTAAACTTAAGCTAACATATTTTTTCCTTAGCATTGTTTTAAGCAAACTGAACTAAATACTTGGACCCAGGAGGCAAAGTAGTTAAACTCTCCTCAGAAGACAAGACAATAAATATCTCAGGTAAATGTACCAGCTCATGTAGTGGTATCATTTACAAAACGTACCATGCTCTGTACTATGATGTACCTGGTAGGAGCGTGGTAACAGATACAAAAGAGCTGAAAACAGATGAGTATATAGTGCCCACAGGAGGATATAAAGTTCCTTACCCTCCCCTGGAGCAAGTATCTCCCTAAAAGGCATCTTCATTTAATAAATCCCAACTGTTTCTTGAGCATTAATCCTCAGCATATCCATACAGTGCAAGGGCCAAATCCTTCTGCAGTAAAATTCTTTTAACTCGCATCCACATGACAGCACTTGACAAAGACTGACTGGAAAACTGTTCAGTTTTGTTACACCATTTGAGCCTGAAATATTTGTTTTGTTCTGTACTAGAATGAAAAATAAGATTAAATCTTTCTATCCTCCTCACCATTCAGCATGGCTGCCAAAATTGTTTTGAATGCCAAACCCTCCCATCAAAACGATGACACCAGACAAGTTTTGTTTCCGGAGATATTCCATTTCACAGCAACTTTTAAAATGAATTTTGTTCTACAGTGCAATGAAAACAGAATCTTTTATTACAAAATGGAATTCTATTCACATACATTTTTAGACTGAGAAGGCTGGGTTTTAATATGATTATCTCCAGTTTTGAGAAAGCCTATTTTTGACCACCAACCTTTCTGATAATGTTTTGTCAAAATCTATACACCTCCACAAAACCACCACCTTTAATTGTATGTTTCCATAAGAAACCAAAAGGCTTCCTTAAAAATACTCCAGACTAGCATTATTTCTGAACCTTTTTTCTTCATTGACACTGACGACTAACAAGTCTTTGCTCCACATGCTGCACATCTCACAACGGCTTGTACACTTCTGGGGTGAAAAAACTTCTTGGCTGAAAACACTTCTTGGGTGAAAACAGTCCTTGCCATAAGCATTATGTCTGTGACACTAAGAGCTCTGTTTTCACATCAAGCTAAACCTAAGACTTCTGATTTTTCTACCCTAGGTATTTACTATAAACCTTAACACATTTACTATAATCTTCAACTACTCCTTGTCCCCAGCACTGCCCTCTTTTCTTTGCTGTCTTTTCTTTTCCCTGAAGTCAATGATGAGCGAGTCTAAAATGGGGACAGTAGAAAGGTGTAAGATAATAGAAAGAAAAGGTATTCAAGACCATTGAGAAATACCATAAAAGTTATTTAGCAACAGAACAGCCATTCTTAACTCACTTCTTGAATGAAATTCATGCCATTGGGGTGAGTAATAGCAGGAAGTTTTGAGTAATTATGCACATGCACACACACATATTTAATATATATTTAAAAGTATATAGGATATAAATCTATATGATATAATTACATATAATACAATATAAACATACACACTCCATTTCAATTTAAAGAGGACCTTCTTTTTGCATCATGGCGTGACCAGAACTTCCAAGTAGTTTACCAGCAGCAACCCCTACTTCATAAGCCTACATTCCACACACTTGCAAAGCATTAATTCACAGAAACGCTTAAAATTGGCTTTAAATTCACTGCTTCCTGGCTAGATTAATTCCACTTCTCTCTACTTCAGCTTGTTCATTGTGATGTTTTATTATCCCACATAAGTTCATAATATCTTGGCTATGTATTTTGTGTTGGAAGTGACAGCAGAGGAACCTGTCTCATTTATACCTAGAAAACCCAAGAATCCTTCTGTCTCTGCTACAGCTTATTGCCTATTAAGGCAGGAAGTACTGCAAGTATTACACAATTTCCCAAGGATTCTGACATCACAGTCCTAGGGTAAAAACCAAACCAAAGAAAAAAGTCCATGTACCATAGAAATAATTTTAAAACAACACAAGATTCTATTCTAACCAACAACCTTTTAGTTCTCAAAATGAGCTGTACAAAGCATGCACTAACCTAAGATTTATATGGAAGCACTCAGCTGAACTGGATTTTAATGGCAAAACTGTGCATATTATGCTTGGCAGTGGAAGGACTTAATTTGAGGGTCTCTTTGGTTTGTTTGTTGAAACTGCACAACAAGGTTGATGCCTCAATATGCCTGGTGATACAGGTTGGCTGTTATGTACTCTGACTCAGGCAGTAAAACTGGCACTTCTGCTTTTATCAGCCAGAAGTTTGAAGTATCTTGAGTTGATACTACCCCTCGTTTAGCAAGGGGGCAAAATAAAGGGAGGTTTTATGAGAACCATTTACCATGCAGATCTGGAAGCAAGTCAACAGGAGAATCAAACAGATCCTGTGTTTAGGCAGTGATGACAAGAAGCAGAACAATTTGTAATCAAAATTCTATATTCTCTTCTGTTTAAATATTAATAGTTCCAGCATGTTATATCAAGCTAATGTTTACTTGCTTGTCACATGCAAGAATCAGAGATAATTCAGGGCAATCAGATGGGTAACAAGATCCTGGACAGTCTGATTTAAAAGCCATCACTATTTCATATGTAAGGAAGAAGAGCAAGAAAAACAAGAGAGAGACAACATGGAGTCATAGAGTCATGGAATTAGCCAGGTTGGAAAACGCCTTTAAGACCATCAAATCCAACCATTCCACAGCACTACCAAGGCCATTGCTAACCCATGTCACTGAGGGCCTCACCTGCATGATTTGGGAACACTTCCAGGGACAGTGACTCCACCACTGTTCTGGGCAGCCTGTTCCAATGCCTGAGCACCCTTTGGGGAAAGGAATTATTCCCAATATCCAGCCCAAACCTCTCCTGGCACAGCTTAAGGCTGTTTCCTCTTGTCCTATCCTTTGTTCCTTGGGACAAGAGACCAGCATAGGCCAGCAGAGATAAGGACAATAACAGATTATTTTTCTTTTAAAAGGAAAAAAAATATCACTAATATGGCATTGGTCTGGTATTAAATGGAAACAGCAGAAGAGTCAATCAAGACACAGGAAAATTAGGGCTAAGTAGTGATTATTCTGCTTTATATTTGGAAAACCAACAGCTAATATGGTTGTACCACTTCCTTCATAAGCAGTTATCTCCAACTGTATCAACAGAACCTTGCAAAAAGGCAGGTTTTAAAGCACTGCCATCCCTATATATACACATGTATATTCACTTCTGTAGCATTCACTATGGTCTCTCGGGAAACTAGATTATATTTACACTTGAAAAGCAAGTCTGAAACCTTCACACCTGACCAGAAAAGTTAGCTCTCAGAGAAGTGATGCAACTCCCATACACATAAAGCCTCTTGTAAGCCATAACAGTGTAAACCTTAACAGTGTACGCCTAAAATACTATGCATTTACATAGCCGTTGTCAGCCACCACTGCGAAGAACACAGTAAGCATTTGTTTTTATGCATATACTTTCATATATACATGGATACAAAATTCTGCCATGCTTAGGAGCTTTTCTAACTTATGCTCACCTGTATCTCTCCTCAAGGATTTCAGGAGTGCAGTGCATGCTGCTCAAGCTGCCTTCCAGCCTCAAAATGCAGATGTAGTCAGCTATCTACCCAGCTAGAAAATACTTATTTACAACTGATTTATTCTGCTCCAGTCTTACAGAATTCCAGGATAAGAATGGGCCATGATTTGTATTTGGTAGCTGATGTGATTGTATTTTTCAGCTGGACAACTACAGGTAGGAGCTTTGCTGTGAGAAAGCAGAATTAATATCTTATTTCTTGACAGGGAGTGGAATATAGATTAATGATTTTGATTGTAATTAAGTCTTTTTGGTTACACAGCATGGCTTGTCCTGGAGGTGAGTCAAAGCAGTATGGAAGGTTGCAGCTATTACAGGACTTCAGTTTTGCTTGCTTCACAAGCACAAGAACGCATTTTGAAGGCAGTAATCCGGGATCTACATCCAAACAAAACTGCTCTTGGGACTTCTTCAGCCTTCCATGACCCTTCATCCCAAGCATCTCAGTTTATCTAAGAACCACGTCTCTCCCTTACATTCCCCTCTCTTTCATGACCATGTTCCTTATTGAGCAATCCATTTTCAGCAACACCAGCTACAACTTGCAGTCTTTTCACATGAAGGGGCGACAAGGCTCCACCTTCTTTCACAGCCTTTCCTCACCATGGTACTGCTCTGCAGCTCCAGCTTGTTCCCTTACAAGGACAGGACAAGATTCCTTCTAAAAATTTCCTGGGTAACCTAAAAGCAACTTTCCTGACCCTGTCGTATGAGTCTAACAAAGCTGGAAAACGACTCCTGAATGGACGGACGCACAAAAGCAGCCTGCCATCCATACAGCACCTGGACTCAACCTCGCCACAATTTTCAAGGAAGAAAAAAGAGAAAATAACCAGCCTCACGAAGAAATCCAGAATGAAAAAATTTAGGCTTTAACAGATTTTCAAAACGCAAAGTTTGGAAGTTAAAACACTATCACGCTTAGTAATGGTAAAGCACCTGAATTACAGATGACGCTACCAACCTTAATAGAAAGCTGCCAAAGCAAACAGGTACATAAACAATAAAAGAGACATACCTTGCTTATAAATGGATATATTTTATTAAAACATACTATGGAATCACAGAATGGTTTGGGTTGGAAAGGACCTTAAGATCATCCAGTTCCAAGCCCCTGCCGTGGACAGGGACACCTCACACTAGACCATGATGCCCAAGGCTCTGTCCAGCCTGGTCTTGAACACTGCCAGGGATGGAGCATTCACCACTTCTCTGGGCAACCTGTGCCAGTGCCTCACCACCCTCACAGTAAAGAGCTTCTTCCTTATATCCAACCTGAACTTCCCCTGTTTAAGTCTGAACCCATCACCCCTTGTCCTATCACTACAATCCCTGATTTTAGTCTGTTGGAAAAAGTGTCCATGATACGTTAATTATGAGATTTATTGATACAGACATGTACCATTTTCCCTTCCATACACAAAGAAAAAAAGAATAATTTCCACAGCATCTTTATGAGAAAATCAGCCTAAAATAATTTATTTCAGCACTGGAATTAGCACAAAATTACCACTCAGGACTCCTACTCCCATCAGGTCACCTAAGAGATGGAAAAGGTGTTAGATATCTCTTTCTCCTGGATTTGGAAATCTTTTAGCTACATATTCAAAAACCCTGCCCTGATCCTCTCCACTTTGTACAATACAAGCGATATGAAATACAACACAGTAAGACAATAGAAACCGTGAAGTGAACTAATTTAGAGTAGACAATAGGCATTATTTTCGTATAATATATAATTAGCTTGCAATATACCAAGAGCAGCTAGTTAAAGTTTGTTGTCTTGCAGGCACTGCAGACTGCTGCACTGAAATGTGTTAAAATCCCCTGCGTTTCTGTAGATTCAATGTGCAAGTCCAGTGACATGGGTAACAGTGCTACTATTAATACCATTAATAACCACGTTACTATGCATGTCATCATCCCCAAACTGACACACATGTACACGTCATATGTTCAACGATCATTAAATGTCAGGAATCTCATTTACAGTCTGCCTAATAAAGAATATGCGCTTGTGGAAATGCCAGCATGCTGAATCCTACCACAGAGAAGAGAACTGGTATGCGGTGAAGACAGAAATGCTCTCAGAAGAACATTTCACAACCTTGTGTTCTTTGCTAACCTCATTTGCTTCTCCTTGCTGCAGTGAAAACTCTGAAAGCACAAGCTGCACATGTACTTTAGGTGAATGCTCAGGAGCAAATTCTGCCCAGAGAGGCAGTATCTTAAGGCTTGTGGCAACACAATCAATCTTCTAATTTGCTACAGCCAGAACGGAAACTGAGTCCAAGCAAAAGGTCAGAACAGGCATTTTATATTCTCTGTTAAAGGAGGGAAGGAAAAAAATGTCCTTGAGGAGTAAAGTAAGTAGCTAATGAGACACAGCACTGACAGCTGGAATTTAATAGGTATCCACTTCACAAGGAAAATTGCTCTTAGTAATTAAATACAGGTATCATACAAAGCTTCTGCTCAGAGCTAGACTTCAAAATCCTTCTGTCAGTAGGACTGAAGAGGCTTTATATACCAGGTAATATAAGGGTGAGTTTGCCTGGGCGGCTAGTCCTAAACGAAGAGGGTTAATTGCATAAAATTCACAGTCATGTCAGTGGTAAATAATTCCAAAGGGACTTGTTCAGGTAGTGGTCTGGCATTGCAGAGAAACAGAGTACAACTAAAAAGACCCGTTATACAGTCCACCAAAGCCTGAGACACATAAAAAGTTTATTAGTCATTGAAGAACTAACATGCAAACAAGATCTTTTTAGAGGGATCCAAAATTCTTTATGCTCCAGGTCTTTAGGGCCATAAAACTACCTGAGAAAATTTTAAACAATCTTCTAATTAATCACAGGATTTTATAAGTTCTCACAAGCTGTAAGTAAAACATTAACAAGGTAGGAGGAAGTACTCTTTGTATAACCATCATTGCTAATGCCGTTGACATGCCCCACTAGATGAACTTGGGTAGAATTTAACACCAAACTGAGATTATAATGGATACAAGCACACAGAGATGGGGTTTCATTTATAGGACCGCATTCCCATAAACAAAGGTGTAAGTCTCTCAATTCATCTGAGCAGGATCTGCTTGTTTCTCTGTAATTTGTGACACCACCATCAAAATACAACCACATAACATATAGAATCATAGAATGGTTTGGGTTGGAAAGGACCTTAAGATCATTCAGCTCCAACCCCCTGCCATGGGCAGGAACACCTCATGCTAGACCATGTCGCCCAAGGCTCTGTCTAACCTGGCCTTGAACACTGCCAGGGATGGAGCATTTACCACTTCTTTGGGCAACCTGCTCCAGTGCCTCACCACCCCCACAGTAAAGAACTTTTTCCTTATATCCAGTCTGAACTTCCTCTGTTCCAGTTTGAACCCATCACCCCTTGTCCTATCGCTACAGTCCCTGATGAAGAGTCTCTCTCCAGCATCCTTGTAGGCCCCCTTCAGACACTGGAAGCTGCTCTGAGGTCTCCATGCAGCTTCTCTTCTCCAGGCTGAACAGCTCCAACTTTCTCATTCTTAACATAATAAAACTCATACCCCTGGAAAGACATTTTCACCTTCACTTGATCAGCAGTCCAAAAGAACATTGCTGGTATCACAGAAAGAAACCAGCTGAAGTACCTAGGTGGTTGAGTGTTTTTACCAGCTACATCCATTTACTCAGGTGTGCACAACAATCACACAGCTGCATGTACTTCAGTGTAAAAGACCAGTGACTTTGCAATACATATTTTCACCTACCTCATAGTACATAGGCACATCCGTAATCTTTTTTCCCTTCTGATTCCCTGAATCTTTGATCTGCAAGAAAATAAAGCATTCTATTGCGTGAAGATTGTAAGTTTACACAAATTATTTTACTCATTATTCCCTCTTGCAAACACAACACTCACACTCCAAAACACGAGGAATAACCTTACGGTACCCCTGTACCTTAGTGAGGGGGTTTTTGTGCTCAGCAGCTTGAAGAAAAGTCTGCAACAAAACCTCACTATTTACAAGGAACAGACCAACTTAGACAGTAAAGTTTTCTTTTTCCATTTTTTAACTCCTATGAATGAGTGTAAGTCTTAAACCTTTCACAGAGTAATTCAATTGAACACAAAATGTATAGTTACTACAGACTGAAGAAGTGAGTATACAGAAGTGAGATGCAGGGTTTGGTTTGTTATCAAAAGTTCCTTTCTTGGAATACCTGTGTGAAAATGTCTTCACGTGTTACCACGCTGAAGAGCTTCCGCTGTGGCACCTGCACAGCAAGAGACAGGGCCTTGGTGTGGATTTCATCCTCAGTTCTGTTCCCAACAACAAAAGCAATGCTAGGCTTCCAGTCATCCTGTTTTCCAAAATAAAACATTTCAGGTATTAAACCTCAAGCAGACAAAACTGCTTCTCTGCAGTTTCAAGGACTAATCCTGTAGAGATGGTTGCCTTTAAGACATGTTAAACATCACTGTATTAATCACACTGAAATAAAATGCATAAAACCCGAAGAAGCACGCACTACATTGTCCCAATTATTTCTGCCATCAGGTGGCAGCATTATCCCATGAAAACCACAAACGCCAATTAACAACCTCGACAAACCTCACCGGCTGCATTAGCATCACACAAATAGAAAGTAACCTTTCAATGTCATGTGCAGATTTGACAGCTCAGTAAGCAAACAAGAAGTGAATTTTCAAAACATGCATTATTGTCATTGAACATTATTGTGATCATCTGCTGTAGAAAAATAGTAATAATAATAGTAACAATAGTAGTAAATAATAATACCCCAGCTCCCTCATGCAGGGAATCAGACAATGCCCACAAACTAACTCCTAAAACCCGTAGCATTATTTGTATGATGTTTTATGAGGCTATAATTATGCATAACATAATTCTTAGACATTTTCACCAAGTATTCTGAACTAAGAAAAATTAATTTTTCAAAGGGAAATTATATTTCACAATAGAAATTGAGAGGTCACAAACACTGGAAGTTGTCAAACATTTGCAGTAAAATAGACAAATTTTAATGAAAATGAACTGATTTTAGCATTACAGAAATGCAAAATAAGAGAAGACTGGAATACATCATTTAGTGGTATCCATCTGCAAAACCTTCAAAATGATGTTATTGCAGCAACTTTTCCTGGCTACTCTTCTTCCCCATTTCTTGTGTTTGAACCTACTGTAATCCCTTTCACAAGTGAGTGGCTATCTCCAGCACATCTACATGTGACTTCAGAGTATTTATCAGCATCAGTGACAGCTGAACCATAAGCACTTCCAAGGGTCGTACTCCACATCAAATCACATGTGCAAGCTGCAAGCTACCAATAAAACTGCATAAAGGTGAATACTGAAAGAGCTTCAGTAGCTCCAGGTAGTCTCAAGGTGTTATCACGCTGATCAGAACCAAGCTAAGCAGGTTCACATATTACTCTAGCAGGGAAAGATTTGAAAGACAAATTTCAGAGAGGGTGCTAACTCTAGGATTTTGATGGAAATATTTTCATAGGTGTGTATTACATACAAAGTCCTTATGGAAAAGAGGAACAAAACCTGAGTTGATGGTAAAGAGAGGGAAAGGACGGCTCCAAAACAAAGTTAGATGTAAATGGTAGAAGGAGAAATTTCTTTTTCCAGTTTTACCATACCCTTCTTCATGCATTCCTTCTCTTAGCTGAAAAAAGGCCTTCCTAAATGTTTGCAATTTGAGTCACTGATGACTTGGGATGAGAGAAAGCAACAGTTGACTTTAAGTTGCTAACTAGTAAATGCTTGCATGGGGGGAAATTGTCATACTCTTAAGATATCAAAGCATAACATCACATGTAGATGGCATGACATGATTGTACATACAAGGAAAAGACCACCTGCATTGCTAAGGGTAGTCTTCTGAAACCGCAAGTAGCCACTGAGCAGATACTTAATCCAAAAGGGCTCCATAGTTCCACATATAAACTTCCTTAATGTTTTATAGCAGCACAAAAGAAACTTTCAACTTTTTAAATGCAGGAGAGTAAAAGCAGATTGCTGATGCTTTAGAAGCATGCAAACATGATGGAATTTATGAGAGTGTCCCATTGACCTGAGGTGGCAAGCACTGCTCAATGGAGAAGTGGCAGCAGTAATGGTCTGTATAGGGACTACACACTGAATTTCTTCCCCCTTCTTCTACTTGTGTGTGGGGGGACACAATACCTTCTCCTTAAAGTTGCCAAGATAGCTACTGGTGCACAACACTACGAAACAACTAGATATTACGATATTATCATCAAAACACATGCACAGGAGTTGCAGTTAAAGTTGTCATATACAACAAATTCATGTTAAAGTTATCATTGCATATTTGCCAAGAATAGGACAGAAAACTTTGCCATTCTTTGAACAGAGAGCATTTACTTGTGTACAAATGCACAATTTTCCACACTTCCAGAATTGAGACTGAAATGCCCCCATGTGGCAGTGTCCTGGTGTTCCGAGGGCTCACCACCAGAGACTTTTGGAACAGTCATCCACTCATGACATAGCTAATGGAGCAACCGATACCACTATGCTTCAGTGAAGACCACCAAGAAGGGAACTGGGCCCAGGAAGTCTCACAAACACATGCTGACAGCACAAGAGCAGCAAGTATCAGGAATGTCAGGTTCTAATCTAGGTACTAGAAATATGGTCCAACAGCAATATAAAGCCTGCCTCTGCAGCTTCCTGCAGTTCTTCAGACATACAAAGAAATCTCCATCAGAGCACCCTAAAACTTCTGCCTTATGCCTTCTTCAGCTCCTCCTTAAAACAGCTGGTATCTTGGTACCCACAACTCAAACCTCCTAGCACGGATTAACCCTGCTAACACTATCCCACAACAACGTTTGTGAAACCTGCTTTCCTTATAGACCTGTCTCTTCTTGATCTTTCTGTCCCTTAGTCACAACTGTCCCTATATCATTTCTCTTTCCATTTCCACTCTGTTCCTCATCCGAGTCCCACCACTTCTCGAAATGCTTCCTGCACCTGTGCATTTCTTGATCCCCTAGCTCTCATCCTCAGTCTCCTTGTCCAGCTAATCCCTAGTTTTAGAATCTAATCCTACTTCCAGCTTCCTCTATCTCCAGGTTGCTTCTCCAAATCCTTATTCTCTAGCCACTCTAATACTTCCCAAGCACTTCAGAGTTATGTTTGAGCAAGGAGACTCTTCTTCACATTACTGATGCAGTCCTTGGAAAGGCATTACAGGCAATGAAGAGAGAATTTTCCTGATTTCCCTAGCTACAAAATAAAGAAAAATATATTGCTTTTATTAAAAAGGTACAACAGCTGGGAAATGGAGCTAGAGAAATACCAAAATGAGCTACACACCAAGAGAGAACAATCCAGAATTCCCACTCATCTGTTTCTAGACTGACCGATTACGAAGCCCTTTCAGAAGAGCTGAATATTGAGAACAGCAACTGAAGTCACTAAGCACAGTGAATGTGCAGCACTAGTATATAGTTGAAGGTGTTTAATTGACTATGCTCTTTTTGGACCTTAAAAATCTGTTATTTTTGCAATATTGCCCTTATATTATCAATATTGTAACAGTATCCTTAATGTTCAAGGCACTGAAAGGCTAGAGAAGAAACAGACCCTGCTTCTACAGCTCACCACCTAAAATCACAACATAAAAATGAGAAGAAAAAGTAGTAAAACGTATATGGTTACTTTAAAAATATTTTCTCCCTCAATATACAACTGCTCCTCTACTTAAATTCTTTCAAATGTTATTGCAGAAGTGAGACCTGAGAAAGGATCTGAAAGAATATAGATTAGTGAGCCCAAGGCTACCTCAATTGAGGTTCCCAGCTTAAAGAACGTAGAAATAACTACTGAAAAGCATGGAAACAGCCTAAGGAAGCTGCCATCCAGAGTACAGCCCAAGTACTACGTACTGTGAAAAATGACAACCAAAATGCAGGGAGTAGATAGCCCACAGAATCAACAGTGCTGACTCAAGCACCAATGAGGGAAAAAATGAAGCTGGACACATGGTGTTGGTAACTGAATACCCCTTAAACAATCTGTACCAAGCTCCGCTTAAGGGAAGGCCAGACCATGCTCACTGTAAAATATCCACTGACAATCACTGTCACATATGACACTGTCCCCACCCTGTTTTAGAACTCTTAGCCATGGCAAGAGTTGAAATGCGCTGAATTCTTCCCCTGTGTTAGAAATAACCACCCATGTGGGAAGCTTGTATGTCCCTCAGGTGAAGAGGCTCCAACCCCAGCAAGACCCCCCTAACTCTGAAAGCTCCAAGTAAGCAGCTAGTAGTTTCCCAAACTCCTTGCTTTCACACAACACACAAGGTGTCTCGTCTTCTCTTGACTTATTTGTCAAGATTCCACTGCATCCCTCTGTAATGTGATTTTTCCCAACTGTTAAACACCAGTACACATAACCTACATCTCTTATTCGCCATAGAGCCATTGGAATATCAAGGGTATGGTAAAAAAAGAAATCCAGCTTCACACTGGAGAAAAAAAATAAAACAAAACAGTAGCTTACAAAATTCTGTGTCCTTCTTAAACACATCAGAAAACATTTGTTTCCTTTTTAAACACATTTTCTCTGCTTCATTTCCTAGCACAAAAGCGCAGCAGCTCTAGACAAGGCATTTGAACAAGTCAGCTGTATCATTTGTTTCTGCAGTACCAGTTTCTAGATCTCTGCCCAGGAAAAGCATCAAGCAGACATCAAACAACCCCCCCGCCATTTCCAAGCCCCTGCCACTTCCAAGCAATCTAAATAACCATCATTCTGCAGCATAATTTATGCTTATAGTTTTTAATGGTGAGGTTTTGTTTGGCTTTTTGTTGATTAGTTTTTGCTTGGTTTGTTCTGTTTGGTGCTGTTTTTCTTTTCCCTTAGGCTCACAACTAATAGCTTCATTTCACTGCAGCGCAAGTTCAAATTTAACTGTAACAGCTGAAGATAAACAGTTGAAAACTGAATCTCCAAGCATCTGAGCATCAAACAGCAAGAGTTTTTTAAAATCCTGATTGTTTCCTTAGAAATCATGAGATTAATTAGTGATTTCTGAACACTAAGGACAATAATACATGTAGCACTCTTCGCTTTCAACAATGGGGAGAGCTTGCAGATCAGTAAACCACAGAATCATAGAATGGTTAGGGCTGGAAAGGACCTTAAGATCAGGTAGTTCCAACCCCCGGGCATTGCTGGGAGAGGCTGCTCATCAGGGATTCTGTACCTGTAACATAGTGACTGCGTATGGCATCACTGCTCAGAAATCTGCACGGCCATTTTCACTATCTGCTGACTGGCATACACCTGGATTACTAATGGATTCTGATTTTAAGACACTGAGCTTTTGCTGTATAATCTGGGCAGGTTAAAGAGTTTCAAAGCTCAGTTGAGTATTAATTTCAGCAGGATGAATAGTTATGAAAAGTGGAGCCACCCCATTTAGCACATTTTTAATGGTTTTACAAGGTTGAATTTCAGTTCAATTTGCAGGCCCTAATAAGCCAGTAAACTGAGAGAAACTATACAGATGGAAGGTCTGAGCAGAATGTGGCTTCCAGGTGCTACGAGTAGTTACACTAGATAATAAGAATACATGACAAATAGCAGTTATTTTAATTAAGGGCTGTATATGCCCAGAATTCAACTTTCCCTTAGCAAACATCACTCCTGAACTACTTAAAACATGCAAAGTTTCAAACTAAGAATTTTCATTTATATTTTGTAACTTAATCCTGCAGTGAAGCCAATCAAAATACCTTAATATTTGACGGCAAACACAGCTTGCAGACCCACGTTCTCCTGTGTAGCACACTGCAAACAACACAATTTATATAAATTATAATGTGGGGCTCTGCAAAATCCATATTTCCTCTGTACATGGTTTTAAGTTGTCTGTTTGCCACTTTTTACAGCGTGTTTAGTAAAAGCAATTATTTGGTTAGTAAATACCATTTAAATCATATTTTAGTTAGCATTCCCGTCCATAAAATCTTAACACCACTGGTAAAATGACTCCTTTTCATAGATCAGACTAATAAAATATTGTAAGTCATAAACACACATTAAAATGTGAAATTTCATTGCTCAGTCTATCTGGTACAATTTAAAACCAGTTCCAGTAACTTCCATTTGACTCCACTAAAGGGAAAGAATATTCTCTAAATTGATACAAGTAAAAGACTTAAAATTCTTTAGACACGAATTATAAGGAAAAATTTGTTTAATTGATAGGAGTTCCTGACAACTCCCAAGTAATTTCAGATTCATATGGTATATCGCATACAATATCGAGGAGGAGTAAGAAATAATTGTGTGCACTGTATCTGATGACGCCTAGAATTAAAGATGCTCAACACTCTCTTTTACAGGCTGTTTTCAGTTCCTAAGCTTTACATATTCAAGTTTAAATCCTGTATGCTATACAAGTACCAGGGCAAGGTAGAGAGAGTATGGTTGGACTATTCGCAGAATGAGATTTGATTTTTAACAACCACGTTTATCCTTTAATAAAACCCCTCTATGTGATTAAGTTATTAAGATATTCAATTCCCTCCGTGTTCAAGAGGAAGGAACTAAATTTGGCAGCACAGCCATACTCGTGTCAAAGATGTGCTTTCACAGAGCGTGTTTATTTACATTAAGTATACACACATTTGGCCATACTTGATGAATCTCAAGTCACAGAATCCTCACTCAGAACAGATCTGTTGGCATTTGCCAGTTTCGCACCGAGCTCCTGCCCATGACTGTAAGAGCTGAATGAAAATTTCCCTGCAACAAGAAATCTCAGTGGCTGCTCAGCATCACAGAAGCCTGAGTTCAAGCTGACTGCAGCAGGGAGACAGTTTTTCTCATGCTCCCAGGACTCTGCCACTACAGCAAGACAGAGTAAGTGGAATTAGCTTAACTGGAACAGAAAACAGTTGGACAATAAGAGAATTAAGGAACCAAGGAATCTGAATTCAGGCCCCATGGGTACAGGCATTATGATAATCTCTAATTAGGTGATCACATTTCCCCCCCCCATCCTCCCTTACAGAATTCTTGCCCCATTCAGTGAACATTTCAACATTTTTTTCCATCTGCCTCAATTCATGGTCCTGAATAATCCTAATTTTGGCATTTTTTACATTTTGAGCATTTTATCTCCTACCTTTTAAAATACTTCAGTACAATGGCTTGCATTTAACAAACGCAATAAATTTCACATAGCAGCAGCAGGGTAAACAAAGCTCTCTGTTCTACACATTCACTAGTCAATATCCACAACCACAATAAACACCACCACAAAGGAAGAATATCACTAATTGGCACCTCGCTATGCTAGTAAGAGAGAGAAAGGTCAGAAACTAAGGAGGTGATGGAGACTAAACCTCCATCCCCTTCTCATGCTTCAGGGAGGTTCTCCTAAGGTATGGGAGAGATTCATAAGCAAGAAAGGGCTCAAGCATCTTTGAACTCTATTGAACAATCTATATTCTAGGGAAAAGGGAACAACAGCCTTAGCAGTTTACTTCAAAAAGTGATTTTCTTTGGCTAAACTTGTACTATACAGTTACTACCAAATGAAAGTAAAAGCAACTCAGTATTTAAGAGATTTTTGGACACTGGCATTTTTTTGGGAAAACCAATTAGCCAGTTTAAAAGCCTCCTCCTGAACTCGGAGTTCCTTGTACCTCATCACAACCGGTGGCATAGAATCATAGAATCACAGAATAGTTAGGGTTGGAAAGGACCTTAAGATCATCCAGTTCCAACCCCCCTGCCATGGGCCCGGACACCTCACACTAAGCCATGTCACTCAAGGCTATGTCCAACCCAGCCTTGACCACCACCAGCGATGGAGCATTCACAACTTCCCTGGGTAACCCATTCCAGTGCCTCACCATCCTTACAGTAAAGAATTTCTTCCTCATATCCAATCTAAACTTCCCCTGTTTAAGTTTGAACCCCTTACCCCTTGTCCTCTCACTACAGTCCCTAACGAAGAGTCCCTCCCCAGCATCCCCACAGGCCCCCTTCAGGTACTGGAAGGCTGCTCTGAGGTCTCCACGCAGCCTTCTCTTCTCCAGGCATGTTAATGAACAAAGAAAAAAACAACCAAAATCACAGCAACAACAAGAAAAAACACCCTTCTTTTTTTAACAGGGCATAACAGAACCCACGGAACAAGGAAGCCATGGAAGTAATTTGTCTCACTTGCAGGAGCAGCCTGCGTAAACGCACACGAGGTAAATATTGTTGTTTGCTAAACTACTACCCTGTTTTGAAACCAAATTCTCTCTCGCAAGTCAGGATTTATTAGAATTACATTGCTTGCACAGAACCTGGAAACCTAAACATGCCTTTAGATCCTTGCAGGCTGTAAAAGAAAATAAAGAAAGAAAAAGGCGGAAAAAGCGCCTTTTCGCTGCACACACTCAAGCAGGAAAATTACAGCCTTCCATTTTCAACGCTACAGCTAATGCTGTGTCAGCACCTCCATCAAACCTCGCTGTTCAGCAGTTTATGAGAAGTTCACTCCGAGCCGAAACTTGGCACCCAGAGCCCCAGAAAGAGAAGCACCGAGGACGGAAAGCAGCAAACACGCTGGGTCTGCTCCGCTCCCCGGTGGGACCTCGCCGAGCCCCCAGCATCTACGCCGCGACCACCACGCCGGCAGAGCGGCGAGGAGCTGCCTCCGCCCTCATCCCCCCCCTATCACCACCACCACCACCACCACCTTCAAGCCCCAGGGCCCGCCCGCCCCTCGGCCGCCTTCACCTCTTCGAGGTGGGCGGACACCAGCGCGGCCTCCCAGTTCTTGCCCGCGGCCACTGATGGGGCAACCGCGTCGGTCTTAGGCCGCTTCGGGCCCATGGCGGCGTGGTGCGGGCGGCAGGCAGATCCCACGCGTCGCCCTAGCTACCGGCTCCCGCGGGCGTCGCCTTCCGGCTCGTGTAGTACCGGGTGAACAGCGCCGCGGCAGAGCCGGTACCTGACTGGGGACCGCCGCGGCAGAGCGGTGTTGGGGTTTATGGAGGGGCGGCGGGAGCTGCGCTGGCTTTCGGACACTGGTGTGCAGCTCGGCCGGGCAGCTCCGGCCGCCTCCTGCATGGCTGCCTAAAGGCGAGGCTCCGGCGGGGCTGCGCGGGAAGGGTTGGGGGGGGGTCCCAGAGCCACCAAGTTAAATGTGACGCCCCAAGGGCTGCGCGAAACCGAGCACCAGCGGCTGTCGGTGTACCCGGGGAAGTGCTGCCGAGGGCCTGGAGCATGACCCGAGCGCAGGTGTGGGCAGGCAGCCTGCTCCCAGGCCGAAATCACTCCCCAAACACTACCATATGTTACAGCGCCGGGACCAGAAGGGGAGAGGGAGGCACAGTTGGGAGAAAGCAGGAGAGCTGCCAAGATAAAGAATTCATTACAGAAGGAGTCATGTCGTGATCTCACACTGGAGACGAGTGAAATATTCTGTGTGATTTAACATTTGGTGAAAATACCCCAAACCACATGCTGCCCTTCCCCCAGCCCCTTCTACCGACCGGGGTTGCTCGGAGCCTCCAAATCTTCAGTTTAATTTCGTCGGAGCCTTAAGGCCTTGTTGTGCAGCGCGTTGTTGCTTTAGTCAATTTCATTGTGGGATGAAACTGACCTAGTGTATGTGCTGAATAAAACACCTTTGATTACACGGTTTTAGTGGAGAAGTAGGAATTTCATAGGGGACGTAACAGGCGAGTTTCACATCATCTTAGTTTGCAGAAGGCGATCTTCCCTGGGTTCGCAGACAGTGATGTAGTTTATAACATGGGAAAGCTGCACAGTAGATTTGCCAACACCCATAAACATTTTCCCCCACCCCGTTTCTTGGCTGGTGTCCATTTTTCTCTTTTCGACTTTTTCTTTTGTTGTCCAGAAAAAAAGTCAGACTTCAGTTGTTCACAGAAACAGGCAGTGTGACGTTCCCACCATGCCCTTGTTCTTCATTAAGGTTTTGGATATGCAGCCCATGCCTGCTGAGATGCAACAAGAGAGCACTGGAGCAGGGCAGGATCACCAGCCGGTGCTGCACAACAGGGCAGAGGTGCAGGGCAGAAGGCACAGGTAATAGTGCCAAAGAAATATCCTTACTGTGAACCCTTCTGCTTTTTCATGGCTCTGCTTTCAGGGCTGGATAAAAGCTTCAGGAGGACCAATGGTAGAGGGTTGCGCGCCCAGATCCTGATGGTATGACTGGAAATATGCGCTACCATGATGTCCATGGGATATGACAGCTGCATTATAATGGTGCCCACACTTGGATCTGTATGCTCAGGTTTGTTAGTTTAAAAACTAGTAAAACTGATGTCAGCTACAAACAGCTGCGAGAAGGTGAACAATAGCAGTGAGAACCATGAACTGGCCTGTTTGTATTTATTGTGTGTTTGCTTGGATGCATAAACATTATTTGAAGGAAATTGCTTTGTTCTGCTGCTTGCTGCTTTAGCAAATGCATCTTGGTAACTTGCATAGCTACATGCTATAGCAGATAGCAAATTGAGCTGAAATAGGGCAGCCAATGACCAGGAGCTTATACCAGTTCATTTAAAATTACCTTCACCGCTCTCCCAAACAAAGGAGAGAAAGAAATTGTATTTATTCTTTATTACAAAGGGTCCTAGTGTATAGTCTGATATATGCTCTCCAGTAGTAGAATCGGCTAAAGACGTCTCCTGTTTGGCTGTTTAGTTTGTTCAGTTGTGCTGCCAGAGATGCTTGTAGGCCAAGCTGTAAACTAGATCACTGAAACACTCTTGGTTAAATGCTCCAAAAGACAAAAGAGAAAAATCACAAATATTGAGAAACTACAGCCTTTGTTTCTTCCAAATGGTCTGGACTGAAAAACACCCAGGTGTCACTGGGCCATCTGAAAACCTTCAGCTTCCTTCTGATAACTAAAAGATAAAGTTGCTGCAATCTTAAAACTTGTATTGGCAAAACTGAATGTAATTCAACTCTACCAATAAACTGCAGATGAGAGGAATAGGCAAACTGAGGATCCAGAGAGACAATACACAGTTTGGAGTGCCTTCTGCGTGAAAAGGAAGTGTGCAGATGTAATCCTGACATTTCCATGTAACAAAATTGGGTCTACCATTAGTGCAAGAGTTAATGGGCCTATCTGTGATGACTTTGCATATGACAAGAACATTTATGGTGAGATTTTTAGAGAGAGTGGCAACCTAAAAATCATAAAGTCAGGCTTTTATTTTCTGGCTTATTAAAAACCCATTGTTTGTGAATATATAAGTGGAGTTGCCGAAGCCATGAATTTACGATACACTTGCAAGTCTGGATAATACTCTGTGTAAGCTAAAGGTTACTTGCCTTTCTCTGGGCAGAATACAGGCCTGTGTATTCTGAATTACACAGCAGGGTAAGAAAGCATGCATGGTTAATACTGTGGAGCAGCTGGAAGCAGTAACATGCTTCTGTGCCTACACTTTTAGCAATAATATAGAAGGAATATTTAAAAATTGGGTATACTCTTTACCGCCTTCAGGAAGAAGTAACATTTGCTACCTTTTATTTTAAGGTGACTTAAAGAACATTTACACTTACTTGTTCTCCAGGAAAGTGTGGGGAATGGAAAGGCATTACTAGTTGTAAAAGTCATGTCTTCTCCACTTTATATTTCCTGAAAGGCTGCATTTGACTAAAGAACTAGTAAAGGCTTTGAATCTTAAGTGTCTAAAATTTGATTGACTGAGGGGGGAATTAATTTTAATCACGCTTTTGCTTCTTGGTTTTTTAAGTGCTTATTTTAAATCCTTGACAAATACTTGGAAAAAATGCTTTTCAGTAAGAACCATCAACTCCTTGCGTTCAGTTAAGAAGTGAGCAGAGAGTCCGCTTTGCTTGAGCCCTTAAGAACACACTTAATTGCTTTATATTGCTTTCATAAGATTTAAATGCTTCTTAAATGGGGAGGCTTCCTGAATTATGGCTTCAGAAAGCTGTTTCCGTTTCAGAAAACTTTCCAGAAGGTTGTGTAGAACAGCTAACATGGCCTTCAGCACTGCTAAGAAAAACACTCCTTCGTATTCCATGCCTTTCTAAAAGAAACAAGGAATATGAAGAGAGAACACTGTTCAGTCCCTTTTCCCTCAAAAAGGAAGAAGGGGAAGAACATAAAACTCACTTTTCTTTCCTTTCCTGTTTCATAGCACTGCAGCATCTGGGCTGGGAACAGCTTTTGCTTGATGTTTGCAACCCCCCAGGTTACAACCATCTCACAAGTTACACAGATTTGGCAGCTCTGCCATGTGTTTCCACAGCCTCTCTGAACTCTCACATACCAATTTGAATGTAGGAGGTCTTTGCCGACAGTTGCTGCTCTGGCCACCAAATGATCCCTTATAATTTATTTCTCAGCCTCTACATTGGGGTATACAATTTGCATAAAGCTTTCCACGTGGACTGCATTGGCCTCGTGGATGCAAACCGAATATCTGTCTTGGCTTTAGGATCTAGAAAACTTATTTCTGCATCAGCGAATTATAAGTGCACGTGCCCTGAAAGGGACAAAGGCTAAGCTGAGTGTAAATGGATTAATGTAGTCCACTTCTGAATGCGGCATGGTGCGCCTGTCATTTTCCTAGCACCAAGGTCAATAATTTCTTAGTTAGAGTGAGTTCTAACCGTAATGATACAATAAAATAAACTCTCCTCCTGGGATTCCAATAAGATAAGGTGGCTAAGTGCTTGCTGAACTGTGAGAACATGCAGGGATGCTTAGAGAGAAAGAGAACAACTTAAGTGTAAAGACAACACAATTCAATCAAGTCCATCCACCACATGGCAAGGCCTGCCCTCTGATGCACAGATCAATAGACCTGACCTATTTAAGCCTGTCCGTGTAATAACATGACCAAAAATCAAAGCAAGTTGTAGCTTCTTCCTCTGGCTCTAGCATTTACTGTTGGCCTGCCCACTCACTGGTTTTATTTCACTCAAATATTTCCCATCAAGCTGAGTTACAAATATATGTAACCTCTGTTGTTTATCACAAGCATAACATGCAGAACAGATCAAACTCCCTTTGTACATACAAATAAGTTTACATTTAAGAGTCTCCACAAACTTCATTTTACGGGGGGAAGGGGGTGTGAAGGAGTGGGGGAAGTCTTACAGGGCCCTGCATTTAATTTTGTAAGAGATGCTTTCGCAGTCTGCTCTCCCATGTGCATGCATGTGCAGGGCGAATGTTTTTTCCTGTCAATAGCCAATGGTATAAGGATTCCTGGCAAAGCTCAAAATGAAATCCATTATCATCTGTCAGTAAAATGACTTCCAAATTCCAGCTGGATGCTGTGCAGCAGCCTCTTGAAAGAAAGACTCCCTCTGCATTTGGTATTGTAGTTCTACTGTCTCTAGGTAACTGAATTTTGGAAGCAGTTCAGAGCTGCCAGTCAGCAAAAAAGTCCAGCTTCAGATATCTCAAGCTTTATTCCTGCCCCTTTCCAAAACAGATCACAGGGTTTTATTCTTATCCCTGAAGAAATAAATCCAAAGAAAACATTTTCCCACCCTTACAGAAAGCCAAACTCCCCACCTCCACTCCATTCTCTTGCACTTTCAAATCCTGTATCATTGCCTGCTTTCTTCTGGTACAAAAGTACTTTCCCTGATGTTAGAAGGTCCTCCAGGGAGATCTGCTTCTGTAGCACTCGTCACTCCTACCGCTGTCGAGAAAGGGAGTCTTATACAGTAGTGCAACACCATGGAGGGTAAACAGACATGGGATGTATGCCAGAGTTTGCACTGGAAATATTGATACTAAGTGAGGGAAAGACATGGTGTGTTTGTTAATTTTTAAAGGAGAGAGATTATTTGTAAAACTACATGCAATCTCATATGGAATTGGAGTAATTAAATGGCTAGAACCATCATTCTTTGACCTTTGTATCCTAGGTCTGTAACTCATAGTTAGATAGTTTTTAACTGAATTTTGCAAGAGTAATGTCTAACTGCAGAATAACTAAATTGCAGCAATATATATTATACTGAAACTGTGCCTTCAACTTTAATTCCCCCTCCTTTTTTTCCAGTGGAGTTCCCTGAGGACATACTCTCCCCAGTAGATCTACTTCAGTGAGTAGGTTTTGGAAAGAATACATGGAGTAATGACTATTTCCTGCTCAATTTTGGCACCCATCTCTCTCGGTCATACTAGTGCCTAAAATCTGCTTTATAGGATAGCCATGATTAAACTTCTCAGTCCTAGGACTGTATCCCAAAACATTGTCATGCCTTATCTTATCATGCACTAAATCTTTACTCTTCCATAAATCTGAAGTCTAAGTGTTACCTCCTTACCTCAGACCAGAGCAGCATCCTCTCCTTCTGGCTTTCCTACATCCATCAGTCCTAATTCACAAGCTTTTCTTATTCTCCACCTCCAAAATTCAAGCTGGACTCCAATCCCCTGGAATACTTCCCGCTGGCCAGCACATCCCCCTGCCTGTGTCAGCAGACTGTGGCACCATAAAGACTCAAAGCCAACATCTCCCAGCAGGAGCAGATCTTTCACATTCGAAGGACCAGCACCCCTCTCCTACCAGTCCTTGCTTCTAGATGCAGCTGGCCCATGAGATCTGTGATACACCCCAGCCTGCCCCAACAAAAGTATTTATACAGATGTGGTCCTCCCCCTCCTCAGCTATGCTGGAGTGCCACCTCCTTTGCCATCATTTTCCGGGTGACATACAAAATAGAAGAATATGGGAAGTCTGGGTGCTGTGCTAGCTAATGAATTGAGGTCACAACCTAAAAGTAAAACTGGGCCTGCCATCCTATAGAAACTCCTACAGATAATTTTGGAAATCTACTTATTCCCGAGGGCATCAGGATATAGCCCTGAACCTATGGAAGTGCTGTAGCTCCAGATATTATTAGGAGAAGCACAGTGAGAACCAGGTTATAGGGATGAGCACAAAAAAAGACTGCTCCCCAAAGTCTGCATATGTATCCTATATGAAAGATCTTAGTGAGTCTTAACAATGTGGTAAGTTGAAAGACTTTGTGCTGTTTCTGCTAATGGCAGCATACCCAAGGCTCTGTCCGATTTGCTGCATTTCTTAAGTCAGCTGTTTAAATGAGAGCAGATTTAATTGAAATTCTCAGAAAACGAATTCATTAAAGAGCAAATGTTAGCTTTTAGAAAAGGTAAACAATATTTTAATCTTGTCAGATGTTAACACCTGCTTTAATGTAAAAACTCCACTTACTACTGACAGGGGTCCTACAATAAGTAAAACTTGGAAAGTAGAATCTGGAACACCTTATCATCAACACTGTACAGCTTCTGCTATGAGCAGCCATTCATATGGATTCAGTAAGCTTTAAGCAAATAGAATTCAGCAAATGTTTAGATTATAGCGTTGCAGAGATCAAGTTTAAAAGGATTTCTAATTAGCCTTAGTTAACAAACTGTGTTAGCACTAATTCCATCAGCCAAATTCCTTCATTCCTATTAACAGCTCGCAGAATGAAAAATCAGGCTTTTTTCCATCTCTTTCCATCATTCAATTCAGACAAAGCAAAACGCTTACTGTGGCAGGGCTGCAAAATGCTGAAGGCCGTCAATGGAAAAGGAACATGAGTTAGCTGAAATTTGGCCATATTCCCAACATATTGAGCTGCCTGTGCCGGTGTTTTCTGATCATGCCATCCATAATGTTATTTTGCATGTAGTGAATTTTAAGAGAGGTACTAGGCAATGTTTGAAAATAATATGGAGAGATTTAAAACAAGCAGCTGAGCTCAGCAGTTCAGCCCCATGCGCTGGCTGTGGTGTCTAAAACCTCATCCCCCTCTACATAGCTGTTTTCTGAGGACACAAACATCGTGAAGTCATTGTGACTGTCATCAGGTGTGAGAAAGTAAGACAGTGAGAAAAATGAAAGGAAGCAGAATTTCTTGGCTTTCTTTAAAATATGTTAAATGCCAACAGAAAACTTCTTCTGGTGACCACGTCTGCTTCTCTTTGCCTTGAATTATCTTTTCTTCATCTCAGAAACTCCTATGATGACTAAGCCTTGAAAATTTAAAGAAAGCATTGATGAATTAGTTATTTTTGCTGCAAACTCCCATCAGCAAACCTTGAGTGCCATTACTACCAGTGTGTATCAATGAAGTGCAACTTGTTTGGTTTCCTCTTGTACAAAAGTCTGACAGTTGCAAGATTTAATTTGAACTGGTTTTGGATTTTTGCAACACCAACTATTGCTTTCCAGGACAGAAAATTAATGAACTGAAATTGAAAGGCCGTCTCCTGGTCTAATGATGTTTAGAAAACACTAGAATGACAGAGCTATGCCACCAAGAAGTGTGAGAGTTTGGATGTAATAAAAGGCTACTCTGAAACTGAATCACTCCTAGGGTAGTTTTCATTTCAGAGGTGATGGAATTGTATTTCAGAGATCATAACATAGCTTTTGCACAAAAGGTTCAAGCAGCACTTCGTGTTCCTTTTTAGAGCTTAGTACTTGGGTTTCCAACCTGGTGCAAATATACTGCTGTTATTTTGGGGCAGTAAGTTAGCTGTGGGAAAAGCTGATCAGTTCTGAAGCAAGGAAAATTCTGACTACTGAAGGTCAACACTTACCTCATTCAGACCTTTCCATCAGAGTGAGTAATTCTAGCTGCTTCAGACAGCAGGCTGAGGCCCAGATCTGTAGACAGTTAGCTCCCCAGGTACGTTGAACCATCTGAGCTTGTGTACCTGGCTCACATACCTTTGGCCACACATCCTGGTTCAGAGGAGTTATACTCACATCTAATTAGAGGGCTGTCTAATAGGACAAAACAGGGTAGTCTGAGCTGTCTTACACTTCTTTTCTGCCCAAAATGAGTAGATTAGCAACATGTAGTAGATGCGATTGGCAGAACTTCTCCTCCAGTGGTTCTATTAGATTTTAATGAAACATTAGTAAGTCAATCATGTACTAGGATGCTGTTCAAATCAGAGACTTGGAGACCTTTACTGCCAAACACAGCAGAGTTCCCTGCAGAAAGCTCTATCCTTTTTGTTTTTCAGAAATATGGCAAAATGATGGAAAGCCTCACAGTGCCATAAACCAAATTCTTTGAGTGTTCATGGAAAAGAACTCCTGATAATGCAGTTTGGCCTTTGGGAGGCATTCCTCAAAGCTGCGTTTATGCCATCATCAGTATTTCATCAATTAGCCAGGAACACTGTGTTTTTCTGAAAGAATGAGTACTTTACTAGTCCTGATTTTATCTATGGAGGGGTTGTGAAGGCCTGGGGAGAACCAAGGAGGAACAGAGCTCAGAAACCTGGGGCACACTGAATTGGTGCTGCTGCGCACAGACAAGAAGTCCGTGCAGCTGAAAGTGTGACGAAGGGCGAGCTGGCATTAAATGCAGGCATTTGAAGCTGGGAAAAAGTAATTCCAGTCCTCTCCATGCAAATACACTGCTGGTGGGGCATGGCAATATTACCATTAGGGCCTGCACTATGTGTTTCATGTCTTTTTAAACTGAGGTACTTTGACCTGCTTTAACCCATTTGTTTGCCAATCCTCCCATGCTGGGCTCCACTTATATATTTGGAATTTAAAGAATTGTTGAAGGCGGGAAACATTATGCACTGACTTTCATCCATTTGATATTCTCGAGTCAGTAGGGAAATAGCATGTTCTAATCGAGTTTTGAAAGGCTCCTGACCTAGAGGGAAGCCTGGAAATCATTTGCATTAGGCTTTTTAAAAGAACAGCTAATCAGTCTGATAAGGATCAAGCTGGGGATGTCTTGCCCAGCTGCTTTCTAGGATATTTATGAGGATTTGATGTTGGGTGCTTCAAAAAGCCTGTGTTTCCTAGGTTTTTGTTGCTTTGTTTTTGGTGGGTTTTTTTTTTTCCCAAGGAATGTAAAACACTTCTGTACAGTAGTATGTCTAAAATTTAATTTGAAGGAAAAAAAGATAGAATAAGACAATACAAAGCTAGTTGTAATGTTAAATATCTGTATTTTTTCAGTGTGGTTCTGTATGTATTTGTAAAACTGGAGGTGCAAAGCTCAGGCTAGATTCTTGACAGCAGTGTTCTAAATAGTGGAAGAGCAAGGTTTATTCTAAATAGTGGAAGAGCAAGGTTGCTCTCTAAACTAACAGATGCTCGGTACTTTGTATCTATGAGAAGAAAAGCACAAGCATACATATGCAAACATCAGTGTGGGAAACCACAGCCTTTTCTAGGTAGAATAGATAACTAGGTTCCTGCATGGAAGAGAATGTGTGTGTTATAAAGTTATCCCCTGTGCTATCCCTTCAGCTGTACTTCAGAGGAAGTCTACACACCTGGACCAGAAACAGTGGGATGAGAGTGTACATACTGAACCCTGAAACTGTAATGTTTCCTATATGATTATTTGATTGTTTCAGACTTACACTCATGGCCTAGAACTGTGGAAAACACTCATGATTATTACAGTATGCCCAATCTGGTGAAAGGCAAGCTTGTGAGCTGAGGGAGTCTGCGGTAGGTACCTCCATTATTGGTGAGGTGGTAGTAAATGTTAATTCTGGATTAATACAGATGTGCACGTTTTACAGTTTGAAACTCAACTCACCGTACTGGTGAACAAGTTCCTGCTGTCACAGATCTGCTCAGCTGTATGCTGCTGCCTCGGGCACTCTCTTATATCCCGCAAAAAGCCGTTTTTGTAAGGATGGCTCACTAACGATTGACATGCTTTGCATTTGTGAAGTGCAAAACCAGACACTGTTCATTTGGCCCTTTTCAAGAACAAAGTTGTAACTAATCTTATACAAATCAACCGGATTCCTGCTGCTCTGGGGCAGTGAAAGTCTGTTTTCTCTCAACTTCCCAGTAGCTTCCCAATTTATGCATTTCCAGTGGTTGCTCTTCTTACTCTCTGCAGTAGTGGGTTTGGGCTGCAGTTTGCTGGTATAGTGATGTGGGCTTATGGCATGATAATAGTCTTCAGGGTGGCATCAGCAAGCTGGCAATAATGCTGGAAGCAGGAGTAGCTGTGAGAGCACCAGGACTCATGTCCACTCCGGGAATGTTGTTTGAGATGGTGGTTTAACTCCTCCAGCAGAAGAAGCCTCCCATTGGCACAGGAGTCTCCATGTGGGCAGTCACACTGGCAGAAGGCTGTAATTCTAGTTTAGACAAGAGAGCATGTAGGGGAAGCTCTGGCAGCCAATCCTTCTGATTTCCAAGAATCCCAAAGAACCCGGTGGTTTAGAGACCATGCGAAGTACACCATGACAGGACCACTGCAGAATGAGCCTGTAGAAGTGCTGCAGTGCAGTACCAGTCTCCAGCCTGCTGGGTGCTGCTAGGGGAGGGACACCACAGCCCAGCCTGGGCCATACATCTTTCGGAGATCAGGCAATGTGTTGATCCCATTACCAAGTCAGAGACCACTGGGTTTTTGGGGTTTGGACTTCTGAACAGGAATCAATGCAGCTTGATAGAATCATAGAGTCACAGAATGGTTTGAGTTGGAAAGGACCTTAAAATCATCCAGTTCCAACCCCCTGCCATGGGCAGGGACACTTCACACTAGGCCATGATGCCCAAGGCTCTGTCCAACCTGGCCTTGAACACTGCCAGGGATGGAGCATTTACCACTTCTCTGGGCAACCTGTTCCAGAGCCTCACCACCCTCACAGTAAAGAGCTTCTTCCTTATATCCAACCTGAACTTCCCGTTCAAGTCTGAGCTCATTATCACTGATGCAACTCCCGTCTCCTTCAGAGAAGGAAACTGCCCTGCAGGGATCTCTTCACAGTGACCTTGGCCTCACTCCATAGCTGGATGATTTACATCCTCCAGCACCTCTTCCTCTGCCTGGTGTTCGCAGCAGCATATGGAGCCCTCCACCATATCTGGAGCTGGTGCCCCTCTGCGGCAACAGCTGCCTTCGGCCCTGCTGCTTTGCCTTGCCACCTGTTGGTGGATGGACGCTCACAGGCGGCTCGAGCCCAAGGAGATTAGACCCATTCGTATCTGAGGGGCTGAACTGTTCAACCAGCTCCTCCATGGGCCCTTGTCCCCCCCAAAGCAAGCGCGTTGGAGCAGCTGCTGTCCGTCTGGCTGCCCGGGCCTCCTGGTCAGCTGTTTGGTGTCACCCATCAATCTTCCATCTCTCTTGCAAATCTCTGGTGATCGAGTTTCACATTGCCGGGACTCCGGCCATGAAGCCCCTTTCACTGGTATAATTAGTAATTAGAGGAAAAATGTTAGCAAACTCCTCTTGGCATAAACAGACACTCAATCCCCATCTGTCAGGTCAGGAAATTCACATCAGGGTGAAAGCCCAACACAGATTTTGCTATCTGAGGTGAGTGACCGCACACACTCTGCACGGCTCAGTTTAGCTGGCCCCATGACAACGAGCGAGAGCTATTTATAGGGGACCACTTTGATGATAAACAATTTTCAGTGTTTTGAAAAGTCATCTTGTCTTTCCCGCTAGGAGTCCCCATAGACTTCAAAAGAAATGGGGTTTCTCAGTGATGGATGCACTGCAACCCTCAGTGAGGAGGCAAGGAAGGTCCTTCATGGCTGGAGTTCTAGTCCATGGTCTTTCACAGAGCTGTGCTGCTGAGGTAACACTGTTCGGTGGGGTCATCCTATGATTCAAGCACAACAGGTATGGCAGACTGGGGACTCGACTTCTTCACTACAGCAAACATATGCGTGATGATATGCAGTGGGCAAAGATGCAGACAGGCTGGTTCAGACTGGAAACAAAGTTCCACATGTTTAATGTGGAGCACAGCTAATGGCTGGGGATGATTAGCAAGCATTGTAGCGAATGCCCTTCTCTGGAAAGCTTGAAGATAACCTAATTTAGAGGAGTCCTATACCTTGTATTATGCAGGAGGCTGGAGCAGGAGATGGCTTCTTCTGGATTTATCATCTGTAATGGAAGCAAACGATGCCAACCAGCCCTGCCTAATGCCTACATGGGCTCCATGCATTGCTGTTCCCTGCAGCATATCCTCTGCTCTTGTTTGGCTCATCTTAAGAACTATTTTTTCCCCTTCTGCAGAGAGGAAATTCATATATGACTGGGGATCAAACCTCTGCTCCTTCCATAATTATCTGAGGGAAAGCAAGAGGTTGCAATGCTGGGCAAGAGCTCAGCAGTGGTTAAGATCAGAAAACCTCTTATGGGGTTTTTGTTTCTTTTATATGTGTTGGTGCAACCAAAGCAAAGATAACCAAGCCAAGTCTGTGGCTGCGTTCCATGCCTGGAGTTGAGCAGACTATAAATACAAAACCCCAGCAGCACAACCAAGGCAATTCTTATGTGCCCACAGTTTTATGTTGCTCTGTAATCCAGTCCTGCCTGGTCTCTCCAGCAGGAAAACAATCTCTTTCCAGGTTTCTGAGGTAAAGTAGACGTAGCTGCACATGGTTGTTTCAGGTATGGGCAGGGGAGCTGGGCTCGCTTGGGCCACGCTCTAAATGGGAACTGGAAAATATGATTCTGTTTATATGATCCATGGTACTTTAAAAGTAACCTTTAACTTCAGAGTACCCAGGCCAATGGGTGAGGCTTACTGGGTAGGCTTAAAGAGACCTATCTCTAAGGAGTTTGAGAGGGATAGGATAAGCCACAGCTGCTTAAAAAGTGGGAAAAGTTGTTTCTAGAGGAGGGGAGAACCCCTGAAAGCTATATGAGACATTTCTTGTCATGGGCTTTCTCTTTCCAGGGTGTGTAGCTGAAGAAGGGTGCAGACAATCTTTTTTTTTGTTGGAACCATTTCCAGATATGCTGAACACTCTGTCTCAGGGTACTAGAAATCAAACCGGACATTGAGCTCACTGCTAGAGAGAAAATAGAAGTTAATACAAAATCAATCATCAGAAAACCGGAGTTAAACTCTTACAGTAGAATAACCTTAAACTTTTGCCCTGATGCATGCCTCACAATGCTGAACTTATTTTAAACAACTTAAAAGACTTTGATCTCAACAGCTTAATAGAATTCTCTTGGAATATTTTTGTGAGTTTATGTTGCAGGCCTCAAAGAGGCAAGGTGAACCTGAGGAAAAATAAGCCAGTTGTGTAGGTTCACACTGACATCCTCAACTCCACAACTGATAACTTAAGATTGCTTTCAGCAGCCCCTCTTTTGAGCTAACTAGAATCACTGGTAATATTATAAAATATTATAAAAAGAGGTTTGCTACTTGATAGGTGTATGAGCATGAAAAAGAGATGAAGTCATACAATTCATACTACCACATACTATTGGCTTTCAGAGAGATTCCATGTCAGGGGAGGAGTGGGGAGATGCGGACTCCGTTCTGATGGGGACTGTGATCAAAGGGGATGCCTTCTGCCAGCTCCAAACAAGCTGTGATCCTTGTGTCCCATCTCTATTCCCTGGTCATTGGTGTGGTTCTCTCTTTCCCACATCCATAGATACATGTTGTAGTTCAATACCTTCTCCCCATCCGTGCCCCAGTTTCTTGGCTCAGTTTGTCCCTGACTCCCTTCTCTGATTTGTGTCACCAGCATTGACTAGCTCCCTGATCAGCATTTCTCTGCTCTGAGTTCACAATGATTTCTCCCTACCTGTGTTTCTCACAATCCCTGTTGCTCTAAACCATTCCAGCTTCTCAGACTCTTCATTCACCCTTCGTGTTCATCATGTTTTCTGCCTTCTGTACTACCTGCTCCCTCTCCAGCCTCTGTGTTTATCTAGACCAGCTCCTTTACCTTGAACACAACTCCTACTAGAACTGATCCCTCTCCTGCCGCACTTCTTCATCTGATGGGTTTCCATTATAGCTTGTAGCTCCAGCCTTCTCCCCAGGCTGAGTCTTTCCTCCTCAGATTTCTCCTCTGGTAGCCTTCCCTTTTCCTCAGATTGCTTCCCCAGTGATTATCCAAACAACCCCTTGTTGTGCAAAGCATGCACAAAATCCTTGGTGACTTCACCTGCACAGCTCTGACCTGCACATATCAAAATGTGCCCCTTCCAACTTCACCAAGCTGTGATAGTTTTCACAAGAAGAGAAAGAGGAGCACTCCAGACTCAAAAGCCATTCCTTCTGATTGGACCACATTTTCCTTTTGAATGTTAGTACCACTACAGCTTCTAAAATAAATATATTTATCAGAATGTGCTCAATATGGGAGGGAAAAAAAGTTCATACTTAATCTTTCAGGTTTTTAAGTTGGTTTTTCCAAACAAGTGTCTTATTATGAATATGACAATGACCGGAGCAGGCTAGGGACAGAAGGGGAGAAGAGAAGCCAAAGTGAGTGGAGGCTTGAAAAGGAAGAAATCTATGACAGAGGTGCCTGTCTTCTTTTCTTTATCAGTGGTTGCAGTAGGTCTTTAACAACATATGGTTGTTATGGTACTCTCTTTATGCCTCTGCTTGTCTTGTTTCCTTCTACTTCATTCAATCCCTTCTCTAATTCCTTGTCCCCAACATTTTTATCCTTCAATTCTGTACCTGTGTCATCTCTTACTCTATATCTTTATACTCTCTTTGCACTTCATTTTGTTTTCCTTTCCCACTCTACCTCTTAATTATCTTCTAAATCTCTTCTCTTGGCTCCTTTTCCCTCATGTCATAATTTTCTCTCCCCTCCCACCCCTCCCCTTGATGTGCTTCATGGAATAACTCTGTCTATGAAAAAAAAATCCCAAACCAGCCAAGAACAATATCTATAAGGCCAGATGTCTGGACATCAGCATTCATTTGTGCTCTTATTTTTGGTCATACACAAAATGTGCCCAGCTGTTGCACTAAGCTCTTTAAGCAATCAACAAATCCCTGCTCTGGCTGCCCTGAATATATATATGCATGCATAGAACTCCATCTGGAATTGCTCATCTCCTCTCAGGTCCTCTTAAACTACCTTATACCTTCTGCTTGGAAAAAAAGGATTTTATAAAGACTATTTTGAGCAAATATGAATAAATACCATCATCTTACTTGGAAAACTTCAACCGACAATATGCTTTCCAGTGTGAAAGCAGGAGGTTTCCCCTTCATTGTTCTCTGTCCTCCCTATCCATCCCTCCCTTGCTTCATCCCCATCCATGCAGATATTCCCGCTGTGCTGCAGATCTGCTGCTGAGCGTGTCTGGTTTGTCTGTGTTTCACAGCCCCAGGCTGCTTAGTCCAGCACCTGTCCAACCACTTAGAGAGGATCCACATCTAATGGGGACTGAAGGGAGGCAGAGGCAGCTCTCTCCATTCAGCATGACACTGAGGGTTAATAGAAGGAAAATATTGATGTTTGATTGAATTACTCCTATAGGTTGGATCATATAACATGCCGAAGATCTAAACAATGATCCTGTGCTGGAGGAATGTGAGGTTCAGACTGATGAGATAAACCATTTGCTGGAATATCTCTCTGAGTTCACTAAATTGCTTCCCTTATTTAATTACAAATTAATTGAAAACACTCCTTGCCCAGCAGAACAATACTTAAAACCTGATTTGTTGATAGTATCCTAATCCTCCGTAATATTCCCGTAGACTGTCCCATGATTATGTCATCAGTTTTACACTATTTTAGACTTTGGCAAAACCTTTTATGCAGGACTCAACACTAGCAAGAGGAATAACTGGAGTCCTGGGGTACACAAAGCCTTATTAATCCCAGCCAGGATGATGCTGACATGAATAACCAAGTGGCACAATTGCAACTGAAGTTATTTGGTAGCAGAGACTATCAGAGCTCAGGATAGGAAGATGTAGCTCTGTTAGAGGAAAGAGGAGATGAGTATTCAGACAGGAAGCAAATGAAATTTGTGCAGGAAGAGGCTGAGTTATAGAATTTGTTGAATTTAAAGCACCTAGGGGGTCACGTGTCCGCTGCCTGTTGCATTTCCAGTCTTCAATCAGAGCAAGATTACTCACCTTGCTGCACTTTTCAGTGCATTGCACAATCTTTCTCTTCATATTCCAATGAAGGCAGTTTGCCTGAAGCAGACAGCTCCACTGTGTGGTAGAAAATCCTGGCTGACAAAGAATAAAATCAGAGTTTACTTTCAACCCCTAAGAAGCAAGTTGCTAACTTTTTAGCCAAATCATTGGCTTCTCAGTTTGGGCTGATGTCTGTATGTCTAATATGAAACGCTTTGTAAAAACAATCGCAATACAAATGCAGCAAATACTTAATAATACCAAATTCTTACAAAAGTTTGTCGGGTAGCTCACAAAGTATTCTTGTTCAGACAGCCCAGCACTAGAAATCTGAACCACTGTTCACTTTCCTTCACCCAGATAAAAGTTCCTTCTTTCCCTTCTACCCTATAGCTTACCCTTTTCCGGAAACACTTATCATAGAAACAACTTATACGGTATACAAATGCTGAGTGGTCTGGGCAATTTTGGACACCACAGTGGAGGAAAGACAAATCTGGATTTGTCAAAGCACCTTCCCTAGCTTCACTGTGGACAGGATGCAGGGAAGACGGGATGCTTCATGCAGGTTGGCTCTGGCTATTCTGAGCCAAAGGGAAAAAGTTGAAATCTAATGGGCATGTGGTACAAATACCACTTGGGACATGTTTGTTTTAGATCTGGAAGGATAAGACTGCATGTGCTGAGATTTTTCATATAACTAGGGATTTCACCATAGAGGAACTGGAAGGTACTGCCCAAAGCTCTATGTTTGGTTGGGTTATTGAGTTGGGTTCCTGGGAAAATAGGATGGTAAATGTAGCCTGGGGTGCTATGTAAGCAAGCAGCTCTACATTTGATCGGCTTCAGCAAATTTCAAACTGGTAAAATCCATCCTAGATGTATCTGAGTGTTCTGGTAGTGGGTCCAGGACTCATCTGGGTCCACACTTACATGGACATGTGAATCTTCACTGACCCAAGGAAGTGAAAGGCTGGAGCAGCTCATCAGAACTGACCATCATATGAGAAAAATAGAAGGAACAGGGTTTCTGCTAGTTCTACCCTGCCAAGGGAATGCAGGGACCTCCTTTATCTTTGATGGAGAGGGTTGTGTATGTGTGGTGGGCACACACAGTTACCTCCTCTATAATTCTAACTACTCAATATCCCTGTGCATTAACAGCATCACAGTATTTGCACTTGTCCCCATCAGGCAGAGAGGTTTTAATAGTGCCTATTCCTGAAGAAGACTGCTTAGTGCAACTAAAGTTGATTCAGCACCCCAAAACCCGCCTGAAGTAAACATCACTGTGGGCTATGTACCCAAGAACTACGGAACATGAGCCTAGGATTGCAGAAAATGCCCACGCGTTTGGAAAATCAGGTAACAGAAGTATTAATGTATTGATGGATATAGTGAATAAAAAACTCTATCAATTAATATAGCTAATGGTCTTAAAGACTTCAGGATACCGGTGGTACAATTTGGTGTGTTTGCAGTTTACTTGGGGTTTTCAAGACAAGGAAAACCCAGCAGAGGTTCCAGCCAGTGGCTATGGATCAATGAAAAAGTACAGGGACAAATGACTGAGGACGTTTAAAGATCATTTTGCACATCCGAACATGAAAGTTGGGGCTGTTCAGCCTGGAGAAGAGAAGCTGCGTGGAGACATCAGAGCAGCTCCCAGTATCTGAAGGGGGCTACAAGGATGCTGGAGAGGGACTCTTCATCAGGGACTGTAGCGATAGGACAAGGGGTGATGGGTTCAAGTTTAAACAGGGCAAGTTCAGGTTAGCTATAAGGAAGTTCTTTACTGTGAGGGTGGTGAAGCGCTGGCACAGGTTGCCCAAAGAAGTGGTAAATGCTCCGTTCCTGGCAGTGTTCAAGGCCAGGCTGGGCAGCGTCTTGGGCAACATGGTCTGATGTGAGGTGTCCCTGCCCATTGCAGGGGGTTAGAACTGGATGATCTTAAGGTTCTTTGCAACCCAAACCGTTCCTTGATTCTGATTCTATTAATGGCTCGATACTTGCATCACCACCTATGTTTTTCTTAAAGTCAATTTACAACTTTCCTAATATCATCCTCCTAGGGCTAAAGTAGTCCCTTTCTTACCATTTTGACATGGTTGGAGCCACTTCAACAAAAATCAGGAAGATTCATTTCTCTTTAATTACAGTGAGAGCTGGGGAAGGAAGGGAGCAAGAGACCAAAAACTCATAAACTAGTTAGGGCAGAGAGGGAGGAAAATGTTCACAAACTGCTGACAAGATTAATATGCAGTTGATGGGAAGCGCTTTCACACCAGGGTGCCAACAAATAAACACAATTCAAAAATACCATCCCTGCTGCAGTGGATAAGGGTGGATTCCCAGCAACAGAGAGGGAGGGAGGAAAGAACAGGGAGACATTTAGAGGGGGCAGGAGACCTGTTTGCTCTGTGAAGCTTCGTGCCCAGAATTCCTCCGGCGGAATCTGATAGCTGGGGGCTTGCTGGGCCAGAGGGTTACTGCTTTCCACATTAAAACACAACAGGGAGAGGAGGGGAGGCTGAGGACTGTGTGTGAAAACCTGAAGATCAAGCCTGGGCGCAGCTGCTGAGGGCCTGGGAGCTTCACCCTCTGCAAGTGCTGAGCTACCTTCCCAATGCTGCAGTGTTGGCATGAGCTGGGGAGGAACAACAGGGTGGATGAGTCCTCTCCCTGTGTAACACACAGGGGGAGGTTGAAGCTGGTTTAAACAATGGGGAAAAATGTCTTGCTAATGCATGTTACCTTAAAAGAAATAAAGAAACAAACTGGGGGTGGATAAGTTGGGGGGGGGCAGGCACTTCTGCGCGCGGAACAGTGTGCTGCCAGGTGAACAGTTTATACAACACACACACCCCCAAATGGAGAACCTGATTGTTTTTCCCTTTCACCTTTTCTGCCTTTGTTCTTGGCTTCCCCTGTCTCTACATAGCACTCTTGTCTCTCTTCCATACTGCCATATTCCAGTACTGAGAGAAATGCTGCCATTCCACTGTCTGTTACCCGATTCAAATACAATTTAGATAGTATTTCAGCTAAGCTGGAATGTAATTGCCAGGCCTGGCAATCGAACAGCGCTGGATTATGTGTCTATATATATCATCAGAGGAGGTTTAATGGAATTGCTCACTAATGAAATCTTAAAGTTAAGACTTCACATCCCTCCAGGGAAATGTGACATTAAGAGCCCTCTGCCTCTGTTATGACTGAGAATTGTTACTGTGACTTTACTGTAAATAAAATGATGAAAAGCCATTGCTGAAGCAAGTGGGAATGCCACCAGTTACTTCAAAAAAGAGCTTTTAATCCCCATACTCATCTTCTTATGTTTGAAAGCACAAACATCTCTGTTCTGTCTGTCAGCTCTTCACTCTTGCAGTCCTACAGCCTCTGTTCTGTGCTGCTTATTTCCCCCTACCTGTGCCAGCCCTGAAGTTCCCTGCTCCAGACCTACTTCCCACTCTCTTCCAGCCTTCAGCCATACAGTGTCTAGTGCAGGCTTCGCACACAGCAAACTATACAATGGTTTTCAGATGCACATAATTGGGGGTTATGAAGGATGACAATGGCCCTTTGCCTGTTTGAAAGGGAGTGTTTAAATCTGGGCTTCCAAGGGAAAAGGCACTGGAATATCTCCATGAAGCTGCACTTCACCTGTGCCTCTAAGCCACTACTGGATAAGGAAGGATGGTTTTACTTGGGCTGATCCGATTGGTCTTGTAACCTTTTGGTTCCCACAGGAGCATGACAGCTCTGCCTGTGTAACAGCTCGTGCCTTGCCGCTGACCTCCAGGGCCAAGGGCATTGTGCTGATCCGTGGATGGCAGTAATAGTTGTGTTGACAGATGCATTTCACCAGCTGTACAGCCACTTGCTTGGTGGGACTTGGAGGTAACCCTTCCTGTGCCACCTGACACTGATGGCTCAGATATAACTTGCATGAGATGGATCATCGACAGCCCCTTTGCCCTCCACCAAGTATAAATCTCTCCAAAATAAATTGCCTCATCATTTCAAGGAAGAAATATGCAAGTTCTAAATACCAGGCTCTCCCTATGCCGGCTTATTCCCCTCAGCATAGTCTGTCCAGCTTTATGCCCCTTACCTTTTCCCTCTGTTTCCTTCCTCTCAGATCCCTGCTTGATAGTTAAAACATTCATTTAGACCTTGCAATCTTTCTTTTGTTCTGTGCCCTGTCACTAAGACCAAGTCCTCTCCTGATGACAAGACTGGCTCAACTTCTGCCAGGAGGATCTTGGCTGATTGTTGTTGATGAACCTCCTCCTTGCTCCTCTTCGCTCCTCTTCCTGTTTCTCCAGTTCCTTTCTCTGTTCTTTTTCACCTGTCCACCTCTTTCTCCCTCACCCTGTGGTGCCCAGTCCTTGTGCTGAATGACATCACTGGTTGCATCAGTGATGTTTTGAGCTGACTGCAGATTTCTTTTTGCTTTCATCCTCTTTAGGGCTTGCCTAATGCCCTTACTCACCCACTCAGCTGCTCTTACAGCACATTTTCTGTGAAGCATTGCCTTCTTATATTTCTCTCTCCAAGTTTCTTTCAATTAATTTCTATTTCTTCCTTACTTGTCTCTTAGCCCTTTTAGGATCTTGATGGGGTCTCCTTCCCTAATAGCTTCCCTAGCATCTTGCTCACACCTACTCTGCCACATTTGGCTTTGACATGGTTTTTTGCCTTCTCTTCCTGTTCACTCCTTCATTGCCCAGATAAGTGTCTCTCCAAGCCTGTTCTCTGAGCCTCCCTTAGGACTTGTGTAGATGGCTCAGGGATGGAAAGCTCTTCACAGCTCTTCCACTCATGAAGCAGTGGCTGTTGTACCTACAGTGACTTGGGAACTAGCTGAGAACCACCAGAAGCACTGCTGCATGCTGCATTGCGGCCACAGATCAGGCCCAGCTTCCTCATCCCTTGGCTTCTAGGGAGACTCCTGAGACCGCATGAGAGCTGCACTTGAACCCAGACCTACTCATCCCACGTCCAGCTGATTTGTGTGAGTGAACAGGAAGATGACAGAGCCCCCAAAAAGGGCTTCAACCTTTTATCTACAAGTCTGACAGTCCCAAATTGCAATCCCATAGGATTACCATCAAAATAGACTGTAATTCTGCATCTGGAAAACACCAGCCTAGTGCCTTCTGGCATCTCTCATCCCTAGACCCTTTTCCTTTCCCTTCCCTTTCCTGTATTTTAAAGATTGAATATTCTGATGGAATTGAAAGCTCCTCCTTGGATAATAAAAGTGCTGTTGGAATCCACTCTGGTGTGGCGAGATATAAAAAGGCAAAAAAAATACACAACTGAGGAAAGAGAACAAAAGGTAAAATGCATAAGGTTTTGTATTTTAAGAACTGTAGCAATGCATATAGAATCAGACAGGTCAAAATGCTCTTTGGTTTTTTTGGTTTTTGTTGGGTTTTTTTACTTCTGCTTTTACCATTTTAATTCCATTTTAGATGCACGTTTTCATTCTTACTGTTTTCTGAACCCTTTTTTCCTTATACTTAATTTTCCACTGACTTCACTGAACTACTTTGGCTGCTCAGGGGCTTTTATGGAGTGAACCAGCACATCTTTGCCCAGATCCTAACAAATATATATTGGCCATGTGCCTAAAATCACCAGCACAGACTCTGTCAGCACTCACCACTCTTCCTGTCCTAATTATAAGTACAATCCACTACTTCATTTTTCACTGAGACTGCAACATTGCTTAACACCCATTTTGATAGAGGGTTTGTGAGGGGCTCAAGCTACCAGAATGATATAGGTCAGTACAGACACCCTCCCCTTGCCCCTCAACTTTATTAGATTAAGGAAAATCAATCTATCTCCAAAGCTACTCTAGCTTTACTGGTGCATATAACCTCTCCCTGCTCTGGATTTAAAGAAGTAGTGCACATCCCTCTATTTTTCTCTCTTAGACTCAGTCAGTTCATAAAGTTTAAGAAAAAAAGAGTCAAACAGAGATGAGAAATTTTCAGAGGCCTGTAATGGTACATGTTTCAACATACGTACAATACACTTTATTTTAGTGGACAGCAGTGAAGTGGTAAGTTCTGTCTGAATCTAAATATGATGCTCCAATATAATTTTGCTAATAACTTTTATATTTGGACATCCCTCGTTATCATGACTGCAGTGAATGGGTAGTAGAAAACGTTTTATTCTCTTCCCTTGCCATGAGGAAGTGCCAAATTTAGTTCGATTTTCTAAATGAATGCATCGCAAAGAGTATTATTTAAGAAAAAAAAAAAAAGCCAAAGTTTACCAAATAGGTGGGTTTTGCATTTAATTCTTAAAGACTGAACATTCACTTTAGTTTCACCAGGCAGCAGAAGTCTGCAGCCTGGCCTGGGTCCTGGCCAGGCTCCTGTTTCCCATGGTCAGAAGCCTCCCTCTATCGACCAACAATTTCACTGTTCAAGAGGACGAAGCTTTGGCTAGAAGCAAGAGCAGGAGCTGATCAACCAGGTATCTGAGACCTCTTGCAAAAGGGCTTTTGAATCAAAATCAAACAATGTAATAAACGTGTCTGCATAGATTTCAGTTGTTTCTACATTGACTTCTTTTTGTTAATTAAAGGCACACATAATGCTGTTGAAGGAGTTAGTCCAACAGGGATAGGAAATGAAATTCTGTTTGTTTATAAGGAATAAACTGTCTTCCTGACACTGTATCTCTGTTTCTAACCCTAGCGGAAAAAGTGAATTACTATGGCCGCATGTTTCTTTACCTGAAGGGCCTTCAAACAAGACCTGTGGAGAACTGAATCAGTCCAGTCTAGCATTCAGGATTGACTGCACAAACTTGGATACGCAAACATGGTTGTTATTTACAGTCACTCAGAGGGAGGAGAATTTTGCTGACCTGTGTTCAAGTGACTGTGTTTAAGTGCTTACAAACCGTGTAGATATGGCCCTCAGTGATATGGTTTAGTGGTGGTCTTAGAAGTCCTGGGGTAACGGTTGGGCTCAATGACCTTAAAAGTCTTTTCCCACCTAATTGATTCTGTGATTCTATGATTCTATGACCTGTTATTTTATAGTTATTTGGGAGAAGAACTCAGCATACAGTGATATGTATAAATAGCCATTTTGATGGCTCCAAGAATAAAAGGAAGAAAAAAATCAATTAAATTCAATAAATATATGCTCTGTATTTTTTATTTTTTCTTTCAAAGATGGGGAAATGATAAGTTTGCAAGATATTTACAAACCCCAATGGATTAGACAACAGATACACAAATTTGGGCTGGCAACTAAGCAGGACCCTTTCTCAAATGTGCGTTGGCCTGAGTCATTGTGGTGATGGAGCAGATCCTCACACAGCGTGAATCAACACGATGTCATTAGCTTCAGTGGAGCAGTGAAGAAGTACAACTGGATACCTAACTTGCCTGGGAGAAACCCTCAGAGTTCTGGGCTTTGTCATGTGTACTGACATGCTGATTTATTGTTAAAACTTAGGGGTACACATGAGAACTGGATGAGGCACTCTGCGTTGCTGTTTTGAGTTGCTTAGGAAGGCTGCAATGTGCACCCAGAGACTTACTTGAACAGCATTGCTCACAAGTGCAAGTGGGAAGCATGGAAAGGTAGAGAGTGAGCAAGCTGAGGGAAACAGGCAAGTTTGAATATATTTCTACACTCGCAAGGCTACAGCTGTGGGAATCATTTAAAAAGCACACTTTTTTGGGTAAATTATTTTTGAAACTCTGCAAAATTTGTCAAATCGTTTATTTGATGAGCATTATTTGACCAGCTGTACAGGGAGCCACGCTGGAGTGCTGTAATGAGTGCTTTGGAATGCAACCAGCGTTAATGTGCCTCTGATAGTTGGATAATTCTTTCACCCTGCTCATTTCTGTGGTTTGCCTGTAACTGTGGCCCCGCTTGATTGCTGTTATGATGTGAGCTTTGAATTCTCTCTCTCCTTTGGCCTTCTGCTTTTGGCAGTTCCCACAGAGCTGAGCCCTGATTAGAACCACAGCAGGTCATTCGATCTTCAGATGGCTATAAAAGGTCTGTGCAAGTGACCATCTTGCTTCTGTCCCAGATGGATGATCACGCATAGCGCACGTTGCCACACTCCTGGCATGACTTCAGCAAAACTGGCAAATTTTCCTTCCAGAGCTAAAGCATAACACAAGGTAGAAGGAGCAATTCCATTAAATGCCCCTTTAAACTGTCAAGTTTAGCAGGAACTTTAAAACAGAGCAGACTTTAAAGTGATGAGGGAGAAGTACCGTTCCCCTGCTTAAATCACAGCTGGGTTTGTTACCAGCAGGTGTGATATGAAGTCAGCATTTTCCTTGATGACTTTTTCCTTTGCCATTGTTTCAATCTGGCACTGCAGATCAGAGCCTCATTCCAGGTTTTTAAAGGGAACTGTTACTTTCCTGAAGGATTTTACTCCTTGTCTCCTTCTAAATGGGTTTTATTATTTTGTAATTTCTCAAAAATAGGTGAATTTGATAAAATCCAGATATTTGGAACCAAGGTGGAGAGTTCAGATAACAGGTTTTTACTGCAGAAAAAACAGACGTTTAAATACTCATGCTATTAAAAAGTCTACCGTCATGTGCTACTCTTTCTTTCATGGGGTTCTTCAGAATATTGATGCCCTGTTTTCAGGCACTTGCTCTGTTCAGGTGCAGGTGGCATTTCCATGTGAAACAGAGCCATATGAGCTATGCCGGATTAGCTTCCCAGCTTGGTGGGAAGCTTTGTACCTTGCTTTGTTCACAAGACATATGCTCTGGAACACAGGTTGTTAGGTGCTGGACACAATTGTTTCTTCAGCAATCTCAGCTTCTTACACCGTTCACAAGACAATGTTTGAAGAATTCATAGCATCACAGAATCATGGAATGGTTGGGGTTCTGAAGGACTTTAAAGCTCATCCAGTTCCAAACCCCTGCCATGGGCAGGGGTTCCTTCTACTAGACCAGGCTGCTCCAAGCCCTGTCCAACCTGGCCTTGAATGCTGTCAGGGATGGGACAACCACAGCTTCTCTGGGCAACCTCTGCCAGTGCCTCAGCACCCTCACACGGCAGAACTTCTGCCTAAGAGCTCATCTAAATCTCCCCTCTGTCAGGTTAAAGCCATTACCCCTTGTCCTGTCACTACAGGTACTTGTCAAAAGCCCTCTCCAGATTTCTTACACTCTGATGAGACTTGCAGGCAGAGAGTGAATTTTTCTGCTGCTTGCACAGCTGCTGTCTTCAGACACTGATGCTATCAAGGACTGAAATTCGTAACGCAGAAAATCTTCATGTAATTAAATGTCTCCTTTTTTGCTAAGTGTAAGTATCATCTGGGGATGTCTGGTGCAGGAACAGTACTATTTATTGCTCCACTATTTGTATTCATTATTTTAATAGCATTCAAATGGTGGATTTCAAGCCAGAAGCCTGAAGTTTCATTCCCAGCTTTAAGATCAGCTCATTGAGACTACTTTGGACTCAGTCAGTTTGTGGTTAAGTGTCCCAGTAGGAAAGAAATATTACTTTGCTGTTCTGTCATGCTGTCCTTTAAGATATCTCAATACACTCTACATTTGCTCTCATAATTCTGATCTGTAGTTGGAAAATGTTAATAGCAAATGGCTTATGTGTTTGATGTAGCCCAGTTAGGTTCCCTCACAAAGCTGGTTTTTTAAATACTTTTTTAAAAGACAATTCTTTAAAAATAGAATGTAATTCTTTAAAAATACAGGTTAGACATAAGGAAGAAGTTCTTTACTGTGAGGGAGGTGCTGGCACAGGTTGCCCAGAGAAGTGGTAAATGCTCCATCCCTGGCAGGGTTCGAGGCCAGGTTGGACAGAGCCTTGGGTGACATGGGCTAGTGTGAGGCATCTCTTCCCATTGCAGGGGATTGGAACTGGATGGTCTTAAGGTCCTTTCCAGCCCAAACCATTCAATGATTCTATGATTCTATATGGAATGGAATCAAATACTACAATGTACGGCTTCTTGGAAGTGTAATTTTCATTTTGGTTGTTTTGATTGATCAGCTGATATGAGCATACTTCCAAACAAAATTTTTCCACTTTGAAAAAAAATCACAGTAGAATTTGTTGAGAAGAATGATCAGCTAAGGAAATGTGGTTCACAAGGTGCCACATATTGAAGCAATTCAACATTTGTAGAAACTCTGACTGCTCAGTTAATTTTATATGCAGATAGTTACCATTATCATTAAGTTTAGCACTTCAGCATGTCAGGATTGCTTATAAATATCAAGAGGTTCTTCTTCTTGCTATTGAATTAATTAGAATTTTTCAGATATATTTCATTTTTATATCAAAGCACCATATCTCAGCTCGATGCAAACATTTGTGCAGAAATGAAAAGCTAACTACTGGAATGTCCACACAAACACAAACCCAAATTCCTCTTTTATTAGTGTTCAATCACACTTACATTACAGAAAGCATATCACATACTTCTGGCAGGTGTCAGGGAACAGAGGCACATACTGCCAGGTGAGCAGAGGGCAAAGTAAGACATCTGTGTTGCAAAGCCAAAGGCCAGCCACAGAAATATCTTGGCAATAGCCTTCACCTGAGGGAATCAGATGTCTCTCATGGAATGCAAGTCCAGCAGTACAGCAAGTACAGGGTTTCATGTGATGAAGTACACCCAAATGTCTGCTGAGATGGCCAAAGATACTGCTTTACCCTGGCATTTCTGCCTTGGTCCTTTTCTGGAGACACCAGCTTTTTTAGCAGAAGAGCAAGGATAGGAAGTACCTCTATGTTCAGATGCTGCAGTTCACAGGCTGATGTTTCAGGTTGGTCCAAACGCTTCAAAGGCAGCTTGTGATGGGTAGTAGGAACAGACATAATGTCTGATCTTCCACTTCAGACAAATTCAGCAGAGTTCATCGTCTAATTAATAGCACCCAGTTCCCATCAGTAGGGTAGAATTGGACTCTGTCTGGCACACCAGAGTTATCTACCTTGCATGATATTCTGGGAGATCCTAATATTTCAACATTCACTTTTCTCCCCAAATCAAACCACAAAGATATAACCACCAGAAATAACAAATATTTATATACTTATTATATATATTGACCAAGCCAAAACCTTGATGCATACCCTCAAATTGATGAGGTTGGTTTGCTGAACTGATGTGGTTCATTCTGTGAAATATCAACCCATGTTATGCTGAATTCTCTCCTCTAAAGCACATCTCTGGGCTGATGCTCCTCTCTCACAGGTCTGAACGCAGATCAGTGGCTGGATTGTATGTGTCAGTCTGAGCCCAAGGTCAGTTTTGGGTTGGGAGAGAAATGCAGTGATACGAAGAAGAAGGTGACTCACAGGGAACTTGATTGACAGAACAGACACTTGTGAATTGAAAGAAGCAATGGTCTGATAAGGAAATGAAATTCAAAAATTTACCAGTCTGAGGTGGCAGAAGTTATAGATAACAAAGCCCTAAGGGAACAGTCATTCTTGCATCACCATTTGCTAAAGCAGCAGCTCCCAAATATCTCCCATTGCTTGTCTACGGATGTGCAAAATAATGGGACCAGCAGTATGGATTTTATTCAAAATATATCACTATCATCATTGTACTTACTACTTTGGAAGCCTCTGTGGTGGGAGAGGATCTCTCTATGCTGCTACACAAGGAACACAAGGTAGTCCCTTTCCAGGTAAAATCATGATGAAGACAAGGGGCTGAAGGGAGGAGAAGGGTCTTATCTGATGCAAAGACTTGTTACCTGGAAGTTGTATGTGCTTAGGCTTCTCTTTTTGTCCTTATACTCTGCTATGAAACAACATTCTGGATGAAATGTCAAATATATGAACTTTCCTATATATGCTCTAGTTAACATTAAACTTGATCATCAATCAGTCGCATGATCTGATCCCTGATGATGAGATATTTCAGGAGTGGATTTCCTGAGGTGCATTCTTGTTAGCATCAGCCATACCACTTACTGCTTATGCAGCAACTTGCACCCTGCTCAGATATTACCCCCAAAAATGTAAATGAACATATCTTCTCTTGCACAGAAGGAATGAGAATCCAAGGAGGCATGCCATAGACAGTATCAGAGATGGCGCAGAGAATGCATGGATGAAAGAAGTGATCCAGAACAGCGGGGAGAGGAGTGAAAGACAAGGAGTGAGCTGATCATATGGCTGAATGTTATTCCCCATTATGAGACTGCATGTGTGTGTGCCCCTCACATGATGTGGGATGTTGGCATTTTTGACTTGTGGTGGCTGTGCAACTGATCATATGACGGGAAAGGAGGAAAGGGAGAGTGGTTCTCCCATATGAGGCTATGTAGCTGGCCCCATGCTTTCCCTATTTAAAACTTCACCTTGGTTATCTGATAGGGAATGGAGAGTGGAATTTTGTGAAGCGGGGTAGCAAGGAAAGCTCTTGGAGAAGATACTGTAGGGAAACATCCTCTGGGAGGAAAGGTCAAGAGGCTGCTTATTTATTCAGATTTTGAAAACCTATTTATCCTGTGCTCAAGAACTCACTGTAAATCCAGAAAGCACAAACTGAATCCCAGACAACTTTTCTCATGTCTTCTTTATTTCTTCTAAACCAGAGGCTTTTGGTTTTCTCAGAACATGCCTGAGAGAGCTGGCATTCCTTATTTCAGAACTTGACAACAAAACCAGCTCCTGTGGTACTTTCAATGTTCTCACTATGGACAGAAAATCTGCTTGACACTGTAGGCCTTACTAAAACTGCTTCCGCCTCAGTTTACGTGAGGGGTCATTTTACCAGGCTGCTCTCTAAAGAAAGGAACAGTCTTTAGCTCACAAAGGCGCTTGCAAATCAGATTTCTGTTTTGATTACTTCTGTCACAGGATCTGATTTACTGCTGGACAGAGGCTCGATTGAGATCAGCGCAGATCAGTTCAGCTGTGTCCTGGTAAGCTCCCTCCTCCTCCCCTTACGCAACCCTTTAGGGCAAGTGTGACCTGCTTAGCATGACAGTGAGTCATCAGTTTGGCTCAAATGGTCTCCCCATACCTTTGAGATGGATGATTGAGATCCAATTGCAGGCCAATTGAAAACTTAACTAACTTCAGCAGGGCCAGTAAAGCAACTCCACTAAAACTGAAATGAATTAATCAGTGAAGCATCCCAGGACTCTATCAGGGATCATATACAAGTGTTCACTCCTGTATCAGTTTTCCACCCAGACACATTTATTTAAGTTGTGACTACCTGTCAGAAGGAAATAGTAGCAACGTTTCCTAAGGCATCCTCTGGTAAGGTTCTGGTTATTCTGGAATAATGTGTCTTTCTTCACAGAAGAGCCCCAAATGGAACTATTGTTCCTAAATGGAACTACGGCACCTTGATTTTGCAGACCATGTACCAGGAGTATGATACTAATAAAAAGACATCAGTCTCTGATGTTCAGAATTAGGAGCTTAGAGTAAGGCTACTGGGCATTTATACTTTTCTCTGAGTCAGTATGAAGGACTTATAAGAAAACTATGATCCTGTCTGTGAAAGAGGGGCAAATAATGCTTCTTCATTATGCATTTGTTATATATTTTATAGTTAGTATTCACCCTGCCACTCCACCTACTGATCATGATTGCTCCACAAGATGATGGATGTCCTACTACAGTCCTGCCCTTCACCATGCTCACTTTTGCCATTGTGTACTAGAAATGTGAAAGTCCTGTCTCAATTCTCTTCTCACTTGAGGTCATTTTACAGCATGAGGTTAGAATTGATTACATTTTCTGCTTAAATTAAAGAAAAGATAGGACTCTCTCCCACTACCTGGTGGGAATAGAAATGTGAAGTGAGTGTATAGTAGAAGATTAAAAGGTAGTAGCATGAAATGATCTTAAGAAAACATGGCTTTTATTTAGGCTCTGTCTCTCCTTTAGAAGCTTGGTCATAAGGTGAGAAAAGAAATAAAAATCTGACATTTTACAGGACAAATTCCTCTAATTATTTTCATATAGTTTAAAGTTTCACGTTATCTACAATAGCAACAGGGAATCCAGGCATTTGTCGTTTGAATAGTGGTGTGCAAACCTGAGCAATTATCGTTTACCTATTAGATGTACTGCTTACACAAGGAAGAGATAACTCTAGGGTAGGCACATATAACTGTGAATGAAAGCGCAGCTCAGCAAGCCCAGACCAAGCAGGCTGCATGTGTCTGGCTGGTTCCTCAGATTTAAACTAAACCTAAACTTAGCATTGCAATACAGTCAAGCTATTCCTCAGACTTCCTTTGAGGTGAGAGACTCAGATCTGTAAATTTTCTTTGGCCATCACTGATGCTTCAAGAGTTTCTTGAAGGGCTTCTTTATAGGAACATCTGGGTTGACTGTAGCAATTTCATCATCAGCTCTCTAGTGATATTTGCAAAGCTGGTTGAGTCCACAGCTCCAGAATGAGTCATGTAACAGAGTGCTGAGCTTGTCCTCTGTCAAAGCCTCCCATGTGTGACTGATACCCTTCTGCTAGCTCACACACCAGACCCCATTTCATGGCTTTTCCTCATCTTTCATGGTATAGTCACAACACACTATTCCTTTACTTGCATGGCAAAAATAACATCTGCAGAAGCTTTCCAACGTCCTGTGATTGATACAGCAGGGATTCTGTGTGGGTCTAACATGCGTGTGAGGATAGCACAAAAGAGTGCCTTCTCACAGCTTTCACAGCAGGTCATTTTGATTGACATATTTGTAGAGGCTACAGGGTGGATTGTAGATTCAGCTGGTATGTCAAACCAGATGGGAGAATTCCACTGAGTACACAATGAAATGAGGAGTGCAATTCTATGGCTTTCTTTGCTTTTAACAGATGGATGGGAAAAATACCTCTCCATAATCTCCCTTTTCTTTCTGAGAGCCATCTCTATTCCTCTCATCACTTTCCTCCCCCCTTCTCCTTACCCTGTATTCTACTTCTCAATTTGGTTATACCTTCAGCTTCTCCTATCTTCTGGCTTTCCCATGTAACCATCCTTTTTTCTGTCTTTCCCTTCTCTGGATCTTCTTTGCTCTTAGTATTCTATGACCAGGTGTTCCCATACAGAAGGAGCAGACAGTACATGATAAGACATGCAGCTCCAGAAGGGGCTAGTGAATTTTTCTATCCCAGTATGGAATGAAAAACAAAGATCAGGTCAGAGAATGAGTGAACCTTGTGGCATTAGAAGTCTAGCAGAGTTCTCTTGCTATTTTGGGAGCTTGTTGAGCTAGATGGAGTCGATAGGCCTTTTTTGCTTGTAATTGTATTCCTTTTGTCTTTTCTTTTCATGATTCAGTTAAGGAATCCAAAGATGTTTTCCTAGCTCAAAAGAAGCTTTAGTAAGTGTCAGAGACAAAAGAAGTCCCCCACATGCTGGGCTGGTACAAGTAGTTACCCTAAAATATAGCTTTCCAAAGAGCAAAACCTATCATTAAGGTTATGTTTGGACTTTTATTATAATCTCCCATTTCAATGCATGGTCTCAGCTCTAGAGGTAACATTTTTTAGAACATTTCACCACAATCCTGTTGTATGTTTCTTGGTTATGCAAGTGAAAAAGTTTCCCATTGTAGGATGTGTTTTGATACTTTTTCCTCAAGAACACTAAAAAAACAATTAAAATAAAATAGAGGAATTTTGAAATGTGAAATTAATCCTAAATCATGCTTCAAACAATTTTCTGCAGCAATTATAATGCTTTAAAACTTAGCCTTCTACTTACTGGCTGCACTTCCTTTCCCCAGCATCATGTAACTGTGTATAAAGAAGGTAGCTGAAGGAAGCATTAAACGCATCCTTTTTCACAGAGCTACACAGGGCTTTTACCAGAAGCACCAACATTGCTGGAGGGCTGTTAGTGTTGCCAGAAAACTTGGATAACTTCAAACTTGGATACACCTAAATGTCATATTGCAGTCCTTTGAGCCATGCTTTGGAGTTTCACCCTGGACCTGTAGAAGAGAGGCTGTGCATAAATACAGGAGAACACACCATCTACAGGCCATTAAATGCAGCAAAAGTGAAAGGGGAAAAAAAGGGGTGTTCAAAAAACCCTCACCCTTAGGGCCAAGGTTGTTCAAAATGTGAGATTTTCTTGGCTACAGACTAAACAGAAGGACCTTGTTTACATTATTTTTGGCAGGTGTATGGTAGAGCTGACTCCAAATCTCCTGGGAGAAATAAAATGCACAAAGACCTGCTTTTCTCTCATGATCCTAAAGGGCCAGCCTCAGATCAGGAAGGAGTTAAAGAAGCTGGCTCCTCTGGGCTGCTGAAATGCACTTGCTACCTACCTGTCTTGGACTCCTCTCAAACTCATCCCTGCTGTAGCACCAGTGGGGGGTGCCCAGCATCACATCCTGCCTTGCTTTTATCCGTGACTATTTCAAGGTCTCCTTTCAGCCACTGTCCAAATCTATGTGTCCATCCTGTGTTTCTTCTCAAATACTGACCAAGGTCCTGAGGGGAGAGAAACCAATGGCAACATCTGCTTTGCATGGGTAGTGTGTTTGTGCCTCTGCTTGCTGTCAGCCTTACCCATTGCCCTGCAGGGATGTGATCTGATTCACATGAAGCTCCTCCAGGATGTCCTTATGGACTTCCTTAGGGCTTCATGCCATGGAGTCAGCAACAGTCCCTTTGCTGGGGAAGGGTGTGGAGCAGCACCTGGTTTCTGGAGCTGGAGGAGAGCTTCAGTGTGAGGTGGAGATATCCGAGAAACTTTACATGTTAAAACCTCAGCTCTCCCTGGAGCTCAGACTTCAGCTGCCAGCACCCCAGTTTGCATCCACACAGTCTGTCGCAGATTTTGCTCTCTTTGCTCTTCATGCCTAATGACTAGAAGAAGGTCTTTGTGATGGCCCAAGCAGTGGCCCGAAGTGTGAATGTGGGGTAGAAGTTCTCCCACGAGCCAGGTGCACCCAGCACTGCCCCTGGCACTGCACCTCTTATGGCATCAAAAGTGCAAAGAGCATGAGATCAGGCCTGTGGTGACAGACAGCTTCACAGTCATCATTATTTGTTCTGAAAATGGTTTGATGGTGCTGACATAGGCAGCAGCTCAATCTGCTTTTTCAGGCTAACTAATCTAGACTTAGGCACCAATGACTCAGACAGAGTGCCTACATCAAAGCTAATGCCTCTCCGAATGCTGGTTAGTACTTAAAACTTGCCCTGCAGAGCAGTCTCAAAACCTAATAGGATTTTGCAGAGTTCATAAGCTCCACAGGAGGGAGTGTTTACCTATGTTTAGACACCACACCTATCTACTGAAGGTGTTTGTCACCTACTGTAAGGGCTGAGATCGTAGTCTTCTGTGAAAGAGTAGTGGATTGAATGAAGTTGCAAACTCTTCAGTCAATATGATCCATGTTTTGGGACTTGGGTCTGGCAAACTTTGGGAGGTCTATGGAAAATTTAAAAGTGCACGTGGTAGCATCACTGTTTTTTGACGGTGAAGTGTTAAGCTGGTTTCTCATAGAAATTAGGAAGTTATTGCTTACCCTTTTTTTTCTCCCATATCTTCATGAAAGTAACTTAACTTTGCCATGTGTTAGGTAAAATATTAAGACCTGAACTCTGTCTGAAAGAGAGGAGTCCTGGAGATAAAAAAAAAACCAAACATGCAGATAAGAAGCTAAGCTCCTAAATGTGGACAGTCTAGGCTATTTCTGAGAAGAAGACAGCATAGGAAAACATCTAGCCTCTCTGGGATAGAAAGCATTTGCTGTCAGCAACATTTGGCAGTGTAGCACTGACCTGAGCTGGGAGGCTGATCAGTGACAACTGCTTGAGATGTATATGCAGCAGCAGGCAGCTCTGGTGAAAGGATGCATAGCTTCTTCATCCATCCACTAAATCAGTATTAGTACCATAGAAGCCTTCCTGATTTATGATGAGAAGATTAAGAGTAGAGATGTGAAGGTGGAAATAAAGCATACGAGAAGGTGAAAGGTGCGAGAGTTAAACTAGAGAGGACTACAGCAAACAAGGGACCTGGAGTGCAGGAACCAGGAATGACAACTGCAGCCTGCAGTACAGCTTAGGAGGGGAATAGGTCGTGGACTTGAAAGACTTCTAAGGCAGCAACATAGATCAAGAGCCTCCAAGTTGGTTTGCTAGGGAATGGGTCCAGAGAAAACAGGGAGCTTATGGAACATTTATGTCTGCTGTGTTCAAAATTTAATGTTTAGTTACGGGTAGAGAATGCTTTGATACAACTGCCTTCTTACTGCAGATTTGAGAAAGGTTATGAACTTACCCATTTTAAGGGCAAAGTTCAAGTCCCAACTCTTTATCCGAGTTTCCTTTGTCTTTACTGAGACAACAGTAATGGAAAATTCATTGGTATGCACATTTTTGCTGTGAATCAGAGAAGAACAGCAGTAACCTTAATGACTCATAAACTCATTACTCAGTGCAAAGGGTTTTTTAAGAGTATTTCTTTAAGTGGTTTTCCATTTCTCACTCCTCTAAATTTTGGATAAACAAGTGGTTTTCTTTATAGATGATCAGAAGTTCCTTTTCTACTTGCAGGTTGGCAAGCATATATGGTATAGAAAACCACTCCATTCTTACTTTGAGTCCCATTAGCAATGGAGATTCCCATACAGGGAAGGTATAGGGACTTGACAGTAGAAAACAGGTTTCTCAGACTCTGCTTGGAATAGAATAAGACAGAAAGTCCAGATGCACAGTCTAGATGTCACTGCAATAATCAAGCATAGCTCTTACCTGCCTGCTCTGACTGCCAAGATCTTTCTTCCCCAGACATCCTATTGTATGTTCTGATAACGAAGCAGAACAGAAGTGGTATTTCTCTCCCTAAAAGGCCTCCCATCCTTCCTCTCTCATTTCTCCATCTGCAGCTACTCTTCTCATAGGCACTTCTCCTTCAGCAGAGTGCTTTCTATCAGATCAGGTTTTGCTGGATGCCCCTGAGAGTAGTGTAACCCCTGCCCTATGGTGATGGATTGAATAAAGCCACTAATCGTTAAGTGAAAGTTACACCAAGCATTGTGTAGAGTGAGAGGAGGGGGCACAGTTTTCTGCCTCTAGGGCCCGGCAGTTTTCACAACCAAACAGCTGGCTGTGAGATATGGGTGCTGATGGAATACATTAATTACTGTCGTCAAGGTTTTAGACACACTTGTGTGTTGCTGGTAATACCAGCATACAGGATTATTGGAGAAATCGCCTGTGGAGAAGAGGAAAAAGGAGAGAAGGGAAGAAAGGGACTTGGAAGAAAGGTTGTCTGATCCAGGCCTACACTGCATTTGCATGTAGACATGGGCGGTCTCATCCACTTCACCAGCGCAATTCCTTCACTTCCTTGTGATTTCCACAACAGATGCATAGAGTTTCTCTGAACACAGTAAAGTAAGTCAGGGCCTTTTCTGTTCTTCTCACTCTAAGTATTTACAGAATAGCAGAAGTCTACTGGATAATTCATAGCGACATAAATCAGAGCCAGCCTTCCCTGTTAGACTCACATACAGCTTAATAGCAGCTTGTCTGTGGTCTGTGAAAACAATAAGCAGTAGGGAAGGTGTTTGTGAATTTTGTTTTATACTGAAGAGATCATAAACTGAATCTGGCTTGCTGTTGGCTCCTTCTAGTAAAATCTGACATGCCTACTTTGTACATCAAGTTTCATAACATTTTCAAACCAAGTCACTAAGTGTAATATTTGCATTGAGTTTGGTCCTTATAAGTGAGAAATTATTATTAGCTTAAGGTTATATTCACTTGAGCCTACCCATTCACAATGTCTGAAAATCTCACAGTGCCATATATGTTTCTGTCTCTTGAGACAAGGTAGGAGGACCCAAGGCTATGCCTGCATGGGGTGAAGCATAGTATAGAAGAGGCAGATGAGCACCCATGTTCAAAACTAGCTGCAAGAGCAGTATATCTAAGTCAGTAGATAGGGTAGTACCAAGCCAGTATTCCCTGCTTCTTGTCAGCACAATAGTGTTTCTTGTGAAGTGTTGCTTTGAAGTAGCTATAGTGTTTCTAATGTTTGTGAGTTTCATGCAATGTGCCACCTAGGCTTGTCTCGGAAGATTTTGTTGTTTTGGGGGTTTCCAGTGTGGGTTTTGATTTCACTGTGCAAAAGAATAAACCATGTCTTCTGGCTGAAGTGGTGCAAGCTGGCCTTCAGCCATACTGCTCCAGGTCAGGACCTACTGAATGGGACTCTTCACCCAGAGAAGACTTCACAGCAGCACAGTAGGAGGCATAGCAGATAGCATTGACATCCCAGCACAATACCCCCATGGTGTTATTGTGATCCTGTTAATCATAAGGAAGATGGAATCCATCCATATATTGCATCCATCCTTTTTTTTTTTTCCTCTTTTGAAGAGGAAGATCAAATACTGAGCAGAGGTATGAACATCCCCTTGCCTCCTGCTGAGAAATTCTTATGGTTTTATCCCAACATTCTCCGCCATTCAGTTAGCATCCTCCATCTTTATCTCTGCCTGGGATTACTCTCACAGGTGGACTTTCTCTGCAGCTCTCCTCATCACCTACTACCTCTAAGTGCATTTTTGTAGCTGCTGGAGTAGGGAGGAGATGGCAATGAAGGTGTAGTTGTATTCAGCTTTCATTAGTTTCACATGTGCAGGCAAAGATACTGTCTGGAGATCAGTACACTGTGCTGCTGTGAAGCAGCAACCTCCTGTATCATATAGCCCAACTTTGCAGCTTTATAGGATGATGCTTTGTCTAGATTTGCTGCAAACTAGGTTGGACAGCCCGGAAAAGAGCTCTGGGTAGGATATTATGTCAGAGAGTATGAAAGTTCCTTAGCTGGAGGCAGATGACAGCAGTCATTTATAGATTGAGAATTTTGTGCTATTTCAGGTGGTACATTCTACCATACTTGTCTGAAACATATCCCATATGACATGCTGGATAATTCTTGGGTTAGAAAGGAGGAAAGGGAACTTGTGCCATCATGGCTTGGGTTGGATATCTGGTTCTGTTGGAGGGATCCTGGGCTAAGGCATGTCATGACAGCCAGCTCACCATTTCTGGTGTGTTTTAACTTCCTTGTTCCAGGCTGTGTAAAATGTGCCTTTCTTACTTTTGCTTGGAGCAGCTGCTGGTTTTTGCTAAGTAAGCATCTAGCTGGCACAAGACTGAGTCCCGGTTAAAGTCATTCAACTGCTGGCCAGAGCTTGTATCACTGTCACTGGCGTGCCGGGGTTAGGGATAAGGCTGAAGGCTATGTGTCAGGCCCTCTAAGCTGTGAGCCCCATTGTGACCTGCAATGAGTTTTCCAAACCTGACTGTGGCTATTTGAAGGACACATTTTAGAGGATTATAGACAAGCTGAGTTTAAGTTCCAGGCTTCCTTCTGCAATGTGGTAGAACTTCGTATTTCTGTCTCATTTCTACTGGGATCTTAGAAAATGTGGGTATTTTTACCCTCGGTCTATCCAGAAGGAAGCTGAAGCAAGGCTACATTTGCAAAGTCGTTGAATCAGCCAGCAGAAGAACTGGGAGTAAATGTCACAAGTTTCTGCTGTTCAATCCACTTCTGAGTTGGTTAGACACAATGGTTCTGAGTTCAGAGGGAATTGATGAGCACAAGATGCAGGCACCCAGTGAGGCTGAAGGGAGCTGTAGTTCATGTCAAGGGTGCCTCTGCTGCCCTGTGGACTAGTTCATTACTAAGCTGAGCTGCCTCTTTTTAAGCCCCACCTGTCACTTTATGTGCAGGGGGTAGAGGTCAGGCCACCACACTCCCACTAGTCATTAAGAGAAAAAAGCAATTGACCTTTTTTGCTTGCATTAACTTTGGTGATCTCCAGTCCTCAAGTGTTTACTTTGAAAAAGATTCCATCACTGCTACTGCACCAAGGAGACAGAATAATGCTATTAATATTGTTTGCTTTGCTTGGACAAAAAGCACTCTGAACCTCTAACAAATATCCTCTTGTTAGCAATTGGAAACATATAATTAGGACAGACTCTCCAGTTATTTTAACTAGAGTTCAGTTTCCTCTCCCTCTCTTGCTGTTGCACTCTTTCCCATTTTTAATGAGATACCAATTTCCTCCCGTCTCGTTTGCAGATGCCTTTCCAATAAAACAGACAGCTTTGATTTTCATCTTAGTGTGCATTCTTAGCTTCATTTATTTGTCTACAGCAGTTGCCCACCACACTTTCTATGTGCTAAACGGCTGTTAATCGCTCAAAAATTAACAAGGTGTTTAACGCCAACAACAAAAAAATGCTAAAAAAGTCTTTTTCTTATTAGGTGGAAACCCTTGTATTTTTCTCACATGGCCGAAGCTCAACTAATTCTAGAGGCTGAGGGCAACACAGGACACCTTTTCACAACTACACCCTATCTCTCCTGTGCTACACTGCTTTTACTGTGATCTCCCTGCTTTCTCCCCTATAAGCTGGAAAGAAATCCTGCACTTTGCTTTTGTAAAATTGACTCTAGGCCAGTTTATTTTAATTGCAGAAATGCTGTCAGTCTGTGGGCAGTGCAGCAGGCCCTGGAAGATTTGTAGGTGTTGAAGGCATGAAGAGAGAGACCTTTCTCAGTGTAGCTGATTCAGTACAGCCAATTCTTCCCCAGAGGTATGGGGAGATGCAGCCTTGGCAGGTTTCGACAGTAAACTATTTATTTATGAAAAGTTATTTTTATTTCACTTCAATAAGTCTTTAAGACTTGCAGAAATCCTGAAACAGCACAGAGTAGAGATCACCTCGTGGCAAAGAATACAGGCTTTATGTCTTATTCAGCCGGGCTATCAGATGAGATTTTCTCTAGGTTTAATATGTCATTTCTGTTATCTGAGGTGTACCATGATGGAGTGCTAACTCACCAGTTCGTATCTGTGCAGAACTGAGATGGCTCCATGTTTGGATTTTGTCTCATGCCTGATAAAGATGGTAGGTGTTGCAGTCAGTAGCTGGCAGTGGGCTGTGCACAGCTCCTGGTGGTGCCTGATGATGAAAATGCTGCACTACAGAAAATGGTCCTGTTGATCCTTTCTGAAGCATTTTCCCTTTCTTGCTCCGTTACAAATGCAGAAGTGGTTTGTGCCTATTGTCTCATCTCGGTTTTACTCAGATCTTGTGCTACTGTGGTATCAGAAAGCTTTTTGCTCTCTTTGTTTCCAAACAAGTAATCTTCAATAACAGTCCTCTTCATGGCAGATATGCCCCAGTCAAAGCCAAGTCTCTTCGGAAGCGTCTCTTTTGACTCTGTGGAAGAGTAACAAGGTTATACTCTGAAACCTTCTGAAGTTCTGTGTAGTAGATCAGATGAAGTGTCCTAATTGCTTTCTGATCTTAATGCTATGAATTTGCATTTACATCGTCATGACTTTATCTTAAAATGGAGTTTGAATCTAGAGGTGAGTTTGAGCCTAGGAAGGGAGCTACCAGCAATCTCTACACTTTGAGCAGTTCCAAAATGGGATTTGGAAGTTGGTAAGTTCCAAAATACCAAATGGCACTCGGAACTTAAAGTCTGTAAGTCTAATTATGAGGGCCATATCTTCATGACCTCAAATTATAGAGAATAATTAGCCCACATCTGATTTACTGGGGTCAGATGTAAAACAAACATATGCTGCCTGAGGGACTGCATTTCTTGGAGAGTTTGTCATAGGTGATAAGAAGTTGCATTGTTTCTCCCATACCTGTACAATTCTACTTAACCAAAGCACTAAAACTGTGTTGGCAAATGCCCAAACTAAAGCAGGTGCACTTGTGTGTAGAACCCCAGCTGAATGGGGAAGCCAAGGAGAACAGAGGGAAGCAACTACCTGTAGGATCTCTGAGCCAGGTCAGAAAGAGCAGCAAGGTAGAGGAGGCTGCAAGGGGAACATTGCTTCTCAAGGAGTTACCTAACAAATCTAACATCATAGTATGAAATCATTGAATTGTTTCATGTTGAGGTACCCAATTTCTGCTTTTAACCAGAAGACCCTTTGTGAGCAGTGGACTTATGCTACCCCCTCACATGGTTTTTCTGTTGCTTTAGTTCAAGTTTTATCAAGTCCCTCACTTGTGTCCATGCTATTAGGGTCAAGAAAGGGTGCTAATAGTTGGACAGGGTGGATGGGGGAGGCAGCTGCGCAGCTGCATGGCCATTAATGCACAGCATGATCCAGGAGAACACTGACTGCAGGTGGTGCTGGTGGGGGCGACACATCACCTCTGGTGGATGAATCCACTTAGTTCTTTACTAGAGTAAGACAATCTATACCTAGATAAGCATGAAGTGTAACTACATTCACAGCTGAGGCGATAATTTAAAGGTAAAAATGAAGTCAAGCCTCTAACCAAAACAATTTATACTGGTACAGAAATGTACACACAACGAGGCCAAATGTGTAAACCACAGTGAAAGATTATTATTATTGTCAATATTTTCTAGGTGCTTATGATGAATTCCCTTCTGTTCCGAATGTGAAAAGGCTTTTGGGAGAGAATCCTTAAAAGCCAAGATCCTATTTACTCAGAGTTGGCATTGGTGTGAGACAGGCATATGTAAGTTTCTATAGTAACAACTTCACTTAATAACAATAGTGTTTTGGAGAAAACTGCTGCCCTCTCCTCCTTTCTGTACTGGTGCCTATATTCCTCAGAGCCATCCCTTCCAGCTCCCACTCTCTATGGAAATAAGCTCTGCGGATAATTGTTCTCCTTAGCACAGACAATTTGGATGTGTTAGATGAAAAGTACCACAAAGGTAGAACAGAAAAAGTGGGAACAAAAATTCAGAATTAATTTTCCTCTTTTTTTTTTTTTTTTGGCTATTTTGCTGGAAAGTCAGGAGGCATGGATATTGAGGACTTTCAAGGTATGGGGAGAGGGGTGTCTCTGTCAATGATAATAAGTGACATTGGCTAGGTCGTACTGAGTAATCTTGAGACCCCTGTTTCTGTGAAGAATGCAATACCGCAGTCACACTGCTTTAAAATGTCACAATTAGTGTAAGCTAAATTAAAACTAAGGTATTACTCAAGCGGAGTTGAAAATAGAGGAATCTAATGGCAAAGCTGTAACAGGAGTTGGTGGTTCAGAGTTCAGGTTACTATGGCTCAGAATGCAAATTTTAACCGCAAGAGGAATGAACTTTTGTAGCACTTTACATGTCATAAATCCTCTGCCACTTGAAGTCTCTTAATGGAGACTCATTGTCTTTTTAAAAAGTATGCTTTGATTCTGCCACAAATTAATGGCTGAAATGAAGCAATGGCTTGACAAAAAATTATTAGCATGTTATATAGAAGTCAGACTAAATCATCACAGAGTTCCCTTCTAGGCTCTATAAATCTATGTGAGCCATCTACATGTACTTCCAGCGTGAAACACCAAAGAGAGTAAAGTATTGCAGTTTGAGTAATGAGATAAATATGAAGAAATCAAAACATAGGTTGGCCACTGAGAAAAAAGTCTTTTCAGTGACATTTATTAGCTGTGGAACTTCATCACAAGAGCTGCTGAGAGCCAATTCTTGAGTCATTTGAAACAGTGCTGCTTTTAAAAGCGGTACAGGATTGCTGAGTATAGCAAAAAGAGTGTGCCTTCTTTGGTCTCAACAGACCAGTAAAACAATGGGTTTTTCCACTTCTAATCCTAGGATTTTTAAGAGAGTGTGCAAAATTTGGAGAGTATTAACGAAGAGCTAGCTCACAGGAAAATTATTGCTGATGGTGACATCCATGGGCTTGTTCATGTTTCAGATGCCTGTAGTGAACCTATGTCGATAGGAAGTTAATATCACCCCTGGTTTTTCTCTCTTTTATAATCTCATTTGCCACAGTACATCAGGGAATGCTGGTGATCACAAATTACTTGACTATTGTGGAAAGACAGAGAAACTGATCACCTGGTCTCTCAGCCTGACCTGAGACTGTCAGGTTTGCAGCTGAGGACCTGACAATATCTAACCATTGCTTAGTATCCAGGAATTGTCTGGCTGAGTTAATTGAGGCCATCACTCAAGGCAATGCTAAAAAAGATTCAGAGGATAGACTTTAAGTGACTTCTGCCCTTTATGTATTTTACAGGAGATGATAATTTCTAGGTCTGAATACCCTGGTAAGCGTGGCTAGTACATTGATTTGGGGAGGGCAGCATAGGATAAGAGGGCAATTTGCAGTGGTCAGCTAAAATTGGGCCTTACACGTCATGTTTTGGAGGCTTGCTGGGCAAACCAGAAACGCTAAAAGGCAGAGAAGTATCTCTGAAGGGGCTGCAAGCTTTTTTTTACCAAGAGCGATCCCCAACTGGTTGTGTTACTTTAAGTTGTTCTGTACTAGTATTGGAAAGGCCCAGGCTCTTCATTAACAGTTAATTAAGCCACAGTAGCCCTTCCTTCCCATCAGGGGTTGCATTCATTTGCAGATTTAGTTAAAGGAGTTCTGTCAAGTTGGTTAGGCTTAGAATGTGACTGATCTTTACAGCTGCATAGTCCAGCAGGAAATGCCCAGAACGCACCCCCAGGGCTCTGTCTGTCTCTCTAAACTAAAGCCCATCCTTCAAAAAGCACAGAACAGCTTTTTTTTCAAGCTGCATTTTATAGCCCAGGGGCAGAAGTCAGGATGTGATGGATGCTTACAGGCTGCACTCTTGTTCTCTGAGTGCAAGCACTAGCTGGTATTTACACATGTATCGTAGGCAGGCTGAGCCTGTGTTTGCTTCTCTTGTAAGTACAGTGAAATATTTAGACTTGAATGGAATGATCTAAAAGTAATCCTGCAAATGGATGCAAGATATGCGATGGACAGAGTTTTATTCCTGGTAAAGCAAGCAGGTTTTCAGAGTGCAGGCTCCATTCAGACTGGGGTGATGGGCAAAGGTTCAGGAGATGGGTCACTCCGGTGGGTTATCCACTGAACATGCTGGCCACAGTTGGAGCAGCAGGCAGGGAGTACATCTTCTCTTCCCTTCTGCATCTAGTTAGTGCTGGAAGGACAAGTGGCCATATGGCTACCTCTTTAGCAGAAGTTCATGCTTGTTATGGGTTTGTATACCAAACTATTGAAATAATAAAAAACTAAAAAGCATAAAGAGTTATGTATTCAGAAGTTAAGAAATCCTGAGATGGAAGTTGCCCACCAAAGCCTAGTTCAACCTTTTTCTGAAGAATGCTATGATGTTAGCTCTGTTAACTTATGTCCTGGGTTCAGCAGTAGCAGTCATTTTTCTCCTTCTTAGTAACTGGTGCAGCTCTGTGTTTTTGACTTTCGGCCTGGGAACAGCGCTGATAACACTGATGTTTATAGTTACGGCTTAAAATGTTTGGTTTGACCAAGAACTTTCTGAGTCTCATGCTCTGCCAGGGAGGAGGGGAAGCTGGGAGGAAGCAGAAACAGGATACCTGACCCAAACTGACCAAGGAGGTATTCCATACCACAGCACATCATGCCCAGGATGGAAAAAAACTGGGGACAGGAACCCAGAAGAGTTGAGTTCACGACTTGGTCGTCGGGTGGTGAGCAGTTGCATTCTCTTCCCTTGTATTTGCCTTGTCATTATTATTATTGGTGGTAGCAGCAGTTTGTGTTATACCTTAGTTACTGGACTGTTCTTATCTCAACCTGTGGGAGTTACATTCTTTCAATTCTTCTCCCCATTCCCCCCACCTCGGAGTGGGGGGGAAGAAAGAAGGGAGAGTGAGTGAGCAAACTGCATGATTTACAGCTTAAGCCACAACAGCTTAGTTGTTATTCTACTTCTCTTCAAGTTACCTGCTTCATTCAGTGCTCAAAATAAAGGGTGCTTAGAAACTGGATCAGGGTTGTGCTGTTGGGGAAGTATATGTCAGTGCAACTTGGGCCTCAATGGTGGAAGGTGGACAAGAGATTTTGTAGTCTTCCAGGTCAAGCAGTTGAATACTGTTGAAAAGGGGAGAGTAGATGTGGGTAGGCAAGATTGATGAAACACCATGCTAGTAAAACCAGGAGCTTGCCTCAAATTTGTGGCAAAGACTGCCAACTTCGTTCGTATCTAAGTTTCTGATAAGTGGTTTCTGCTTCCTCCATCGTGCTCTTTAACTTATTCTGTGCAGCATAATCAGCAACAGCTAGTATTCAACCAGTGTCTGAGCAACCACTTCAAATTTTAAGTCATTAGCTGTTTCAAATCATGTGCAATTTTAAGTTTCTCATTCAACCCAACACCCTTTGCCAACACTAGCTACATAACAGAATAGGAATAGAAGACTGACCGCTGATGGTTCTCTGATCACATTGTGGAAAACGTGGTTTCTTGGGAAGGCTAGAGTTCATGGACACACACGGAGTCTTCAGTACCTGCTGGTCAACATCGTTGTTCTCTTGTAGTGGTGAAGATAGCCACATCCACTGGAATCCACCACACCAAAAGTGCCATGCAGTCAAATATGTGAGTGCCAATACTGGATGTCAAGAGGACACCCTCCTGCTACTGTGTCCACAACCCTACCCGCCTTTTTTCAGGCTACTTTCTTGTCACCCCACTGACTTTAAAGTTTACTTAGTTTGTGCCTTTTGCATTGGTCTGAGAGGACTGAGAATTTCTCTAAGAATCACTTCTGTGAGCCACAAAGTTTCAAACTTGAGTCTGCTACAAATCCATCTGATGTCATCAGTTATCCTAACCCCGAGCAATCCGGCAGCGTAGTGCTCTTGTTTTCTTGGCAGTGCAACAGTAGGTTAGCTCAGAATGGCCCAGAAAAAATATTTAATAAAATAACAGTGGCCAATATGCAATTCTGGACATTTCTCCTTTAGTCTATAAATCAAACAAATGACTTATCAGCCCCTCCTAGCCTCAATATTTTTTTTACGTATAGGTAGCCTGTGCATATAGGAAAGCTTCTAAGAGCCTTACCATTGCCGTGATGGTTTGCATGTGGTGATGGCTGTTGATCAGATGGGACATAGGAGCTATCCTATGACAACATGAGAAGCTTGACAGACTATTTCCCTGTAATAAAATAGCATGCTTCATACAAAATCTGTGAATGTTATTTCAAGACAGAGAATTGAACTTGCTAAAGGCAAGTAGGTCACTGAATAAAACCTGGGTCACTGGATAGAAATAAAACCTGGCACACTCCCTTACTTTAGAGGTGTGGCAATTGATAGCTTATTGTCATATGTATTTCCTCTTCCTGTAGAATAACGGCAGGTTGAAACACACTGTGGTAAATGGTTTTCCAATAACTGTAAGGAATCCCGATTCATGTAGTTCCTGAAACGTGTAGGTATTTCACTGTAAGTGGTAACAGTTCATGTTCACAACTGGTTCCTGCATGGAACTCTGACTTAACTGACATGTACCAGAAACTTTCCTGTAGATCAGTACCAGTCAGAGTTGAGAGACCGAGTAAGATCTTGTGATTTTTGTCAGATGTGATATTAGAAACTCAGGAGGTCATACGAAGCAGAACTAATCCTTAACATCAGGTCTCCTGGACTGACATAATGGAGTTGGATGAAGGCCATCCTTGCAACTGGTAACTCTGTACTGGTGTGTGCCTTCTCCTTCCCACCCCAAAGTGCCCTCCAGATCCTCAGAGGGTGACTTGCTACAGCAGTTTACAAAAGCTGTCAAGAACAGGCCTTTTAGAAATCGTTTTCTTTAGTGCCAATTGTGGCAAAAATAACTTATTTTTCATTTTCAGTATGAAAACCATATTCAAGTGATTCAATATTTTGTACTTGAATGTAATTTCCTCTTTAGGGCCAAATGGCTTACCACATCATCAGCACTTTTGTTCTCTGTACACATGGTATTTTGAGATAGAAGCATACCTAGGGTAACTGTTATCTATTAGGACCTGAATCCCTTTTTTCCTGGCTTGATCAACCCCACTTTTAGGGGATTTAAATACCTCTAATCCTTATGTTCCTATCACTGTTTGGAAAAAATATGTAGGAAATGATGAGTGACAGGTAAAAGTTAGCATAGAACAGATCTCAAAGCCGGTGGCATCCTTGGCTCTGGCTATTGAATACTCCATAAAGAGTCCTGCACAAACTCTGGGACAACCTGATAGCTTTGGTTCATAGACATTAATATGAGATAATCAGTGATCTAATCATTGGAGCACAGTTCTCTCATGACTTCACCCTTTTCACTGGCTTCTGACTTCAACAAATTAGTACCATCTAATGATTCACCGGAAGTTCATTTGCAGACGGACATGACATCTATATTTATGCTCCAGGTTTGCTAGAAATGATTCCTTTATACAGAGTTATTCTGCTCTGCAGGTGTGTGAGCATATATTTTCCTGGCTGATCTCAGGAGCTCCTTTTGAACTAAATGAGACCATGAATCAGAGACAGGGAAAAGAAAAAGTGTCTCTCAGGTTATACTGCTTTCAAATGATCATTTCTTACCCATCAGGATAGCTCTGAAAACACTTCTTTTCTGAATTAGCCTCATTAATGAAAGAGAAATCAAGCAGATTTGCCAGTAAAGGTTTCTCTCAAATTCTAACTTGTGATGCGTGCAGGAACTTGTCACTTCAGGGAACAATTACAGATTTTAGTGAGTGCAAAAAAAAAAAAAAAAAAAAAAAAAAAAAAGGAATTATTTATGCTGCCTTTCTTTTTTTTTACCTTTTTTTTTAAACTTTGACCAAACAGACTGCCTTATAAAGACATGAATGTTACAAATAAGCACCCTGTAGCCCGTCTGGAGGGAGCTGCTGTGAGTCTGACTGTAAAGGGATTTTTTATTCCCCAGGCAAAAAGAGATGAGGCATTCTGAAGTGAAAAGATTTTTCCTGCTCGGTGTTTTATTATTCCCTCTCTTTGCTGAAAAGGTTACTTGTTTCATGGTATTGTATGTTTCTGAGTTTCTTTATGTCAGTGCAAATACCATTTGACAGTAGTGGAGACTCTGCAATGTGTAATTGCCCAAAAACTCACATTTGGGTATGGCTGTTTCTGCGAATTTGTATTGCACATGTGTGACTGTATTCAACCATCTCCAAGTATGTTTCTCATTTGCAAAGTGGTTTATTCACACTTTGGACAAAACAATTCCACCTATTTATTCTAAGCTATGCTCCCACAGATCCTTTCAACAGAATTAATAATTTCTAAATAGGGACATTTGTTCAAAAACCTCTGAACTGAAATGTATGAATATATGTGTCCAATATATGTTTGTGCGATCTTCGTGTTATTATTCGCTCCATTCACTTTAATGATTAATCACTACATCCTTTGTATTTTTCTTTTATTAAATTACTGACCAACACTTAATTGTAAACCAAGTTTAGATCAGGATGTTTACCTGTAGTGTAGTAGCTGAAAATGTGTTAAGAAACATTGAAGCCTGATTACTCTGAGTGACTAACTTCAGTATCTGAAAACTAATACAGAGACTTTGATTATTCAAGGGGACTGCAGACCAGGAGCCTGTGGGCCTGAGAAGAAAACCAGAAGCAGTTCAAATGTTTTTCTACTAAGGAGGTGACGAAACCTCTGTGTAGGATACTGCAAAGGTTGCTCATTAAGTGCTGTGTTTGATTTTGGTATTTACTCAGAGAATGAGTTGAAGGAATGAAGACTAGAAAGAAGGAAGTCTGGAAAACATGCCTTAAAATGAGAGACTAAAAGAGCTTATTTTATTTAGCCCAAGAAAGGGAACATGAATGGGTAAATTAATCATGATCAGTAGATGTCTACAAAAGGAGAAGGTGTATGTCATTCTGAGACCCTTTAATCTGGCTGATGAGAGTATAATTAAATATGGCAACTGGAAACAGAGGTTAGAAAAATGCAAATTTGGAAAGAACATACAACTGCTCAATCACAAGTATAATTAATCACCAAACAGTTTATCAAGGGAAAAGCTACATTTGTAATGGGCTACAGATTTCAGATTGAGAATGTATGTCTATTTTAAAGTTACTTTCCAGATCAGTCCCAGGTTACTGGGTAATTCCTTCAGGAGCACTGCCTTCTCCAGTTCATGGAAATTGGAATTGCTCACCCACTGCAACAGAGGATGTTACGTCCGTAAGGAAATGAATCTTTGAGTGAAGATGTGTTTTGCATTGCAACAGATTCAATGGTAACAGTCCTTCTGTCGTTAACATCTGCGAATGATCACAAGAAAGAAATTGCCTGGTACATCTTTAAGTTTGCCGAAGTTTAAGTTTTTCCAGTTTCTTTTACGTAACTTTTCAGACCTAAGCCTTTACGTAGGATGCATTTTTTAAGGAAACACCATCCATTTTGTGGAGGAGGAACATGAGAAGGTTCCATTTTTAAACACTTTTTGCAACTTTTCATCAGAGCTCAGTACTCACCTGATCTAAGATACGATATGAGGAAAATGAGTTTTTGCAGCTTTCAGTACTACAGTGAAATTCTATTTTGGCTGATCAACTGAGGCATCTTTCATAGGAATCTACCATTCTGGCAGAGCATCATAATCCGATGGTTTATGCAATGTATGGGCTTGGCCCGTTAGTGTGTAGTTCCCAAACCCCTCCAAAGCCATCATAAATTGATTTCTGTATTTACTGATGAGCACTTAGTCCTACAGGCTTTCTTCCTGCTGAGTCCGCTTGGCTAATGGCACAGGGAAAGGCATGGGGAAACAAGAATGGTGGACTCAAAGACTGGTTCTTCCATTCATTTATCATGTAAGCAACTACAAGAGATGTGATCTGTGTGGTTCTGGTTCCTTTAATGTCCATTAGCTCAGTAGGATGCTTTTGGTTCACAAAAGCTGAGAAAACATGTACTTTCTATTTCTTCATCTTGTTCTCACAGTCATATGCTATTGTGATGAAAGCACATGAATCTGTTTACGGACTTCTTAAAAATACAGGAGACATCATTGTAATGCAGCTGAAATGAAGTATGGAAAAAAGAAGTGACACCTTATGGCCCTCCAATTCTAGTCTATGTAGAGTGTCAGTCTACGATGTTTATAAACTAGCACAGCATTCAATTGAAGATGTTTTGGGTTTTGGGGTTTATTGCTTTATTTTAAACCTTAGGAATATCATGTATACAAGACTTATTTTTCATGCTTGCTAAAATTTTTCATTGGGAAAACTCAGAGATGTTAATTAAAAATTAATAAAGAAGATGAATGGAGCACTTCAACAGGGTGAAAACTGATAAAATCAAATAGAAAATACTCTTGTAGAGTCTGAATAGAAATTGCTTCTCTTATTACCCTTTATGCCCAACTATTTTAAGTACTGTCTTTGCTAAGTGGCTCTCTTACTTCAGGCCCAACAGCCAACACATGGGACATGAGGGTCTACTGTCATCTCTTCTGCTGTGCCCTGCTGGATATAGGACAAATAATTGATGCATTACCCCTGGCTGGAAAGGACCCTGAACAGTAGTGTTACAGCTCCTGACTCTAGTACCAAGCTGTGACACTAGGAGAGTTATAAACCAGTTGTGTTGGAATGGCACCCCTGCTGCCCATAAAGCCCTGTGTAAATGGAGGAAAATCTGCTACTACCACTGTTTTAAGCAGCATGTCAATTAGACTTGTTCCAAGCAGGATTCAATGACATGGTATGTAAATTGGCAGTAGCAGCTGGTGACACAGCTATCCCAGGTCTGCACCTCAGCAGTGGAGCAGGACAGATGTTTGCAGAGATACAGCAAACAGTGGACAAACCTATGGTTCATGGCATCGTTTGTCTCCCTGATTTTCCTACTGTCACACTGTCATCAGAAAAAGACTCAAGGTAAATGGATATAGTGCCAAACATGAGCTAGTGGTCCAATTTGTAAGGGATGTGAGGAAACCTCACCTTAAGCCCACACCCAGAAACATGGAAACTAATGTATTCTGTCCAGATAGTCAGTAATGAGCCATGGTGTGCTATTTGTGAGCTGCATAGAAAGGTTTCAATCAATAGCAGTCGGTAGAAGGAGATGTTGTGATGCATCAAATTGTCAAATCTGAGACAATACACCATGGAAGACATTGCTACTCTTAAAGTATGCAGGCAATAGTTCCAAACCTGTCTTTGACTTTCCCCTTGTGTGTATATAATGAAAGCTGTTGTCCATCTCTGTTTGTACCCTGTTCATAGCTTATAATCTGAGTTTAAAGGACACCATCTGTTTGAGGCTTGATCCCTTGTTCCTCTCTCGATAGGGAATGTTGTATTGAAGAGGCTTATATTTCTTTCTCAACTTAGAGTAAGGTGAGCATCCTTCCCTATTGCTCTCGTAAAGTTTTACCCCTTCCTACTGCTCTGTGCTGACTGATGTGCCAGCTACTCTTGCTGTGCTGGTGGACACCTCCCAGTCGCTCCTGCTGTGCTCCAGTGATATGTAGAGTCCTGACGGAACAGAGCCACAGCAAACATGGTGCAAGAGGATCTACCAGGGGAGGCTTTCTGCTGTGAGTTTTCTTTTTGCAGGAGTCCTCAAGGGCTAACCCCCTCCCTTACAGTCCATTTCCTTTCTTATGCTCCCCACCACTTGTTCGACTGCTTAAAGCTGCCACCCCATTGATTGATCAGAACAGTAAATGGATGCAATAGGGTGGTGGCAAGTCTCAGAATTTCCCACAGGAGAATGCTCTGTGGGATGAAGGAGGAGGAAGCAAATCACCTGATTTTTACTACAGCAGGGAGCTGTCTGGTGAAGTCTCAAAAAAAGAAAGCAAGGTGCTTGAAAAACCATTCACCTCCTTCATACTACAGCATGCATATGATGGCAGCCTTGACTCTTCTGTTTTATCATACAAACACATTCAAAACCTTTATGCATTCTGCAGAAGCCCAAGTGATTGCACACTGTCCTCTGGGGTTACCAGCTCTAGGGCAGGCTGAAAACCTATGGTGCCCCAAGGTCCAAGGAGCAATGACTGGAGTATTTGGGGTGTGGACTTCAATCGCGTGGGTATTTCCCTTTTCAACCAAAGTGAGATCAGCTTTAGTGGGCATTCTCTGGCATCTGCTTTCTCCCATTTTTTCATCTTTCTTGTCTTTGCTGCAAAACTGTGAATACAAGCGAGACAAATTTCTCTAGGATACCCTTATTTGCTCTGTTGCCAGAAATACATTTCTTCCTATGCATGCAGGATGACTGGAAGGCTCCTTGCTCTCCTGAAGCTATATCTGTCCTCAACAGAGACACTTAGGTAGAATCAAACCCCTTTCTCTCCCTGTACTGCAGCATACCCAGTCCTTATGGAGCATGTCCTGCAGGAAAGTATTCTTTCTGGTGAGTGAACAAGAATACATAAATGCTTCCTTCTTTGTCCTTCCTTTTGTCTAACCATCCCTGCAGATGTTTCAGATTCTGTGGTTCACGCATAGCCAAATAATGCTCTTGGTTTTGCACAGCAGGGAAAAAAAGGGATTTTGAAATGGAGATGTAACAGTTCCTTGGGTCTGCTGCTTATCAAATATTTCCTGGCAACTCTGTAATCACTGATCCCTCTCTCAGATTTTCCCTCTGATGCAATTGAAGCCTGATGTTTTATAATCACTTCTCCTTCCATTTGATGAAGTTCAGAGCAGCCTTTAGTGTAGATAATTTCACTTGACAAAATCAGCTATGGTTGGGCACCCTGCAAATAACACCCAACCCTACTAATAAAGCGTGTGATATAAATGAACTCCCCAGGTCACTCATTACTAAACATCTTGTCCTCCCTGTACAAGAACTCCAAGCCATTCAATTTTGCATTTTTTCTAGTGACATTTGTCAGGGTGTACTCTCCTTCTTTAATGAAAAAGTCTTACAGAGAAGACATTGCATTAACTACATTCCTCTTTTTTCAGATTTCTAAAGCCAGTTAGAAGTCTAAAGAGCATTGTATATGTAACCCATAATCTTCTGGCCCTACCTATGGTGATGGAAGATATTCTGGTTGTCTCTGCTTTTAGAAAGGTTATTAAAAGATCTCACTGAGCATAGCTTGCCTACTGTCTTTATTGCCTGCAGTTCACTTTCTTCAAATATAGAAACTTTGTGCTATTGCAGACTAAAGGTGAAAGCTTGCCCTGATGAACTGGAGAAGTTTGTGTCACTAAGCTGACAACTTTGCCTACATACTGATCTGATTTTACACATTGTGTTCCTTATGAAACTTTCCAAATGTTTAATAATGCAACCATTAAACTACTGGACACGTACTATGGTTTAAATCTTTAGAATTTTGGAGACATAGCTCAGGCGTTTTCTGTTTTCGTCCTCATCTTGCTTCCAGCCAAAGATAGTAAAGATTATACAGATTTTCTCATTGAGGCATGCCTGAGAAGCACTGTGTGTCCTTACAGTCCCAGGCAAGCTTGCGACCCGTGGCAGATGCGTGTGTTAGTTTTCTGCTTTTATTCAGCGACTCCAATGTCATTCTTCATCCTCTCAAAGCATTCAGCTGGCATTGCCTGCACTTTTGGTATGTGTTTTGATTCTGTGTGATATCATGCCAAGATTCAGCAATGTTCAGGTTTTATTCAGTCGTGCCCACATAATGTTCAATGCTGTCATTTGGAATTGGAGTGCAAACTTTTATCTAAATGGTGCCACTACAGACCATGTTCCCCTCTCTTTCTTTCTTTTTTTTTTCACACTTATTAAAAATAAAATAAACCACAAGGAGGATAATCTATTTATGCATTTAACATTGGATAATAGTCACATAAAACCTGTGCTGGCTGACATATGCCATAACATGGCCAAATTCTCAGCTCTTTCTGATGAGTACAACAAGGCTGCTCTTATGTCTTGATTGTGTTTGAGGTTGAGAAGTTTATCTGTGCTGCCAGGAAAAAAGACCAATCACTCTTAGATTATGAATCAAGTTTGATCTGTTTGACACATATGACTTTTTCCACAGGATGCAATGACTCCTAGGAGAACTGTTTAATGTGGCACAACTCTTATTCAGATATAATGCCTCTGGGGCATTTCTTTGCACTGGAACAGTATAGTGAGTAATTTCTGCAAGTCTGAAAGACTTATAGCAGCGCTGTTTGCTTGGCTGTGTGATGGAGATGAGGTCTTCCTTTTCACAGAGAAATGTCACAACCTGTCTGAAATCAAACCAAAGTCCTATGGCTTTGGGGAATGCCACGCCTGATGAAATACCTCTTTGCTTAGTCTCAGATAGTTATAATGTCTGTTGTAATGTCTGGCAGTCCATCTAACTGCCAGAAGCCCATATAACAGAAGCAATGTATTTTGTAAGGATTCCTGTGGAAAAAAAACCCATTTCTGCTTTAGTGCAGTGCTCAGGACACTGACCATACTGGGCATTTCCTTGGTTTTTTTCTTTCTTCTGACTGAACAGTGTTTTCTTACATCGCCTGCAGCTCTTCAACAGCTCTCTGCTACTTGTAGTCTTATTTGTCCCCTGTACGGCAATTTGACTTGTTTCTATTCCTGAGTTATGCACTCCCAGCCCTACTGTTCTTTTCATAGCACGCTTCCTGAAGAAGAGTTTCCTAAAGCTGTGTCTGCGTGGCATGGTGCACTGAGCTAGCCCTGCAGCCCTGTGCTTTTTCTGACATAACAAAGCCTGTTTCTCAGCACAGCAGATGCACTAGCAACATGCTGATGCAAAACGACCTTCTCTGAGACCTGCAGTCATATCACGGTGACCGCCTCTGGAGATCCACTAGCACTCTATTATTGCCACTTCATTTCTGTGGAGACCTTTCCAGCAGCACCGAAGGCAGATTTTTCAGCAGAATTGTCCTTCAGCACATGGAAATACTGAATTATGTATAACTCCAGTTTTATGTAATCTCAATGTATCTTAATTTTAATAACCTAATAGGTGCTGTCTCACTTTATTTAGTTGCCACAAACCCCAGTTTCTTGTGTAGGTAAATACTTTAATACTCTCATGTTCTTACCCTTAAATGCATGATAATTGTTATTTGACATTCAGCAGCTATAAGGTTTATAGTAAAACAGGTTGCCTTCTTAACTGTGTTTAGGTCACTTAAGCTGCACCAGAGAATTTGGGGATTTTCTCAAGTTCTTCTAACACCTCTGTCTGTGTGTAAATGCACATTACAGGCAAAGTCTGCTTCATCAGTCCTGTGTTGTCTCAGTTCCTCGCAAACTCCCTCCAGATGTCAGAGTAACCTCCTGCTTCATAAAACTAATCAGAATCAACAGTGAACCGTGTTCCCCCCGCACAGACTCCAACTGTTGCTTTTTGTGCTTGAAGGGCCGATTCCCTCCCTCTCCCCTGCCTCTGGTGTGCTGCCTGGCACAGGTAACAAATGCTTCGTCACTGACCCGTACTGGTGTGAAGGCCCATGGGTTCAATTAAATGGAGCAAGAGGCAGTAAATAAACCACATGGGCCAGGGCATTAAATCACTCAGTGCAGAGAAGAATCAGATGCCGAGGAGGTTTGGTTTGGAGGTGGGCCGCGTGCACTTGCACCCACGCTGCAATTTAATACCCTTGCTGCAAGTTAATGACAATTGCAATCAGGCAGGATGATGTCCCCTTTCTTCCTCCCATTCCTGCTTTTTTACATTCCCCGCGCTGTCCCCAATAAATTAAAGCCTTTCTCTTCCCCCCCCCCCCCCCCAACCCTCTCCTCTTCCTATTTTGTTTTACTGCCTTCATGCTGTTCTCCTTTATTTCCAGCATTTTATTTCAAGGAGTGGGTTTGAAGTGTTCTCAGCCCATCTGCTGGTTTGGTTTAGAACGAGGACTGGAATGAGACAAGGGGTTTTGGAAGTCATGAACTATTTATAGCGTATTTGTTCTTTCACATTGGCACTAAACTTTGTTTATAGAATCACCTGCAGTAGAACCTGAGCCAGGGGACCACAGCTCACTTGATCTAAAATTGGCTTTATTTCTTGGGTTTCTTAACAGAGACCACATGTGTGTGTCTGCTGTGGGCCAAGGCATTTGATGCTTGCACACATGTCGAAAGCACAAAGTGCCCGTAAGTGTGTGTGTATGTAATGTGCTCCGAGTATGCCCTTATGAAGTACTCCTGCAGATTGTACGTGACGTGGACTAAGAAGGGAGTTGTACGTGTGCATTACCCCTGTCTAGAAAGTAAGGGTTCCCAAGAGAAAACTTCAATGAAAATTTTTCATTACAATTTCTCTGGTTGGTTTTCATTTTCTCCAAACAGTATTTTTGTCTTGGGCTGGCCGATGGAAACACAATGCTCATTTCTGTTTTCCTTCTGTGTTAAGTGTTTTTTCTTCTTTTCAAAACAGAACAACAATTTAAATTGAAACCAAAGGAAATCTGTCATTTTAAATTGCTATTTTGGCATAAAAGCATTTCATTTATTTTTCTAACCAAAAATTGTCATTTTCATTTGAACCAAAACAAAATTTTTCATTTACTTTCAAAGTATCAATTACAAATGAAAATATTTTCGTTACTTCTCCTCAGAAAGTCAGACTATTCTGTGCTTCCAAAATTGCAGGTATGTGGGCTTGCAATGTTTGTGTGCGCATAATTGTGGTGGGTGACTGTATTGTGCAGGATGCGTGTTGAGTATTTGCAGGTGTTACACATACATACATTGTGCAGAATGTACCCTCATCCATATAGTTTGTACATCCACGTTTGCTCAGTGGTGCTGAGATATGCACACATATGTTGAGTTCATGCCAGTAATATCTACATGTATTTGTGTTTTTAGGTTTTCCCTGTGAATGTGTTTTTAATGTGTATGGGCTTGTTGCAGTGTTGCCAACAGTGTTAAAAATAACAGAGCAAGACTGAGTAAGTCATAAGATTGGGAAAAATGATGGATTTTGGTTTCTTTTGTCCACGTTCTCCTTTTTTCTTTCGTAGCTTGTCAGAGTCATGTTTTCAATCTGATCTTTACAGCTTTGATGACAGAAGAGCAACATTTTCATTGTAAAAGTAGATCTCTGATTCTGCAGTGATCATCTTGCTGTAAGAGCTGAGGCTTAAGAAAACGCATGAAGAAAATAGCGGGACCTCCATTAAATATAGGGAGCTAGTAAAAAGGGTTTCTGTTTCTGTTAGCAAGGTAGATAACTGGGTATATGCTTGTATTAGCAGTACTATATACTCACACTTTGTGCTCGCATACACCTGTAGGATAATTAAAGGTTTATCTGCTTTTACCATGTATTGGTGTGTATAATGTCTATTTTCAGCCATATTAATGTTTAGCTGCTAGTCTAAATTAGCCACTTAGCACTTCATAGTAAATAGAGAGAAAACTTTCAAAGTGAGTGATTCATACAGCCCTAAGATTCAGCTCCTCTGATGGGGAAGGCACTTTGGACAAGACATCTATTTAGATGAGCTGTCTAATTTTTAGGTGTGCTGACTGTGTGAGTTCAGGACGTGTTTGCTTGTCATTTATATATATATATATGTTAGAGTCCATATGGCAGTTCTGTTTGCATGTGCAATATGTGTGTAGACATCTGTGCCATGTCTGTGTACATATATATGCATGAAAAGCAGTTGGTGCGAGTTTTCACAGAGAATACCATGAGTATGAAATAGTTCAGTCTTCATTCATAGAATAATAGAGTTGTTTAGGTTGAAAAAGATCTTTAAGTTCATCAAGTCCAAACATCAACTCAAATCAGACAATTCTTCTATGATCCACTTACCTAAAATATTTCAATGCAGCTTGGTACAGCATTAGGCAAATGATGGTGTTATAACTTAGGTTGTTAACCTTTCTGCAGGGCTAAGCTCCCTGGAAGTCCCCATCTCCTGTGGTACCATGCACGTTTCTTGCTGCCCAGCTTCTGCCTGGCTCTGGAAGGCATGGGCCAGCTGGGGGGAGTGAACATGGTCTCATTAGGCAGCATGGCCCCTTGCAGGGCGCCGAGGATGTTTATTAGGGTGCCAACCTGCAGTCCCTATGAGGCAATTTAACACGATGAGACAATGCAGATTCACAACAGCATTGATCCACATGGGAAGTGTTGTAATTTGGGGAATTTTGATGTGATGTGTCTGCACTGAAGGATATGAAAATGCAATGTTCTGCCATTTTTTGGTAAAAATGTGATTTTCTTTCTCTGAGAAATATTAACATTTCAGTTCTTAAGCTGGGATAAAAGAAGAAGGTGAGATGTCAGAATTTTCTATTGGATAGCTATAATGAATTTTGCTTATTTTTCCATTTATAGGTAGTCTGCATTTTTGACTAGCTGTATGAATGGGAATTTAATGGGAGCACTTGTGGTCAACATAGTGAATACCTTCTATGAACTGAATAAAAGGTATACAACTAGAATGTGTCTAGTTACACACCTAGACATGTTCTAGTTTGTAAATATTCATTTTAGCATTTTGGGGATTGGATCCCAAGCAAGTGAGGACTGGCTCAACTAACTTCACTTGACTCTGTTGACTCCTGCCAGGACTGCTTGTGGCCTGGAAAACATGCTTACTATGAGAGATTAGAAGGGATCTATTTGTTTCACTTCGTAAAAGAGCATAAGAAACAATTCAATCATGTTCTATAATTACTTATGTGAGGAGAAGATATCTGATATTGCAGGGCTCTTCAGTCTAGCAGACAAAGGTATAACAAGATCTGACAGCTGAGCAATTCAAACCTAATATAAGGCAGAGGTTTTTAATGGTAAATGTATTTAAGCTTTGGGACAGATAAACAATAGATAAGGTAAATCCTGCATCACTCTGAACTTTTAAAATAGGACTGCATGGTCACCTAAAAGGTGTGCAGTGGATTGACTTTGAGATGTTGAGTCAGAAGCCAAATTACTTGGGGAAGATTCACTATGGGTGCTGGGCCAGTGAGAGCAAAAAGGGTCAGGCCGCATTCATCAGATATAGAAGCCCAGAAAGAGTCAAATGAATGAGAGTCTCAGTGGCTGGTTAACAATTATCAGATCAAGATTATCTGCCTCATCAAACTATGAACTGAGTATTTGACTGAGTACTGCATCAAAGGAAGAACTGCGCCTCGCTCCTCCGTGCGTGCATGCACACACAGGGCACGTGCATTCATGCTATTTATTTCGGTCTCTGATGTATGTTGGCTTCTGGCAGCCTGGGGCATACTTCTCAGGGTGCTCCCATACACAGCATGTCATGAGCCTCTGCCGGTGACGGGGAGCGGAGCAGAGATTTATACAGTGCCTCCAGGAATCCCCAGCGGGGCCCCTCCGGTGAACTTTGGCTCCCCGGCTTGCTGCCAAGCATTAACTACAATACTTGCACTTGTTTTTGACAACAGCATGAAGGTTGTATTTCACCAATTGCTATTTTGGTTTCGGAGCTATGGCAGAAATGTTTCTGGGTACTCAGCTGGTATAAGCGGAGCAGGAGATTTACTCTTATTGTGTAATGTCACCTTTCAGTCAGTGCTTGGGACAAAAATTATGGGGTGTCATTTGCTCTTTTTATTAAATTTCAAGGGTATGCAACTCTTGTGTGGGAAGTGTGTCCAGGGAGTAACTCTGGCCTGATTCTGCCTAGAGGGGTCGCCTCAGCAATTGGGAAGCTTTTAAAATACAAATTGAACCTTTATTTGCTTTTCTTTTTGCCAGTTAGTTGGAACCAGAGGCAGCAGCAGTTGCCATCTTCCAAAATGCTGCTGTGATGATAAATGAGTTTGGCTGTGGAAGCACAGAGAGATACTGGATTCAGCACAACACAGATGTTGCAATGCAGCCAAATTAAGCTTTAGTGGGAGTGTGCAAGTTGGGTCTTAGTCAGAGTATCTCATGCCTGCCTGCCTCGCTGAAAAGCAAGAGCGAAATATTAGCAGCTGACCGGGTGGGATATACACTTGCCCAAAATATTCTGTTACTGGCTGTGGATGAACCAGCATCTGATCTGCTGTGTGACTTTCCGAAGATCTCACAGCCATTGGGCAGGGAGGCAAAGAAGTCCTCCAAAAGAAATATTGGTTTCTGCAATCCTCATATTACAATTCTTCATAATTCACAACATGGAAGATAAACTAGAAACATTACAAATGGAAGTTTATGATTATTCCTTAGACCTGGCTCAGTATATCACAGGAAGCAAACAGGAATGTTATAGACTATAAGAAATATTCCTGGGAGCTTCTGGGATAAAATAGAAAGAGGTTGCTAAATTCATTAGTAAGATGAAGGTTGTAACAGTGGTTATGATATAAATTGCTAGTCTACACAGCTAGTAAGATCAACTGGCTACCATTCCTTAAACCAACACTCCAATAACAGTGAAGGAAGAAGCATCTAGAGACCCCTGATTATATACGGCAAAAGCTATATCTGGGTGAAGGTCGTGTACACCACTTTCAGCCTAATAGAGGGAAAGATGAAAACTAGGGAAAAGGTAATGGAAAAGGTAATGGAAAAGAGTAGAATATGGATAGAGGGAAAACAGCAACAGGAAAAGGAAAAAAAGCTCCCCATATTGCAGGTTTCATATTGCAGAATGGTAAACATGAAATGTAGTAATGTTTTCTGCTTGTAAAAAAGTAAGGGATAAAAGGATGAATATACTTTAGTTTATTAATTTTATCAGCCTCTTTATAATCGTGAGACTGTAATTAATGCATTCTCAGTCTTAAAGTGATGAGGCAACCCAAAATTAAGAAGTCAAAGGGGACAAATATGCTTCACAGTCTTTCCTGAAAATAGCTTTATTTTTATCTATAGCTGAAGATAAAGGGGAAGGGTATAAAATGTTGATATTTCCCTCCATAGAAGAGTCCAATCCTGTGGATGACAGTCAGAACCTTCTGATAGGGTAGAATTAAATTGCAACAGGAGGAAAGAGGGGATCTAAAAATTGCCTGAAAAGTAACTCTTCCTTGTGACCAACAGGAGGGACAGGCTATAGGGAGATACAGTTTCTGGAGGCTGAAAGTTAAAACTAGATCGTATTGCCAGACACAAAACTCTGCAAGAGACTTGTGTAAACAGAAAAACACACTTAAGAATGTTCTAGTAGATATATATACTTCCTTTTTTTAACCTGACCTGCCTGTTGTGTGGCTTTGCCACACAAATATATGTGAAAATAACACTGAAGGAGAATTAATTCTTAGATTCACCTAACATTGTTATGAACATTCCTCTTTCTAAAAATCATTCATATTTAAAGAAGTGCATGTCTGTGTGTGGGGAGGTATGTTTTCTGCTTGTAAAATAGAAAAATATATCTGCTATAGGCATCAGGAAGGACAATTTCCACTCACACTGGAGAAAAACAGTGTAGCTTCAAACGTACCTTTTGGGGGTTTTGTCACTGCACAAACATATGCGTGGATTAAATCTGTTAGCAAACCAAAAGAACTGTTTCACACAAAAGACTCAAACATGAAATGGTTTCTCCTTTGGGTGAATAAGGGCAGAATGTCTTTCAGGTTTTGATGTTTGTACGCCCTTTTCTGCTTTTCCCAAGTGCAATTTTATTTTGCCTGTTTTTGCTTTTGATCACTGAAAGCAAATACCGTGAAGACTGTCAAGGCTTTTCTTTCACTTTTTAGGTTTTGATTTTGCTCTGTATGGCTTTTTAAGACCCTGTCAAATTAGCAAAACTAATCTAAAAAGGAAAACGATTGAAAGTGAAACTGCTAACGTGCAACTTCATCAGGTTTGAGCTCTAGGTTTTACCTGTAACTTTCCCAGTGCTGCGAGCAATTTGAACTGAAAGAAATACTTTCAAATTTAACAAAACAAAGAATGAGAGAAGAGAAAAATCGAACGAAGAAAATATCATCAAAGCTTTAAATATAACCCAGTCAATTGCATTCACATTCCGGGGATTTGAAACATCCTTATTCACAGAAAGCAGGGAGAAAAAAGTATTAAATGACATTTTAAAAGAAAATTATGTTTCTAAGAAAGAAAGTGGTGCAATGCAAATTTCCAATAGACATTTCTGATTGGCAAGGAATTAACGTCGTGCTTACAATAGCTAAGACAAAGCAAAAGAGGATATTCTATTCCAAAATTTGCCTTTGAAAACTGGTTCCCACCTCAGCTACAGAAAGCAAACAGAATGCCTGAAAATTTGGTGTGACCACTCTGGTCCAGGCTGTTTCATGGTTTCAGAAGACATGTCTGTCCGTGCAGTGGTACGATGTGGTCTGATGGGACGGTGCTCTTGCACGGGCTGCTCCTAATGAGCCCGCTCGGCTGTTTTTCTTCTTTCTCCACTTCTTTCCCAGCCTCCTGCCAAGTTTTCCCTTTCAGAATTCCTTCTTGTGAGGTGGGTATAAAAAAGCTTAGTGTACAAAACTCACCTAATGATACTCTGAGGGCAAACTATGTCCTTACTCCCCAGGCAGCTAGGAGTTGCCTGGAATATAGGAAAACAGTACAGATTTAGACTCTAACAGTAATTTTTATCGCTGCTGTTTAGGAAATGGTTCTGGAGTCTCTTCTTGGCAGCCCTCTTTTACATCCATCAGCAGAGCAGCATAACCGTACCATCAGCACTAAGTACAAATTCTCACACCCTGCTGGGGACTCAGGACAAGCCTCCCACAAATAGCTTTCCATTTCCATCCTGAATTCTGCATTAGCCAATTTAGAGGCAATATACGGCTCTAGGAACAGGCTGTCATGTACAGTATGCACTAGACAGCTTTCCTCTAATCTCATCTGATTGGCAACAGAAGTTGCTGTCATTAGGCACAGAGTGTGAGAGGCATTAGAGTCATTAGCGTTTATGCAGGCTATCAGAAGCAGGTCAAACATCGGGGGAGATTCAGACACAGTTCCCTAGGAAGCCACAGGGTACTCCTGAATTACTGCTTACACTCAGTGAATTCCTCAGGAGGACTGCGTATTTGCCCTAGTACTATGCTCATGAAAAAGAATGAAAGATTTTTAGCTCACACCGATGCTAACTTTGATACATGTGGAATATCTTTTGTATTTTTTATGTAGGTATTTAATAAGTCAGGATCCATTCCTCTTCCTCTGAAATGTAGATGCTCCTGTCAAATAATAATCTAGGAAATGCTCATTTTGCGATGATCAAAATATTTCATTTTGACATCCCCTTTTAAAAATATTAAATCGAAGTATACACTGCAAAGAAAAACATCACAGAAAGTAATTTTGAGGTCACACCTCAAGATTTCATTCTGAGAAACCCTGGTCTTTTGATAGTGTTAGACCGTCTCATCCAGCTTTATCTCAGAAGGAAACCCTCCATCACAGGCTTGTGAAACAATTCCACATCAACGAAATTCATTCCCCCGTGGCAAATAGTTCTGCTAGATGTCTTCAACAAGCGACAGTGCAATTTGACTATAGTTCTGGTACCCAGACCTGTATAAAATGCTGACTTGGCTTTTGAGAGAGGCCCCGGGACTGCAGAAAGCCATTTCCAGCTGAGAGTACGGTTTCTATGTACTTAGTCGGAGAGGTTTTGTATTCATTCATCTGGCAGAACTCCTGCCTGCAGGTCAAGGAGGGGACACGCTAAATTATCCCATGTGGTCTTACCAGGGACACGCTGCCCAGTACTGACCAAGGGCTGTGAGGCGTGATGGCCAGATCTGTTCCAGCTTTGGGCCATGGCTCATCTCCCCATCTCCAGGACACTGACAGCAGCACTGGCTGTTTCCAGATGTCCCTCCTGCTTCCCTGAGCATCCCGCACAGCCTGCCTCCTGAGACTCCCCAGCCTTGCCCCACAAGACTTCTCTTCGCCAGTCCCACAGAAAACCTCTTGTTGCTTCGGGTTTATTTAAGTGGAGACTGTCTCACCACAAACACCTCATTTGTGCCTTTGCTTTTTCCAGATAATCTGGGATTCATGCAGGGTTGTGGTTCGAGCAAAATCCAAGCTCAAGTGGAGCGCTCGATCAGAATGCGGCTCAGGCAGGCGGTCTTCACTCAGCAGCAGCATTTCATCCTCCAGCCACAGCGCCTTTGCACAAGAGGAGAAAAATGTGTTTCCTATGAACACAGCATTCCTCCAGCACACCTTTTGTTTGCACGGAGCTCTTTTATATCACAGGCTGTGAACACAAATGGCTGGGGAGTTCAGTTTGCCACCAGTAAAGGTTTGCAGCTGCTCAGCCTTCCCCCTCATAGAATCATAGAATAGTTAGGGTTGGAAAGGACCTTAAGATCATCTAGTTCCAACCCCCCTGCCATGGGCGGGGACACCTCACACTAAACCATGTCACCCAAGGCTCTGTCCAGCCTGGCCTTGAACACCGCCAGCGATGGAGCATTCACAGCTTCCCTGGGCAACCCATTCCAGTGCCTCACCACCCTTACAGTAAAGAATTTCTTCCTTATATCCAATCTAAACTTCCCCTGTTTAAGTTTGAACCTTTTACCCCTTGTCCTATTACTACAGTCCCTGATGGAGTCCCTCCCCAGTATCCCTATAGCCCCCTTTCAGATACTGGAAGGCTGCTATGAGGTCTTCACGCAGCCTTCTCTTCTCCAGGCTGAGCAGCCCCAACTTTCTCAGCCTATTTTCATACAGGAGGTGCTCCATCCTACTGCCTGAAGTTCCTTTAGGGCTCTGTGCAGTACAGAGGATATGGCAATAGATGAAAAGCCACTGCAGGTACCAAGATGTTACTGAAGATGCGTAAGCCATTACTTTCCCTGCTGATGCAGTTACCTGGAGCACAAGAAGGAGATAGTACTAGAGCACATAATGTGAGTTTGCAGCTGTGAAGGGAAATAGCTCTGGTATTGTCAGGGCTGTGAAATTAGTCTGCAGATGATAATAACAGCAGTAATTGCCATTGTGAAAGGTAACGTTTTGAACAAATGCTGTTGTACTGTGATGACTGTACCATGTCATAGTACCTTATCATGGAGAGAAGCAGTGTTATGCTGTGAGAAAACATAGTGACTCTACAGCTAGTATCTCTGCAACACAAAACCTCTGAGGTGGGTGAGCAAAGGCAAAGTGGGGTTGGAATTATTTCTCACCAACTTTCCTAATATGCTCCCCCTAACATGGAAGTAGCAGAGACAAAGTACCACTGAGCTGCTGATGCCTGATTATTTTCCCTTCCGAAATGCCTCCCATGCAATCCCCAAGCATGGCAGATAATGATGACTTTAGCATATCAGCTTCTAACTCTTTCCCTTCCATTCTTTGCCTCTTCTAAAATGGATTTTTAAAAAACACATAATGAAGTGCTGCTTGTCCAGCGCCTCTGGGTGATTTAGCTGGGACAGCAGCCGCAGGTGATGAGAGTGGTCAGTGCCACACCAAAGATAAAATAAATGGATGTTTTCCATGGTGCTGGCTAGCATAACATTTTCCTGCTGTTCCTCATTAAAATCTCATAAGAAAGATTCTTAAAGAGGCATATTAATGGTGTGGCCAATAAGGCACAAGTAGTGTTTATTGGAAAGGAAGCTATGTAACTACCAGAGTGCCCATGAGATAGTGGCTGCAGTGGGAGGTGGGACAGTGGCTGATATGGTGTGATATGGCTGTGCTGCAAATGTCCTTCAAATCAGCCCATGTCCCAGCCTGGGGCATGGTTTCGATGCTTGCTTTGCAAACAGGCAGTGAGGCTGCCCTGCTCCATCCCTGCAGCGCAGGTCCTGCCTTGACCTTTTCTTCATACCCGCACAACTATCAGCTCTGGTTTCTTCGCCTGGCTGCTCGTGTGAGTGCACAGCTACACAGGGTAGCACAAGGAGGGGCGCAGGGTGGAGGAAGAGTTCAGCAGCTGGCAATGGAGTTGCTGCTTTTGCAGCAGTGGCAGCTTAAGCATCAATATCAGGCTGACGGTGCTACTCTAGGTTGCAGTTAAGCCTAAGGCACAGCAGTCAGGAAAGGTGTTTGTGGGGCCTGCTTCCTCCTCCACACCATAAACATCTTCCTACCTCTGTTCTCCTGCTGTTTCTTTTACATCTCTCTGGTACTAGTCTGATCCCACACTGCTACAGGGAGTTTAAACACTGTAATACTGAGCTTACTGCTGGGCGAGCTGCTTGAATCAGCCTCCAGTGGGATCGGGTAAGCACCAGGATGGGAGTAGGTGACAAGGCATAGGAACTTGTGCAGCCAGGAAAGGGAATTAGGACCTGAAAAATGAATGCCTTTCAGTAGCAGCTAGGCAGACTGACTTGGCCATAACACGAATTTGACTAAATCTCTGATCTCCTGTGTTTTGCATGGGAAATCTTGCTTTTGAGTAAGATCTTTCTCCATTCAATGATATTCTCAGCTTCCAGTGTTGCATATCTCCAACTCTCTTGGCTCCAGAAGGTGGTATTCCCTTTCACTGCTGTGTCTGTGCAGAGAGAAAAGCAGCTGGTGGGGATGCCGTAGATGGAGTTGCTGCCCTGTGTGGCAGAGGAATAGAGGAGATTATCTCTGGAGAACATTTTGGGGGCTATTTTCTGGAATTCCCTGGTTGTGCAGGGTAAAGCAATGAGCTGATAACACAAGATATTGAGTCTCTCCTGTTGTTCAATATCTATGACCTTGCAAGTAGTTTTCATTTGTGGGAAGTGACTTATTGACACCAGTGCATTGTTTAGCAGTATCTGGCAGGAAGAATGTAAACAAATATCCTACTTCAAGTATTGTTTTAAACAGCCAAGAATGATATATTCTGAATCTTAAAAGTAGTTGATGTAACACTGAAGTGGAAAAAAAACCCAGTTCTTTTAAAAAGAATGTTCTTTTATGTGTTTTTAACTTGAAGGACACACATTAGTGCATCCTACAATGTATCTTCCCTGTGTGTGCCACAAAGCATTTAAATAGGTGTAAAAGACAGTACATTCACATGCTGTTAGATTGCTGAAAGGCTTCAGTCTTCTTGTTGTGGAAGATGAACAAAGTCCATTCAACTCTCAGTTCCTACTTGCTTGCCATGGTTATAGCCCATTCTGTAACCAGAAAAATGGCAATTCCCACTAGCTGCCCTGTTGATCTAAGCTGGTCATTTATGACTGATGTCAAAGTAGATGTGGAACTAGAGATGGGACCTTCCTCTGAAGCTGGATCAGGGGTTTAGGAAACAGACAACTCACTGCTTCTGTCCAAGATTTCTAAGAACACATTAGAATATGCAGTTGGCACTGCTTTATTTATTTCAGCACAGTTAAATTGGTAGAGCGTTCCCCCACTGTGGATACAGCTATTCCAGTACAGCTATGTCATGCTGGTACATTTTGTTCTTGTTCAACACATACAATCAGTGGTGTAAGGCATTGGTGCAACTGTCTGCTCTACAGGAGCCATAACTTGGCTGTCACAAAATCTATTTGTTGAAGAAGGAGAGAAAAGTGGCAGTAGGCGGGATATTGTACTGGATCTTATTATTCTTGCTGAAGAAATCAGCCAGATCATGTGCACAGGGGCAGTTAAATGAGAGCACAGAGATGGGGAAATGACAAGGTAACCAAGAAATAACTGTATTGTAGATTACTGAATCATATTATTCCTATAGGTTCTGTTGGTACTTGGCAGCTGGTAAATGATAAAGAGTGTTTATGCTGCTGATTAATATAAATCAAAGCAGAAAAGAACCCCAGGACTCCACCAGAATATGTTATGTGTTCCTATGGGGATCTGTCCCAGCATTGCTTTCATTTGAATCCTCCTTTGTTTATTTTGCAAAACAGAAAAATTATTCTGAAGGACTTTTGGCTCCTTCAACTCCTGTCTTGGATATTCCAGCTTCCAGTGAAAATCAGACACCCTCTGGCTCCAGACTGGTAACTCCCCACTGTTTTCCCTAACCACTAAGAGGTCTAGCACGTACAATTTTGAACTGAGTATCTAAACACAAAGAAATTTGAAATACTATGACAGACTATAAGTTGTGTTTTTTTAATCACAGTTGTAATTTTTGTTTCCCATTACTCATTAGAGGCGTGGAAACATCCGTTTATGCTTGAAAAAGAGAGTTAAAATCATCAAATATAGAGGGTCTCCACATAGAGTGTAAGACCTTTGAACTCAACTGGCTAGAAAAAGGGAGATGGAGTACTTTTTAGACTGGTAACTATTGTCATTACAGGCCAAAAACCAAGTGAAGCACTGAATTACCAATGAGAATAAAACTGCGGGTCAATGAAACAGCTCTCCTACTGACCTCCAGAGTTATATAGGTTAAAATAAGACTAATAGGGAAAACCTTTGCAGGGGTCATTGAATGTGGTTGGTGAGAAAAGAACAGGATTAGGAACTCAGAAAGAAAACTGTGATCTCCTCCTAGATTTCTCAAGAAAACATCTGTCAGCAACCAGAAAAGACACAACCCTGACTTTCTAATGCACCTGTATCTCCAACACATCCCTGCCTGTCTGGAGCATCTTAGTGCTGCTGGCTAGGACTGACATTTCAATAAAAGAGGACAGATAGCTCAGAGGAAGAGACTGCAAACAATAGGAAATGGTGAGGAGAAACTGTAGCCAAGAAGTCTCCTTTTCATCATATTTCAGAGCACTTTTGGGTCAGTCTCCTTCCACCCAAAGGAAAGAAGAGCTTTCAGAGAAAAGGAAGTGTCCTAGCCATTTCAGACTGGTGGTGGCCAACCATTCTTCTGTGCTATTTTTAACACCCTAGGACAAAGATATCCTGAAAAAGACTGAATTCAGAGGTAACTTTTCTTCCCTCTGGCCAGAGCCCAGCCAGACTCAAGATGTCCTATGAATGTGATCCTTTCTGACACCTGTTTCAATGTAAAATCCCTCAAACGCCTAGTCAGGCACAAGTACAAATCCGTTGGCTGTCTCCATGAAGACCACTCCAAGAAGGCAATTCATGTCACTGCTAGAGAAGAATCACTTTCTCTTCCAAGTTACAATCTTATTTGTGTTAGCTGCACTTATTTATGTACAGCTAATTAAGAGTTTAAATTCAGGTTAACTAAAACTCACTTACTCAATTACTGGGGACAGCATGACCATTCTGCTGGTCACCCAGAGTCTACGAGGGCAGTCTGACGGATCAATCCCACCCAGATCATGTACACACTTTGTACAACGTGGTGGGGATTTGAGCTTCCATGTACACAGCTAAACTCATCCAAGTTCTACCAGTTTGCGTTTTGTGTTTGTAGCTTGCCACTGTGATGATATCACTTTTTGTTTGCAACCTTCCTCTGCTTCCTCTGCGCCTCCTGCATTGAATGTAAAGAGCTAGTCTTTCCTTCCTAGCTGTCTATTAATTTCTTATGCTACCTATAGTCTCTCATTCACTTGGAAGATATTGGAACTTTGGCCAACCCATGGTGCCATACCATAGAATCATAGAATCAACCAGGTTGAAAGAGACCTTTAAGATCACCAAGTCCATTACCCCAGGACTGCCAAGACCACCACTAAACCATGTCGCTGAGGGCCTCATATAACAGTGCCCATATGTTACATGTTCAGATCTAATGACATTTTCTCCTTTCCTGCCCGTCATTCCTGGAGGAGTTCCCTGTAATAGTAGACAAAAGCTGTTCCACCAGCCACTATCAGACTTGGCTGGCTGGAAGAACGGTGACGGAAGTGTTTTTGTGGTTGCTGGCATGTGCCAGTTTGCTGCAACAGGAAGGTTGTGCAAGTCCCATGTGGGGTCAGCCTGCCAGGAGAGTGTTCCTCGCGGGGGCTTTGCACTCCCTCTCACCCAGCGTTGCAACAGTTCCGGTTTTTGTTCTGGCTGGCCTGTCACCAAGTGCTGAGATGCAAATTCTTCTGCCAATAAAGTGCCTCTCTTGGCTCTGTTCTCTTTCCAATTGTTTTCCTTCCACGGACGCCTACGGTGACAATGGTTAGGTTGCAGCCCATCACACTGACCAGTGTTGTCTCTGTGTCAGTGTGCTCGTTCATCTGTCTGTAGCTGCTCATTGTCTTTTGTCTTCTGATCACTTTGAGGGGCAGAACTATGTTTTCCTTTTGTCCCTAGGCTTATGGGACTTTGGTTGAAAAATAAGCATCTTATGCCCTACAGTAACATACGCAAGAAACAATGGATATTTTCTTTTCGGTAGAAAGACAAATGCTAAGTTCTTACTCAGGAAAATTCCTATTAGCTGTAACACAGCTGAATGCTGCTTGAGTAGAAACACAGGAAGAAGCTAAGGATTTGGTTTGAGAGAAAACAAATAAAATTCACACTGTCCTCAGCCTTCTGCACAATGAAAAGCATGCTATCTGCACACTGGCATAATGAAGAGATCGTGCTTAGTCCATTCTAAGCAGCAGTCAGACACAAAGGTGGTCTGTTTATGGGGAAAAAGTGGAAAAGAAACTGCATCCTTTTGGTCAAGTTTTGCAAAAGATGTATGCCAGGACCATGTCCTGATGCACCTCCTGCACATCCACAAGGTTAATCAGGTTGTCAGTCTTCTATGTTCTCAGAAGTAGAGAACGGGAGCTACAGAGTATGCCATCCTCAAAACTGAAATGAGCAGTGAAGGAGAGTCGCATACCTACCACTTTCCAAAATGCCTAAGGGAAATACTCACTGGCCTACATCATCCCTTAGTCTGTGCCTTGGCTGCGTCCATGGGAGTCTGGTTGGCCTGGGGAAGCTTTGTCAGGGCAGATATGAAAGTTAACATTACAGATGATTGCTGACTAGTTCTTGAGCCTGTGTTGCAACCCCAGTTACTTTATTAGTAGAAAGATAGCTTTATACATCAGAAAGCCTAAATACAACAGGTAAAGATTCAAAAGCAAACTACAAGTTCACAGGCAAAAAGTGTGTGTAAGAACTATAGATAAGAGCCTGGATAAATGGATTCATTAAATTACTAGTTTTGAAATTCATAGTGTCCCTGTGCCCTGTCCAAGTTAGGCATGCAGCTCTCCTGGGTGCTTCATAAATCAGTAGTATTGGATATCCCCTCTACATGACAGCTAGCAGTCTGACTACATAAAATACTTTAAAAACGGGATAAGAAGCAAAGAGATAAATGGGCTGTTTTTAAAAACCCAGTTGTGTTCAGTTTTCAATATAAATGCATTTATGCTTATCTTCTTTGAGAAACCATGCAAGAATGAATGGATATCTAATTAGATATAGTTTATCAAGGATAGGTAAGATTAAAAGGACTGTAACAGTATGGGTCTGAAGAAGCCACTATGTAATTTTGCAGCCCAGGACTTATTCATAAAGAGATGTCACAAATCAGAAATTTCAGTGCCTTGAGAATGCGGATGATCTTTATTTCATGCTCTGAAAGTGCTGCTTTTTTTTGCTTGCATTCCTAAAGCAGATGACAGTAAATTCATCCTTAAATGTTGCTCAGTATCATAGTAACAAAGCAAAGAATTTACTTTCAGTCTTTGCAAGTAGAAAAAAACTTCATAAGTTAGATTTAATACGAGTTTACCAGAAGGTGGAGCTGGATAGTAGACCTAAACAATAACTTGCAATTAATACATTCCAGGGATTACTCCAGCACAGAAGAATGAATGTAGCTGATGTACCAGTTGTTTCTGTGCACTATAATTCAGATACTACAGCTGCTAAAAGTTGGTATCTGTTACCTGGACAGAAATCTAATGATCAGAGTAGCCACAAAAATGTTATTGAATAATATAGTGCTACTACAAAGAAGACTGCAAAAAGTATGGTTGGAAAATAAAGAAAATTAAAGGTTAATTTTAACTCCAACCCTCCAAAGTGTTGAAGTATATGCATGTCTTTGGGTCTGTAAGGAGAGTTACTCTTTCATGTGCACATTATGCTCAGTTAAAGTCTTCTTCAGGAAACATTAACCTGCATAGTATGCAGGAGAGATTTGAGAAATAAAAAAGCCCCAAACCAGTTGAAGTAACCAAAATCAGACCCAGAAGCTTTTCATCTATTAAAAGGGGACCTTTACTTTAGTGCCACTCTGCTGCAAGCATTGTTTTTTCTGGAGTACAATAGAAATAATAAAAAACATTAATATTTCTTTTTCATTTGCTAAATTCTCTGCATGTACTGATATCAATTGGGAAAGATCATAGCAATGAAAAAACGTAATATAGCAAAACCAGTGTTACGCTCTGTAAGGGTATGATGTTAGCCATATATAAGCCATTAGCCATTACCTCATTTATGGAAATTCTCTGCATTTTTGTATTGCAAACAGCACGAGCTGAACAACATATACAGGTGAAGACCACAAAGTCTTAAATTGAGGCTGTAGGGGAAAGTAACCTTCAGGCAAAGAAACACACTTCCCAAGATACACAGCCTTATCAGACTTGACTTATCATGGTCTACCTCTAAAAATTACATCACAGTACATTTCATGTTGCCACATTCCTATCCCCTGCATGTTGTCATATTTCCATAAACATATCACAACAGACCCTGCTACAGAGTCTCTCCCTTACAGGCCCCCTTATGAGAACTGAAAGGCTGAACTAAGGAAGACCTGAGCTTAAACCAGACTAGTAACTGGAGAGTTTCAAACCTCATGGCAATATACAGAACACACGGTCAACCTGCCAAGCATGCTTCCATGACTTCTGCAGGGCACAGTGTCGCAGCACAGACCCCAGCTTTCATCAGAGCATTTGCAAATGTCAGGACCAAATGTACTGAACTGTTGGGTTTGTGGGTGAATTACTGCTTGGGCAGGTTTGAGGCGCAGGTGCATGCTTTGGTTTCCTTCTTTTGGAAAGATTTCATTAACCCAGTGGTGCTAGGCATCCGAGCAGGATGATGAGTCCCTTCCTTGATGATATTTGAAGTAGTGAGTATTAATATGCCAAAGGAACCCCCAAAGATAGCAGGTAAAGACCAGTATCAAACACAGATGAAGCCCAACATAAGAACAGCAGATGTCCTCACAACGGTCCTGTGTTCTCACTTCCTTTTTGTCTCATCTGCACATCATGATGGGTCAGTTTTGCTCAGGAGATACCTAACAAATAATGGAGAATTGGCACCAAGCTCAGGGCCCATATTCACTCTGTTCTAGCTACAGAGAATCTCTGAATAAAGGGCTGTGAAAATGTGGCAAAGGCTGTTTGAAGAACTTGGTCAGCAAAACGATTTTCCAAAGGCAAGAATTCGGTAAACCTTTTCAGTGAAAGCAAAAATAAATACAGAGCTCCATTGTGCTCCATCACAACTGACACCAGGCTCGGATGATTAATGATCAATGCCAGCCCAGTAAAGCCCTCCCAGGTATGCCTCCCAGTGAAGGAGGAAAGCAGAGGGTTTAGGTCTTCAGCTGAGGTACCTGAATTAATTTAAATATGATTGTATCTCACATGCTTGGCCTTAATTGTCTCCTCCTGAAAATTCAATACCTGCATTCATGCTCCTGGGCTCCAGGGAATCCAGAGCACCACACTGTCCCCACTGAAAGGAAATGAAAAATCGGCTGATGCTAACCAGACCCCTTCAGCAACTTTACCCATTTAAGTGCTGTATCCTGCAGAGTGATTAATGATTTTTTTCCTTTTACATCTAACAGCAAAGAAAGAAGGAAAGAAAGAACATGTACTGTCGTTCACCTTCTAGCCAATAGACTACAAAGGCATAGTTTGCCAGGATATGCGCTTTCCTCCTCCGTGTGATTTATTTTTTGTGTATATCTGGCACTGCCTCTTCCTTGTTCATGGTTGGAGCCTGCAGCAGCTTATCAGCAAAAAGTTTGGCTTGCTCTTGTATGTGGCTAGCATTCTGCTTTCTTTGGGTCATTTTAAAGACTGCAACCTGAACCTGTCCACCAGCCCTTTATTAACATGTGTTTTATGGTACAGGTGTAATAATTAATCCAAATGGCTAGCAGATGTGGCTGTCTATCTCTGGGCATGTCAGCTCCTACACACCACCCCTTAATCAAGCAGTGCCCAAGCAGTGCCAAAGTAAATGAAAGAAAATCAATTTCACCAAGATATTTATGAGGCCACCTGGGCAGGGAAATACCTCGGCCTTTGCCTGTCCCCTGCTCCAGGTGGCTACAAAAGACTCAAGTCCCTCACTAAACACGGGTCAAATCAATCTTGCAGGGAGCTGAAAATGAAAAGCTGTGCTTGGCTCCCCCGTTTAACAGTGATGGAATGTGGTACATGTGCTCTGAGGAAGCCTGCCCACTTCACCTTACTTACTTGAAATCTCTCTTCTTTTTACCAGTGCCAGCACCTGCTGATCTTCACATAATTGCTGGTTCCTGTCTCTGTTTCTGGCAAGCCAATACTAAGGATCTTCTTTGTGTTATCAGCTGGGCTCCGGGTGTTGCTTTGCGAACTGTGAAGGGGGATGCCAGATTTTTACACTCCTGCCATTTCCACATCTCTTTTCTCAGTTATTTATAATCTTCACATGGGTAATTCCTGGCGGATTTTCAGCACATTCAGCTTCTGCCAGGATGAAAGGCTTTGCCTGTGAAGGGGTGGTGTTCCAGCCTGCCTTGGGGGGAGCCAGCCCCTGGTGGAATCTCCAGCCTCAGCCTCCCTTACAGCATCATAGCAAAATGCATGTCCTGCTGCCTATGAAGCTTCCACATATGTGCTACATCACATCCAGCTGCTTCTCCCTCCTCCCAAGGAGATCATGGACAGAAACCCATGTCTTCACTGGGTGAAGTTATGGGTTGACCTTGGCTGGAGGCCAGGTGCACAGCAAATCCACTCTGTCACTGCCCTCCTCAGCTGGACAGGGGAGAAAAAACATAACAAAAGGCTCCTGGGTTGAGACAGGGAGATCACTCACCACTTACCAGCATGGGCAAAACTGCTCCTCTTTCCAACTGTAATTACTGTTGTGCAGCAGCTTTTCTCCTTCTTAAACACGTTATCCCAGATGCACTACCACTGTCACTGATGGGCTTGGCCGCGGCCAGTGATGGGTCTATCTTGGGCTGACACTGGCTCTGTCCAACACAGGGGAAGCTACCTGCAGTTTCTCACAGAAGCCACCCCTGCTACCAAAACATTCCCATGCAAATCCAATACAAGTGGGCAGGAGTTCTGCTAAGAAAGGGTTGAAAAACAAAGCTTCTGAAGAGCTGTCATTGAATACTCCTTACATCCATGGCATCGAATTCTCAGTGAATGAGAAGCAATCAATGCTGGGAGAAAGAAATGCATGACAGGCAAAATCAGCTGATGTCCTGTAGCTGTAAATCCATTTCATCCACGTAACAAAAGATGCAGGTTCAGTGCAGGTAGCTCTGCCATGGGCCCTGCTCAGTGCATAACAGCCATGATGCCAGGCTACATAAGTAAAGCAATGTGCCAAAACCAATACAGAATCATACAATGGTTTGGGTTGGAAAGGACCTTAAGCTCATCCAGTTCCAAGCCCCTGCCATGGACAGGGACACCTCACACTAAACCATGTCACCCAAGGCTCTGTCCAGCCTGGCCTTGAACACTGCCCAGGATGGAGCATTTACCACTTCCCTGGGCAATCTGTGCCAGTGCATCACCAACCTCACAGGGAAGACCTTCTTCCTTATGTCTAACCTGAACTTCCCTGTTTAAGTTTGAACCCTTTACCCTTTGTCCTATCTCTACAGTCATATATATATGCATATGCATATTCATATGCATATACACATACATATACATATGCATATACATGCACATACACATACACATATACATATACATGTACATATACATATATATATGTGTATGGATATCCACATGCGTATGCATACACATATACATAGACATAGGCGCAAACACAGACAAAGTCATAGACATAGGCATATAAACTAAAGCTGATAATGGTCATGTACCCTTCTGTTTTAACATGTAAGCTCATATTCTAATCAAACAAAGTTAGGGAAAATGTTTCCCTTAGGTTGTTGTTTATCTATTTGGCAAGTTTTGCCTAATAAGACTGTATATTGACTGCTGCCACAGATGAAAGAGCAAACCAGAATGGATTGGAGTGAAGCTTAATGCACTGGCTATCCTGATACAGTTGAAATATTGATTGAAAACTGTCAAGCAAACACAAGGAAAATAAAAACCTTTTTCAATTTGAACTCTTACTGCTTAGATCTCCCCTTCTATTTAGTTATGCTAGAGAGAAATTGCTGAACAAAACCGAGTACATGATTCATGATTAAATCTGTGAGACCTATTAGCTATCAGCTTTCCATTAACCAGTCTGAAACCACATGCCAAGAAGTGTCACAGTCTGCTTAGAACAGCAGTGGAGCCTGTCTCAACCAACCAGCAGCAGCAGCGAAAACCTCCTGAATTATGCTGACTTTGTAACATATCTCCCCGTACTTTTCATCCACCCTACACAAGGACAGAATGTTGGAAGGAATTTTCATTGGTAACACGGAGGTGCCTAATAGCCCTGGGAGTCCAAACTCCCCTCTTTTCTTCTCATAGAGGTTTTGGGATATGAATGTGCACAGAAGTGTGTTAAATGGATTATGCTTCCATTGTTTTACCCTGTTTATTTGCAACGTGAGAAGCATGAAGTAAACACCTGGAAGTTTCGACTGGTAAAGCTCAGATGTTTAGTTATGAAGGCACAAAGATAGCATCTTTTTAGAAAAGCACATCAAAAACAATTCAGAAAAGCTGTATGTTCTGTGACTTGAAAACTGACATTTTTCTTGTGACTTCCAAAAATATCCACTTCTGCACCGAGGCTAATGCATGTTACAGTTTAGCCAAATCAGGGTCAAAGCAGGTGGTTTAAGATTAAAGCCCCACATCAAATTAACTATGGTATTTGATAGCTGGTAAATACTCTCCAGGGCAAGTCAAATAAGTGACCTTAGTGTATGCAACAGTTTGGAGTAAATAAAGAGTGTGAGGCAAACAAAACATCCACTCTCTGTAATGAAGTATTCTCTCGACAGCCCAGTCTTGAGGGAAAAAAATGAAAAGGAAGATCAGTGGTCAAAAGAAATACTTTAGATGTGAAGGAAGCATGTGTCTGGCAGCTTCAGACATGCACATGAAAAGTAGACTGCTGGAACCAAAGGTTTTCTCCATATGTTGAACTCCAAGTCTCCCATTTCTTCCAGAAATGATTAGCTAAGGATATTTTCCACTTTTCAGTCAAAGAGAAGAGAAAATACTACAGGGAGATGTTGAATGTGCCACTGAGAAATGTGCATCTTCTTATCTCTCTCTATGAGTATCTCTTCCAACCTTTCTTCTCCTCCTGTCTCAGACCCTGGGCTGCTAAGCTACGTTTCTGGGGGATTATAGTTCCCTGAATCTTCCTGTTGATCGTTTCTAATTACCTGCCTGTGATTGGCTTTTTTTTTTCTCTCCAGTTCTGTGGAACATCCTCAGGAATCTAAGATTTATGTAAAAGTTATGTCAGTGACTCAGGGAACTCCTTAGCCAATTCATTTAAAACTCCTGCCTGCAGTGAATGTTTGTTCTTTGGTATCCTAAGGACAAAACTTATATGTTTGCTGTAAGACACAAGGCACAAAAGCATTGCCTGCAGCTCAAACAGGGTCTGTCTGTCCTCTGTCAATAGTAGAATACACACAAATTATGCAGCTTAAAATTAATACCTTAATTCATTTCACAAAGCTGTCAGTACTACCTCCCATGCTTGTTCTTGCACATCTGAGAAAAGGAAGATGGCTAAAGCTGCAGTTGGATACTGTGGGTTGCTGTCTGCCTATATTTGTACTCATTCACTTGTTTTCTAGGCCCTGTCTTTGCTGGTTTTGCTCCCCATTCATTCACACACATAAAATGAATTTTATAGGTTGTCTCTCTGGTCACTATACTCACCAAACAAGCTGCAACTTAAATGTCAATGCAGATGCTCCATATTGTTGAAGCTTTATGTTCTGCACAGAAGATGGATATTATCCAAAACGCCCTCCTTGCCCAAAGAACCACATTAAAGAGCCCTAAAGATGAAAGGGAGAATTTTGGACTTCAAGAACAGGGCTGCAAACTCTTACAGCCTTTAAAAATGTAAAATATGTACATATCTGTGTAAAAGCTTTCTGACAACACTGCTTATAAAGGCAAAGCAGGGTGACAGAAATGATCAGATGCCTGTCTGTAACAAAAAAGGTAGGCAAAACATTGTCATCAGAAAGTAGGATGTTCAAAGTGGATTTATGGAAAGTAGATCTTGTCCACATAGCTTGATATATGGGGGAGATCACATTCTAACTATAGTGTGCAAAGATTAGTATGTCAATACAATAGCCTTCAGTATGGAATTTCATTTTGTGTCACTCTGTGTTTTCGCTCAGAAACTGGCGTAATAAAATATAATGCAGTTAAAAGTTTTAAAAATTAATTGATGAATTGGAAAGCAATACTATAAATACGGAATCTTTGTTCAATGGGTGCCTTTTCTGTGGAGCTCTGCATGGCTCCATTTTCAGGATTAAACTATTTAGTATTAGTATCAACGACCAGGAAAAAAATGTGTAGTTAGCACTGACAAAGACTGGATATGACACAAAGATTATGGAGTGGGAAAAAAAAAACCAACAAAAAAAGCAAGAAGATAAAACAGTGATGAAGACCAGATTGCCTGGGGAAACAGATGCAAGCAACACATTAGGAAGTAAAGGCATCCATTTGGAAAAAAGAAACCAGGCCATACTGACAGAAAACACTGTACGCATACTCTGGAGAGTGCTTGGGACCACAGTGAGCGTGTAGTCTAACAGGAGCTCCCTGAGCACCTCCAGAAAGGATTACGGAGGTGAATTGGAAAGGAAGAAAATGAATACAGATATGGTATTTGGTGATAATGTAGCCATAACATCTACATTCACTGGTGTCCACAATCCAAGCTGAATAGTGAATAGCAGGAAAAGTCCTATAGGAGAATAAAGAGGATAATTAAAAGGCTGAAAAACATACACTGGAGTAAAAGACTCCAAAAGAACTCTCTCTTAAAAAATGTTCTGAAGGTAAGTGTCCATCTCTACCTACACCGAGAGCATTGTTTGGTTTCAGTTCATTCAGTTTTGTTTTGTTTCACTTTGGTTTGTTTTTTTTTAATCTACTAGAGAAAGGCATCACAGGATCCAATGTCCTGACATACAAACATGGTAGCTGCAGGCCAAAAATAAGGCACACATGTTTCTGCCAGAGAAGGACAGCTAATCATCAAAAGCACAGATCTGGTGGCTATGCAAGGTTCTCTATCACTGGCAATTTGAAAATGAAGGTTGACTGTTTCTCCTAAAGATGTGCCTTACTTCCAAAAAGAAGCAATTCAGGGAAGAAATGGTCTGGTCTGTGCTATCCTGGAGGTCAGGATTGATGTGCAGGCTGCTCCCCACTGGCTTTATAAACTATTAATCTGTTCCTTAATTCTTTCATGGGGAGGTCTATGATTTTGGGGTTTGCTTCTCCTATTCAATTGAAATTAGACATTATTGCATTTGTAGCATTAATTCTCCCAGACAACCAATAAATCAAACACATATTTTTCTTGGGATATTTAGTTCACTTTAGACACAAAAAGACTAAGGAGGACCTTGACTGGAACATGTGTATTACAAATGGAGGAAGAGATAGCTTTATGGGCTGTGATGAGATGACCTCATCCAATATTGGCTTTCTTAGATGTCAAAACCCTAATTGTTTGGGATTGTTTTTTTCTGTTTGTTGTTTGCTTGTTTTCTTTTAATTGAGGCTAAACTTAGAGAAAATAGTCACAACAGAGCCCAAGCAGGACAAGCAGTTATTCCCCCCCCCCCCCCCCCGCCCTGGTATTTTCCCAAGGTTTTAACTTGAAGTGGGTTTAATCTAAAGACTCCAACCTCCCTGTAGCCACATGTTGAATCAATTGAAAAGCAACCAACAGGTAAATATCTCTAGCACGGCACTGCTAATAATGTAGCAGACCTTTAGGAGAAGAGGAAACCCTTTTGACCCCTCTTGTGAAAGCTTTTCTGTGGCCTCAGGTTTGGTGGGTTTTTTTTGTTAAACGGTCATTACAAATGCAAGAAGCAGACACCTGCAAGAAGCCGATAACTTTACATACATCAACAATGGGGAAAATAGAAGCAAATAGGTTTTATTTGGCTTTAACAGAACACCAGGGAGAAATACAGAGAGAGATTGACTGACAAGGGCTTCAGTAGAAACCCGGCAGCTTGTAATGCGAGAAAGTGCTTGCAAATGTACAAAAAGCCCATGGCCTTTTCTGAAACTAGGACACTTTGCCTGAAATATTCTACTTTCCCCCCATTGTTTGCTATCCTCCTATGTTGAGGTCTAACCACAGAACAAGGCACCACTGACCTGCACTGCCATTCTGTATATCCGTCTGGAACTTGTCAAATGTTGGCAGCTTGCCCCTGTGTGAAACCCTGAAAGGAGAAGGAGGTAAATATTACATATTTTTAAAGCAAATAAATTCTCCTATGTGCTATGATCCGATCAGATTTTGCATCGCTAAAGGAGACAGGCTAGGGTCACCATGTAAATAGGGAACTTCCAAGAAACCTTGAGGTATTAAAACAAGAGTGTCAGAAGAAGATATCAGAAGTTGCAAATGTGCTCCTCTTGAAGGGAAGAATCAGTGCAGTAGGATTACTGGAGAAATCCTCTCTCAGTTTAGATGTAAAACACATCTCCCACCTACTACTGGGCAAATAATGTTCATGAATGATGTCAGTTTTTTACAGCAGACAATAAAAGAAATGATGAAGAATTTTGTAACTATTACTTGAAAATATCTAGTCCTAAAGAAAGTGGGACCACTGAAGATTTCACAGAGCAGAGTTATTGTCCAAAATGAAAATATAAACCCAATTCTGAGTAAAATTTTACCTCTGATACCATCTTATCTTCTAATTTTACTCCAATAGGACTGGGAAGTTAAAGACAGTGAAGTTAGGACAATTTTAAACGGCTGAAGTTTTGCTCCACAATGGTTTTTATTATTTAATAGCAGAGTAAGTGATGTATTGCAACAGGGTATTATGATCATTGTACTATTTCTTCTTCATAGAAGGAGAAAGAGATTTCTGAGCTCCAAAGACTGAGACATATATCACCGTCTTTTGTGGCTCAATGTCACTCCAAAGTTTTACCTACAGTGAAATACATGGGGTCATTATGTTGAGTTGCACTTGTTCTCCAAATGACAGCATTTTTCTCCCTGACCGCTGACTGATGTTTGAAATCTGTTTCTAAAAGGCAACCTGGCATATTTCTGTATTTCCTATAAGAGGTTGTAGAGACAGACAGAATTCAGGATTTTGGCAAATTTGTGTTTAGCAGCTCCATAAAATGGCTAGTAAGGGATCTACCCTGTAGCATCAATGGTTGTGTATCCTGAGGATCACAGGTAATGGCTAGGTTTGTGTGCTACCCCAAAACTGCATATCCTGTTGCCACTTCCAGACTAAGCTACAGGCATAGATGGACCTGAGCTGTGGCTCTGAAGGTAAGAATTTTCTCCAGCTAGTTTGTAGACCCCGGATTTATTTCATCCAACCTTTAATACAGAAAACTGATTTCTCACGGCTTTTCTTTGGTGTTACTGTGAACAGCAAAAGGTGAGGGGAGCCTGAAAGCTTCCTGCTGGCAACTGTATAGAGAAGACATAGAGAAGATGGAGCCAAGGCTTTTAAGGATGCCTGCTGGCTGCAGAAGTTCAGATTCAGATGCTGAACTCTAACATTTCAGTTCACTTTAGTTCACATCACAGCTGGCCACTTTCATCCACTCTGCATTTGTGTGAAGGAGCCCTTCAATTCTTCACATAACCCTGCTGGGCTTCAACAACAGGAACACAGAGAGAGAAAGCAAAGAGCATCTTCCATTTCTGTGCCAACAGGTGTTACCTGAGTGGTCTCTGGTACCAGGGAGTGGTTGCACCAGAAACCAGCTGCAGCCTCTGCAGGTTCAGGTGTACTAGCCAGCCCGTTTGTTTCTGAGGAATAGCCAAAATGTTTCTGGCAAGAAAAGATGTGGCAAAGAGCTCAGATGGGGAGTGCTGGCCACTGCAGAAATATAGAATCATAGAATAGTTTGGGTTGGAAAGGACCTTAAGATCATTCAGTTCCAATGCCCTGCCATGGGCAGGGACACCTCACACTAGACCATGTCCCCCAAGGCTCTGTCCAACCTGGACTTGAACACTGCCAGGGATGGAGCATTTACCACTTCTCTGGGCAACCTGTTCCAGTGCCTCACTACCCTCACAGGGAAGAACTTCTTCCTTATGCTAACCTGAACTTCCCCTGTTTTAGTATTTTCTACTTTATCCCTATTCCGTTTCAAAGTTCCTGTTTGCTGGCTGCCATGTCAAACCTGTGAGGCAGGTCAGAGAAAAAAATTCATAAATAGCCCCCATAGTGCAAATTTGTGTTTGTGAGACATTTATTCTTTCTCACTGTTGTCATTCTCATCACTGAAAGGCAAGGCTGAAGGTCTAGCAGGCCAGATAATACTATGGTGTTCAGATGAATTTCATTTTAATCATTTTTATGGCTTTGCTCCTTACTGTTTGGCAGTTAGTGGGAATAGATCAACTTTCCCCCAGTTCTGAAACCTTCCCTCTTAAAATTAGCGAAAACATGCAATTTCCTTGGATAACCCAGCCATGTGGTTTAGTCTTCCTATAAGGCTCTCCTTGTTAAGAGTTTGTGATTATTTGTTGTACATGCTTTAGCACAAATAGCCAAATGTTAGTTCTTCATCAGACGGATGACGCACTGAGTAAAAGCCATGATTTTAGGGCTGGGATCTTTGGCATCTATAACAGAATTAAGAAGGTAAAAAGAGCATCTGAAGAGCAAAGAACAGGAACTGCTCCACTCTGATGTCATCTTCTGTACCCACCTTGAGGAACAAATGTCTGCGGACTGCTTCAAGTATGCTTTTGTCCTGGATAGCATCTCTGTAAAGAAAGCTCATGCAGGTCTTCCTCCTTTGCATGTCACAGCTGTACCTTCTCAATACCGATGCACCATTTGCCATGAGGTTTTATCCCTGCTTCCAAACAGTGCCAGCACAGCCAAGAGAGCAGTGCTTAGAGCCAGCTCCTACAGAAGCAGCAGCCAAGTGACTTGTTGGTGGCACCTCATCCAACCCCAAGCTGCTCATGGGACTGCAGGAGTGTCCCTGAAGTACTCTCCCAGCTACAGTCCCTGCTACAGCATTTGTGCTCCTTTGGTCTCCTTTCCTCTTGAAGAGTTTTGCTAAGCCTATGACCCACAGCTGGGAGTGCAACACACCTTCTGGTGTGAGGAGGACCCGGGAAAAAGTGGAAGCTTTAGGGCCGTACAGTACACTGCTTGGAGCAGCTTTGGCAGCTTGCACTTTCTCTTTTAACAATATGAATTAGTAGTTGTTATTAGCATAAAATCACCAGTTAAAACACTCTCAGCTCATTTTTTAACAGTGGAGCTAATTGCCCTTAAGTGCCCGAGCTCCAGCAGAACGAAATGGCACCTTTGTGCAGAAACCCCCTGCCTTTCCCTGGTACATCCATAACGACCTTTAAAATAAGCCGTTACAATTCTGACATGGTACCAGCCTGACACCTTGGGCTGGGGTTTAATTTTGAGTTATGGCCGTGTTAGGAAAACATATGATGTGGCCGTTTGTTTGCAGAAAGAAGGGGGGAAAAAAATCATAAAACCCTCTTTTTTTTATGAGCTGTCGCTTGATTCGTTCCTGGAGCCCCAAGTAGCAAGAGCCTAAATCAATGCACACAGCTGTTCTTGCTCCTCGGAGCCCAGCAGGTGTACTACCCAGTGCGCCTGCCATGTCCCCCCACTCACATCACAAATAATAACGTCTTACACACACCAGCCATCCATCACAGTTATGGCCGGCCCTGGCGAGGCCGCTGTTCTCAGGCTAGTGTAGAGGTTATATGGGTTTTTTCTCTTCTTTTTTCCCCATGCCTTTTTACTGTAGAAATCCCCTGCCCGTGGATTATTAGTCACACTTTCTGGAGGCCTTTAATTGAATAACCTTTGGCTCTTGTGGCAAAGGAGAGAAAAAAAAAAGAAGAAGAAAAGGAGGAAAAAAATACCCCAAGCCCCCCACACCACAGTGTTTATTTGTGTTAAAAAACAATAGGCATATTGTGACTGGCGAAATCAATTAGTCTTCCTCTGCAGTAAGGGACCACATCTGGTGTGATTTAAGTTAATGTAAGGGAAGGGCCGCAGAGGCCCGAAGACCCTGAGTTCTCATTTCAACAGGTGACAGAGAAGGCATAAAAGGCTAATATATACTACAAGTGCGGAGGCGAGGCTATAAATACTGGAGGGTTTACTTAAGGAGGTAAAACAAAGCTAACCAATAATGCAAAAATAAATACCTTCCCGAGACAGGCCGTCACCAGGCATGTGTGGAGGCAGGAGGAGGCGAGGAGGGGGGTGATGGGGACAGCTTGGGAGGCATGGGATGCTGGGCAGCACGAGGGAGCTGGGTTTGCTGTTTGGCTTGGGGCGCCTTCCTTCCCCGGGGAAGATCGCAGTGGGGAAAAGGTGGTGGAGTGTTTGTGCAGCTCCTGTGTGGTTTCCCTTCTCTGGGGTCTAAAGGTGCTTGTAAGAGCCCCTGGCTCTGCCTGCATCCGACAGAGACCCAGGCAGTTCCTGCCAGACCATCTCAGTTCTACCTCCTGTAGCTTCAGTTGTCCTGGTTGTTTTTCCTGACTTGTGTTACGGCAACAGAACGCTTCACAGACATGGGCACATGTATACTCGAAGCTGGTTGCACTTCACTGAGAGGTGAAGAGGATCAGGTGAGGTAGATTATGTTTTTTAGCACACTGCTTTTTCAGAGTTCTGAGAGGATCCATAAGCCATCAAACTCATGGAACCTGGCTTCCTGTGGATTTGTACGCTGCATCCCTACAGCTCTTCTTTTATTCTGCTGCTGCAAGCAGCCAACTCCCTGCCTCTCCCCCGTGGCAGTACCTCCAGTACTCCTGCCTTCTCCTAGACCTTCCCCTATTCCTTCTATCTCATCTCAATATCCTCACCTCCTTCCTATTCCTTTCTATTGCTGAAAACCCTAATGTGGACCTTTCTCCATTACTTAGATGCCAATTTTCATAAAAAGTTAAGGAACTTACCTTGGAGCTATTCAACTCTCTCAGATTTGGTTGCAATTGTCCTTGAAGCTCAACAGGTCTTAGGGAAGGACTGACATGCTCAAGAGGATGAATACTGCAGTTACAAAGACATTCATTGTAAAATGGAGTTTGCAAAATGGACTGAAGGGTGTCCTGTAAACACCATGTATGGATACACATTTCTGCAAAGCTCACATGAGGCCAGAACGTCCAAACTGATGGTTTTGGCCACTTCTCTCCAATGTATTTCTGTAATGCTGGGACCATTTGCTGATGTCTGTCTGTGCATCCTGAAGCCCTGCAGCCAGACACCCCAGTGACACTGGCACAGCTGGAAACAGACTCTTTGAGCTGGGGTGCCACCCCTGGGTGATGGTACTGAAGAGGTGCCAAGGTTGGTGCACATGCAGAAAGCAGATGCTATAGACCCAACTGAGGAAATTCTGGACCCTTGTGTTTGCCTGTCAAGAGAAGGAGACAGAGTGATTCTGGAGGCATCCCTGATGCTGAACACCGCTCACCTCTCTCCAGCCCTGCTGTATCTGCACAATTACAGCACAAGAAATCTTGTACAACAGCGCAAGAAATCGACTGGATCAGACGAATGAAGGGAGATTCGCTTTTAACAAAAAGATGCTATTACTGTAGCTATTGTTCCTGAGATTTTGATTGCCCCTTATTAACCTAAGAGGGGGAAATATGTATATTGTATGGCCCCTACTGAGGAATCACTGAATCACTGTTACTTTGTAGTGGGGATGTGTTTTGGCTCACTAACTCCAGTGACTTGTCCAAGTGGGAAATCTGATGATTTCATTTTAATTTCTTCACACCAGTGATAAAGTTACCCTGCAGCCACAGTCTCCATTGTCCTCCTACCAGGAACTACTGGCAGGTACTGGGAGTTGAAATAATATCATGGTGATAATAAAGGTTTTTGTTGGGGTTTTTTGTGGTTGGTTTCTTTTAAATCAGTTTCCAACAGCTGGTTGCCAGTTGCCCTCTGACACAGACACATAAAAGGGAAGTAGTGAGTCCTGTACCAGCAGGGATCACTGGAAGAAATGCAGCCCTCATAAATCAAGCCAGCACTGTTACATAGCTTTAGTACAATCAAGTGCACATGTGCAAGGGTGACTGAGGAGGGACCCCACTCACTGGCTGGGAGCAAACAGACCTAGCTGTCAGGGAAGGGGTATTCTTTCCACCATAGCAAGTGGTAGGGATAACCTGAAGCATGCTTCTTCGGGAATTGTTAATGATAAACAAGGAGACCTTTGGATGGGCAAGAGTCCTTGTTGCGGTACTATGAGGAGCGGGCTCTCAGGTGTTTTCTAGTGGTTTTCCATTAACAAGCCCACAGCAGTGGAGTTCTTACTCTCCCCATAGCAGATCAGATCGCTACTTGACGCACCTATGCACCTTCATGGCAGGATGGAAAATACCTTTTGTTTGCTTCAGTATATTCCCTTGCTCCACTCATATCCACCTAAATCACCTTTAGCGATGCTACTTTCTCTCTTTAATCTTTGAAGCCTTAGAGGGATTGCTACTACCATCTCATCACTGCAGCAAGATCAAGCCAGACAAGTCTTCCTTCAGTTAATTCATCAACTGTAAGTCCAGAGTGCCAGTCCTGCACATAACACTGCATAGCACTGACCAGAGAATGTCAGCAGGAACTTCTCCACTGAGCTATATAACTTAAGGATCAAATAGGTTAGAAGTGCCTATTCTTTTTGGAGCAAAGAAGTCATAATCATTATTGCAGGAGCAGGGAACCAAACAGAGCTAGCCTGGGCAGGCCCTGTAGGTATGACATTTCCTGTATGTTCCTGCAGTTCAGCTGTCCAGCTTATGCATCCCTTTCCTGCTCATTGCTTGTTCCTTGAGTTTGAAGACCCCCCCTGGCTAAGTTGCAGCCTGGGAACAGACTTCTGCCACAAGAGTAAAGGATGTAGGTTTTTCTCAGGCAACTTGTTCTCTGAAGACTGTTGGATTCTCCCACATCAAGCTGTCAACAAGACAGAAGTCTTCATTATGAGGTTCAGGGTGCCCACTGCATGATGGAAGGGGTCATTCTGGCTACCTGGAGTAGGCAGCTACCACCAGTTTACCCCATACTCAGGAGAGGGGATCCATCCAAAGCTGTCCTTGAGCATGTTGAATTGCTTAGGTGCTCTATGGGTCACCCCTGAACAGTGTCATACACTTAAGAAAGAAATGCAGCAGTAACTTAAAGACTTAAGGAGTTGAGAGCCTTCTGCATCCTATGCTCATTACAAAGGTTAAATATTTCATGTTCCCACTTGTTTAAATTCAAGTTACACTCACTGGATTTTGTTTCATTTTTTGGATTAATTAATATCAGACTTCTTTTCCCAGACATACACTGTTTAAAGCCATTGAGTGATTAATTCCTCCCTCTCAGGGAGAGAGATAGACTATAACAGGGAAGCTTTAAAGTGTATAGATGAGTTATACAAAAAACTCTTCTGTGGTCCAGCTGATGCAATTAACAGGGGTGACACAACAGAGTTTATCAGTACAACGTTATGGAGACCTCAATTTAGGATCTGCATTTAAGGTTTCACACAGCCAGCAGTTGCATATCAATAGCATATGAAAACATGCATGTAATACCTTTTTCATCACAAAAGGTATTGCTTCTCACATTGTTGTGGGTTGACCCTCCACAAGCACCCACAGAGCCACTCGCTGATTTCTCTCACCTCAGTGGGATGGGGGAGGGAATAGGAAGTGTAAAAATGAGAAAGCCTGTGAGCTGAGATTAAAAAACCAACTTAATAGGTGAAAGAAAAAGGAAACAAAACAAGAGGTGCAAAGGCACTCACCACAAGCAGACCAATGCCCAGCCAGTCTCCAAGCAGCAGTCAACTCAGAAGACAAAAGCCACCCCCCAACGTCTTCACCTACCCGTTTGTCTTGCTGAGCATGATATTATATTGTATGGAATACCCTTTCTGCCAATTCAGGTCAGCTTTACTGGCTGTGTCCTTTCCTGACCTCTTGCCCACCTTACTGGGAAGGGGTTGTGCGCTGACAGAATGAGATACAGAGAAAGCACAAGCACTTCCCAGCAAAGTATCAGTGTGTTAATCAACGCTGCTTTAGCCACAAACCATACAAACTACCATGAAGAAAGTTCAACTCCACCCCAGCCAGACACAGTTCAAAAACAAAGTTCCATCTTTAAGACTTAGAAATTAGCCAATGTCTGTGCTGGAAGCTCACTGAGGATAGTGATCATGGAAGAAATAGTACAGACTAAAAATAATAAGAGTGAAAATTAATCATAGAATCATAGAATAGTTAGGGTTGGAAAGGATCTTAAGATCATCTAGTTCCAACCCCCCTGCCAGGGGCAGGGACACCTAACACTAAACCATGCCACCCAAGGCTCTGTCCAACCCAGCCTTGAACACCACCAGCGATGGAGCATCCACAACTTCCCTGGGCAACCCATTCCAGTGCCTCACCACCCTTACAGTAAAGAATTTCTTCCTCATATCCAATCTAAACTTCCCCTGTTTAATTATGAACCCATTACCCCTTGCCCTCTCACTACAGTCCCTAATGAAGAATCCCTCTCCAGCATCCCTATAGGCCCCCTTCAGATACTGGAAGGCTGCTCTGAGGTCTCCACGCAGCCTTCTCCTCTCCAGGCTGAACAGCCCCAACTTCCTCATCCTATCTTCATAATCACTGGCAAGTCCAGGTTACATGGCAAATTGGAACCATTCTTTCTAAATTAACATGCAGTGTTATAGACACTGTAAGAAAGTAAGTTAATTTGGAAAAGCATGGCTTATTTCTCTGTTAGAAACATTGTAGAAAATATTGTATCCTGGCATACGGAATAAGTTTAAAAGTATTAGTGAACAAGCATTCAGCATGATCTCCATCTCTTCACCTGTTGCAGATGACAGAAAGAACTAAGGCAGTCATTAGGTAGGTGTGAAAGTGTGTGAAGGAGCAGAGACTTTATCTTTGTAGAGCACGCTGATGAAAGGGGATGGGGATAATTTGTTTGACTCCAGGTTCCCTATTTTTAAGTATTTTAAAATCTGTCAGGAGAGCAGAGAAGAATCACAGCAATTGTTTGGGCCGATGGAAACTGCAGTTATATTAAATGCGCAGAAACTTTGAGACTGGATTGCTTTTCCTTTCAGTAGTCTATTCAGAGTTGAGCAATACACTGTGGAAATACTTCCATGGAAAGTAAACACTAATGCTTTAGGGGTTTTTGTCCACAACAGGAAGGCATAATTGGTACTGATGACAGAAGGCTGATGCCAAACAAATCCAAATTGAAAATGGGCATGTGCTTTGATAATATTATTACAAATTGCCAATTACAATACTGGGAGTCTATTGCTTCCTGTCTTTAGACTCGTATGTTAATGAACAATACATAGGGTTTAATTTCAAGGTCCTGTGGTAACGGAGAGGACTAATTAAATGTCTGAGTCCCCTTTAGCTCTCTGAGGTTGTGAACTGAGGCAGCTCTTACTTTATTAGGATAAACAATATTGATTATGTCTTTCACAGTAAGGCATACTGGAATAGACATATTCTAAGATACTGGAATATCATAGATGGTAATTACTGTTGCTACTCCTTTCTCAGATTTTGTGACATTTAGTGAGTTCGAACAGATTGATTGTACCAGTGCAAACACTATGTAGATGCTGTTAGGTTTTCCAGTGGTCTTTTGCAGTGGAGGCACACTCCCCTGTGTAACACAATGGCTATCATTTCTCATAGAGCCTTGCAGACTACCTCCTTTTGCCCACTAAACGCTTCCTGTAGGTATGCTAGCTGCTGATTCAAATTTCTCATTAGCTTTCATTTTCTTTCCACTTACAAAAGCTCACCAGGTTTTGGGATTTGAGCTTTCACCTCCATGTCACAGAAAATCTTTCTTAATAAAACAGATGCTATTTGTTAAAAATCAGCATGTCAGCCCCTCTCAAAAAGTCTGAACTCAGTGGCACATACGTTTTGTCTTCATAACTTAGAGCTCCTAAAGGTTTTCTCTTACCTGTTTTTGCCCAGGCACATTCGTGGATTTATTTTTTCCCAAAAGTTACAGATTGTAGATTGCCATATACTTCATTTGCCACGTCTGTATTATGTCCTTTTCATGATGAACTGTGAGTAATTACTCTGTGCAAGCACATGAAGTGGAGTTTAAATATGTGCTAAGTACTTTCAAACAAAAGCTGTAACAAATGCCTCTGTGTGTGTGCCCTGGGTTAAGCACTTAAAGAAAAGAAAAACTGGCATACTACTAGATGGTGGAAAATGCCTGAAACAGTTGGAGAAGCTGTGGGGCTGGGTCATAGGAAGAGGGGGGGGGGAAGTTGCTAGCATGTTTGAAGATGCTTTTTTTCCAGTTCAGCCAGCTGTAACATATACATTGCTGAAATACTTTTCATACTGTTTCATAAAAACATGTGTGATTTGTTTGTCTTCGAGCAATGCTTGTGAACAAATAAGAAATAGTTTTATAAATAGATGGAAATAAAAATAAAAATACAAGAAGAGAACAAATTGGATTAACCGGGCTACAGGCATCCTTTTACAATGACTGTTTCCCAAAAGATGCTGACAGCTTGGTTTGGAAGCTCACAAGGTAAAACTACTTGTGCTAGGAGTGGAAAAGTACGGATGATCAAAGCCCATGTTTGGTGCAGTGGCAGTGTGCAGAGTCGTAGACTGTAGGCTTTTATTTAATTCTTTTTCTTGTGTGTCCATCCCTCCAATGAGGGACGGATGCAGAGTAGTGATGACAGAGAACTGGTAATGCATCTTCTCTCCTTCAAGGCGCTATTGTCAGCTCAATGGAGCCATCAGTTGTGATGCTGAGCAGCTTGCTCACTTTCTTTTACTGCTGGTGGCAGCACATCAAACTATCCTTCACTCCATAATGGCCCAAACCACTTTATCAGTGCTTCAGTACTGATGCATGAAGCGCAAACCACTCTGAGTGGTTTGCAGACATTAATCAACTGGCTGTGATTTGTAGCACTTAAGATGGAATATGATCATAAGAAATGTCTCCGTTTACTTATCTATAAATATCCTACAGCTATCCCTTGTCTTTCCACATCACAGTGACAGTGTGCAGTTAACTGATTGACAGGGGTAAAGAGCCTTAAGACCACCCGATGAAAGAGGTTACAGAAGTAAGTGGCCGTAAGCAGGAGTGGTGTTTTGGTAGGACGGTGCTGTGTGTTTCACGCCATGAGGATGGTGTAAATGAGGTATTTGCTTCGCATTCTTGGGCTCCCTTCGTGTGTGGTGCAGGGAAAGCGGTCGCCCTCTGTGAAAGCAGGTTTTATGTTGTGTGACATAAACGCTAGAGACCACTGTATGTGCTGGGACATACGATACAGCTGACTTGCGGGCAAAATAATATAACCCACACCTCTGTGCCACATTGGGATAAATCCCAGAGTGCACCTCTCAGAATAAGCGTATCCTGTTGTGAAATGTCAAGCAATCAACATCAATAAATAATGAGTTGAAAACGGCAAGGTGGCGTAAAACTGCACAGTTGTGCTTGGGAAGGTAGGGAAGCTGATTAAGTGTTATTTCCTGATCTGTAAATCATCAATTCCAAACCTCTTTGTGTGTTGTCTATAAAATATTGGCTGTGGGCCTTTTGTTATAAAATGGTAACTAATTTTTATAGCAGCCCCGTAAATAGCAATTAACGTGCCACAAACTGAACAACATCCTGCTGTAAAAAATGGGAAAACCCTGTGCCTATTTTTTAAGAGACCTGCATTCGTGCCTGGGTAGGGATGAATACCTGCTTGTCCCTGTTTGGGTGGGTCGGTGTACATCCACCGCTCTGTTGGAAAGCTCTAGTCCCACTTTAGGAATAGCCTTGGCCTGACCTTGGAAGGACCAGTGATCTAAAGTCCACTGTTTCTTTTTGATGGCTGCTGTATCAGAAGAGGCAGAAAGAAATGATGAAGTAGACGATTACTGAACACAGCATTTTTCTTTCCAGCCTCTATCACTTAATGTTTGGCTTATGCCCTGAAACATTAGATCTCATCTCAAAGCATTTTTTTCCGAGTCTGTCTAATAAAACTGTATATGCTCTCATTATCCATATAAATCCCTAATCCCTTTCTGAATAGTAACAAACTGTTGACCTCAGTGATACCATGAATCCCACAGGTTCAGCATTAGTGCTTAAAAAGTAAAAAACAGCTCACCCCTCCACCTTCCCCGTTCAATTCCTCAGTTTTAAACTAATCTCATGGGTGCATTCAGCACCCTAAGGAGGGGTTCAGTGGGCATGTCGAATTTACTGTAAGACACTGCCCACATGGACCATGGGAGGGACTGGAGCTGGGAGGAGAGGTAGGGCTGTGCAGCCCAGCCAAGACCCGGCGCACATGCACAGCTCCAGGAGGTGTTAATGGCCTGCAGCAACAACAGTCCTGTTCCTTTTGCCCCCTCACTGCCTTCCTTCAGAAAATGTACACCTGGCTGCGTGAATACTGAGAGCCTTCGGATGCTCCCACTGGCAGCTCCATCTGCACGTCACAGTGATGGGAGCTGCACACAGAGCATTCGCCTCAGCTTCTTCTGGTTTATGCTTGCCCTGCTTTGAGAGGGAAAGGAAGCAGTTGAGCTGCTAAGCTATTACCCTGGCTTCTTGAGTTTTGTGCTGCGAGTGGCTGAACTAGTTGGTGCTACACATTAGATTTATTTCTGAATCGAACACACTTATTTAGTAAGTTCAGCATTAGCATGGCCCTGTGAATTAGTGAATGTTACAAGCTTGAACTCTGGTACATTGCCTTATCTGTTACATCTTATTCAGTGAAAAAAGGAAAAAGAGGTTAAAACATGGTTAAGTGATTTTTGCCATTTTGGGTTGCATCCCAGTGGATAAGAAAGGCTCAGTTCAAGGTAGAGCTGTATCACAGAGATGTTGCTCCACATCTGTTATGGCCTCGTGCCTTCCAATTCCTTCGTGTTATCTGCACTCTTTCTGAGTCTCATGGCACATATCTGTCTCTTCACACATCCTGCAATCAGCAGTGTTTAACTCCTGCTCTGCCCTGTCTTTTGATGCCTATGTAGAGGCACACTGTCATTCATGCTCTACATACACTGATGTGGTATTTCCTCCGTAAATCTTTCATCTATGGTAGTAAGTAGTGTGGCATAGGAGGAGAAAACTGTGCATACACTGGGGGGTTGACTTTGTAATAAAGAGCCCAAGAGACAGAGTGTCCCAGCTTGTCACATGGCTTGAAGTTGTTGGAGGGAAAGGCATCCTAAAAACCTTTGCTCTCCAGGCTATGGGCCAGGCCCTCAGCGGGCCATGCCCAGGAGCACCATACTGCCTTTCTGGCAGTCTCACACAGGTGATAATAGCACATCCTCATTCCTGCCATCATTACCCACAGGACCTCAGGCAGGGCAGCAAGCCTTGCTTCTGTTACTGGTTGTGTTGCTGTTCAGGTTGCTGTTTCTGTCTTGTTTATGTTCCTGTTCCTTTGATAGTGGCACTCAGGGTCTTACTGCTCAAACCTGCTGGCAATGGACGCACTAGCACCTCCCATCCCGAATGTACTTTAACCAAAGCAGGAAGAGGGATGATGACTTTCCTAGGAGTCTTTGCTGAGGCAACTGCTTCACCAGGTTTGATTGAAGGCTCTGGTCCTGAGACAAGAGTTATGATGGAAGTGGGCGGTACCTTTCTTAGGACATGGGCAGACAGCAGCAGGCACAGAACTCCCAGACACAGAGAGTGGGCATGGCAGAACATTAACAAAAAGGAGTAATAGAAGAAACAAAGGTTTCAGCAAGGTGGGGAGAACAAGAGCATGTAAACCAGGTAGAGAAGGAGAAAGATGCTGGGAAATGAGAAGAGGCGAGGTCATGATGTTCCTGTGAAGAGGAACACATGAACCTTCTATCCCCAATCCATGCCACAAGGTGCCCTTGTGTTCACACTTCCACAAACATTGCTGTCTTCGCTGTGGATGAGGGTCAATCACACCATCTTTGTGTGAGATTATGTTTTAATAGACACCCAGACAATGAACACAGTGCAGTCTGATTCCACTCTGCCAGGGATGCTGCAGTTGCTCAGGAGCTTTGATCTGAGATGCTACTTTCCTTCTATTGTGGTAACTGCTGTTTACAGCTCCACAAGGCAATGGCAGAAAAGGTATGGTTTTTAGTAGGTAAAATCCCTTTATGTAAAAGGCTACATACTGATACAGGATTTCAGATTTTGCTGAACTTTTTGTAGGATCCAAACTGTGGTTACTCAAATCACTTATCTTTAAAACTGGAACAAGTCCAGAGGAGGGCCACGAGGATGATCAGGGGACTGGAGCACCTCCTGTATGAAGATAGGCTGAGAAAGTTGGGGCTGTTCAGCCTGGAGAAGAGAAGGTTGCGTGGAGACCTCAGAGCAGCCTTCCAATATCTGAAGAGGGCCTATAGGGATGCTGGAGAGGGACTTTTCATGAGGGACTGTAGTAAGAGGACAAGGGGTAATGGGTTCAAACTTCAACAGGGGAAGTTTAGATTGGATATGAGGAAGAAATTCTTTACTGTAAGGGTGGTGAGGCACTGGAATGGGTTGCCCAGGGAAGTTGTGAATGCTCCATCACTGGCGATGTTCAAGGCTGGATTGGACAGGGCCTTGGGTGGCATGGTTTATTGTGAGGTGTCCCTGCCCCTGGCAGGGGGGTTGGAACTAGATGATCTTAAGGTCCTTTCCAACCCTAACTATTCTATGATTCTATGAATTAAGCAGAAAATGGAGTAACATCCTCAATCAAAACTATAGTGATAAAAGCACGTAGTAATTTCACAAGAAATATTGGTGGTTAAAAATAGTTTCCTGTCACCTAAAGCATGAGACCACTCCATAACAACTGAATTGCTATTGAAGTCAAGAGGCAGCATAAAAATGCAACAGCAAGATCCAAATATGCAGAAGAAACTACTTTGGCCACTAAGGACCAAGGTTCCAAAGAGCTTACTGCCCCTCTGCTATTGATTACAGTGGGAGTGAGAGTCAGGTTCCCACGCACCTATGAGAAACTTTGTCCAAGTGACAAGATAATGCCTCTTTGTAACTCTCCCGTCTGATATATCCACTTATGACAGAGTTCTGTGAACAGGGTCTGGTTAAGAAATATGAACTTGTTAAACCTTGCTGAAAGGTTTGGAATAAGGCTGCAATCTCCGGTGAGCAAAGTGCATCTCTCCCAGAGCAGGCTGCGTGCTGGGGCCATTCATCACAAGCCAAGGGAAGGGGTCTGGCAGGGAACAATTGATACAGTTTTGCCATTGAAGAGACAGTTTCCCTTTACAACATATGGAAGACAGATTATGCAGGCTTGTCCCAATGCGAGTGAGGCTCAGATGAGAAGAATACATAGGCGAGAGAGGCACATCTAGAAATCAGGATCATCCACCACTTGTTTTCTGTTTTCAATGTGCAGACCTGCGCCTTGCTGCTTCTGGAAGCATTTTCTTCTGCTTGAATTTCAGTTCTCCCTGCAGATACATCCTCTATGTCCTAAACCCTTGGGTCTTTCATCTCACATGGCTGGTGGCAGAAACTAGTGGAAGATACTGGCCTTTCCCATCACACCTCCAGTCTCTGTCCTCCCCTTGCAGGTTTGTCACATTCTCAAAGTGACAAATACAGATATGAGAAGTGTTGCAGGATGTCACAAGAAAGTGGTTTGGAACACAACAGTGAGGGTGGTGGGGAAATGCTCCTGCAAATGTTTTACTTTCTTCCACAAAAAAATCTGGTTCTTAACCTTTATTTTCTTCTTTTCTGACCCACATGAACCAGGTAGAACCAATCTTAACAGAGCACTGACTGCCTGCTTTTTCGTGAGGAACACACCTGCAGGTAAGGAGAAATAGGAGGATCTAAGTTAAAACATGGATTCACCCTTAGAGAAGCAAAGGAACTCATAAAGCCATGTTACAAAACAAATATGCGAATTGCAGTGAGAAGACAGAGAAAGAAATAGAAAGGATAATAAAGGGGGGAGAAAAGCAACCCACGTCATAAGTTCTTTAAGGGGAAGACAAAATGTACAGAAAATGCTTCTTAGGAACACAGTCTTTCTTGGTGAAAAAATTAATCAGGTTTTGTAAAAGAGAAAAACTAGGACTGATGAAGACTGTTTAAAGCAGAAAAGATACAGCAAAGGTATGCATCAGAGCAAAATAAGCACAGAAACAAAGTGAACAGGTGTTTCTTAGGATTTCTGTTGAAAAAGTGATGTCAGCGTGCAGTGTTACCTGCCTGCCCTGCGTGGGGTACTGCTTTGGCCTGCAGGTCATTTGGTGAGATATTCAGATGAAACACGTGTGTCTTCTTTCAAATTAAGGGTTAATAAAGATCCCACGTGAGTGGGATCACAGATGAAGGGAGGTGTGAGTCCATAGAAAGGCTCATCTGTGGCAGGAGTGGAGGTAAGTCAGGGCTAGAAGGGCAGGGTGTAAGAGTTTCTTGCCTTTTAACACTGCAGAGAAGAGAGGCAGGAAAGGGTCAAGGAATTTTTTTAGAGAAGTCAGTGAGAGGGAAAATGAAAGGAATAACATTCCTCTTCACGTAGGACATTTCCTTACTTGGTGAGAGAAGAGACTGGTTCCTTACAGTCCAGATGCTTTACAGCAGTTACATGTCGAAATTAAGAGCTGTGTGGAGTTCCAAGCTTGAGATGCAGAAGATGCCATCACACGAGAGGCTATACATCATCACTCTTGCTATTATTAAGGTTGTGTGCTGGTTCTCCAATAGTTTATTAATGCTTTGGGAGGTACAAAACCTGCAGCCTGTGGACCGGAGCTCACTGTGCAGGAGTTTCTCCAGAGACATCATTTTCAGTTATTCAATTTACCCTAAGTTACCAAGATGCATCTGTCAGAGCCCTTAATGGCCCTGAGCAGCCAGGTCATTCTGCCCAACCACACTGCCCATGGTACCTGGGATCTGTTTCAGCTCAGGAACCTATGGACCTTTGTTGTAGTCTCATATCAAGCCCCATCTCTGTCCTGCTTCTCCATCCATTCCTCTCTGAGTTCCCCAGACGGACCCTGGACATGATCCACCACCTTTCCTTAGGCTCTCAACAGAAATGGTTATCAGCCGCCTGGGTCTGCCATCCCTTTCCAGATCCTCTCCATGTCCCTGTCTGGACTGGGATCACTCTTGGCTCCCCAGTTGTCCTCCCTTGTGTAGCAGCCTCATTCTTGCTACTTCCTGACTATCCCACTGCTTTACATGACCTAATTAGCATCTGTGCAGGGGCAAATGCCTGTCTCCTCTCTTGTCACTACATAATGAATGTAGGAAAAGACAAGGGAAAGAAGGGAAAGGTTTACAGTAGATGGAAACATGCTGTTTAAGACAATGTCCATGTAAAATTGCTGAAGGCCCTATTGATATTGCCCTTGGGCTATTCTCTGTACCTACTTGCTAAGACCACAGGGGGTTCACTGAGGGACGGTTGCTTGAGAGAGAAATTTCATTGGGGTTTTTGGGTTTGTTTTTCAAGAAATGGTTTTGCCCCAGGACAAGAGAGGTTATAATTCTTTGAGGCTTGATCTGACAGACCTTCCTATGGGGTAATAAACTCTCATGAATCTAGGAAAAGATGCCAAGGCCATTTATTTTAAGATTAGCTAAAAAAATTACAAAGTTAGGGAAGGAAAGCCTGAGTGCACTGAAGGGGGCATCTTGCATTTTAGGGACTAGCAGACACTGGGCAAATGTGGGAACACATCGAGGAACAAGAGGAGTGGGGCCTCTGGTCTCTGGGTGGCCACAGCTTTATAGCAAAAGAGGCTGTGTAATTACTTCTTGTAACAGGCTTCTTGTATTTGACTTTTTTTACTCCTGTAAGTTGAGCAAACAGACCCTTAAGCAGTTGCACTGGTTATGTTAGTCTCTCAGCATGGGTGTGTTGGAGGAATGCTGGCGCTGACTTTTCTTACCAAGGAGAAATCAATGCTGGGTGTGGGAGATTTACAGTGTCTGTGAGAGTCACGAGGGATTAAAAATGAGTTGCTTGATGGAGTGAGGCTCGTGATTTGGGATTAGCCTGTACGTCACATATCCCCAGCTGAAACAGAGAATATTTGGCAGGAGTGGGAGAGCCTCTTCATAAGCCTTCAGCAGCATGTCACTGGTTAGTGGCCAAACCTGTGGACCTGTAACTTATCTTCAGTGATTCTGGTTTTAGTGGGGAGAAGTTTGCGGGAGGCTATGCCAGAAAAAAAAGAAGACTGCTGTGGTTGCAATTCAAGATAAGAAAGTTTTGTGGTACAGAGAAAGAAGAAAGGCAGGAACTTTTTTCTCTTCCCTTTGCCCTAGACTATTTAGACAGCTGCACTAGCAAAGGATAGAAGGCCTGAAGAAAAGCAAAAAGAAGTTATGGAAGAGGGAAGATGAGGGCAGAATTTGATAATGCTTGTTTTTCTCATTTTGGAACAGTGCCCCTAACGTCCCTTCTCAAACACTGTGATGCAATCAGAAACAGGCTCATTTTCTCCAAATGCTTAGCAAATGCATTGCTTGCTGTTACCAATCAATGATCTGAACTCGAGTGCTACCTTTTTCTATTTACCCATCTTTTTCACCCTAAGTGAAAAGGCAGCCCATGTGAAGCAACATAACTCTCACTTCCTCACTACATAACTTCTCACTGCTCACTACCATCACAAGTTGGTATAAAACTGATTTTTCAAATTTGACTTCTGTAGCAATCATATCTCATGAGCATCTGTAGTGATACTTTACAACTTTTGGTACATCAGCATCGATTCAAACATTAAATTCCCTCCTGCTCTGTACACACTTCTTAACCTATAGCTAGCCCTTGAAGTTAGGCAACTTCATGAATGTATTTTTTATTTCAGCATCTTGTAGATGTATGGATACGGCTGCAGTACTCTCTCTTCCCTTTATTCTGTGCGTGTGTGCAGCTATATTACAAACCTTGTATCAATGAGCTCATTGAAATGAATGGAAAACCAGTCACATATATCTAAGTCATCTGCTATTTGAACTGTAAGGTCCAGCTTGATTCTTTAACTTTATCCCTGCTGTTTAGCATGCATTTTATATGCAATCATTTCAGTTTTGTTATCATAGGCTTAAGATAATGGCTTGGCATAAAAGATGTTTGTTCCTCCTGTGAAACCACCATCAGATAGCAGTTTTTGCTATGCAATGAAGCTTGCCACTTGAGAGCTTGCCAATATAATGTTATTTGCTGTCATTGGAAACTTCTGTAGTGAAGTGCAGTGCATAGAAATGTTTGTCATTTCAAAAGTGAAGGATCCTTTTTTTATCCTCTTTAATTTTGAAAGAAAGTTTTTACAATGCCTTTCAAAATACCATTTAACACCAAAATATTCTAAAAACTCTACTTTCAGAATCCAGATGTAATGGCTTCCAATTTTGTTTCATCACATGGTGCTGGATTGTTCCCTTGTATCTGAAAGTCTCAATCTACTGCTCTATTGTACAGTTCTGCATTTAGGCTCCAGAGTCACAGTGATTACTTGTCCGCAGGGCTTGGGTGTATTCATGCAACATGCTACATCACATAATAAATATTGTAAACATTTCTGTATACATTGCTAACAGCTTTACTCTGATAGCCTTTAAATAAGATCCCGCTATGTATCAAGCCTGCCTTTGAAGCTCAGCGCCCATAAAACACAGAGCGGATGTTGCATACAATGCTAAAGCCATGTTTGCAGTGATGTGGATGAGAAGCATTTTTTTTTACATTTATTCTTAGAGCCTGCATATAATGAAACTATGTATTATATTGCAAAAGGAATAAGCCTATGGTACAAAAATGGCACTGTAATTAATCACCTCTGGTACAATTCCAGACCTCTGCTGGTGCCAGCATTTTGCCATCACCAGCTTAATTCTTTTCTTGCTTCGCTTTCATTCCCTCTCTTCTCTATGTTTGTCTAGAAATCAATTTTCTTTTCCTTCTGAGTACCAGAGCAGCCCCTCCAGCTTGAGGCAGTACCTGAGTTCACCTATAGTTCTATCCACTGTCTTGTAGCTACTCTGAGTGCCTTATATCCAGACTGTCCAACTTCCAGCTAACATGCATGGCTGCTTTTAGATAAGGCAGTTGTTGGAGCAATTGGTAAACCATCAAACCGCCAGCCTGGATTTAGTGCCTGATATGAAGGATACGCTGCCACAGTTAGATTTCCTATCTGTGTAAGTAGCCTAAAGCCAGCTTGGCTGTGCCCTCAGCACATGGCAAAATGCAGAGGTACCTTGTTAAGGGGACAAAAGAGAGAAAAGAACATTAATGCTGCTGCTTGAAAGCAGGAGACTCAAACTGATCCCTGACAGCACTCCCTGTATGTGAATCCTTTTGCAGGGTAGCAACAGAGATAAAACCATGTGGAAAAGACCTGAGGAGACAGGAAGGGACAGTGGCTGGAAAATTACTTCCTGCCCTTCTTCCCTGTTTTGCAGAAGTTCATATATGATGCAAAGTGTCTCTGGGCTTTGCTGTGTTCCTTGAGTCTGATATACCCCAGCAGGGCTCAAGGCTCTGTTAAGCTTGCTTCTTCACTGAGAAGTGTAAGTCTTTGTGTCTCCTAGCCTGTCCATTTGTGGCAATGGAATGATGTACAGGAAGTAAGTTACAGAGACCTGTGATCAGGAATGGAAAGATTAATTGTAGTGACATTTAAGTTGTTATCTCTAGGCATTGGAGGGCTTATGTGCATCCGAACTGGAACCAAAATAACAACCTAGGTTTAAACCTGAGCTTAACAGTGAATCTTGGTGTGACAATGCTGTGCTCTTATATTCAGAGTGGCCTTTTCCTGTTAAGCAAATCTCAGTCAGATGTGCACAGAAGACACTAAAGCTGACATAGGGGTTTATCTATCCTCCATTCCAGTAATGATTTAACAAAATCAAGGAAGTATGCAGAGGAGCCTCCAAAATATTCATGTATGCACTTGAACTATATACCTATAGAATAGGTATATTTATAGGGCTGGTCTTTTTTTAGCTCCAGCCTATGTATGGATCAACCCTGAGTCAACACTGTGCTGAGATGGATGGCACAGTTCATACCTCTTTGAGTTGTTGTTCCAGCTGGCCTGAAGATAAAATAACATCTGTTCATGACAGAGCTTAAAAAAATATAAGTGAAAATAGGGGCATCTTCTCTATGATAATGCACAAATACTGTCTCTTGATTTGATTTTGGGGATGTTTGCTGTAAATACATTCATATGTTTAAGGGGAGGGAGGAGAGAAGGGAAACAAGCAGGAAGGGTTGTTTCAGATTGAAGAACACAAATGCCAAAGGGGTGTTAAAAAGCATGGCAGAATGCTAAACCTTGAGGACCCAGACTAGAAATGGAAGTATTGTGATATTCCGTACTTGGTTAAAAGACTGAGAGCTGAAGGACCTAAAAAGAGACTGACCCTGTGGGTGAGGTGGTGGTAACTCTAAGTTATGCAACAAGCAGGTCAGGCAACGACTCTCAACTCTTAATGAAAGTTAAAAGGTTGATCCTGGAAAAAAAACCCGGCACATTTTTCAAGCAGTTATGATATTGTAATAATATTGTTACCTGCAAGCCCCATGCTGCCCCTACTGGGTCTCCCTTCTTTATGTCTTTAAGAGAAACTTTGTGTGATCTTCTGCTCTCCTGCCTCTATTTCTGCCTTCTGATACATTTTCCTGCGTACTTTGCAGTCCTAACCCACAGTCCTTTACCACTGTCTTGAGGCCAAAATAAGGAAATGCAGATGATTTGGATGTAGATTTATTGAGTGTGTGCTGGGAGATAATTTGCTTGCATGGAAACTGCTGTGTGAAATGAGCCTCTGATGCTCAATGAGGAGTGTTTCGAGCAAGACCAGAGACTGAAGTAGTATTGTCAGAGGTAATGTATCTGGGAAAGAGCTGCCTATGAAAATTGCATTTGCATTAAGCCTATAGCAAAACACTTAGGATGAAGGAAGAAACTATGCCTTCAGTGGCCATTAGCTCTTTGAGAATAATTTCTGGCATTACTTGGGCTCACTCTGATTGGTCCTTCCAGGTACGCAACAATGCTGTGAAATTCCCTTTGCTTCCTCAGCCTGCAGAGAAGGGAACTGCACTCTATTAAAGGATTTTTCCCCCCCTCTTTTACAAGGTTGTTTGTTATCTCGGAATGCAGGCCTGCACTGGAGCGTGTAATTACAACACCATGTCCTGGGTTAGAAAGAACTCAGACACTAAATTGTCCATGTCATCACCTGAATTTGACCATGAAATACTGCACAGAGGGACAGGGAAGGCAGCCCGTAAAGAGGTGAAGGCGGAATGGGCATTTTGGTGCACTGGGCAAATCCAATCTGCTCAATCCATTGCTGCAGTCCCACCGTGGCCATTTAATATTATTACCTGCTTCTTGCCCCTGAAATTGTGCTTCCACCTCTCTTTCCATGAGGTGTGTCTGAGTGGAGGAGGTCAGGGTTAGGGAAGAGTGTAATAAAACATGACTCATTTTACATGGGTGATCAGAGTCCTATTAAGTTGCAAAGGAGTTGATTTTTTAAAGAATGTCTTTTTTTTTCTCATTCATTTTTTAATGTGTGCAGACACTAGAAAATAGAGGTCAGCTCTACTGTTCAAGGTGTTCAGAGATCCACCCAAACCTGGAGTAAAACCATTTACACTCCTTCTTGCGGAAATTCTTCATTTTATTCATGAGCATCTTACTGTTAACCACAGATTTTGAGGTTAAGGCTTTTTCTTTCCTTCCACTGCATGTCACAGCAAAAAAACTGTTAAATCACCTATCTGTAGGACCAGGAAACAGCTCTTGAAGGGACCATCTCTGGGCTCAGATGATAAAGGTTTGTGTGTGGTGACGAGTATGTGACTGGAAAGAGAAGACAGCATTTCTCTTCTCTACCAACAGGTACCACTTGCCATAGTGCAAACAGGAAGAAAGGTTGGCAGAAGGATGTGTATAAAAACCACAAGACTTGCAAAGAAGAGTTTGTGCTTCTTCAGGCTTGGGAACCAAAAGAGGTCCAGGATGACAAAAATGATGGACCAAAAAGAAGAGCAGGACAATGACGGAAAGTAATAGTTATAGGAAAAAAAAGACCACTTTTGTCTCTCCCTTAGTAGGCTTTGGAATAATAAAATCTCAGAATTATGTGCTCAATGGACCATTGTTAACTGTGTTGATGTTTTGAACTACCACAACACCCTCTAAAGTGACAATTTAGGTTATGTAATTAAACATCATTAATTAGACATTAAATGCCAGTGTTAAGGCTGCATCTTGGCTTATTTGTTGGACTCTTAACAAGTTGACAGTTTGCTTATACACTCGATGTCTGTGAACATAAATTGCTGTCTGCAGCATCAGTAAAGGAAGCATGGAGGGTCTGTAGAGCCTTTATTAGGTAAGAGCATTATTAGATTCGGGATAGCTTTGTGGCTATTAAAAAATAATCATAGAATTACAGAATCAACTGGGTTGGAAAAGACTTTGAAGATCATCCAGTCCAACCATTCCCCAGCACTACCAAGGCCACCGCTAGCCCATGGCACTTAGGGCCTCATCTAACACGGTTTGTGAACACTTCAGGGACAATGACTCCAGCACTGACCTGGGCAGCCTGTTCCAATGCCTGAGCACACTTTGAGGAAGGGATTGTTCCTCATCTCCATCCAAACCTCCCCTGGGGCAGCTTGAGAGTGTTTCCTCTTATCCTGCCCCTTGTTTCTTGGGAGAAGAGACCAACCCCACAACACTACAATCTCCTTTCAGGCAGTTGTAGAGGGCGATAAGGTCCCCCCTGAGCCTTCTGTTCTCCAGATCAAACACCCTCAGCTCCCTCAGCCGTTCCACATCAGATGTCTTTTCCAGACCCTTCATCAGCTTTGTTGCGTGTTTCAATACGATTGTCCAGTGTGATTCTGCCATGTCTTGAACATTCCACTTTAAGTTTCTGATGTGCACCCAGTATAGCCCTACAGCTAGAAAAAGATCTGGTGAGCTAAGTTATCTTGCTGCAAACAGTAAGCTGTGAATAATGCTGGGTACTGTGATGCCATCTTTGTGGTAGTATCAGTATCTGTGGAATTTCTATCTGAAGAAGAAAAACAGATGAAAAGGAAGTTGGGAATTGTCTTATGCAATCTATTGTTTTGAAAGTATACAATGTTGTAAAGATGTGTGCATTCCAGTAACCAAATTCTTGTGAAATTTTTGCTGTTAAAATCTGATTATGGTTTATTCTTATCTATGATATAAAAACCTGTGTTTTATCCTGGCATATGTGACGATCATTTTCACTGACGTACTGCAGTAAAAAACAGGGCGCTGAAAAGGTCATGCTGATTTGCTGTCATCTCAGAGGAATACGGCAAAAGAAATGTCCTGCTTGTTGGAATCCACCTTCCCTAATGAAAATAAGTGAAGGAGGATTGCTCCATCTGTATTGTCATACAGATTATTCTATCTGCTCTTAGGGAGAAAGTCTTTATTTTTCTTTATCATAGACGAAGTGAGTCATCTCTAATTCCCCAACTCTTTCTTGGCCACTTTCCAAAGCTGAACAAGTTAACATGCAAGAGACTTTCCAGTCTTCAGAAACAGTTTCTGTACGTCTGCATAAACTCAACACCCTTACCAATCTCTGTGCAATTTTACATTTTCTTTCCTTCTAAACCCTTTGCCAAAGCCATCAGCTTGCAGTGGTTTAAGACACTTGAGTTTTTCAGATTGCTCTGAAACATTCACCTTGCAGATTACACTTCTGGTTGAGCCTGTTTCCACAAGAGGACCTTTGCAGTAAGAATTTCCCCACTGATTTCCATAATAAAAACATGCAGTGAAATTACTGTTTCTGCTCCTCTGCTTCCTGGAAATTGCTCTTATTCCATTATCTATCCCAGATATACCTAGATTCTTCTTGTTTCTAATGCACCCAGCATATATTCTAGTTTGGCTCAGTGTCTCTGAGTATCTGTTCTTCCTATCAGTTTCCTCCCTTTTTGTCTCCAATTTCTTTCCACTTCTATGGTATGACTTGTGCAGGTATTTTTTTAGTCAATTTTCGAGTCCTCATAGCAAAAGCTGTTGTTCTTTTTTTTTACAGTTCGTTCTTTCACTTGCTCACTAGTTGTCTCCTGGGGCTTCATAGTCCCACTGGCACCTAGGGAAGCACGCTGTACAAAGTCCATAATTGATTAGGTCCTGCGTGACTTCTGCATGTGAAGTTCAGTTGAGCAGACCATTTAACCACAGCACCGCAATCTTTCTTGAACTGGAGGTAAACATTATGTTTACAGCGGCTGAAATATATAATAACATTCAGTCTCTTCTAAGAAAAGTACCAGGCCCATGACTTCAGGATATGTTGGAAAACACTCTTTTAGGCATTTTCACAGCATCTCATTAATTACTGCTGATCAGTGTGCCGCCACCACCACTGCAACGGTGAAGGAATGCAGACTGTAGAAGAGAGTCACTCAGAAAAAACTGTTAACCTCAGTAGCACAGATTAATGGAGCTTCAGTGGTGCAGTTTAGCACCCTAACGCTAACCCCTGCACCACCCTAATCCAACCGTAACTCCAACCCAACCACTAACCCTCACCCTAACCTTAACCCTAATACTATGCTGCAGATTAGAGAAATGATTCAAAAAAGTACATACAAAAGCTACTGTATTCAGTTCTTACTTTACTAGGATCTGTGTGAATTTCCTAATTATAGGGAGAAAAAGGTTTCTCTAAGTCCTAATCAATGAAACAGAAAAAGTAGGAAAAGGGTGCCAGCAGACATGCTCTGCTGGGAGTCTCCTAGCCCCTTCTTGAGTGCTGTGTGCAAGACTGAAAGGGTGGTGTTGTTCCCCAGGGGGTCTGCACTTGACGCTGAAAGACAGCCCTTAATTGTGGCTTTCTAGTTAACAAGGTGAGAGGTATTACAAGAAAAGGACTGTACACCTTTCTTGGGCAAAAAGTCTATTTGGTGGAGCTGTAATTGTCCATTCCACTTGATGTAGCAGTCCAATGTAACAGTGCCAGAAGTGCCAGCAGTGCATACAAATCAAAGTTATTCACAGTTTTGGCAGTCTGCCTGCAATAGCCAAACCTGAAACATTGCCTCCCTGCAGAGAGGAGCTGGCTGGCAGTGCAGAGAACACTGGACCAAGGCACAGCCCAGCAGCATCGTACGGTGGGGAATGGCCAGGAGGTGACGAAGACTTGACATGCCGCAGCTGGCTATGAGCCAAACATCTGGAAAGTATGCAGACAGTGCAATCAGAAGTGTAAGATCATGCTGGCATACTCTGACCCTTGTCCATGTTAGGAGCCTTTGCTAAATTTCTGGGACCTTATGGGCTATGTAACTCCAAACTTCTTGGCAAACTGAATTATTTTAGCTAATGGTCACCTTCCAGTCAGAGCTCTGTGTTCAGAAGAATGCATGTTTTTAATTTAAAAGGTCATTTTAATTTAAAAAGTCTCACTTATTTGCCCTTTCCATCTCTCATTCATGGGGATGTTCCATACCTAAATAGATTTTGCATTCTTGGATCTTAGTTGTGTTCGCTTATAATTTGTAAGTTGGATGAGTCCTAAAAACTCATTTTTAATTCCTTCTAAAGAAGGTTGCTTAAGAAATCAGGCTATGGAAATATCAGCCTCACTGTTCTCTCTTTTCACAGAGAATTACATGGTCTGTATACATTCCTTCACTTTCCAGTCTGTGTTACCAGAAACATTTTAAAACAGGCAGAACCAAAGGAATTTTATAAGTGCTGAGGAAAATTTCAAAATTATTTTAATTTCATCCATCCTTTACACTGAAAAGTTATTTGCTTGTGAGAATGGTTACCTCAGTGTTCATTCTGCCTGCGTTGCTTTCATTTGATCGTTTTCCACATTAAAAAACGTCTCAAAACTTGGTTTTTTCCCCCCTCTAAAAATATCCCAACATGTGGCTATACTGATTAATCAACATTGTCAGCACAAAGCCTCTTTTCCTGCCCACACAAAAGTGAAACAGCGACTGACCACAAAAAAGGAGAAAAATTGTAATAATTGAGGAAAAAACACAGTAAGAGAATTCTGATGGATGCGGAAAGGAGGTTACAGCAACTGAGACTCAAAACTATTTTAAGGAAAATGAGTGTGTAATCAGAAGCAAACCAAGGACTTACTCATGTACAGAAAACACCATATGTATGTTTGGGATCAGATTTTCTGAGCCCTTGGAATGGCTTGTCTTTCAAGTGAGGACATGGTGTTCAGGGCCCTTTAGGTCCAAGCCTTCTGTCAGGTCTGTAAGTACAAAGATGAATCTCAAATGCAGGACAAATAAGAGAACAAAATCTGAGCAGGAAACAAGAACAAGAAAAATCATATGATGGTTACCGCAGACTTGGCAAAGAGGACCATGATGCTGACAACAGATCAAAGCAAGAATATCAGGAGTGAGAAATTAGAAGGAAAAAAAAAGTTTCCAAAAGACAAATTAACACAAATCAGAATGTAATGTTAGTTATGTCTTTTAGTGCATCCTTAACAATTAAAACAAAACATAGTGAGCAGGGAAACCAATTCATCCATTGCTTCATAAATGCAGTACTGGAATGTTACATGACTGCCAGGCTGGCCAGTCAAGCATGCCACTATGATAAAATGAACTGTGGAGTGAAAAGATCATTAAAGGAAAAAAGAAAGGAAAAACTGAACTGAAAAAATAAATATCAAGTGGAAAAAAGTATTAAAGTGCAAAAAAACCTATAAAGGAATGCAGTGTAAATCCCTTGTGTGTGGAAGCATTAATTGAACTGAAAAGAAAAGCTTGTCTGAAATTTTCATCTTGAAAATACCTGTTTTTCCTATTACAGCACCTTTTCTTATCTGATGATTTCCACATTGTGCCCGCTGGTTATTCTATTTGTTATGTTTGCTGTTTGTCCCATTGTGCTGGTCTCCTCATTGCATGCGGTTTTCTACTTAGCTCAGCATAATAAGCCATAGTGGTTCAAATGGTCAGGAAAGGTGCCTAAAATATTGATGCACTGGGGTACAGCAACACAGTGTTTGACTACCCCTGGTTTTACTGACAGCATTTGGAGAAGTATTACGTGCTTGTGAGAATTTCTCACCACTCTAAATGAACTGCATTCAGTTTTTCACATATCTGCTGATCTTCCACAGGCAGCAGGCACTGTAGTCCTGTCCTCCAAGCATGGTGTTTTTCCCTGGGGTGGAAAACCCAATTTTTACAAAGCCTTCCCTACAGAAAACGCTGGACTTTGGTGATCTGCTGCCATGAAAGATTTGTCTTGTCTCAGCTGCTTGCAGCCAGGCTAACTTCTGACTCTCCTGAATGCCAGAAGGAAACACAGTTCAAACTTTATTGCTGCTGCTGCTGCTGCCAGAAAACAATACATTATTTTCAAAGAACTCCTGTAAGAAATCCATGGAGTACTTTGAATTCCTCTAGTTTATAATATAAGGAACCATAAGGAAAAAAACTACCTCCTCATTCTGCCTTTCCAAGGAAGACATTAAAGTGACAGATTTAAAGGACATTTACAACTCCATTGAGCCAGGAGAACTTGATTGCGTTTTTCCACATAGGAAGGAGGTGTTGGGTATGCGTGTGTTCTGGGATGATATGTGGCTGCTGCCGGCCTTTCCAGATGGCCTGTGATGTCATTGCTAAAGACCCTAAAATCTGCTGCATGAGGAAAATAATTTCATGGCCCTCTGACAAGTTTTAAAATGGTCTTTGCATAAATTTAAGGGACCAAGGAGACGGGATAATAAATGGAAGGTGACAGAAAGGAGCAAAGAGGATAGTATTCACATCCTGAATAGGCAAAGCAGGGGCAAACCTGCCTGATCAGCACAGTTAACTTGTCTGTATAACAGTTCTGAAAATCACCATCTACTGGCTGATCACTATTGGACCAGTCCCTCAGAAGTCCTCTCTGGAGAACAGTGGTAAGTTTTCATGGAGATGAGACCATGGCCACTGAGGATGAAATGTGTGGGCCTGGACTATGCGGTTCACACATGGAGGGTGTCAGGAGTGCACAAGGAGACAAGAAAGCACCTTAGCATGTTTGTGGGTCTCTGTTCATCATCCTGCAGAGGTGAGCTGTGTCTGGAAGCAGTAGATAGGGCTGGCAAAAGTCAGCTGTTCCTCAAAACAGCCTTGAATGGCAGCTGGCAAAGCAATACATACAGCAAAATTCCCCTATGCTGCTGCGTGAGCTGAACGGACAGGCTTGCTTTGAGAAGGTCTTCTAGGAGAGGGAGAAGGGGGATGTCTGTCAGATGAGACCAAGTCTCATTTGCAGAGCAGCAGAAGTCCTGGCAAATGTTCCTACACCCATGGATGAACAGAAACCTCCATCCTTTGAGGCATTGACTCCAAACTCACCCCATGCAGCTGAACTTGCTGCTTTGGGAGACAAAAAGTGATGCAGAATGTACACCAAGCTACAATAAATACACATCCTGTCATGTCCCTCCCTGCCCTTCACGTCCACTCAGGCAGTCAGGAGTCTTTGAGAAGAACCTCTGCAGCCTCCTGTCAGCCTGGTGGCTGCGCATTTACCTGTCAGAGCACAGAAATGCCTGCAGTCTTGGCCAGTGATCTGGATTATACATTTTATCAGCAGGGTTTCGCTTTTGTTCCTTAAAGCCATCTGAGAAATAAAATCATTTAGAGTACAGATACAAGGGACTTTTGTTTTCCCATGAAATGCACCTGCCCAGTATTTGATGAGGACAACATACGCAGCTAATGAGCCCAGACAGCATGAAGCTATATCCTGAATTGAGGTTTGAGTTTTATGGAATGCTGGTACCATTTTCAATAGGATTTTCTTGTTTGCTGTGTATGTTTGGAAGAGGAACAGAGGCACTGAACAGCGCCAAGAAAGTTTTACTTGAAGATATTCTTAATTGAAAAATAATTCTTATTTTTACTGTTGTTGATGAAAATGTCCTATATATCTTCAGTTACATCTAGATCTTACTCACAGCTGCACAGAAATTGATAGGATCCTTGCACAAACTGAAACCTATTGTGTCCAACAGAAGAATGCATCTTATGAAAAATTCATTTTTCTCATGAGAATCTAACAGGTGCAGGAAAGCATTAAAGAATATGCCACAGACACGCAGCTCTAGACAAGATATGTGAGTCTTTACTGAGAGAATGGGAGTTAAATTTATCAATTCCCAAAGTAATCAGCAAAGCTGTTGAACAAGCAAAATATTTAAGAGTTTTCAGTGAACAGAGGAGTAAAAAAAGTGCCCAAGGCAGGGCAAAACCACACACATTTATTCTATAACAGAACATAAGGAATGCAAATAAATGGAAACACATAAAGCAACCTTTAAGAAAACAGGTTCAACTTATGATACAAGCATCTGGGAATGAAACAGTGAGAAGCTAACAGAAGAGGTTATTGCAGTGTTATGTATCAACAGTTGCAAAGAGAAAGACTACCCTGGAAAAGAAAATGTCTTTGTACTCAATCAAAAGAACTGGGTGCCAGTATTAGAAGGAAGGATTATCCAGTACGTGAGGATGCTGAATTAAAAGGCCGTATCCTGTTCCTGTTGCTGCAAAATTCTTCACTGTATTTAGTTACCATGCTGTCTGCACGTGTTGCCCAAATACTTGCTTTCAGAAAGTACTGGGGTTGAGGGCATTCCACTGGCTTCCATGGCAGCTGCAAGCCCATCAGGAAGTTCATGGATCTTACTTTTCTTTTGGGCAGCGAAAATCAGGACTTCATCTTCAGGCTGCAGGGGTGGGATCTGCCATCTCCTATGCTGAGAAGTGAAGAATATAGGTTTCTTCAACTGCAATAGTTTCCTGGACTCCCTTTGTAGTCCAAGAAGAAAAAATTTCTCTCACCCAAAATAAGCCATGAACTGCAGCAGAGAGGTGCCTTTATGTTGGCATAGACTCCAAAAAGAATTGATGATAAACAGCCCATGTGGGGGGAACTGTATTACGTGAGTTAGATGAAATGAAACCCATGCCAGATTTCTACTCTTAAGAGACTGGAACTGAGAAGAGCAGAGAGACACTTCCAAACTAAATCCAAGCTCTTTTACTGATGCCTGTTCACCAAATAAAGAAATAAAGCTTAGGGTGGTGACCTCATTAGGCTCATTCATTGACAGTGTTGATTAAATAAGTTGGGAAATAGTTGCACAATTTTGAAAAGCTACTGGAATATCACATTCGCATCTGTGTTCCTGCACCTCCACATTTTTGTCTTCCTGTTACATTTCTATGGGTGCTTTAAAGGATAGACTGGGGGTGGCATATTCCAAGAGGGAGACGGAGTGCAGTAGGGCAGAAGCAGAGAGGGAAGTTCTTGGAACTGCTTTCTGCTGTGGAGTGTTTTGTGATTTTGTCTCTGTAACTTGGCTACATCATGCACTGCTCAGAAAACCTCACTGAGCACTTTTAGACAGGAGCTGGGGCAGGCACTCTGTATTTAAATGAGCATCAAAGCATCAACAGCAAAGCTGAAGATAAAGTGACACAAGGGAAGCGGGCTGACTGCAGGGCACCTTGCCAACAACTTCCGTGGCTCGAAAAATACATCTGACATACCTGCAACACCAAGTACATGATAATCCTTTTTGCCTCACAAGTAAATGTGTTTCACACATTCTGAATAAAAAGATGTTTTATCTCCCATGCATTTGCTGTCCTCTTAAGACCACGGAATATGATCCTGCTTGAGCAGAGATTCAAAAATCACTTGACAAAAAAGAGACACATTTATATCAAGTCTTTAATGAATTCTCCTTAAAAATCTTATCAGACACCTCCAATAAAGTCTTTAATGTGGTCTCAGAATGTACAGAGATATTCTGTACTTTTTAATCAGGGTAAAAGAGTGAGCACCGTGCAACTTTACCACTGACCAGTGTAAAACACATTAAATATGTTGAAATTGCATGGATACCTAAATTTTAACACTTTGTTTTGACTGTATGCAAACCGGAAGAACTGACCTCTTATGCTTTACTTTGCTTTCTCTGACCCCAGGTTACACTGTTCGAAGACAGTGTGATGCCTCCTGCTGTAGGTGACTGGAAATGAAGGGGAAGGCAGCTCCTCTGCTCACAACCCCTTTCTGTGGTGAGTTCAGATGCAGTTGGTGGTGAGGTTCTGGTAAGGAGATGAGAGTCTGTTCCAAATTAGAATAACTTTGCTTCCCAGAAGGTCCTATGGGAGCAGAGAGGAAGGATTGCAGATGGGCTTAGTGTGGCCATCCCTGTGTAGATAATGAATGAGAAACCTGCGCAGTTGTATACACAGAAAAACACTTAAGTCTGCGATGAAAGGCCAGATGAAAAACGAAAGTGTTATAATTCAACAGAATATAAAAGACAGCAGCAAGGCATCCTTTCCTCTAAGGAGACAGGTTACTATATCACTTCCCTGAAATCACAGCAGGAATGATGGATTAGTTGGAAGGAAAAATTGGTGCCTGAGGCACTTCTGACTTCAATGTTTCAAGTTGTCCATAATCCTTCGTAGCCTTCACCCAAACATGAAACCCTGTAATGAGCATAGGGAATTATTAAGGGCAAGAAGTGCTCTCCCTAGTTATTTCCTGAAATCCAAGCCTGAAAGAAAGTACCAGCTTTCAGGTGCATGCCAGACCCTTTGTATTTGTAACACCTTCAAAAGGGGGATGCCTCTGGACTGGACCCAAGCCAAACTAAAGAGGTTATTTTTGTTTCAAACTGCAAGTGAGCCTGGTGAAATTCCTCACTGGTGAAGGTTTGTTTCATTCTGGGTTATATGAAAAATGTTTCATACTCCTTTCATAGTGTCCTTGGTTGAAAAAAACCTTGAAGGAAGCCTGAACTAACATCTTCTTCTAACCTGTGCAAGTAAGAGGAGGGGATTGCCCATGGAAAGAAGAATCACAGGAGTCTAGACTGCAACTTATGATTGAAACCTGCACTGGTTTTGTGGCATACAGGGTAGAAAGAGTCAGCCGGCAGAGACAGAAGCAAGGTGAAGGAAGGGCATTATATCCTTTTGCAAGAAGCACGCTTCAGTGCACCTGCATCTGTCTTGTTCTGCTCCACACAACCTCCACTTGTACTGGAAAACAGGAAAGCAAGACTCCCATTTTCACAATTGCCAAAAACCCCCCAGAGACAGGACTTGATCATGTCTGAGTGGGAAATACCCATAGGAGTCAGCAGGCAGCATGCTTGGAAAGGCAAATTACCTCCTCTAGTCCCACAAAATAATACTTTACGTTAAATATGATTATTTAAATGTCATGATTGTCAGTGATATCATTACTCATTTGAAAAGAAGATGGAGAGTTGCAGAACTGCACAGTTTACTGAGTCATTAATTGGTGGCCTTTGGGAGGTGCTGCATCTTATGTTTCTACCCGTAGCCAAAAAGGAGCCAAAATCAAGAGCCCTTGGGCATTGTCAGTGAAAGCTGAGCTGATGGGATCCCAGAGAGCACACGTCATGCTCTAAATCTCTATAAAATCTGCTGTGAGTTGTTCTCATTTAGGTGCATGCTTAAGATTTATTTCAATAGGTGGAGCTTGGAAGGGCATCACATCCTCTTTTCAGTGGATTGTTCTCCACTGGGAACAATCTGCACTGTGTGGCAGCAAATGGTGTCTGTAATATGGCTGCTGAACCTGGCTGAGAGTGGCACCAATTGTGCCTCCAGGTTCATGGCTAGGGTGGATTAAAGCATCATAAGAAACTGCAAGCTGGTCTGTCTCAGGTCAAGGAAGAAATTAGCAATGAGCCGTGGAAGGATATGCTTTCTGGGGCATGTAATTGAAGATCACATGGCAAGAAATTGTGCAGACTATTGCAATCATTTCTGGAATATATTCCTGAATTTGGCTCTTTACATGCTTTAGAAAGGAAAAAGTTCAAGGTTTTAAGTAATAAAACATTTGTGTATGCATAGTTGTAAGGAAAAGGATCAGGAGGAACTACTAAAGCAGGCAATACAGGAAAACATCTTTTCTTTGCAACTTTTAGCATCATCACACTTAAACATAATGGATAAATTTCCCCTTCTCAGGGCTTCATACAGGACCTTTCTTTCTCTTCCTTTAATCTTAAATACCAGTCCATTTTCAGCAGCAGTAATGTGGGCTGGCAGCAATTCTCAGCTCATTTTTTTATTATAAAAATTAAATTGGCTATGATGAGCTTTTTGTAAAAGAAAGCGAGAACTGAAAATATCCAGAAAGTCACAAAGTACCGCCAAAAAGACATTTGGGAAGGGGTGAGGCTGTTTAAAGTTACATTCTTCCCACTCTGGGCCAGCTGTGTTTCTCTTCTTCTCTCACACCCATCTTGTAAGCAGATGGAGTGTTTTGAAGTGTTAATATAACGGAAAATAAACCAAACTAGATTATTAAAACAGCTCCTAATTTAGTGTAGTTTAGCTTAAAGCAGGCTGGCTATTCTCAGTAACTGCTGAGTAACATAGCCAGACTAGGTGAGGAAAAAACTAACATGGCTTTTTTCAGTTTCAGGGGATTTTGGTGGTCGATGCTGCAGGTAGAGCTGGAAAAAATGGATTGCGAGTCTCTCCACTTGTAACTTGCTTTGGAAATTCAAATGCTTGCCAGTGGAAGTCGCATGGAAGATGAACCGGGTAAAACCAAAAACTAACTAGCAAAATCAAACCAACAGAACAAAAGGAGGTTACAGTTTCACTTGGATTTACTTTGCACATGAGTCCACTCATGAGTTTTTTAGTCTCTTCCTCCCATTCTTCACATGGATAAGGACACAGATAATGAAGAGTTGCTGAGATGGATACTTTTTCTTTCCCTAAAGATTGATAAAGCAGCATGTGGTGATGGTGATATTCTCACTGTACAGGGTGGGTTAGAAGGTGTTCTGCCCCATTGGTATATTTTCATGATAGATATGTGAGCTGTTAATAACCAGAAACCTATCAATGATACCAAAATGACTTATACCTTATTGGCAGTGTCCCATGGCTATTCTCCAATCCAAGAAGGAAAATTCTCCTGCCTCTTAGTCGAATGCTAAGAATCAGAAGTAACTCCATTTTAAAAATTACAAAGAACTCTATTAAAAGATTTGTTAGGAATTGGGTTTTTTCATATTTGTTGTGAATCCCACCACAAAATGCATGTGAAAATCAAACTCTCAGTCTGCACAGAACTACTCCACAGCAGCCAGAGAGGTACTGGGCACTCGAGAGATCATTTGAAAAGTAAAGAAGAGTCTCTATTTGCATACTAACTGCAGCAAATTTGAAGAAAGCACTGCAAAAGGTGAATATCAGTTGCCTTAAAGAGACTGAGGCTTTGGGTGCACTTGTCTGGATGTACTGCTTTCCCACTCTGATTAAAGCAGTGGATTCTGAACACTTGACATAGGTCCCTGAGATGTCCCCAAGTCTGTGCTTCAAGGAGGACTTTCAAGTGCCATGTGATGCCTTTAGGTCTTCATAATACTCCATGTACCCTTTGAAAGGTTAAAGGATTTCAATTTGGCACATTGGCAGAGGGCCACATTATCTGTTTGTTTTGAAGAGGGCTTCCCAGGAATGTTTAAGTTGTCTAAATATTTTCATCTGGCTGCAGGAAGGGGGTTTAAAACCAAAGCATCCAAATGCAACATGTTAAAGCTCCAGGTGCAGTATTACAATACCTTAGGTGGATGGCCCATGATCTTGCCAGAAGATACTATAAGCACATTGCCAACTGTGAGAGCAGGAAGAGCAGTGAGAAATGGCCTGTGTCTTCCTTCATACTACAGAGTTCATCCCTGGCTTTGCTTCTGCATTTGAGGTCACCTATTATCCCCCTGGAGAGGGGAAACAGTTTGACTGGACATGAACTTTCCTGGAGGCCTTCGTTGTATGTAAATGCAGACCAGCAACCCTACCTATAATGCGTACATGTCATGCATGCGATATACATGTACATGGTACTCCATACATGTGTATGGAGCTTCATAGAATCATAGAATAGTTAGGGTTGGAAAGGACCTTAAGATCATCCAGTTCCAACCCCCCTGCCAGGGGCAGGGACACCTCACACTAAACCATGCCACCCAAGGCTATGTCCAATCCAGCCTTGACCACCGCCAGCAATGGAGCATCCACAACTTCCCTGGGCAACCCATTCCAGTGCCTCACCACCCTTACAGTAAAGAATTTCTTCCTCATATCCAATCTAAACTTTTCCTGTTGAAGTTTGAACCCATTATCTCTTGTCCTCTCACTACAGTCCCTCATGAAAAGTCCCTCTCCAGCATCCCTATAGGCCCCCTTTAGATATTGGAAGGCTGCTCTGAGGTCTCCACGCAACCTTCTCTTCTCCAGGCTGAACAGCCCCAACTTTCTCAGCCTATCTTCATACAGGAGGTGCTCCAGTCCCCTGATCATCCTCGTGGCCCTCCTCTGGACTTGTTCCAACAGTTCCATGTCCTTTTTATGTTGAGGACACCAGAACTGCACGCAATACTCCAAGTGAGGTCTCACAAGAGCAGAGTAGAGGGGAAGGATCACCTCCCTCTCACAAATCTGGTTTTGGCTTTCCTGGCCAGGTCAATCTTAAAGTTTGGCTCTAAATGCAGGTCCAAACAAGTGTGATCAGAAAAGAAATACAACTTCATCAAAATCTGCTTGCATTAGTTTATTCTAGCAACTATTCCAAAGTTATTTTTCTGTGCTGGTATTAAAAAGACTCTGTGTTCACTTACATATTGGGAGTTAAAATCTATGTCTGGCACCTCAGAGAAGGTAATTGTGAGGCTGGATTTCCTAAAATAAGGGCAAAAGCTCATTCCAAGTCAGCTTGTGGGAAATATACTGCTTTTACAAATCTTACAGTCTGCTGCTGTTCCAGTTTTTACACCAGTATATGACAGGACATTAGGCAGATTGGTTTGAACTGACAGATCCAGAGAGAACTTTTGTGATTAAAATTGCAGAGTAGAGTGGTGGCTGCAGGATGAAAATCAGAGTTTAGAAAGGGAAGGAGTGGAGGTAAATGTGAGGTGGAGAAAGAAGAAAGAAGAGAGTGCAGAGATGAAAGGAAACATAGAAAGAAGTAGTACTAAAATAAATTTCAAAAGACATTAAAGGAATGTGATGAGAGAAATAGAGTAAAAGGCATGGAAAGGAGAAGTGTGAAGATGATGGGAAAGGTAGAGGAAATGACATAAGCCAGACTTGGTAGAAGGAACAATAAAAAACAGAGCGGAGAGAGGCAGGGAGTGATAAATGGGAGAGAGGTAGTAGCTGCAGCAAGGTAATAGACATAAACGTATGTTCTACATGAGGCTGCATAGCCAAGCTGAAGCACTGCACAGATTGTAGACATGCAGTTTACTCTGAGTGAAGCACATGCTATCAAGTTCAAACATGAGCACACCCACACTCAGCCACATGCACGCCTCCACACATGCGTTCCCCAGCAAAATGAACCTTGAGGTTCTCAGGTCAGTCCAAGTTTCATAAACCCTAATGATTTTTTTTTTCATTGCCTCGGTCTGGGTTGAAGTGGAAAAGTTATTCAGTTCTTTTGGGTTCTTTTGTTCCTCCTTTCTCCAAAAGTGTATTCACACATGTGTTCAAATGAGTGTTAGTATGGGAAGTCACAGCCCCACAGAGGATGGAGGGTATGCATTATGTCATGATAGACCTTCCCACTTGATGTGGAAACGTGTCATGTAGCAGATGATGCAGCTGGGCTGGCAAGGGGAAGTTGTAGTCTCTTCAGACCTCCTCTACAACTCAACTGTATTCCACTCTTATAAACCTAAACAAAATGGGACCTTTGAAACCATAGGTTTTTTGCCTCTTGTGGGAACTTCAGCTTTCCTGAGCTGTTCCACACAGAGCACAAGCGAAGGTGGCACTTGGGTCAAGTGAATAATGGCTCATCTCCACAAATACAGAGGCAAGTAGAGGAAGGGCCAGCAAGAGAACCCCAATAGCCTGATCAGAGAAAGGAGCACCCTGGTCTGGCCCCTGGCAGGCTGTCACAAGAGATGATCAGCCCTATGGTTCTGGGCTGAAACCCACCAAGATGAGTCGTACTGAAAGACTGTTATCTGCTGAGTGGGAAGGACAGAGAATTAATTCATTGGATGCATCCTGTTGTGAAGGATATTAACTCAGCACTGAATCTCAGTATATGGCATCTGCTCCCTACTGGCAGGCACTGCTCCTTTTGCACCAGGAGAGACTGTTGTGGCCAAAGGGGTCTCTTTAGGTCGTCAGAGTAAACCCAGCCACGACTCAAGCTTCATCTGTGCACGCACTGAGTACAATCCTTATTGATGAGCACCAGCCATTTGGGGGTCTACCTATACCTTCATTAGTCACTGTGCCACCACAGAGGTATTTAAAGCTGAGGGGCACTTTGTAGGTGATCTTTCAGATGTTGATATCCGCTTGGAGGAAACTGTGAGGTTTTTGAGGTTAGAAACTAGTGAATGTAGTGGATATATCAGATATGGCATTTTGTGTCACTGGAGTTCTTCAGGATGTAGCTTTCACAGTCTTTGCCCCCCTTCTCTCTCCCTTGCTGGAATTGCTGTACTAGGACCTTTAGCTGAAAGGGAAAGGGATGAGTGGGAAGTGTGGGAAGTGTGGAATGAGTTCCTTTGTGTGTTATTCCCCAGAACATGAGGAGGAGCAGGGTGACAGTGTCCTTTAATGATACCCAAAGAATAAAAAGTTCTTCATCTTCAGGTAGCACACTTATATGCGCAGTCAGAAGGTAAACGTATGTGTAGATTTTCACTAGTGCACGAGTCCGTGCTTTGTTCCAGGCTATGTCAGAAAAGATTTAAACAAAAAAAGAGAATATATATTTCAAATACATCGTACAGCCAGGATGCGGGGACTTTTCTAAAGAAATAGACTAAGTGAGAAGGAAAAATAATGGGGGAATATTTGCATTCAATATGAGAAGTACAAGTTTTGAACACGTATCTTTCTCAAGAGGCCAGTTTGGGGAGTGATTGTTTGATTTTGAGTTTTTAAATTGCTCTGGTGCTGGACCAAGGTGGCTGGAACATCTCCCTCTTTCTATATCTGCAAGCAAGTCTGCTTGGGAGATTGTAGAAGACTGCTCTGCTCTTCTGGCCTGGAATAGCAAGTGAAATGCTAGTACCTGGACCACCTCTACACTCAAAAGTTCCGTCAGTCTAATTAAGTCAGGAAAGAATTGAAAAAGTTGAAAAGTAACTTTTATTTGTTTCCTTTGTCTTGATCTCTCACTGACTATGCTAACACTATGTAAGGGCTTTCTACATATAGCTGTATAAGTTTCTAAACTGATCTTTTGAATCTGCGTGACCTCTGTGTTCAGAGATGGCTATTAGGAGAGAAGATGGAAGAAGAAAGCAGCTAGGTTGCAGGGTCTGTGAAATGTAAAATAGAAGATGAGTGATACTTGTTTAATTTCCAGCTTTATGCACTGTGCAGACAGGAAACCGCATTTTATTTATATGATTAAATTAATTTTGGTTCAGAAGTTAATAGCATAATTCCCCTTGTGGGATCTGTCATGCATTGAAACTAAATCATCCCCTGTGGTGCAATACAAAAAGGGGACTGTGGACTCAGGAGGGTCATTTCCCTGTCATTAGCAAATTTCATCCTTATGTCTGGATACCAAGTACACTGTCCACGGTCCAACTGAGTGTTTTTCCTAGCTGCAGAGGCTATCGTTGCCTTTGAAGAGTGCCATAATTTAGCAATTACAAACTCTGGTTTTACTCCTTGTAGAGTATCTTTCATGGACTATTTTCATGAATATATCCTCTTGCCTTTCAAATTACTGCACCACAAAGGTACCTGAAAAGGTGCCACGTGAGACCTGCGTACTGCAAGAGCAGACCATTGGGCTCACCCCACTAAAAGCCATCACGCTGTTGTGCCAGTCCCTCAGTCCTACCTGGATTTGGCAGCTTTTACACTGAAACGTGGACACAGCTCATTTTCCCAAGCCAGAGTGCTCTGCCCCATGTACTCCCCACACTCAACCTGGGGTTCAGGGAACCTGGAGGATGTAGGTTCACTTCCACTTATGCCCAAGGGTAAATGGAAATGAGTATGGAGAAGCCTTACCCTGAACCCATTAAGGCAAGGGTCCCGCCAGCTGCCAGTACCCTGGCATGACTGTCACCCCAGGAGTCAGGGTACTGGCAGTACCCTGGCTGGGTAGCCTCAGCCTCAAGCAGCAATGACAGACAAGAAGAAGAGGCTTCATGGCTGTTTGTGGAATGTAGTGAATTCCCATCTGGATAGAGGTAGGAAAAGACAGAAGGAGCATTGTCCTGGTCAACAACGAACATGGGTCTTGAAACCATGATACTGGAAATGCTGTATCACAGGCAATAACTGGTAATTCTAGCACTGGCAAATGACAAAACATTGAAAAGGTACAGTAAGGAAACTCTTTTGGTATCATTAAATTCTGACAAAGGAGACTAAGAGAGTATGCATGCTTGGGCATGCGCTGTATCCGTGCCAGCATTGGAAAGTGAATAATTCCAGAAAGAATAAGAAATGAATTTCTGAAGCCGTGAAGTGAAGGATCTATTGCTGCATGCTATGCAGCTGGGAGCAAGGGTATGAAACTTAGGTGACCTGAGCTTTATTTCTGCCTCTGCCACTAGCCTAGCCTGCACTGGCCTTCTCTGTGTCTCAGATGCCCATGTGCAATGTGAGGGCATTGACTGAAGGGCTATCAGGTCCTAAAGTGAAAGACACAGAATTACAAGCATTAACCACTGATAAGAGATGCTGATGACATACTCTTTTTTTATCATGGTGACTTCCTGAGAAGCATCCAAATTGTGTTTCTCTGTAAACTCTCCCTCCTGCTTTTCTTTCCAGATGGTTGGGCTGGCGTTGCCTATTAGAAACAAAGAGAACATTTGGGAAATGAAAGAGAGGAAAAGAAAGATATACAGAGCAGCAATTAGAGAAAAGACAGCTAAAATAGGTTCATGATGGCAGGGATTCCTTCATGTTTGAGGAATGCGTCCAAGGTGATGTTTCTCTATTGTAAAGGCAATTTTGTGTTAAGAAATGGCCCCCAGAATTCTTTCATCCTGAAGATAAAATGATGAAACAAGTAGATCTGAAATAGTCTGGGAACAGCTGAGCAATTACAGATGCTAGCAGGGGACGTAAGAGAATGTCAGCCTATTTATGAAACTTGTGTGTTGCTGGTTCACACAGAGTTAAATGCTAGAATCACTATTTGTGCCTTTGGAAATCTCACACAAAGCCTCCCTAGAGATATGTTCGCAAGAAATTTGCATCAGCATAGGGTAAACTGGTTTAAACCAATAATGAATTGAAACTATTATAAAACCTTGTGTGACTGTTTTGCAGCTCACCAAAGAACGTGGCCATCAGGCATTTAATACAAAGGTCTCTCCATACATGAAGGCATATGATTAGTCACTGATTCAGCTGAATATGCGGACATTCTTAAAATGCTTTTGAGATTAGTTGCCTTGATTTACCACGATAAGCTAAACTGATTATAAAACTGTTAAAATTGCAGTGTCCAGAGCCAAAAGTTGGGAAATACCCCAATTGAGGTGACCAGTATGCATATGCCGCAGGCTTTTATTATGAGATCACATTATCTTCTTTCCAAAGGTGCCCCCCACTCAGAGCATGGTGTTCAGTTACTGACACATTTTCCAGTGTTTTGCTTTAATCCTGTGTCCGGTGTGTGGTCCCTCGCCCTGTGTTACCAATCACCCTTCAGCCCCATGTGGGAATGTAGAGCCATGGGCAGGATTTCTATGCAACGTACTCCATGAAGATGTGAGTGCCAAGCTGCCAAGCCTGATGTAAAATAAGTAAATAAGTGACTCCTTTCATGGCACAGCGTCATCTTCAAAGCACAGCTCCCATACACTCAGAGCTCAGCAATGGCCGCAGGGCTTAGCCTCTCGTCTTGGGTACACAGAGGAAGGAGGAATGCAAAACTACTGATCACTCCCCAAAAAGCCCCAGTTGAAGTGATTTGACAGGCATTGCTCAGGAGCTCTGAGGCAAAAGCAAGGCTGGACTCTCTCAGGATGGCTTTCAGTTGTCTAAACCATAGCATGATCCTCTCTCTCACGCATCCTTTCTCTTTTTTTCTCTAGTGTTGTATTCATTTTGCAGGTTCTGTCTTCTCCAGCAGTTATGCAAGGTCTCATAGAGAACAGTTTTCTTCATGACACAACCGTCTTTCATCGCCAGAGCACCATCCATCTGCATATTACATGAGATGGGGATCCTGGAGAAAATGGTTGTGTTTTTAATCAATCATCATAGTGTGTCTGCACAGAAGGACTGAACTTCAGTTTGATGACTATCTTCATTTTGGTCCCTCCTAACTTTTCAATATTTGATTTTGCAACCCTAATGATCTTTTAATATAGTTTTTGTGTAATTTTTCTCAGTTTTTAAAATTGAAACCTTGGAATTCCTTCATAAGAAGCAATAACAGCTCCCACAGTGACCATCAGGAGAGATGATTCCTTCCTTCAAAGACAGGTTTTTTATTTGACATATTAATAAATTTGATTCAAACTGAATAGAGTCTCTATATGAGAAGTAAATCCATACGGAAAAATCAAAAATCCTCCTTTTCAAAGTGTTTTAATGAAATATTTAGATTTCTCGGAATTCTCACATCACTGAAAATGATTCAGCAATACCTACGCATACTGGAGTCAGTGCTGGTGGTTTCTCCTCAGCAAGACCCATAACTCCAAGTCCTCCCTCCCTCCCGCCCCTTGGGAGAGCAGCACAGCTGGCTGTAGTAGAAAGGGGTCATTTTGTGTTTAGGCTATATGATGATGGGGTAAACATTTTGCCCAGGAGGTCCGCAGCAATTTGCTAACAGGAGATGATCCAGCAATCCTGTCTGGTCCTCACTTAAAAAAGCTGGCAGTGTCCCCTTTCTCAGCATGCTCATGGGTCCCCTGCCCTGCCCTGAGGTGCCACCATCACTCTCTCCTGTCCCAGGCTGTGTCGCCCATCTCCAGGATGGTGTTGCAGAGGTGCCCATCCAGCCCTATGCAGAAACAGCCTGGGTAGGACCCAGGACTCTGTGTACAACTTGCAATGTGCAGCAATGCCTGTGTCTCCACAGTGAAGACAACTCTCCTGGCGTAGAAGTGCCAGATCAAATGATTGTAGATGCTTATTTTCTTCTCCCTTCCCAGCTTGTCCGTGACCCTCGAGCCTGCCCTTGTCCTGCTCCCATCTCCCCCAACACTTCAGCTCCTCATCTCCACCTCCTCATCTCAGTTTCCAGTCACCAGCTGCTTCTTTCAGTCCCAGCCTCTCCTATTTCTAGTCTCCTCTCTCAGCCTCTCCCCATGATGCTCCCCCTAAGCCTGTATCTGCTTCTCCACCTGAGCTCCCACCGCTGCTGACCCTAAACTTTGGGGCACCAGCTTCTTGGTGAAAGCCCTGCCACAAGTTTATGCTAAGGATTGAAACTGTATTTTTCTGCCTTATAGATTTCCCAGGTCATAGCTTTTCTTTGGGGTTTTTCCCTGTTATTTTCAAAAAGAGCAAATTAACCTGAACAGACCCATAATGGGGCAGAAATCTGTTCTAACAACTCCAGCAGCAGCTCAGGTTCAGCACAGTTCATTAAAACAGATAGAAGAAACATATAATAGGAAGAGCAGAGCAACATTTAGAGTAGGTGTCTTTTCCAGCTATGGCTACAATATTCCCATGTGGCCTTCATTAACCAAGGTGAGGGGAATGGCAAGAGAGACAATACAGTAGATTGCAGTTTGTAGCCTCAATTTATGCTGCTTATCTTAAGGGACAAAGGACCATATCTAGAGACATATGGTCATGCCTAGCAGCAACCACTAGTCTGTTCACTATTAAATAAAGATGAGCATAAAAGGGCTTCTTCCATCTCATTGTGGGAAGTTATGGATTGCTGCCTGTGAAGCTTGTTGAGAAAGCACATGGTATTGTTGTTACCCTCCAGCTACACAAAAATATTTCCCTCCATATTGCATAGGTACTCCCGTATCTTTCTGTGGTGTTTTGAAACCTGCTAGTAGTGCTGGAAGTAAGTTGCCCTTTCCAGCAAGAGAGGAAAGAAAGGCTTTGATTCTGTTCATCCTGTCTACTTTGTCACCTACAGTGTTAAGAAAAAGAAAAGCCTCCAGTTGCCCATTTTGTGCGGTGCTCATATATCTCTATGTATGTGCGCCTGTGAGCATAGTACATGAATATGCGCATGAATGTGATTGTGCATGCAAGAGTATGTGTGATAACATCATCCAGATGCCACACCATACTGTTGGATTATGTCAGTCTCACCCAATGAAGCCCACTGAGCAAATGCTAATAGTTAAGAGCTAATAAACACTACACTGGAAGGTCAGTGCTGAATCATTTGGATTGTGCACATGGTTCTCAGATACTTTCCCCCAGTATTTCCCTGTAGCTGTAGATAGGCTATGTGGATGCAGATCACCCTGTAGGAGGGATTTTTAAAGCCCTGCACTTTACTGAGTCAGCTCAATATGTTCAGAGAGAAACAGCCCCCATACAGTTGGACAACGTTATTGCCAGAAAACAGATTTGGAGGTTTCCAAAGGATGCTCTCAATTAGAGGTCCAATGTCTTTGATATGGCTGGCTCAAAGTGAAAAAGAGAGGTCATATTTACAGAGGTCAGAAATAGGAGAGCAAACGATTCTTTGTCTCTTTCATCTTATTTCTCTGTACTTTCTTACCTTTGCTTTCTTACTAGTCTTTTTACATGACTTATACTAATAAACTTTAGGCTGTGCTCCTGTCTTGACAGGGCAATCTTTATGCAAATCAAGTGAGAATGTCTTGGTTACTTGCATGATAAAGAGCTCTTTGCTTCACTGTCTGCCATCCTTTTGGCCACCTGTAGCAGTTAATAAACTGGAGCCTTTATTGACCAAATCGTTGCCCACTTCCTCCCTTCAACTGACCTTCCTTTGAACTGCAAGGAGTTCCTGTTGGGACAGTAGATGCAGTTACAAGTTGGCCTCACAGTGCTGGAGACAACAGTGGGAATAATGAAGACATTGAGAGAGTTTAAAAGAGACATGTTGGATCAGTATAATAATTTTTCATCCATCTCCAACTATTCATTTAACCTTTTTAAGGATTATTTAACCTTTTAGCCTTTCTAAAATTTGGGTGAATGTCAAGACAAATGAAACACCTTACTGCTAGGACAGCAACAGACACCATTGAAGTTCTAGGACCAGTACTGGACCAAGATTGATGTACCTTCAAATACGGTCTGTGTTGAGAGCTGAGCTGCAACTACTTGTGAGTTCGAGGCAACTTCGCAACCAAAAGAGGCAGTTTGGGACCCACATTTGGAACAAGCTCTTCTGTTTTCTCAGTGCTCTTCTACAGGTGGTGCCCTCCCTCCTGCCCACCGTGTGCTGCTCTGACAGGGGGATGGAGTAGGGAGCAAGCATGCTATAGGGGAGTTTGCAGATGGCTAGTCAGGACCAAGGTGGATGGGAGCACATCCTGGAAAGACTCAAATTGAGGTTGAGAGAATAAGAGAAGGAAAAGTCTCTCAGGAAGATTGCCATGAGTTCAGACCAGGATGTGGGGACTTGAAAGGAAAGAGAAGAATGAACAGCTGACAGTGGGATACTTCTCTGAAGTTGATTGATGCAGTTTTAGTAGGAAGGGGCTACCTTGGCCAGTGATCTAAAGGTTAAGACTTTTTCCATTCCTTTCCAAGAGTGCCCCCGTTTCCAAGCAATTTGTCCCACAAGACAGTTTTCAGCCTTTATGAATCTAAGATGGCCAGCAGCAATCTGGCAATAGAAGTTATCTAACTAGTCCTGGAGGTGGGAAAACACAACTCAGCATTAATGCAGACATGTCAGCAGCCATAAATAACACATGAGTGTGAAAAGACACTGGTTTATCCTACAGAAGTGTCTTACCTCTCAAGACCAGTAAAGGTGCTCTGAGCAGCACATGAAACATGCATTCTTATGGATAGATGCCCTCGCTTACTCTGAACCGTGCAGAACAAGATGTTTACTGCTTGTAGGGGGTCTGTCTACACCTTGAGGAGTTATTTCACCTAGCAATGTGGTCAAACTCAAGGGCTTAGTTCTCAGGTTAGTAATTTCATAGACTGTAAAGCCAGAAGAGAATTTAATGTTCACCTGGTCTGGCCTGGCCTCCCATATAGCACATGCCAAATAATGTCACCAAGTAAATTCTGCCTTAACTTTAACAACTTGTAGCTGAACCAAAGTGTATCTTATAAAAAAAAAAGTTGTTTAACCTTGATTTTAAGACTCAAGTGATGGAGAATTTACCACATCCTATGGTAGTTTACTTGCCAAGGTTAATTACTTGCAGGGCTTTAAACAGGTATGGCATTTCTTATTTGTCTTTCTACTTTTTTTTTTTGATCTTGCTCTTATTTTACCTTTATTTTGCTAGATTCAACAACCTTCTCATGCTGGAAATTATATTAACTCACCTCTGAATTAATTTTGAACTTGAAACCAGGCTTTGTAAGTGCGATCTGCCTTGCAAGCGCTGTCATCTGAATCTGTCTTTCAGGGAGCCTTTTCCCTGACTGTGTTTCTCCTATCCAGACATGCTCCCCATCCCACTCCTACACCACAACCACGCCACTGGGGAGGGCTAAATTTGGTAACATCAGCACCAACAGCTTTCAGTGTTGGAGAGTGGTAGTAGGATTATTTAGTTCCTCAGATTTATTTGTGATACCATTGGCTCCACTCCTCGTCTTGTCTGTGATGGGTCAGATGCAGCCTGTGGGCCACTGACTGAACCACGCTGTCAGCAAAGTAGGATCTGGATGACTCAGTATTTGGCAGCAGTACCTCTAAAGTAACTGGGAGAACAGACAGACAGAACTGCTGCTGTGAATGTTGACATCTGTTTTTCAGCCACAAAAGGGGGAGGAAAAAAACCCAAAAAACCGAAAACAAAACAAAAGAAAAAGCACAAACGCTGAGACGCTGTATTTTTTTGGGGGGGACAAAATATGCTGGGTTTTTTTCCTTTTGAATGAATCAAAATATTTCACTTACTTTTGGATTAACACTGACCTGCACATGTGGGCTGTCTTGGAGTTGTACCACCTTGCTGCTGGGCTTTGGCAACCTGTGGCCCAGATCTGGCAGACTTGCACCAGCAGTGTCCTATGAGCAGGATGCCAGCGCTGCAGCTTAGACCTGAGGATGCAGAGCCACCCCTAGATCAGGCACAAGACTCTGGCGACTACAGCCTCAGCTCTTTAGGCTGCTTGGTGTACCCTCCATATTGCTAATGTTTGACCTGTCTGGTCCATATAAAAAGAGATGAAAAACTCATACACAGCTCACCTTACATAATGCACCATGGTCCACCTGTAGATAGGGCCTCCTCCTCATGATAGTGGGGTTCCATGGGAGATACAGCCCACAGGGGTAATTTAGCTTGTGGTAAAGACTGGTGAACTAGGTTTCCCAAACTCTAATTGTCTGCAGTGTTGGAGGGCTTAATTGCCAGTTGCCCCAAATGAAACAGGGCATGTTGTTTTATCAAACGAAAATGAAGGATTTCCTCCTATGTAGACTTTTCTGGTGAAAAGTATCTATTCTGCAGAGATGCTTTCTGGTTCTTCTGTAAAAAAAGAATCATCTCAGCAGAAAGGTCACAGCCATCTATATATGTACCATAGAATCATAGAATCATAGAATAGTTAGGGTTGGAAAGGACCTTAGGGCGTGAGTATGTTTGGGATGTCTGGATAGCTGTGACTTCCTTTCTGAGCTGACAATACACCTCAGCCACAGTGAGCAGCTGTGGGATCTCATGCTGTTCAAGGCGTACCACTGGGTGAGACTTTTGGTTGCTAGATGTAAATCTGGGGTTTAGTTATTAGAAGTTCCTCCATAATTTTTTAAGGGCAGAGATGGTCATTATTTTGTCCTGGGCAAATGCCAAGTAAGGCTACCCCATTTAGCCACACTACATTTCCATGCTGTTCCAAATAGCTGCTCTTTGCTGCATAAGCAGTTGCTGAGTACTGTCACACAGACAATTCACCATTTCTGTTCAATTTAACCTTCACCCCGGGGAGCTGACTTACCATCTTAAAGATTATCACACATTGCTGTATGATTCACGAATGACAGTACATTCTCCTTCCATCTGTGGTATGTGTTTCAACTGCAACCAGGAGCCCGAAATAGGGGAAAAAAAGAAAGGCAAAAGGCAAGTCTGTTAATCCACCATGACACATACACCTTGATTTTATTTTATTGGAGGGATTTTATAAGGGCTATTATCTGCTGGTTTACATAATCCAACACTTCCCTTAGGGCAATCAAAATTGAGATTCATATGACTTGGAGTTTACAATCCAACGCAGCTGGCAAAACTGGGATTCAAATTCATGACTGCAACGGCAATCCTACTGCAAGCTCTCTAAGAAGAACAAGAAGAAGGGGGGGAAAGACAGAGGATAAGAAAAGCCCTAGTGAAGTGATCTATCACATTTCCTGAGCAGGAGTGTTTGAGAACTGGTATCATGAAACAAGTCAAAACTTTAGCTAATTTGATTCAAAGGTTGCATGACCTCTGCTAAGTGAGGGACTCCCTTTCCCTGCTGTCTTTGTCTGTTCTTAATAATTTAGCCAGCAGCAAGGTAAGATCTAAGATTGACTTTTTCTGCTACAAACATGACTTCAGTCCAAGTATTTTAGCACCTGAACTCAAGTAAGGATAATAAATGTCAAAGAAATATTTATAGCTTGGTATATGGAGAATTTCCAGTTCCCTATACTGCAATAACACACATCCATCTGCTAACAGCATTAAAGCTGCAGTTTTAAGTCAGATAGTGCCTGAAAATAGAAGGCTGCACTATGCACAGAAAGCTGTTGCATTTAGACGTTTGATATTAAGCTGATAATTAAATTACAAATCAATTATCCAGCTTTGGGAAGCCATTTTTTCCCTGGACTCAGGCCCACGCAGAAATTCAGACTAAGCTCTGTGCTTCTTCCACTCCTCTGTGCTCATTTAGCTGAAATCCATCCCTGCAATACCCAGCTGAAGGGAGGGAGCACACAGAAACAGAAAGGTTAAAGAGGAATAATTGAAATCTAGAAGTGGAAAAAAGACTTCTCATCCCACCTAATAAATCCCCCTGGCCAGTACAAGTGAATTATCCTTCAGAGCTTTGTCAGATATAGTTTTAACTGATTGCAGTGATGGAAGCCCCATCTCTTCCTTTGGGAAAAAGCAGCACATTCGAACAAAGCTCCCAGCTAGCAAATATTTCCTGATACTAAGCCTGTATTTTCCTCCTTTCTTAAAGTGATCCCTTTAATGCTGTCTGGATCCAAGATTTTTTCCCAGTGAACTCAGCTCTCTGAGATCTGGAATGCTAACTGGAATGTATGTCTTTTCACCCCCAGATTATGGTTTGAAATCTACCCTAAGGTTACGGTGTCTGGAAGCTGCAGTTGTAGCATACGCTTTCACAGGTCTGTGTGAAATAGGTTGAGGTGTGTAGTCCCACCCTGAACATGCACAACACAAGCAAGGGCACAAAGCTGTTCCATCATTCTTTGTTGCTGAGCCAAGTGCTGGTGTGAGCTAAGAAATCCTTTTGAGACTTGCAGACGCACCAGGCAGGAAATGAAGTGCCCGAGCAAAGGTGGTGTGAGGGGATTTTTACTCTCGCTTTGTCTGCAACTGGGGTATCAATGTGCTTTGCTTTTCACCCTTTGGATTCTGGCACCTCTCACCAGAAGTGAAAAAGTAGGAATACTGTAGAAACACTAGGATTTCAGCAGAACTAGTAAGGATGTCTGACTACGGGGTTTTCTTTTGAGATCTAAGACACAAAACTGAATTACTTCCTCGCTAATGAAGTGTTTAACATCTTTGGTAACAGAAATCAGAGGTGGAGAACCACATAGGAGGCTGGTTGAAGTGAAAGCACAGATTTATTGCCTTCATGATGTAGGACACCTGGTGCTCTGCACTGTAGGTGAGGAAAATGCTGTGAAGCAATAGAGGCAAATTGCTTCTGCCCTGCCACGGGGTGGGGATATGGTGCTGCTCAGTTGCAGGAGCAGCATCTGTGTGCATCAGGGCTGTTTTGGGAGAGCCAGCAAGAATGGCACCACTGGGGTCTGAGTGGTCTAAGACCAGCGTTTCAGCAGCACTAGCTCCAGACTAAAATATAGGCCAGTTTAGATGGGGCCTGAAAGCACCAGGACCAGTTACTGTGCTCAAGGGGTTGCGCTATACTGAGGGACAGCAGGAGTCCAGTGCTGCAGCCACTCCCTGCTGCTGACTGCAGGGCTGTGACCCTGGTCCCAGTGTTAAACTAGTGTGACATTTGGAAAGTCCAGCTCAGCCACAGCATGTGAGGTTGCAGTGTGCTCAGATATTACATGTGACACTGTTCTGGCACGTTACAGCATTGCAGAGGCCAGGCTACAAGTCTCTAGAGGATGGGTGGAAGAATGAAGAACAAGCTGTCTTTTCCCCTCTAGGTGGTGGTGGGGGACATTTGACTGACTGCCACCATCCTCCTAAAGGGAAGGGGAGGGAGAGAGAAGGCAAGAGCACAAGAAATTCAGTGTGGGACAGCACTCCAGGGTTCAGTGCTGTCATTGGCAGGTCCCCTGCGCTGCTGTGCCAATCCTGCTCACAAAGAGCCCTCGGGGTCAAGCTCAGGTTTTCAGCCAGACAATTCAGTGATCCTTCTTTCATCACATGGCTTTCACCACATCAGAATGTCTGCATCACCCTTGGAGTGACACCGGTGGCCTGTCCTGGGGCAATGTGTCAGTGTTTTCTCAGAGGGATGAAGGTTTCACTCTCTGTTTCTCACTCACAGATGATGAGAAAATAGCAGCAGGCACTTTGACGCTCTTTTCCCTCAGGGTGCAGCATGTCTGATCCCTTACCCTTAATACATGGTTGATGGTATGGGTGAGAGTTTCACGACTTCTTCCTCCCTTCTTCCCTCTCACCCTCCCTCAGCCAAACCAGCAAAAAATGCTGGATCAGCTTTGTGCTGCAAGTCTTCTGGAATGAAGAAAGGTGACTGCTCTCTCTGATTAACTGTCAGGAAGACTTTCTATCCTCTGATATTTACATAAAGAAAGGTTATTCGCCCTAAGCACTGGCCAGGTTAGGTCATGCAAATAAGATATTGTGCATAAAGTTACAAATGAGAGCTTATTTGATGCTTTATTCCTGCTTCTTGCTCCATCTCTTGGTCATTTGTTTACCAACTGCAGTCTCCTTGCAAGGTGCACCTCATTCAAAATTATTCTGTTCTTTTTTTTCCCTCTCTCTCTAAGGATTTGCATTATTCTTATTAATTATCTTGCAGTTGAAATATTCTTAATTAGCCGTGGTTGGTTTATAATACACTTCCTTGTGTGCTGTGCTAGTTAACACATCCTCATCAGTAGCAGGGCTTGAACTTGAACAAGCTGCTGCAGCTTGGCAAAAGACAGCAGAGAATTCAGATTAGCTTGCTAAACAATGTTCAAAAAACAACACAAACCATACAAAAAATTCCCTTCTTGGTGAACCAGACCATACCTAAAGCATCATTCCCCAGAAAACATTGTTTCATGTGAAATTCAGCAGAACAGTGCAGGGTTTCTTTTAATCTTCCGTGATCACAGTCACACAGTGTAAAAATTGTTGTGGATCCTTATTTCAAGAGGTAACATAAGATCCTATAAGCTGAAAAGCTGCAACATCACGGCTCTAGTAAGGGGCTTTGGAAGCTTTTGCCTGCTTTTCTTAAGCCGAGACCAGTTCCATATCAGGCTGCAAACTTTCGGGGCAACATTAAAATACATCATTGCTGAGTATGTGAGGAAGCAAGCTGAAAATGTGCCTTCTGCAGGAATTTGTGTGGGTAAAATCTGATCGCTCTGATGTTCATGGGAAATGAATGAAGCAGCGGGGTAAGCATGGCCACAGTGAATTAATTTGGAAAGTTACACAAATTCTAGCCCAAATTATTTTTTTTTCAACTTTTGCTGAGCTTTGCTGCAAGTCCCGTTGTGTAAAACCATCTGTTCTTTCTCAGAGCAACCTTATTAAGACCCACTGATGATATTTCATCTCCTCCCTGTAGAGAATGTTTCAGCCTTTATTACAGTCCCTTATATGTGAGGAGCTGCAACCTTGCCACCCTGTTTGCACTCAGAAAATCTAATGATGGTAGAACTGCCATCTCTCCTTGAATAAAATCACTCCTTCCTCACACTGTCTCTACTATTTGAGGTAAATTCCTGTTGTGCTTTAAACAGTTACTTATTCTTTATTGGCATAACTTAATGCCTATGCTGTGACTTATAGTAGGTCCCATGTTGGATTTATATGTCTGGTAAAATATGCTCCTACTGTAGATGTATGGGTGAAATGTGTGGAGACTGCCTGTTGCAGCTGTACGCCTTTGAAACGTTAGCCCAAAAAGACACTTTATATAGTGAAAAGCTCTTTAAAAAACTATTCAAAGCTCTCATACAACATCTTCTGGGAAAAAAATTAAATCAAAATAAAATTACTTACTTTATTTCACTTCATGTTGAAGTTTAATGTAAATTTGGTTCCTAAAGAGAAACCACGTTTTAGTTTTTGCTCCTTGCTTCTTTTCTCTTCCCTTGCCCTTTGTAAAAGTGAGAGAGAAAAAATTGAGGGAAATGAGAAGCACACATACATGAAAAATGCAAGAAAGCACTGGAATAATCTTTCTTATTATTTTTGTTTTGCCAAAGGCAAAAGCAGAAAGAAGTATATGCATCTTTTTCTCTATTCTTGTCTTCCAAGAATAGAAATAAACATGTCAAAAACACTCATCTTCCATTTTCTCAGGCTTCTGGATTATTACAAGTTCTTTCTGGTGGAGAAAAGATGGGGGAAGTGACAGCCAAAATATCCAATACCTGAAAATGGCATAACAACAGGAAACAAACAAGGAAAGACAGTAAAAATGGCCCACACTAAATTAATCTGGAAAGCTGCCCATTAAAAATCTATCTGCAGGTGGCAATTGTTTCTAGTCAGAGACTTTTTTGACAAAAGTCTGCTTTTTTGTCAGGAAAAACTTCTTCCCTCCTTGCTCATTGGATCTGAAATGAAAGGAAATATTGTTGGGTTCTTTTTTTTCCAGAAAACCTTTTCTGTGTTGAGCTTTCTGAATCTTAAACCACCTTCTCTGTTTGATCTGATTAGAAATGCATTGTACATGCCTGGAGTGGGTTTTCTTCAGAGAGCATAACATACGCATGTAACTATCCTGCCACAAGAACCCCCCTCTGTGCAGGACAGCACACAACTACACAGAAGGGAGTCTGGAAAAAAACTTAAGCAGAGACATTGAGGAAAACTGCTCTTACCACTAGCATCATGAGGTCTATAGTTTCCGCTAAACTCAGCAATGAGCTCAGTCTCTAAGGCCTCATTGAAAAGATCTGAGTGCAGTAACTACATGATAGGCATTTTATCTGTCTGAGGATAAACTGCTTGATGGGTTCTGCTGGGATTCAAAACCGCTGTCCTTGAAGTCTTGCTGCCTCAAACCAGTTACTTAGGTTGCTAAACCATCCCCAGCAGTGTTGGGGAAAGCATTGTTTTGTCTACTTACGATCCTTTGTGTGTGGAGGGATGTTTCATGTTCACCGGTGCATCTAAAAGGACTGGGTCATCAGTTTTGCAGCTCCAGCCCATCTTTTCTCCATTGGTCCTGGCAAAAGTGAAGGAGCATTCAGCTTCTTTCCAAACACTGGTGGTATTTTTCCACCGTTACTACACTGCATGTAGCATGCAGTGTTTCATTGACTGGAAAGCATCCAGAGGATGGGAGAGGAAGACTTCTCCTCCTGTCCTCCAGGAGCAGGAAATGCTTTAATCAGGAGAATAACAAGGGTGTTGCAGGGTGGTGGGTTCTGACCTTTGGACAAGACGGTGATGTCAGTCTGCCCAAAGCTAGGGAGATGCTGAAAAGAAATTCCTAACTTTTCTGAACCTGGACCAGATCCCTTCATCCTCTTCCTGCTTCTGTCACTCACTCCTGTTCTCCATGCCCAGGCAGTCTGTCCAGCATGGAGATAGTGTTGTCAGAGGTGGTGGGGCACAGTGGGTGATGCCTGTGCCCCCTGGTCTGATGCCTCCCCAGCTGAGCAGCTTCCCTCTGCAATGACAACAATAACAGGTTTGGTCAGGGGTGGAAGCTGAGCTCATGTTTGTATATCCTGGCTGTTACGATGGAAAGTGTGAACTTTACAGAAAATTAAATCTGCATAAAAGAGAATTGGGGAGGGGACCACTCTGGAAAAAGAGAGACTTGCAGACGGAGATCCCATTATGTTCAGACCTCACAGTGTCTCCCCACTCATTCATGCCAAGTGCAATGTGGGCTGGGTGTGAGGCAGAAGTCTTCAGACTTAGCCAAAGAAAGAGGCCTCAGCATGTGCTGCTGTGTTTAGCACTGTAGTTGGTATGGACCCTGGCCAGCTGCCAGTCACACTGGCACGGCTGTTATTAGATACCATTGTGTTAAGCTTAGCACTTTTTGCAGGCCAGAAAAATTCCTTTTGTGTTTTCCCATACTCCTGACACATTTAAAAGAGTTTCAGCTTCAAAGAGAAGAGGCACGAGTAGCGCAAACAAACTCCTGACATCTAATGGGCATGGACGGGAAGAGATTGTTAAGACAAGATGAAATCACCCTAGCCGCCTCAGTGCAGGCTGAGGTTCATTAGCTATCAAGCTTGGGTTGTCATTTTATAAATAACTACATGGGGAAAGACATTCTCTGAATCACCTTTTGTAGAGCAAATTGGAAGAGAAGTAGCTAATTAGAGCTACAGGGAGCTGCAAGGTGGCCATGCCAGTTGGCTTGTGTTGACCTGCTTGTGACTGGAAAGACAGTTTGGATCCAGGTTTTGGTGCTTTACATTTATTTCTGTCTTTAAATTATGTGATTTTATAGCCTACAAAAAGCCAGAAATTGTGGAAGAAAAGGAATAGTAAGCATATGTTCTTCCCAGCATTTTTCCACGAGGCTACCCTCACCTATCCCAGCCCTCAGCCCCAAGCACCATATGAGCTGGTTATGTGAGATAACCTCCCAGGACACTGTTGACTCGCACAGCAGAAGTTGCAGCTTCTATCATCTCGGTCTTTTTTTGGTGACCTTTCTTTTCTGTTAAAGGCTAAAATGAAGTAAACTAAGACAAAACAGTCTCAGAACCAGACTGCTCATCCCTCTCTAAACCCTTGTGGTTAGGCTTCTTTGCTCACCAGGGCAGCATTAGCAAACTCTTGCAACTCCCCTTTTTAGGTCCTGCCAGAGCTACTCTAATGGTGGCAAGTCCTTTGCATTTTTAGCCCTGCTTGAGGAAACCACTCTGTGCTAAGCTGCATTTCTCCACTTGCTGGTGAAGGACAGATTGTCTCCTCTTTCCTCTCATTGCACAACACAGTAGTCTCTGCTGTCATCTCTGATTCCCCCAAACCAAAGCATGATTTAGAGAAGGAGGCGTATGTGTCACAACATGTGTCTTTGCAGTCAAATGAAAAGATTGTGCAATGGCTGCCCTGCAGCTGCAGGCTTAGCAGGGCAAGGTTTTATGTAGGGGGAAGATTTGTATGGAGTTCCAAAAAGAGAGATATAATGGATGTAGGCGGGGTTGAGGACATCTTACTACAGTGTCAAATTCCTACACGGGGCAGAAATCGCTTTCTTCTAGATGTGCAAATACAAGATGCATGAATCCTAGCAACAACCACACCAAAATGTACAGCTGTCAATGTCCATGTGTCATAGAGCTAGGAAAGGAGGCAGGATGAGGAGGCTTTACTCTTAAAACTAAGTATACATTGGAAAAAAAAGGCTTGGGACACCATCCCCAGCAACTCTATTCAAAGCTTCTTTCTTAGTTCTCTTTATAGTCCTAAGCAAGTAAGTTTATGCTTTCAGGATCATTCCCCCCCTGCTTTGCAAATTATTCCATGAAGGCCTGTGAAGCTCCTTGAATAATTTTCACTTCTCGTGGCATGACACATCTCAGCATTAACAATGTTCTACACTTTCCAAAGCTGTACTCTTTTAAAGTGCTTCCCCATGAGACGCTCTGCCAAATACAGATGGACAGATGGGAAGATTTCCATGCCAAATGTCTACCTTATGATGACTTTGGGAGGATTCATCAACTATTTCAGCTAAACTGGAGAAACAGTTTCCAAACATGAGATTAGAGGGAGAGAGATTTCATTAAGAAAATCCGAGCTTTGAAGTTAGGTTTGAATATTTGGCATAGGGCTGGTGCCTTTATATATGTTATGTGCTTTTCCCAACGCTGTGAAAATCCTTTTAAGTTTTACCAACATATTAGCCCCTAATTTAGTAATTCTGTGCTTCCTGAACAGGAGGTTTTTCAGACATTGCAGCTTTGTCTCCTGAAGGCACAACATTTTCTGGGCATGCTCCTGGCTCCATAACTCCAATGTTGCAGATTGACTGGAACAAGGGTTTCCCCCTTTTCCTTCCACTCTCCCCTACTTTATTCCCTCTTGCCTCTGCCAGATTCCTTGCTGGTCTTTCCAGTGATGGGGTGAAGCAGGCAGTTGTTCAGCATAGCAGTTAGTCTACAGGTAGCCTGTGATGTGCCCACGGCCTCATCCCTGCTGTACAGACAGAATAGAGATGTCTCCAAAGCAGCACACAGGCTGTGGAGCAGGACTGGGGAAACAGAGGAGCAAGTGGGGATACAAGTGCACAGTTCAAATGATAAATTGAACTGAGTCATTCTGGTCTAGAAATGAAAAAACTTTTTCTGGTCTGGAAAAAGGGAAAGTTTTTCCCCCTTTTTTAAATTTCTTCATTGTTTCTTGTGATTTAGGAAAATCCACAATGTATAAAGGATGCCTTGTTATATTTGTCTCCTTCCTTGGCTTTGCACCCATCAACTCCTGCAGCAGGTGAAGTGAGCATCCTGCATAAGCTCCTCCTGCTGCTCAGCCTGGATTCCTCCTGAGGTGGGGCCTTGGGGACTTCTTGCAAGCTGATAGAGGTAGCAGTCCTATGGGAAAATGAGTTTGCAGTCACAGGTTAATATTGCATCTGCAGCTCCTAATTTTGTGTCTATGAATTTACATCCTTAAAGATATTTGATAAGGATTTAAAAGTGTGATTGTAATAACATTATGGAGTAGAGTTATGGCTTTGGGGAAGTAATTTTATGCCTCATCTATGGTACTGTTTTTTCAAACGTACCCAGTGTTTAAATGTAGCTGGACAGAGGTGCTCACACCTAGTAGTTCATAGCCCCAGCTTGAAATGTGTTATTAATATTATACATTTGAGCACAAGTAAATTTTCAAAAAGGAATCATTTTGTAATTTCCCTAAAAGGTAGAAAATCTCATAATCCTCATTGATAAACACTTTGCTGTACCATTTCAAAGTTTCAGGCAGGTTTCCTTCTTAATCTCTTCAGCGCACTAGGGAAGACTTCTCTTTCCTTCAAAAATATTACAAGAATAAAAACTTCCAGTGTGAATCGCACTGAATATAGGCATGCTTTGGTCCACTGAATGAAAATATCGGAGACTTATACATATGGTAGTTGATCAATATTGTAGATATTGTTTTATAGTTCTATCTGTCATGTTGCAACTTGTGGTCTTTGTTGGACTGTACCAACTTTGAGACTATAATCCTACTCACGTGCTCCAGGAATACCAGGGAAGTGGGGAGGGACGGTTTGGAAAAGAAATCTGGAAAGCATGCACAACCATCTTCATATTGTCTCAAAGTGAAATATGATTTACAATGAAATCTGACAGTGGGTTGGAGAGGAAGCTGTTACCACACTGCAGACAAGGTATACAGCCCCCTGGAGAATGCTCTGAGCCACCAGGTTCAAGACTGGAATGATCCAGCCATCCTACAGTATGTTGAGCAGTCTGGGAGGGACAATCAAATGTAATTCAGTCGTCTTTATTGCTGCTAAAAAAATTGGAATTTAATGCCTGAGTTTACAGGAATTAGAGGGGAGTCAGCCTTTCTGCTTGACACAAAAGTTGCTTTGAGATGTTTTAGGCACCATAAAGTTTTACTTAGATCTGCTCAGACACGAGTGTTCCCCTGTGAAAGAGCGTGAAAGTCTGGGGCATTCCAGTGCAAACGATGGCTGAGAACAAATGAGATTGGAAGCCTTTACCCGTACCTTTGCAAGGTGGTGATGATTGAAAATCAATTAAGAACAAACAGAGCAGCGACAAATCTTATTAGAAAACCTTAGGACAGAAACTCAGATCAATTTAAATTATGATTAAGGATTTTGCTAATTTACATGATTTTTGCACATGAGAATAATTTCCAGGCATTCAAGTAAATGCTCACTGTGTTAGAAATAATGAAATTCAGCTTAAAAAAAATCGATTTGGCTTCAAGGGCTTTTTTTTTTTCCTGTTTTTTATGCCATCTTTAAAACTTTCAAGTCTTTCTGGATGCAGTCATGAAGCAGATCCAAGCATGATATGGCTGAGGTCAGTGATTATATGCTATGAAGTTCAAGCAGATTGCAAATAATGTACTCTGTGAAAGAAGTAAGTTTCTCATTATTCTTCAAGGCTAGCACAATAAGCAATAGCTATGGGGCAGCTTGTACCTAAATTACTGAATCACAGTTAGTAATCCTGTAGCTGATGTTGTCATGTTAAAAGCTAAATCAAATTTTCCAAATTATTAAGAAAGAAACTCCAAGCTCCATGGTTTGATTGGCTTAGCAGCGGCTAATATCATTAAGGCTGTTATAGATTTCAGTTACAAAAATTGACAGGAAATAGGAAAATGCAGTGAACACTGAACAAAGGGATATGCATAACTCAGTCTGGAGCTCCCTAGGGATAAGTTACCAAGTCCAGCGAAGATCAACATGTCATGAAATTAGTTTCAAAGTGTTCACTAGAAGCATTTGCATCTCTGCCTTGAAACTGCTTTGCTATCCTTCCTAGTTATAGGAAGTTCAGAAAGTTCCATTCAGAGATTGGAAATACCCTTGTTAAGTGAACAAGCATAGACTACTGAAAGTGAGCAAGCAAAGCAAGTAGGTTTCAGAATGAAAACCAGCCAGACAAGCAATTTAATACGCATCAGAGGTGTTTATGGATAAAAGAGGGCTTTGTTGACTACTTTTGTTGTAACACTTTGGCTGTGTATTTTCTGGAATGTAATTAAACAGAGAAAGAAAATCACATGGTAGAGTACACATCATCAAACCCTCAGTGAGGACTGCTCACATGTTGATTGTTCAGACTGTAGATGTGTGTGCAGAATGTGATACTGGGAGGGTAGTGTGATGCTGGAGAGGAAGAAGGGAAGAAGGTTATACAACATGACAGAGATTTCAACTACAGTGGAGAAAGAAAAGAGCAGAAGCAGAAAGGTATGCAGTGTTCAACCAGAGCTGAGCAAACCCAGCAGAACAAAGTGCATACTGCAGCAGTCTTTTTTTGATGGAAGAGGAAAATATGCAAAAGTAACAGCTCCTACCCTGTTGCTAAGCACTGCATATTCCCACAAAGCATCCACTGTATGAATGAGAAGATAAGAGTAGCACTATGCAGATGGCTTTTTCATAGGATCAATGTCTGTTCTCACTGTAAATCAAGATGAACGGATTCACCAACCAGTAAATGATTCTTATACCTTTGTACTGGACACAAACAGTTAAAGATTATCTACACATAGGTGACAGTAAAAATGTAGTGGTTTTACCTTCACTGAGAAGTATACACACATGAGCTTGATTTTTGTTACAAATCTGAAGTCTTTAAAAGTACAAAGAGGAAGAGCAGCCTTTATTGGATTAAAGATAGACTGATCCTTCAGTCTTTAAAAGATGTCTTTATTGAAGAAGGGAGAGACCAAGACACTAAGAAAAAGTTTGAGAACATCTTCAAGATGATAGGGAAGCTGTCAGCACAGTAAAGAATAGGGCTGAAAGTATAGAATCATAGAACAGTTTAGGTTGGAAAGGACCTTGAGATCATCTAGTTCCAACCCCCTGCCATGGGCAGGGATGCCTCACATTAGCCCATGCCACCCAAGGCTCTGTCAAACCTGGCTCTTGAGCACTGCCAGGGATGGAGCATTCACCACTTCTCTGGGCTGTGATTTGGGCTGTATTTAGCTTTCCAAGTGTCCCACTAAGACAGTGTGGTGAATTGTCAGTGGTAAGGAGAGTAATAGGTCCTGTGTATCACCTTGGCCTGGACAGAAACAGTGGAAAAGCATGACCACATCGTCAGGCACCTAAAGAAAGAGCTCTTGTTGCTGTAGTAAAACAGAAAAATTACAAATGTGAATTTTTGGTAGTGTAAAAAAAAAAAGGGGAGGGGGAGATACTAAAGCAGTAAGACGTGATAACAGATATGAGGCTTGTCAGGAAAACACCAGTATTCTTTCCCCAATAGACAAGGAAATCACAGAGAAACCCATTGGACCAGTGTAGTGCATAGGAAAGTTTGCAATTAGCTCCTTTACTTGAAGTAGCAACTGTAGATCACAGCAATGCAGAGGGTGACAGATCAACAAGCACCTGTGATGGAAGAAGGCTGAGAGAAAGTAACCAAGTGTGGTACTCGTGAAGCTCAGAAAGGAATGTAGGAAGTGACCACTGGGAGATGTGCAGAAGACACAGAGTGCAAACTTCCACCAGCTGGCAAAGCCGAAGGGGTTAGTGGAAGAGGCTGGACTCCCAGGAGACCATGACAGTAAATGCAAAAGCAAGTTGTCCACAGATGCCTCTGAGGAGGCTATCAGTATGGCTTTCCTAGACCAGTGTGGTCTGAGTTGGAGACCAGTGGCTTGTATGTCACACACACAAAAAAAACCCCAGAGGGTCAGCATGTTCTAATAGAGAAGGCAGCTTTGGCCCTAGTCCAGAGGTGCAAAATTTCACTTTATTTATGGGAGGCCAGTGTTAGCTGAACTGACCATAAAACCTTCCTTATATCGCCAAAAGGGACCCGGTAACCTCTCATGCTGTACAATACATACATTTATTTTTTAGGTACAAGAGTACAATTTGAAAACTGAAGACAAATCTGGGAAAGATTCAGTGGTTCCAGAGATGTTTTAAAACATTAAGTAGAAGAACAATGGAGCAAAGTTTGGAACTTCATAGTATACAGGATATTTGCTTTATAGAATCATAGAATCATAGAATAGTTAGGGTTGGAAAGGACCATAAGATCATCCAGTTCCAGCCCCACTGCCATGGGCAGGGACACCTCACACTAGACCATGTCCATGGCTTTGCCCCCACTGGCCTCGAACTCTGCCAGGGATGAAGCATTTGCCACTTCTCTGGGCAATCTGTACCAGTGTCTCACCATCCTCACTGTAAAAAACTTCTTTATATCTAACCTGAACTTCCCCTGTTTAAGTTTGAACCCATCACCCCTTGTCCGATCACAACAGTCTCTGCTGGAGAGTCCCTCTCCAGCATTTTTGTAGTCCCCTTCAGATACTGGAAGCTGCTCTGAGGTCTCCACGCAGCCTTCTCTTCTCCAGGCTGAACAGCCCCAACTTTCTCAGCCTGTCTTCATATGGGAGGTGCCCCAGCCTCTGATCATCCTCGTGCCTCCTCTGGACTTGCTCCAACAGCTCCATGTCCTTTTCATGCTGAGGACACCAGAACTGCACACTGTGTTGCAAGTGGGGTCTCATGAGAGCAGAGAAGAGGAGCAGGGTCACCTCTCTCCACCTGCTGCTCATGCTTCTTTTGATGCAGCCCAGCACATGGGTGGTTTCTGGGCTCAAGCACAGTCTGAAACCAGCTCACGTTCAGTTTCTTATTGACCAACACCCCCAAGTTCTTCTCTGCAGGGCTGCTCTGAATCTCTTCTCTGCCCAACCTGTAGCTGTGCCTGGGGTTACCCCAACGCAGGTGTAGGACCTTGCACTGGCTTGGTTGAACTTCATGAGGCTGGCATTGACCATGTCTTAAGCATGCCAAGGTCTCTCTGGATCCCATCCCTTCCCTCCAGTGTGTCAACTGCACCACACAGCTTGGTGTCATTACAAACTTGCAGAGGGTGCATCAATCCCACTGTCCCTGTCGTCGACAAAGATGTTGAACAATATTGGTTCCAACACTGACCCCTGAGGGACACCGCTCGTTACCAGTCTCCACTTGGATGTTGAGCTGTTGACTGCTTTGTTTAAAATAAAACAAAGTAAAACCAAAACCATGGCAGCTCTTAGACAAAACACAGGCTGTAACTGCTAGAGCTACTGCTTCAAGATACTAGCTGAGAATGGCTAGGACCACACACACCACCACCCCACCCCTCCATCAATTTGAGAGTAAGATCTCATTGCAAGATGGAATTTTGTTTAAAGGTGTGAGATTGTTGAGTCCTAATGCATTACAGGAAAAAAAATCCAAGCCTTTAGAAGGTATAAAAGAGCAGGGAGACATTGCCCCTGGCAAAATGATAATTGCTTCATGGAGAAAAGCAAGCGAATGTTTGTGTCACCTGCAAAAAACACTGTACTTGTTCTGCACTATTATTCTGACCAACATAAGACATGCTCAGTGTGTGCTACTCCAATTTTAGCACCTGTCAAATCCAGTTTTCTTTAACATGACATTGCTGATTCAGTGAGGCCTGATAGATTAATGCCAATCTACAGCCATGAATTCAAGCGGTTGCATGTGAATTTAGGGTTTGGACATGAACTACTAATTACTGGTTTTCCCAGTACAACAGATAGGTGGGAAATAGTGTAAAAATAACTAAAGAAGAATGCTTAGTCAGACTCTGACTTATATTTAGCTCTGTTACATTGCAGATTGTCAGCATGGCTTGTCACCCTCTGATGTTTTGCTGAGTAGAAAAATAAAGAAAAGACTGGCCCAAACAGTTAGAAGCTGATGGCAGAGATACTAGAGACCTGCCAAAGTGAAAAAAAGCCCATAAAGGGGGAAAATGAAGAAATATGAGATTCATGGTGTTGGAAACTACCTCCACTTCTTGAAAATTATGCTTTTAAACCAATCATGATATGAAGTCATCACCTCTGATGGGCTGAGTCTGTGGGAGGACCATAGTCACCTTGTCCAATTCCCAAATACAGTGAGATACAGAATACCAACCAACAGCAGCAGCTGTCTGAGATGCAGTAGCCCTCAGATGTGGAATCATTAGAACAAAAGATTTGACTGTCTCCTGAGATTATCGCTGTCATCCTGGATAAATTTGAAGAGACAAGTATGAGTATAAGGGACTTTATAGTCCTAACTGACCACTGTCAATCTGCAAGCCTAAAAGGTTGATTGCAGTGTTTTTAATGATGTATTCTATTAATTATGGGCTTTAGGTTTTCTTATCAACTTACAGCTTGGAAGGGACAATGTGGTACTGAATGACACCAGGAAAAACTGTACTTTCAAGACAGAGTCCAGGCTGTGCGCTAAAGAAATACTGATTGCTGTCATGTACTGCCCATGGAATGCACCCAGAATAAAGGTCTTGCATATGGCTTCCAGACCAGACAATGAATCAGCGACTTGCACAGAACCATGGCGTAAATAGCAATGAACAAAAGCTAGATAGATTTTTGTGGATGGCTGTTGGTGCTGGCACTGCAACAGTGGCCAGCCATCCGGATGATGCACATGCGGTTTCACCAAGCATTATGCCCTGGGGGATCCCAAGAAAGTAGGCAAGAGGATGCTCTACATTACAGGGCAGCAGCCACTAGGTGACTTTGAAAAAGCCATCCAAAAGACACGTGAACGCCACTAGAATCATTTGATTATATGCGAACTCCAGCTTTAGAAACATCAGTGGGTCTTTCATCATGAAACTTCATGCTCTTGAGCTTTTTCAAGCACTAAAATGACTTTAAAAGTCTGTCACCTTCTGCCAGCTGTAGCCAAGATCCCTTCTGTATTTGTCATCCTTTGTTTTATGGAGATCTGCAGTGCACTGAAGCTTGGCCTCTCGCTGGTGGGGTGCTTTGTGACTACTTTGCACAAGGAAATCCTGCTGACTACCACTCTGATGTCGTCTTCTCACAAGTAGGGTGTTCAGCAGCTGTGGAGACTGCAAGAAAGAACCAGAGGGGCTGGATCAGGCACTTCAGAAGCAAACACTGGAGTGGGAAGCACCACAGAGTTTGAGCATGAAAGCTGGGGAAAGAGGAGGTCAAAGTCTAGACATTTGAGAGCAAAGGTTCACTTTGAATAGAGAAGAGGCCCTGGTGGCCTCTAAAATTACCATAAATGTCTGTTTACAGGAAGTGGTTGAACGGAACAGATCAAGTTAGGGCACTCAGGGGCCTTTAAAATTTAGAGAAATCCTGTGTTTATGAGGTGGAGGGGAATTGGTCAGAGCTGGGAACATTGGAAAGCTGTTGGGGAACGGACTGGCTTCAGCCAACCACAGGTCTGGGAAAGCAGGACTCTGCTGACACATGCCTCCACAGATGGCAATCCAGAGCAGTGTCCGCACTGCAGAGCATATGCAATCCATGGGCAGCTTAATCTGCTTGCAAAATAAACGTGAAAATATCCCCACAGGGGAAACCTTATATATACTCGGGAGGCTCATTCCTGTTGCAGTCCGTGCTCCCTGAGCTGTTGAGCTTGTTCTCTTGAGCGCCTGAACAGCAGTGATCTAATACAGAAGGTTTTACCAAGTAGTCTGACTGCTCTCATCAGCCATCGTATGGCTAAATGAGACTGGAGAAAATAAAGGGAGGGGGTAGAAGAAAAGCAAAGCAGAAGAAAAATGGGGCTCCCAATTACTGGCATGCACATCTCCACACAGACTAAGGGCTCACAGTTAGCAAACTGCTCATTAGAGCCAAGGCATTAAGTCATTTCTCCAGGGAAGAATAAAACTGAACTCAGAATCCAAAACTCTGCCAGAAAAGGCAGGACAGGGGGAGGGGAGGAGAAGTGGTTTGAAGAAAGGGAGTAAAAAGGACGCATAAGAGAAAAAGATACCATGAAGAGAAAATGAGCGGATGGTGGGTAAGACAGGAGAATGAAGGGGTTGAGGGGAAGAGAAGCTAAAAAAGAAAAGAAGAAAGGAGGGCAGCTGAACTGTGGGATAACTATGGTGTTATAATACTCAGTAATTTCTCAGACTACCCTCTCTCTAGGCTGTGATATAAACATTAAACAGGGAGCACTTTCTGCCCTGATGGAGAAAACAGCAAGTGCTTTAGCAGCTTTGTGGCTACAGGGTCAGTCAGCGCTCTGGACATAGTCTCAGCGTTGCCCACCAACTCAGAACTCCAAAGCAGTGTTTCAATGCAATGTAATAACAAAGACATGCACAGCCCTGATTTGCCTGAGGACCACCACAGACTTGCTTTTCTGGGAACTCTGTGCATGGCTCAGTGGTGCTAATAGAAGTCCTAGAGCACCAGATTCTCTGCTTCACTTAGGCTGTCTTTACACATTGAGCAGTTTTTCTCCTCAATGACATGAAGAAGTAAGTTAGTGGAGAATCAGGCTCATGGTGTTTTGCCTTTCACTAGAGCCTCCACCTGGCAACCCCAAAGCATTCTTGAGAGGTGAAACCACCTAACTGGCTAGCTATCATGGTGACTGCATTAAAGTTGGAACTGTATGGATAGGTGGTGTGTGCCGTCGGCCATCACCTAGCTATGCAGTCAAAACTGGAATAAGACTTTTGGCCTGGAGTAAACGTGTGCATCCAGTGGGACCTGCAAACCTACGTAGGTAGTGATGTTAGGTTAGCGTGGACTAACAGGGAAGAAATTGTTTTTCAAAGCCACCAGAATACAGAAGAGGATATAAATGAGTACATGGACGAACAAGATTTCATTCTTAGGAGCTAAGCGGGTATTCTGTGAAAGGAGAAATGTCATCTCAGGCTTTTCTATGATCTCCACCCCTAGAGATTTCTATAATAGGCTGGACAAGGCTCTGAGTAACCTGGTCTACCTTTGCACCCATGTTGCTGCTTACTGTCTGCTCCAGAGGGCTGGTAAACCAGCTCCTTGCATCTTTCTGTGAGGGCAGTCAGACTGTTATGGCTCAAGCAACTGGTAAAGGTAATTTAGCTAACCTTCCTGGTTTAGATTGCAGCAAGTTAGTTCTGGTTAATGCTATTCCAGCTAAGCTCTACTGAAAGGTTCATTGAAGGAAATGGGTTTCATAACGTGTTCAGCTGCTTCACCTATGTCTTAAAGTTATCTTCCTTCTTGGCCAAACAGTGGTTGAGTCACCAGCCAGGAGGTATTTAAAAGACATGTAGATGTGGCACTTATGGAAATGTTTAGAGATGAACTTGTCAGTGTTAGGTTTACGGTTGGGCTCAATGATCTTAAAGATCTTTTCCAAACTAAGTGATTCTATGACTCTGTGCCTGGCTGTATCTGTTACCCAAATGAAGCGCTGTAGTGTAATCTGGATGAGCAGCTATGAATGGGGAAATAAGAATTTGTTAAACCATAATTATAAAATTTAAAAATAATTTGTCAAAGATTTCCAAATGAATGTGCTATTTTGCACTGAACTTCGGTACTGAACTTCTAATGAGCTCTGGCAGTCTGGGTTTGGGTTTGTGTGAGGTTTGCACTTCATTCTTAGGTTGAAGATGAATCATGCTTAATACGTGTCTAGTAGTACAGCAGAACATTAAGCTGGTATGGATGTTTTAAATTAATCTTCCTTGGAAAATACTGGTAAACAATGGTAATACTAAAGAAGGAACTGCTATGAGAAATTCCTAACTTAAACAAGTTATTAAAATTGTGTAGGATTTTCCATCTTCTGATCAGCCAGGACATGATTTTTCCCTCAGGTTGTTGTCAAACTAAGCTTGTAATTCCCCACCACATTTACTTTTCAAGCATTGGCACATCACAAATATTTTCCAGTTCATTGGAGCATCTCTGTCCTTCCAAGATGCATTAAAAGTTATGATTGCATCCAAGAATGGTGTTGACCCTGTAGTGGAGATCTGGTCCCAGCTCCCGACTGTGCTTTAGATCTCTGAGGAGTTATTTGCCTGTGTGCAATAAAATGTCTCTCAGATCATTGTAACCAAGACCAGAGGTACCACTCCTAAACACAGTGACCCCAGCTTTGTCCAATCTTCAGACTCAGCCTTCCAGATCACATTGCAGTCACTTTATGGGGTCTCCATGGTAGTTTTTAATATTAGATCATTACCTGTAGGCCAGTAAGTAGGTTCAGAATGAGCAGCAAGACCCCCTGAAGTCTCCCATGCTCCAAAGGGAGGCAGATGCAATGTTAAGACCTTGTACTATCTTTATCCTCAACATGTGGGAGCAATAGGATTTTTTCTGGAGGCTCTGGCTCTGGAGGCCAGAAGAGCCAAATGGATTGTGTGATTGGAAAAGGGTAAACTTGCCAACCTCATTTTATTTCCAGGCTGAGGAGAGATTTGCAGGCAGACCTAGGAAGTAGGAAACTAACACTAGTCTTCCTGACTCGTCTCCTGCAACAAGCCAGAAAGAGAAACGGAGTAGAAAGACAAGAAGGAGGTCTGAGCAATCCCAGCTTATATGTTTTTCATTGGCACAAGCCACTCTATCTTAGCATGGGCCAGGCTGCTGCTATATGGGGACCCTGCAAGCAGCTCAGGGGCTCAAGGCACACATGAGGCAATGGAAAAGCAGCAGGCAGGGACTAGAAATGGCTGAACTGTATTTTTCCAAAGTGAAGATCTTTGGTGGGCTGCAGATTACATTGGAAATCAGAGCCTACACCGCAGGATCCCGCAGCTGTCCCTCTCCCCTCTAATTTTTCTCTGTCAGATTTCAGAGCTAAAATTAACCACAAGGCCTTAGTGACACTATGTGAAAGTGTATGTGTGTACGCCTGGGCTTCCTCACCCCAGTGGGCTTAATCCTCTGCAGAAGATTGACAGGTTCACATGGGGAGCAACTTTTTAACCAATTCACTTCTAAATGTTCCTTTTGCTGTCTCTTCCCTTTACTGCCCGCTTCCCTCCAGGCTGAAAAGGGCATCATGGTAGTGGGGATATGGTGGGAGCTGACTCCTCTGCTGTCCTGCAGTTGTGCTGAGGTACCCCCACACTTACCTGAGGCACCCCAATGTGGTCCTCATCAGGGGCATCCAGCGCTGCTCCCAAGATGCTCATCATACCTGTCCAGGAAAGTGGCGCTTGAAGGGCAGCACAGAGCTCCAGGTTAAAGTTCACATGCTGGAGCAGAAGGAGGTGGACTTAATTTCTCAAGCTTTCTTCAATGTACTCGAGCCTAAGTTGCACTGCTGCACGTCTTCTGAGCATGCCTGTGCACACTGCCAGTGAGACGGAGCTCAGCAGTAGTGCATTCACAGATAGTTTTGTTCTCTTTCCAGCTATGGTAAAAAAGCTTTGGAGGAGACCTTTGCTGAAGTTTTGGCAGCATACCAGTGCCTTGGTCCGGATATGTGGCACTACCTGCTAGTTTGTTGCTGGTTTGTGCTTCACGCAAAGCCCTGCCAGTGTGGTCTCTGCACTAAACTGGAAGCTTATCCACATCTGTGAACTTCTTTGTATTAGCCACAGTATAGATTTCCAGCCAAGGTGCTCACAGATGTGCTCCTTTCTCTACCTAAACCACGTTTCTCTGAAGAGGCCCCTCAGTATTTTCCTGGTCAGGTTAGAGCACGTTGGCTCTGACTTGGCAGTGATTTGCCAAGACCTCAAAGCAGGCAAGGGGAAAAGTATCTAAAGGCCAAGGCACTCGTGTGAGGAGCTGCATGTGAGGCAACACACTCATCTTTCATAATCCTTTTTTTCAGCAATTCCATTAAAGTTACTCGATATTTAAGCATCGAGAGGAAAGGAGAGAGCATGATTTGGCACCAACAAGAAAATACACAGGTGTTTTCTTTTTAATGAAACCTCATAGTATTTCAGATTGAAGAGTCCACAGAAATAATAGGAAGATACCCATCGACTATTGCACTTTGTTTCATGAAGGACGAGGCAGCTTCAACCATGCTTGCATGGACCCAGCTCTGTTGAGGTTGATGCATGAGCTAGCAGGAGAACAGGAAATTCTAACTCCTAAGAGGATCATCTTAGTGGCCTACAAGGAAGGAAAGACTTTGGAGGTGTCTCTAAGGAGGAGATCACTTGATGTCCCAGTGCATGGTAACGCATAGACATGGATTCCCACATTCCTTACCGCAGGTTCCTAGAAACCACAAACTCTGTTAGGCATTGCAGCCTCGTTTCATCTTTGGAAAAATGAGGCACAGTGAGTATATCTGTGATACAGCTTGAATTTTGATTGGTTTTAATAGTACTACATTGAGCTACTGCTGTTGTTGCAGCACCGATATTCTCCGCTGATGAATATTTGTTCATTGTTTTTAACAAAAAATACAGCAACAGTTCTTTACCACCTGGAGTTAACACCATATAAACCACATTATTACTGGATCAGGAGTGACTGCTTACATGGGTTGGTTGATTTTAAATCCCACTTTTGCCTGCACCGGTGTAACATGCAATATGGCCAGGGCCAGGATCACCCTGGAACCTGCTGCTGGATCCCTTATCTGTCTTTGCTGCTTCAGTAATAGGTATAAAACAGGTAGAAGACAGAAAGAGTTCTGGTCTAGAGACCATGATTTGCTAAGCTATGTAAGACATCTTTGAGTGAAAGCTCCCTGCCACTAGAAAGCCCGAAAGTGACTTGGAACAGCTTGGTGACTCTGGCAAGGCAACAAAACACAGGGGGGTTGGAACTGGATGATCTTAAGATCCTTTCCATCCCTAACTGTTCTATGATTCTATGATTTAAGATATTATTGTTTTTTTGTGAAGGTTTTAATTTAAGTAAAGCATATGCATGCCTAACCCAATTTAATCTATCTGGGTTCTTATATCCCATTAATCACTGACTTGTATTAGCACCTCACACTGTCATCTCTGTCACTGCAGAAAGCTGCTGAGATGACCGCCTCATCACAGGCATTCTGATGACTTGTCACAGGATTTTGTGCAAGCAACAAAACACTTTAGAAGCCAAAATTGTTCCCCGTTGCAATGCTTTAGGGGATTGATACAGACGAGAATTGATGTAAGCTGATCACCTCAAGCATGAGTGGCAGACACTGCAAAAACATGCTGTAAAACACTTACTTCTTAGAACCTTTCAAAAACTTGCAACACCTAAAAACGGTGTTATTTTTTGAAAACAAGGCGGCTTTAGATTGATTGCTCCATTTTGTATTATAAACCCTGTTCAAGGGTACATACTTGGAAACAGTTTCATTAAAAAAAAGAAAGCAGCCAAATAAATAAAAAACAAGGAGTAAAATAATATAGGATGCATAGGGAAATGCTGTGGATTATTTCATAGCTAACTGTCTTCCCACAGAGACTGGGAACCAGCAGGGTTGAACTTCTTAAAAGCCCAGCTTTTATTAGCTCAAGCTATAATCATGGCCATCTCACCGGCTGAACTGAATGTTTTGGGCCACTTTCATTGGGTTAAAATGAAGTCAGCATCCAGGCAGGGTCCACCTAGAAGAAGTAGATTGTGCCCGATCAAAATGAACTCCCACTGATGTTTTTCACTATGTGACCTGAACCACTCTGGAAATTAAAGCTACTAATTTGAACTATTGCCCAGAGCTTGAAACACTTCAGTGGTACATGAAGATCTTGTCTTTTTCAAATACATTTATTTTCCTCAAGCTCCAAGATAAGCTACTTCAGGTCTTTCAATTGTTACTCTTTGTACCACATACCTTTTTCAAAACCTTTTCTTCTCTGTTCAGGGCTCCAACCCACAGACAGACAGACAACTCTCCCAGGGCCACTACTGGGAACATGAGGTGGTTGGATCAATCATTGCAGGTCAGTTAAGAAGAGTTTACAGTTTGAGGTATGCTTGGACAAAGCATCCATTGAATGATTTCAGACAAGAAAGAAATTACTGGAAATTCCAGTCTGTCTGCAGACAATTTAGAAATAGAAATGTTTTTCTGAATTAATTAGTCTGGTTAGCTTTAATCACAAAAAGAGCATGAAGGCATGGCTCTGTACAAAGCAAAAAGGCACATAGCACGTTACCTTAAAGTATGACTGAGCTGCTGACGACATTTATAATCGTGACATAGACCTCTCAAAAATCAGATTAGGAATAAACAAATAGAGGCACCATTTAAAGCTCACAGAAAATCAAAAGTGACTTGTCATTAAATGTAACATACTGATTGCGTTGAAACGTTTAAACAGTATTCTTAGTATAGCTGAGTATATGCTGAGGAGTGTTCTTGAAACTTAAATCTAGCAGTTACAGCTGGGTTAGCTATGCTCTCTACATTGTGATGTACTCAGCAGGTTAATTAGTTTTGAATGGTAACGGCAGGTCAAAGGGGTATCTCGTAGGTACTACACTTAGTGTAGTTAGTGTAAATTGCATACTGAAGGTCACTTTGGATGTGACTTTGAAAATCACTTCCGTGCAGAAAAGATGTATGTGGCCATTTAGAAACAGTGAAGGGTTAAAAGCTGTTCCCTCAGACTTATTCCTTATATTGGTACATGGCTGAAAACACCAGCTTGCTGATTGATGGGTTCACATGGGGCGACCTTCGCATTAGCAACGCGACTCTGGTTGCTGGGTAAACACAGGCAGATGGATCCAGCTCCAGTGATTTTCAGCAGTGATGGATGGCAAATGTATTTCTGATCCACATCACACCCTGAAGATCCCATGAAAATTATTTGGCACTGGGCGGAAAGTATTAGATTCGGGTGACAAATAATTACCTGACATCAGCTGAGGCTTCTCCAGAAAGGTTATGCTGCAAATAACCAGCTTTTACATAACTTTGTTTTCATGAAATGATAGAAAGTCATACACATACAATTTATTTATTTGAGGAAATGTAATCCAGCCAGTGGCTGACAAAAACTGCTCCTTGGAAATATCTAGCCAAGTAATTGTACTCCAGCACCACATAGGTTTCAGGGTGGTTTTGGAATGATTTTGTTTGTTTGTTTAAAGCATGCATGTTTTTCTTTTGTTGCTATTGTTGATGTTGTATGTACTTTTTCAGTAGCAAGAATTAGCAGTCAGACAAGACATTTACTCAGAGTCATTGTGGTTTCAGGAGTCTGCTTTTCAAGGACTTCAGAAGTTCTTGACCTTTATTCCTTCTTCTCTTTTCCTGAGTCTGGTGCTTGGGCAGCAAAACCAGCATTCTAAGTAGGTGGAGCAAAATAAATACTTGTCTGAGCTTCAGTCCTTTGTTTTCAAAAAGTAGCTTGTTACATATATAAATGTATATAGCATATAAGATATGTTATATTGCATTATATGTTGTCTACAGATTATGTATATTGTATATGAAATATTTTGTATTATTGCTTATTCATATATATTTTGTCATATACTTTACATTATATGATCTATGTTTTATATTTTACATATTATAACATATAAAAAGTTTTTATATTATATCTAATATGAATATATATTGTAAATATATACAAATGCCTGGGGCAGGCCTGTGTTGAGAAGGCTACAAATGCTTCATGCCTCTCTTTAGCTGATAGGTGTCCCTTCCACATGATAGCATCCTCAAAATGTGTGGTGTGTGAGTTCATGTATTCCTGCGGTGAGTTAAAATGACTGTTTGCACCTTCTGTCCTGCTTGTTACCATTCCTGCCAGGATAATCTGGTGTGGTTGTATCTGATAGGACATCAATAACAAGCCTAGAAGCTGGTATGTGTCATCATCTCCCCAAGATGGAGTGTCTTGTTTCTGTCTGTGTTGTGCTGTAAAGCTTCTGTCACTATTTCAACCTTCTTCATTAGAGATGGCAAAATTTCAGTGTGGCCCAAAGTTCTCCTCTTGTCTGTACAGTGAAGTCATTCCCCTGGTTTACAATGCGTAGGAGCCCAAAACTAATAGAAGCAATGGCCACAGTGTAAGTTTCTGGAATAGCTGAGGAAAAGAAGACTCAGTGTAACGCAGCCCATGAGCAAGGAAACTTTCCAATTTCCTTTTCCTTCTGGAGGGGGTTACTTGCCTCCCTCCTCTCTCACTTTTAATTAGATGTACACATTTATGCAGAACTCTGCACAAAACAATGAGATTACATGTATTTCTATAATCATGCATACATGTTTTCAGGCATCTTTCATGCCTGATCATGCTTACAGGCTTTTTTCCTTATATTGTTATTATCATTTATTAATCTTTCCTCTCACCTTTTCCTCCTTCAGTTCTCCTACATCCTGTTTTCCTCCCTCCTTCCTGGTTTCCTTTTTTCCTTTTTCTATTCTTTTTCTCTTTCTCTGATATTCAGCCCTCTCCCTCATGTCCATATGCTTATTTCCACCAGGCAGTGGTCAGGCTGAGTAATAGCAGAGGTAGTTCAGGAAACAAATACTAGGTAGATCTTGCTGCAGGCACGTTCAACTGTAGCACACCAGAACCTCCCACATTGGCTTCCCACAGAGGTGAAAGATGGGGAAAGAACTTCAGCATGAAGCTCAACAGGGATCCACACTTGTGGGGAAGGGGTGGCTGTGCCACTCATCCCTATGTAGAGGAGAACTTGGAGAAATAGTGTGCAATGTCGAATGTCATGGTGCCCTTTTTCCAGTCTCAGTGCAGGATATGGATTGTTAATCATAGGCAGATGAAGTGTTTTATCTATGTAATTGACATTATTTCCTTTAAAATGGCAAGCTGAAAATTGGGACATATTTATTGAGTCATTTGGACTCTAACAATGAATTCTTTAATACAGACCCAGAGCACTGTGATCTCCCAAGAATAAATCCTGATGTTCAGAAAGGGCGTATCAAACATAGATGGTGCTGTCTGAAGCTGGCTTTTGAGAATGAATGATGGTAGTTACCCAGGGCTGTGTGGCAGGGACACTCTGGTTTCACAAAGCTGTTTGTAGTCTGGGCTTTGTTTAGCATCATCTCATCAGAATAATCACAGAAGCAGTGTGATGCTGGAGGGTAGTCATAACCAAAACACATCCAGCTGTCAACACACTGGAGAGACCTTTAATTTTGCAGGCCTTAAGCTAAAGGCCAGAGTGAGTGGCTGACTCGGCGGTGCATGTCTTTTCCCATGTCTGGGGCTGAAGAAGGGTGTGGTGGCCCTGGGGCTCCATGCTCAGTACCACAGCAGAAAGCCCAATGGAGACAGCATGGTCCACACCAGCACTGCGCTGGGGAGCTGGAACACAGCAGGAGCAGAGTGCTGGTATCTCTCAAAGCTGAGGGGTCTTGCAGAGCCTTATTGTTGGTCTCATGGTTACAAAGCTCCATCCTGTGCAGTGTTGTACAGCTATCACTCAGCTCTAATTTCCTGTCACCTGCAACGCTCCTTCCCACATGGTCAGATCAACAGCTAGTGGTGCAGCATATGTGGACCGCTTATATTTCCTCTTCATAGTGTGAACCATGTGCACATTCAGGCTGGAAGGTAGTGTGCTCTTTCTAGAGAATGAGCCTAGACAACTCTGTCATTTACAGCTCCTTTCCACTACAAAGAAACTGCATCACCTACTGATGAGAGACAGTACAGAATCAAGACCACTATATAAATAAATGGTCTGTATAGGAGTTGGACTCGATGATCTCTATGGGTCCCTTCCAACTTGAGCTATTTTATCACTCTATTTAGGGCTTAAAATACTGAAGTTTCCACACATTTAGCAACCAGTAGCGTAAAAACTACAACAGCAAAAAATTAGGATGCAGGGAAGGCACTATTAGTTAGACCAGAGTGTACCACAGCTATATGGTACCAGAAGCCAGAATGAATCAACAATTATATATTACCATCAGGATCCCCAGTTGTTAAACATTGAAGTGATGCTAAAACACCGAAGTGATGCTAAGATTTATAATCATCTAGAGACACCCCACTGACCTATTGGAGGATGTTAGTTTTTAGTCAATTTTTAGTCTTCTGTGGCTTTTTCATTCTGATTACATGCAAGTGAAATAATTGGAGTCATGGAATATGGAAAAATCTGTGCCTGTCAAATTCAATACAGATATATTTTCCTTGGTCTTCCTGTCACATAACCTTCCCGGCAAATTCACAGCAAAACCACTTACTGTGCTACAAACACTATGTGTTGCAAATACTGTGTATTGTTGTTATAAATACTACTTTATACTGTCAGAAACTGGAATAATTTAAGAAACTCCACTAATTCATATAAAATCACTTTTGCGCCTTGCAATGAAAATAAGCTGTTTATGTCTATATTTGCATCTGATCAGTTTCCAGGCAATGAGCTGCCAGTAACCTCAAGATGAAATTTTGCTGGGTCAAGTACTGTTTTGTAACTTGGGGTATCTTAAAAACTAGCTGTAGGTTTATTCTGACTTGCCTTGGCAAAACATTTGTCTGTGCTTTCGTAAAAGCAATTCAAACCATATTTCTTAGGGAATCCTGGCTTTTTTCCTTTCCCTTATTACATCCATCACCATTGCACAGAGCTTTTACGAAGTTTTTGAGTTAGTGGGTAAATTAAGGAACCACCAGCCAGAAGCTATGAGTGGAAGCTTGGCTTTCCCATTCCAAAGATACTCTTGTGTGATAAGATCGATGTTGCACTAATAAGTTCCTTGCACTTACAGTTTCTGATTTCTTCAGGTTTCAAGGGGTAAGTGGGAACCACATGATACTGAGTACTATGCCATCATGGGAAGAGGCTTGCTGGTTTGGGCAGGGGGCTTTGACTATATAAATTCTGAATATGAAGTAAATATGATGGACTCTCTCCCTTTAGTCACAATGGGTGGGATGCAGCTGACCAGATGTGGGTATCTTCCTCTGAATTAGATGTCTGGATGCATATCTCCCTTTACAGAGTACCATTTACCTCATTGTAATGTCAGCATCTAAACTGAGCGAAACAGATCAAGTCCTGAAAGTGTTTATTTCTCTTTGCGACTGTAAAGAGGACCCAGGACAACCCACTGGGTCAAAAACTGCTTCCTTGCAAACACCTGAAATTAGGCGTGCTGAATCCTACCCTAACAGTTTGATCCAACTGCCTTTGAGGTTAGCCCCTGGTGACGCCAATGGGTATTGGATTAGTCTCTAAAGGCATTTTCTGTGGAAGGCAGGGAAGAGGCTGTCACTCAGATAAATACAGGTGAAGGTATATTGTTGAATTTGACTGATGCCATGAAAGATTGAGGCAGCAGATTAGCAGCGCTGTGCACATCTGTGACACTGAGACAGCTGACACAATGAAATGATCTGCCTTAAGGAGGCAGATGGAGACTGAGAGCTATGTCATGACCATGGTGGGAGTAACATGGGTGCTGCTGGAGATGGAACAAAAATACAAACTATTTTTATCGCCCTGTCAGATTTATCCAGTGAATTTCCTTTAAACCACAGACTCCTTTCAACAACTCAACTTTCCAGCTGGGAGATACAAATGCTGAAGTCTTTCTGCCTCTCAGGGATTCCCTTGTGCTGCATTTGATCTTTTCTTCACTCTCTTCCCCAAAACCCAAAGCAATCACATTAGTGGCTATGCATATGATATGTTTTAATTCAACTTGCAACCACTTCATGGTACGGTTAGTACTAATCATGGCCTTTGCTTGCTGCAACAGAGTGGCTTCTCAGAAGTCCAAGTGGCAACTGGACACCCTATCTGTGGCAACTGGATGCCCTATCTGCTATGTACAAGTTTGGACTATATCTCTAAACATGATTAATAGTTAGCAAATAACAGAGGAAGTCTGCATCAGTTTGTTTCTGCTACCGGTCTTCGATGGTACATGACTGCCTTCCTATAAGTGAATCTGTGTATTGTCCTTTTGCAGGCTGCAAGGAACTTTCCATCTAAGCAGAGGGATCCATCCCTCCTAGCCTGCCTTTTTCCCATCACTATGTAGCAGGAAATCTCACAGTGCATTGTCACTGATGGTGGTCTTCTGAGAGACCAGCTAGGTAAACAGAAAAGCCACCTTACCCACTGCTCTCAAATGACTGGCTGCAGCCTTTCATTCTTCTTCCCAAAACAACCTGGCTTTTGGTTTGGCAGGCTTGTTTGCAGGATAAGAAACAGTGTGGCTGAAGTATGGCACTTTAGTGTCTCTTAGAAAGGTTTTAAGGTTGTGACGATGAACAGTTGCATTCACTCCTGTTCATCCCACCACTGAACAGAAACTGGGAGTGAAAATAAGGAAGGACAAGGCAGCATCTACAGCACCCATTTCATTCCCGAGACAGAGATAGCTGTGAAACTTGGAAGAGGCTGAGAATCTCCTGGAGGCAGCATTCACACAGTACTGCAAGGAGAAAAAGCAGGAGAAATGTAGGCATTTTCTTCTGTCTGTTCCAGTATGCGCTGATCCCTGATAACTTCCTTCACCCTTCGGCATCTATAGCAGGAAGGCATGAAAGCACAGGGAAGAAAATTCCCGCTGTTGAAATTCCCCAGAAGGAATGATTTTACAGTCTGTAAAATACTGCCTGTGCTCTTGAAAATTTTCTAATAAAGCTGGATGCTTTTAAGAGCTAGGGTCAAATTTGCCTTTAGACCACTCACCATCATAGAAACAGACTTGAATAAATTATTCCTGTCACACAAGAAAACTCTCTTGCTCACTAGAGTTAATGGTTTCTTCAGCATCCTTCCTTGGACAGTAAGTGTCTAATAATGTGTGGCAGTAAGTAAAACCCAATATGCAGTAAGCTGGCCTAGGTGGGGGGATCTTAAAAGATAGAAAGCTGGCAAATGTATCTAGTTCAGTACGGTGCATTGACATTTATATTTCACTTATATTTGAAACTTGCTGTTGGTGTCCTTTCCCTGGGCATGGCTGGTTTTCCCTTCATTTATCTTTCAAGGTGTAATGTAAACAAGGGAGCAGTTTTTATGATGAGAAGTGTTTGTAGCTACCCAAGGTCCAGGGGAAAGGACACCCGCAGAGAGCTGTCATGCAGGGCAGCTTTTAATCTGATTTGCTGAGGTGGTTTTGCTGAAGAGTTGGGAATCCTGGCCCAGAACAACTATCCATGTGACTCTGTACAGGGTGGAGATGGGATGGAGCCTCCTGAAGGTAACAGCAAAGCTGTGGCTGGTCTCATCTGTAACGGCATTAACACTGGCTGGCTACACCAGGGGCATTTGCTCAGCTCTTCCTACAGCTGAGAATCACCCAGACCACGCCAACACCAGGGGCTCAGAAGGCTTATCCTGGGTGGCCCGAGGGCAGATTCTTAGACACTTGGATGTCACAGGTTGTTTTTCCATGGTGGTGCCACACTGCATGCCCTCGTGCAGGGAGATACTGCTAGAGCATCACTGAGAGCAGCCTGGACATGTCCTTAGTATCTGTCAGGGCTGCAAGCACCCCCCGTTCAATGTCTTGGGTTGCTGGAGAGATCACAAGCCTTGACCTGATGTGCCCCAAGCTCTCTGAATCCTTCACACCTCCTCAAAGCCTTTTCTCTTGCTCAGCTGACATTTTTGTAAAGTTCTCTGCTATTTAATCTCAGCTCATGTTTCAGTTTAAATCAGTCATCACCAATCTGTTGTGGCCCTCCAGATATATTACTTCCCCACCAGCTTAGACCATTCTTGCAAATTATTACCACCTCCTATAAATATGGCCGTGATGTTGCACAGTATCAGTTCTCCTTGGAATGATGATTAATTTAAATAAGTAGAGAAAGGAGATTTGGGCTATTTTTAGGCTTCTTTCTATGATGCTATACAAAGATTTTCTCACCATGTTTTCCTGTTCAGCTATGCCATCTCAGACTTTTCACATGGTGGAAGAGGCATCCACAACAGTACTCCAAGCAACTGGCTTTCACTGTTCAGTTCTGTTACTACTAATTCGTTGTTTGTGTTCTGCAGTAAAACCAAGGAACCTCCAACAAGACTGCAGTGGCCTCCTTTGGTAAGTGCAATATCAAACTGATGCTGACAATAAAGAGTTTTCACTCAATTCAACTGAAGCATCATCGAAAAGCCCATCCATCAGATAAGACTGGTTCAAAATTAAAGATGCAAAATGTTATTTGGTATGGTGAGGAATATTTGAATCGAGCAGCTTCTTACCACAAAACTACGTTTTTTTTGCAGAGCCAGACCTATTTTTAATGAAAAATCTGTATCTGAAATATGGAAGATCTCTTCCACTCTTGAGTGAGGTTGTTTTGACCTAGAATAGCGCAGGGCCTGGCAGCTAAGTTATTAGTGTTTAAAGAAGAAGAGTAGGCCTAGGTGTCTCAGTTAGACTTTGAGTTAATCTTGAGCCTCTCACAAGCTGGGTGAATGACCCTAGCATACCGTTACCAGATATTTCATCTATCAATCACCTCCGTCACTCTGTAAGTAATTTTAAAAGGTTTTTTTGGCATGTCTTAATGAAAAAAGCACAAAGCATGTTAAGAGCAAAAAATATGGACAAAGTGGAAAAGCTATTCGTGTCCCAGCTGCTGCTATTGCCATTTGCCCAGCATTGAGGAAAAGTACAAAAAGGTTCAATGGTTTTCCCAATGTTACTCAAGAAAGCAGCAGCGAACTGATCTGGAACACCTCATGGTTGAGGTACTTTTCCAGATAACAAGACTGTCTATTGCTTCACTGTAGTTTAGAACCCAGAAAATACTAGCCTGACTTTTGTCCTTTCTAGAAGTCAGCAAGGCATTTGTATGGACTGAACAGAGATAAGTCGCAGGAGACTATGGGTCACCTTATTCTCTGTTAAGCCTCTCACCTTCCCATGGAGTCAATGCATTGTATTTCTGCACAAGAATTCCCTGCAGGCTCCTTTTGGAACTCTAAAAATAAAACTTCTCCTAATGTATTTCAGTACTAATAAAGTTTTTGCTATTCCTCCCACAGAGGGTTATCAACATAGTTTACAAAGTGTCATCTTTTAACAACTTCTCAAGAGTTGGCTGTTTCCCATCTCGCCCCCTCTGACACATTTACATGTTCTGTTTATACAAACACACAGATAGCAAACCTCCCGGGTGTATCTAGAATATTTTGAACCAAAGAGAGAAAAAAAATCCCTTGCCAAGTTGTTCAGTAGCTGGAAATTACTTGTCACGTCCACAGACCAGTAATTCTTTTTATTTTTAAATGACTAACCACACTATGATTAATGGCTCACAGAAATGGGCTCAAAATAAGTCTGGCACAAATATAAGGAAGGAGGAGAGTAAATGGGATAAGGACTGGATGTGTCTGCAGCAGGACATTGGTGGCATGAATGGCATAGTGGGCACAGAGGAAGGAAAAAATGTTTAATGCTATTTGTAGCTCAAAACTGCAGCTACAGGTGGTGATGCTGTCATGTAGTAAGGGCTCAGGACGCTGCAAAAAGTAGCAACCTGCACTGAAAAGACTTGTCTCTTCCTGGATACTGGTGTCTCTCTGAAAATTCACTCATTGCCCCACTGTACATAAATACTGATAGCATCCTTGACTGAGTACTGGAGCTACATCCATACCTCCTGGAGTGTTTTTGCACTGTTTTGCAATGCAATGTATTTTGCCATTCCTTTTCCAGAGGCAATATTTTCCATTTTCTTTTCTCAGCTGTTATCCTGTATATTTTCAGCTCATATTCTACAGTGAATACTTTTGAGTGGAAATGCCAAACATGCGATCTTGGCAAACAGCGACAAGCATGACACTACAGGATGCTGTGAGAAGTACAAACAGCCAATGCGGTTTGCAGGGAGAATAAAGTTGGTGGTATGATAAAGGATGTGGAGGAGGGAGCACTCATTTAGACTACTGCTGTCTTGATCACCTGGCAGAACCAGACCCTTCAAGCAAAACCAGGCTTAAATAAACCCAAATGCCAGGGCGTGCATCTAGCAGCACAAAATGGAGAGCTCCCTCCCGCCTGGGGAGGCCGGGCACACATCTTGGAAAGCAGAGGCTCTGGAAAGGTCATGGGGGTGGATAACGCCAAGCAGATGGCTGAGGCGGAGCAGCGAGTCAGACCCTACAGCTGAATGGTCAAAATGAGGAATGGAAAATGAGCGTTCTAGTGTGCTTATCAAGAAGCACGTCACAGTCACAAGCTGTTACGGCACAGTCGTATGCCAGCACATTCAGGTGGGGTCAGAAAGCTTAGGGGAAGATTGGACGTGGTTCTCCCTGTGTGCCCCCGCCCTGAGTCTACGCAGTCATGTAAAACTCTAGCTGCTTGCAAGACCTATGGCTCTGCTGTGTCCCAGAAATACCCCCTCCTACAGGACTCCTCACTGTTACTGGAAGCAGGATCCATCTGGCAGAGCTGATGTAGCTGCGGGCTTTCTTGCATCACAAGCCATGTTAATGCTGCATTTCTTGCTGAAAACCTGTTGCGGCTACAAGTGGCAAGCCACGTTGCTGGGTGAGCAGTTACCATTGATTCCTAAAGCTGCTTTGCCATGGTTTTACATCTGAAATTGTTTAAATGGCTCATGGTTCCTGAAATAAGAATAACAAGAGTGCAATTTCATACTTTTCCTATGGTTAAACCTCATTAAAATCTATGAGATTTTTGGATTCAGTGGTGTTCACACCTTTCCACCTCTGGTGGCACAGATTCCTGGGGATAAGACTCTGTTTTGAGGCATAAACAGAATTTTGGTCTCCAGGAAATAAAGCCTTTGGAAAAACCCTGGGAAATAAATTTTCTGGGAGCCCAAAATAAAAGAATTCACATCAAGTAAAAATGTGAATGGAGTAAAATGCTTCCCAGTAAACAGTGGTAGCACAGAAGGTGCAGATAGGCCTTTGCCAGCAATACATAAACACTAGACTTCAGCCACAGTGCAATAGCAGAACTTTTGTCTCAGGAAAGTGAATTTCCTCTTGTAAAATGGGAAGCCAGAAAACTGTGCAGAAGTAATGAGATGTTTCCCAATTGCTAGGGGTATTACAGGATAGTAATGAGCAATAGAGGGCCTGTCAGTGCTGTGAACACATGAAGGCTGAGATGAAATACATCATCTTTTCCTCTCAACTCTCTCCCCCTCTCTTCCCAAGAAACTAAGAAAAACAGCTTCTAGTGAGCTGAGCTTGCAACATACAGATTAATCCATATAGGGCTTAGAAATAAATGCTCTATGACTTCCTCTGTCTGACTTGCTACTTGGGTATTATACATCAAACTGTAATCTGAATATCACCCACTGTATATTAAGTGCATTAAGCTATATTTAACAGACTGCCTTACATTTCTTTATTTGTGTTAATATATGGAAATGGAGTATGTATTATAGGGGGTCAGATATTTCCCATGAATACTTTTTTCTGAATGGAAATATAGTCTTTAAGAACTCTGAATTTCCCCATGGTATTTTGCTGGAGTTTTTTACTCCCCATTGGGAAAAATAAAATTCTTTGTTTTGAATTAGCTCTGCTTAAATTGAAATACTTTGGTTTGTCAAACTGAATTAAAACATTTCATGATGGGGTAGTTTGGCTTTAATTTATGTCCAGAGTTACTATGTGCCTTGTGGGCATTTTAATTTATAGACATCATACTCCCATAATGCATCATAATCGCCTCTCTCATTAAATTTTTGCAGTGTACTCTGAGAGTCAGATGGCCACAAAACATCACAGGACGCTGGCTGGGAACTTTGTTGACTGAGAAACATGATGTATCACCCTCATGAGGAGCTGCAGCCGTTCCAAGGGACACACAGTTACATTGAACCAAGCTGAATCTAAACTTCCCCTGAGAAAGGACAAATTTGCTTTCAGCAAAAACATCCCTGCTTCAACATTTTGCCCGGATGTGCATCCAAAATAAATGTTGATATCAGAACATTTTCTAGAATAAAACGTATAAATAGTGACAACTTTACTGTCTAATAAATAAGTTCTACCTTCAGGGCTGTAAGTGCTTTTCCCTCTGTTATATAGGAGCATGCGCTGAAGGTTTTGATGTAGCACAAGCACCAGTGACCTGCCATCTCAGTAGAATTATTTGCCATGACTTGTGTCAGGAACATGAGGGGAATCTGGTGAATTTCAATTAAAGCTTGAAGCCTCCCCATCTCCCCGGGAGCATGAGAAATGGTAGAGCAGAGGAAACAGAGCACAGGAATAGACAGTTTGTAAAAGATGTTTCTCTCACTGAAAAGAAAAAAATACATTAAAATGATACAGCATGAAAGTTAAGACTTCATTTCAAAATACTAGGAAATTCAGAGTTGCAATTGCTGTAGCAAGTTTATGGCTGCTAGTAGCATTCTGGTAAGGTCTTTAATTACATCAGCACACAACACGGGACATAAAGCTTGGAAAATATTTACATTGCAGCTCTGGATTAAATCTATTCAGGCAAAGAAATGTGACATATCTTGGGGTGATGCTGAAAGAAGGCAGAGTGCTGTGGAGTGGGTGTTCAGGTGTTTATTATGAGCTGAGCGTCAGAGTGCATGGCATGAAGCCTTGAGGTAGTACTGAAGGACCTTGGCTGTTGTTGACATTACATGGAACTACAAGAGTCCAGTATGTAATTACCTGGGCTGGCCTTCAGCCAGGACACCATGCTGAAGACCTTCTTTTTTGTTAAAAATGATAAGGGAGATTTAGGATAAGATTTTTACAATGGCTTCTGCCAAGGTTAGAGCTCCAGTCAGTGCTGCAAGAGAGAAAGGGCAAGAGCAGTCAGTGCTGCCAGTATTACTATGAAAATAACAAGTACAGGCACTGTTTGCAGAGAGCATGTTGAATAATAGTGAAAGAGCAGAGCAGTAATTTTGTTTGGGTTTGGTATTCAGGGAACTTCTCACTAACACGGTTTTCACTTCTCATTAGGCCATCCAGGGACGGGAGGATTGTGTCAATGAAATATGAAGATCCAGACTTGGGACAAAAATGGACATAGGATTATGCACAACACCTGATTGCCCCTCCAGAGGAAAATGCTCACATCCCAGGCTGAGACTACCTTCATCCAGTGTCTGCTTTTCTCTGTCCTTGAAGGAACAATCCTAGCTATAGAGAAGTTAACTGCATGTAACTGAGAAGCGTGACAGATCAATTGCCTCCTCAAGGTCTCCCTAAGGATTGCTGTGAGGCAGCAGACCTATGTTTAGAAGACCTTACAGGAGACTTGTTTTGCAGCAGAATTGATGAGGTTTGCTGTATCAAAATTAGTGTGTGCTCTGGATGCTGCCCTTGGCTGGCACGGAGACAGAGTCCTGCCCTGCTGCTCACGACCTTGACATAAAATACCAGCTGTCTTCCCCTTCTAACTCTTCAAGGTCATAAGAACATGAGATCCAATGAAGCTGAAGTCAGTTCAGTGTCATTCCCACTTCCCCTGGTGATTTGTCCAGAGCACCCCAGCTAAGCACGCCACAGAGATCCCCTCAGTCAATCCTTTGTCTCAAAGCCTTGGCTGGTCTGTATCTGTGTTTATTTATAAGACTGTCTTCACATTGGCATTGATGCCCAAAACACATTAATGAAGAATGCAAAAGAGGATCACAGAGGGTCCTAGAGCAGAAAGTCAGTAAGTAAGTCAGCTGCTTATTCGAGACTAAGGGGAGCCCAGTCCTTCCCTCTTTTAGCCACATCACATAAAAACAAACAGGAAAGATGACCAGTGCTAGAATCAGAAATGGCTGCAGGGAAAACTCTCTTCTCCTCCTCAACTTGTTACCACCCTGGAGCAGCCACGGGATGAAATAGGTCTGCATTTGGCATTTTAATAGTCACTTTGTATTTTATAGACTTGGAAATGCAAAAGAGAGCACCCGCTAGAGAGATCCTTTTTTATGTGTCACAGTTTGTTCATGAACTCGCACCAACTGGCTCCATGTGTTGCTGTATTTGGCATCTCCAGAGAGGAGGAGGAATCTCCCTTCAGTCCTCTCCCAGGAGGTGACCTCCATTCTCGAGAAATACAGGGATTAGCTGAGCTAGCAGAGCATGTGCATAATGCTGCTGGGGAGAATGGAAAGTGCTGCATGGCTTCAGTGGAGTCCTGTTACATGCACAGCACCGACAACTGCAAGAAGAAAGAAAGAGGCCAAGAGAGCACAAGAGCGATTGAAGCATACAGGGTAGTGTCATGGCTAGTGAACGTTACCTTCATGGTTAAAAAAGGCACTGCACTTACTGCTCGACCCACTCGAGGAATGCCTCAGATGCACCACCTGCTCGGCAATTTTACATGCTTACTGTGAGCAAGGAAATTTTAAAGAATACCTTCAACAACTCCTAACTGCCAGCCTTTCAAAAAAGAACTGTTAAAAATACAGGTTTCATACTGATTCAGTTGAGTGCTGGTGCCAGCTACACCATGAGACTCAGGACTTTCTAAAGGGTATGTCCTGTCTTCTTTACATCTACCCACTGGGGAATAGGCCACGTTGCACAGGGGCCCTCCTGATGCAGAGTCACTGGCACTGCAGCAGTAACAGGAATGAGTAACATCTTCTGATCTTCCAGTCAGAAAAGTGATCTTCACCAAAATTAGCATGAGGATCCCTGAGGATTACTGAAGATTAGGACAGCCTCGATAGATGCTTACGCACTTGATGACATACCTGGTGATAAGAGAGTTAACAAACAAATATACTTAGTGGTGCCTACTTTACCTAATCAGGCTGGTAAAAAAGTGGATTCAAATTAAAGGAAGGTTATTATTATTATTCTTTCTAGATCAGTTGGTGTGGTGTCCTAGACTTATAAATAGTGCTTTAATACTAAAAAAAGAAAAAAAAAAAAAAGGAAGAAAGGAAAAGATGAAGGACAATGATAGAAATAAGGTGGTCATGCTATAATGAAAGCAAAATATATTGATGATAGATACAGTTTATACAGATGCACACACACATGCAGTAGCACATATAGAAGATATACATCTTGTACTTTACACAAAGTCAGTAAAACTGCAGTTAGCCATATTTTTTAATGAATCCAAGAAATCCAATGCAAGTTACCTTATTCAGTGTTTGTGTTGCTAATGCCAACTGCCACATGCAGTCAACTCAATGTAAGCAAAATGTAAATAAAAATAAAACCCAGGTTTTTTCTTTTAAAAAAAGGTTACCTTTGGTTAGCAAAAAATGAAATATAGCTCACACTTATGTGCTGCTAAAGATGTGCCTCAGAATGTGGACTTTGCTTGGAAAATGACCTTATAGCTATGATTTTGCACAAAAGCAACCATCATGAGAAGAATCTAAGTCAAAATGATCATAAATGTCATACTAGGCACCCAAATATAGAAAGCTCCAAAAACTAAAAACACTATCTTCCTCTGAAAAGGAATCAAGAGCTTGTGCAATTCCTGGAGAACAAAACTTGGAAAGTAGCCAAAAAAAACATCTATTGCGTTAGGGTAGTGTACTGGTAGATGTGGCACAGCCCAGCAGTAGCTGTGTAAAACAGTAACTATAACCATTAAAATATCTTTAAGTTAGATCTGGCTAACTTGCAGTCAAGGTTTTTTAGTGGATCAGAGAGCTTTCTGAGATACTGGATTTAATTTCTTCAGTTTTGAAGAACTGGAAAGGTTCCAGTGAAATATTAAGAAGCTGATCTGCTGACATTTGAAAATGATAAATGGCATAACAGGGGAAGTTATAGGTCAGTTAGGGTGATATTGATGCTGGGAAAAAATAACAGTGGGACACAGTCAAAAACCAGTTAAAGTATGGAACTTCAGTGAGTGTTAGTCAATGAGGCTTCATGGAAAATGGATTCTATTAAAATAAATTCATGTTTTTCATTGAAAAGATTGTGCTCCTGGCTGACGAAGGTAATCGTGTTAACATGGGGCTCAGTTCCTTCAAAATGTGATTCTAAAACGTTTCACATTCTGATTAAAAACTAGGAATCTTCCGAGACACTCTTGCACATACTAAACAAATTAGAAACCAGCTAAGTGACTGAAAACTGTATTTACTAACAGGGAATTTTCAGCAGAGGTGTGTGTTTCTAATGTGGTCCCACAGAGGTCTGGTTTTCTTCTACCACTGTTGAGTATTTTTACTGATAATCTGTAAGTATATAAAGTATTTATAATTCAGTTAGCTGTCTGCACAAGATTTATGGCATAGTAAACAAGGATAGGAGCATCTGATGGGCATAAAGAAAACTGAGTCACTTGCTCTGTGAATATATCCAAATATACAGTGCACATACAGTGACAAAAAAGCGTATATGAAGTTTGCAAGATGGGAGGCAATGGGTGCCTTGTTCCTTGTGAGAAATAGTTTGGGGCAGTGCCACTGCAAATCCCAAGAGGAATGTGCATGGCGGGGCTGGAAAGTGCTCTCAGAGCAGCTGTACTGGAGCTGTTTCAGCGGGCGTTTTAGAACTACACCTCTGGGGAAACTGTTAAGCTGGGAAAGTTCCTGTGTTGTACAAGGTCACACAGAAATCTCATATCCCTGAATAAGCTCTTGATCTTGTTTGCTTTGAGCCTCCTGTTAGGCTGACAAGAGCTCTGTCCAGGTTAGCTGGGAAGGCAGCTGTGAGAATGCCTCCCTTGAGAGAGCATATGCAGTGATAACACCACCTGACAATTTCTGCTGCCTTAAGGAGGAAAATGGCCTTTGTGGCAGCTCATCTTTTTAGGAAGAAAGCCTGTGAATTCTGGGGAAGGAAAAGGATGATCTTAAGGTTCTTTCCAACCCTAACTATTCTCTGATTCTATGATATTGGTGAGGCTGGAAGGCTGAAAAGATTTTGCTTGTGCCTCAAACGGCATCAGCATGGAAAGGATCTCTGTCAGACCTACATTGTGTATGATGTCCTCTGGAAAGCTGTGAAGTAAGGAGATGAGAATTCAATGCACCAGGCACAAACCCCCTTACTCACCCTCGTGATGGGCACTAAAAAGACAAAAGGGAACAGACAGGTAGACTATGTGGAAAGACTTAGCAATTTTTTTCCTGTGTGTGAATCTCTGTCTTCTCACCACAGAGATGTTAAAGGCTCTTACACCAGGTGTGAGATTTATGTCACAGTGCTAACGCAAAGTAGGCACCAGACTGATGAAACAGAAAAGTTCCTTCTTGGCAAAGGCAAGGTAATCCAGTTTCTAATGGGAGCCTGTGTTGCTATGGGCTTTTAGCATGGAAAAGAAGATGATCTTTGACAACTTAGCATGAAAGTGACTTTGACCTGCCCTTGAAACTTGCACCTGCTGTTCTGAAAGGACAGAGTTGCTGGGGGACGGATGTTATTTACACTTTTCCATTTCTATAATTTGATTTTGCAGGCAGAGATCAAGCCAGGCCCTTAATGCAAGTCAGCAACGAGCTCACAAACACACAGGCTATACTGCTTGTCGGCACACAGGCTTGCCATGTTTGAATACTATGGCATTTGGGCTTGTGAGTTCAGAATAGATCATACCTTGAACCAGCACATGGCTCGGGGGGGAAGTGAAAATTCACAAGCATTTTTGAAACATCGTCCAATGTTTGCATTTCATTCTGTCAAATGAAGGATATAGGAATTTGATGGTAATGGCACAGCTGGCATAATAGCAGATCCAAATCTGGAATGATGCTTTATGTTGCATACTGCTAGCCTGCACTGTGGAACTGTCCACGTAAGGAACAATTTCAGCCAACTTCTGAGAAAAGGTTTGTGTCAGATGACAGAAATGGTTGCAAGCGTGACAGATATCCAGACGAGTGAAGGGACCAAATCCATTCAGTGTAGAAAGGAGAGATGGTGAAGAAGAAATATTAACAAGCAAAAGGCATCCCTGAATTTGAGTGTCAGCATCAGAATAGGGTTTTTTTACATAGTTCATGATGAAACCATAGTCTTCACAAAAACATGAGGACTGTGTCAATACTTAAATATTCAAAAGTGGGTGTGGTGGAAGAGAATAGTAAAGTTACAGTGGAAAATCATGTTTTTAAAAGAAATAGCATGAACCCCTTCTCTTCTGTTGGCAGAAACTAAGAAGGAGCTTTTCCCTTCATTCCATTCTACAGATTCAGCCACAGAAAGGACACCAGGGCACATTTCATTCCTACTTGGTAAGGTATGACACTTGTCATTTTCTTACAGATGTAACTAGAAGAGACTTCTAGCATGTGATGCCTGAATGCCATTTTATGGGTCCCCAAGATATTCCTTTCTTGAAGCCCCCTTTTACAAGCAAGCATAATTCTTGCTGCTTCTATTTTACTCATATTGTCGGGGGTATTATTATGTTGAAGACTTATCCAAAATTTTCAAACTAAACCCTACAACTTTCTCGCCTTTCACAGCAATTCCCATCAGCATTTTTGTGGCACAGGTTCAGCTTCTGATATTGTTAACTAAATTCTTCAGGCCTTTGTTGAGATTAGAATTCTTATTTTTCCAAACCAGACGCAATGCACATGATGCCTCATCAGATAGCTAACCCTTTGAGCTTATAGCAAATAACAAAGCTTTTTCTGGAATGCAGCACTGTCATATGAACAGTAGTTAAAAACATACTTAAATATCCTAATACTTTGGAAATGTCTACGAAAGTAGCATTAGACCTCTAGTTGCAGAAAGAGCAACACAAAGAAAATATGAGACTACTAAACTTCTGGTGTGATTCAAACCTATTGAATGCTACATACCGATGAAATGTCTGCTTAATACTGTGGCCTTATGAAGCCTGTTGATCGTTCACATTCTCTGGAAGCTCAGGATGGAAGCGAAACATATGCAGGCATCTTTCCTCCGTAAACTGCCAGCCCAAGTATAAAAATCAGACTATACTGAAGTTCAGAAGAGATCTTTGACCAAAACATTTATCAGAGTTTCACCTCAAGCCTGGAATGATGGGCCTTTCTAAAGCTGAAGATCTGATAAGTTATGGCACTCTTACTGTAGACTTACAGAACCTGCAGAGTGACTTCTTTAAAAGGATGAACCATGGTCACCAGGAGTGCTAGCAGACCTGCGTAACAAAAAGGAGTAAAATAGCTCAACTGTTTATGGAGTGACAGATCAGGCTGTCAGACAATAGGCTGTGGCCAGAAAAGTTATTATCAAAGAGTTAAGCATCTTTATATTTGGATTGTAAAAATACATTACAATAAATTTGTACTTATTAGAAATAAATGAACAATGTAAATGCAAACATGTAACAGTGGTATGTATCACAATGTATAACTACACTTACACCAGCTTGTTATAAAATGGATTTTAGAAAGCTTTACTTTAAAAAGTAAAGCTATTTGATATCAAAAAGAGGATGAAAATATGGTAAGGCGGTGAAGTAATCCAGAAAGACTTCTGAAAATGGTCAGAACTTCAGGCAACAGGCTGTGGAATAGAAGGAGAGAATGACTGTAAGGCAAGGCAGAAAATGGCTCAATGCAAGGTAGAGAGGAAACAATTCAAAGTAGGTAACTTTGTCAAGTGTGGAAACAGTTTCCAAATAGTTTTGGAAGACGAGTGAAAGATAGTTATAACTAACATATTTATCTAGTATGCCCATTGCTTGTCCCAAATCTGTGAAGGTATCAGATTGGAGGTGACATTCTGTGGATGCTGGGAATTGGGGTAGAAAATTGATTTTGAAATTGAAAGAATTAATATCATCTTATTACTAAAAAAATAGTCATGTAGAATATGTTTACCTAAAGAAAATGGCAGGTACATATCTCTGTTCCCAAGAATATCTGTACTCACTGACTGCACAATGTGTCAGACAACACACCATGAGAGACAGAAGAGCTCCTCATGTTCAGTTTCACTCTTGCAGACTTTAGCTAGCAATGCCATAATGTGTTAGTGCTTGATTTCATGAGTGCACCAATCTCTCCAGATCTGTTATGGACCTGGGTAGCTCATAAGAGCTCATAAGAGAGATGCTTCAGACCCCTGATTATCTTTGTGGCCTTCCACTGAACTTCTGAGACTGCAAGTTGCAACAGGTTTGTTTGCTTAACAGTGCATAAGCAGCTATGTTTTACCCTATGTTTACACGAGTGAGCTTGCTTCATGAAGTCTGGGTGACAGCAGCCAGTAGCATGAAAAAGTCTGGTGTAAACTACTTGTTTTACTTTAGCTGACATGGCCTGCGGCCAAAAGAAAGGTTATAGGACAAAGAGTTGACTTACAGTGGTGCATTTTCTGTCGTCCCTCATGAATACATTCTCTCTCTTCTTGGCCTTCTTGTGGCATAGAACCACTGAAAACCTCTCAGGGAGCTGAAGTTTGTTCTATGAGGGCAGTAAAGCAGACAGGCTGCTCAGAGGGATTACAGAACACAGCTGGAGCAAGCCCGCAGCAATCTGATGTATCCTCACAGCAGACTCTGCTTTGAGAAAGGTCTTGGAATAGAGACCTCCTTTGGGTTGGCAGGATCTTGTGCTTCTAGGTCATAGTCACGTCTTTATCAAGAGATCCCAGTTTACCACTTTATAGCTCCTGACTCCTGGGCACACTCAAAATCCTGACTGCATGTCTGGATGACGGCTGGTATTCACCAGTGCCTATGTAGCCTTTGGAATGAGGGAGATGTGTGTTTTAGTACGTCTCCTGGTCTGGATAATGCAGGGGCTTTGGTGACATGGGAGTCTTTTGTGGGGAGAAGCACCTAGAAGTGCTCAGTGACCTCAAAGGATCTTCAGAGGCCTCGTGACTTGTCACTGTCTGCTCTGTGAGGTACACCCTTGAGTAAAGGGCATCATTTGCTAAGGCTGAATCTGTCACTCTCATACTTACCAGGTCCCCTGGAAGTTCAGCCTGCAGAGGCCCCAGGGGGGCAACCTCCAGCAGCAGAAGGTGACTGTTACTAAGGAGTGCTAATGAAGATTAGGAAGGCCTCACACATCAAGTAAGAACAGACAATGCTCTGTTCTTTCATCCATATGATGCACTTATGCATTGGAGTCTTATCTCTAGCACATTTTCTTCAGCCCTCGAGCCCCCCACCCTGGCTGCCTCCCATCCTCTGCTTGCTGAGCTCCATCACTCCTGTGCAAAGCTGCAGCCCATTTAAATCAATTCTGACACCCAACACCTCTCTGTTTTCTCAGCCTGTCTGCCCCAAATATTTCCCTCCAGCCTTGACAGAACGGGCATTCACAGGGCAGCTCCAGAATAACAAGTTTCCATTTCTGAGACGGTTGTATGGGGAGCTTTGTGGTGTGGCAACTGGCCAATGGGTGATCATTTAGCCGGGGAGCTCACTACTGGGGTAGTTAATTTGACATGCAGTGCAGAGTGGTTAGGCTCTCTTCAAAGCCCAGTCAGACACTTCTGGCTTCCCAGTATTAAATTATACCTGATGTGCAACACCAATATATCCACACCTGAGTGCAAACCTTGATTTGGGTGAGGCTGATCAGCCCAGCAGTGGCTCACTTGCTCTGACACAATCCATTTTCTCCAGCAGACTCTGGGATCATTAGCTGCTTTAGAGAGAGGTGAGAGTTGCTCTTTGCTCTCTACAACCTCTGCATCGCTAAGCTGGGAAAAAGAAAAGGATGATACCATAGTGGTGACAAACAGTGGTGATGAACCCATACCTATAAGGCTGGGAAGAGCTGGGCCTCTTTCAGTGGTAACAGCCCAAGACTCCTAATTCACCCCTTTTCCAGGAAATATAGCAAGTGCATAATAGAGAGCATGGTTGCAGAGATTGTTTCCCAGTTTACACATGCGCTTTCTCCATCTCATTTAAAGCTTGGACTGAATAATCATTATCACCACATGGTAGCTATCAGGGGCTAGCTGACCCATTATAAAAGCCTAATGCAGCCAATGCACATTAGAGTCTTAGCCAGCACCTGAATTGTTTGCCAGAATACTTTTGAGATAGATTGTTCTTGTGGTACTTGTATCACTGGCAAAAAGCAGAAATAGAGGAAATCTGGAAAACATTTCTCAGGGAAATAAAAGTATCTCTGAAATGTTGTGGAGTCCAGGGCCAGATAGATGGTACTGAAATTCTGATTTCTTATTCAAATGGCTGTGGACTTCTGGAGTCTTTTGGGCGGTGAGACCAGTATTTCACACTTTCTGATTGTGTTAGCAGTTGTAATCAGTTATTGCTTTTGGTCATTTATTTTCCCTGCAATTCTTTGGCCACTCATCTTGACCAAAGCCTGCTCTGGCATTGCTATCCCTCTAACTAAAGAAACAGGAGAATTGTGCTTACTGAACTCAAATCCTTGGAAATCAGGGAAGGAATATTTAGACTATTAATAAGAAATGTATTCTTCTGTTTCATGTGGCACTGGCCATTCCTGCCTCAGTGATGCCCCCAAATTTCATACAACACCCTGAGGTCTTTAGGGAGTATTTGCTATCTGATTAGGCATATTAGGATGACTACCGGAACATAAACCAAAATAGCCATAAAGGAAGCAGAACAGTCCCACTGGCATAGATTTCCATTGCCATTCATCTATGCCTCTCACACAAAACTAATTGTGAGAAGTGTTATAACATGACTACTAGAGCCCTGTGATGGCAAATGGAGAAGAAAAAAACCTGACTCGACATAAATACAGCTGGAATCTGTAGCACCCATTCACCAGAAAATTCTGATGTTTCAAAATATCTCTCATCCTAATGAATGGGTGACAAAATACGGTTTTCCACCTCTCCAGAAGTACCGACACATCCTGACCGACCTCTGCCTGACATTTCTTACCAAGATGAAGTTTTTCAACAGACCAAAACTGTAGCTGGTTTATGAAGAAAATGTTTCCACAGCAAGGGCCAGTTCAGCTTTTTCCAAGTCCCCAGGAGGTCTGACAGATCTCATGGGACCTTCTGTGTCCCCTGCACCCTTTGTGGGCAAGAATCTCAGTTGAGCTTCCTCTTGCTGTTACTGTGCCGTGATTCTCCCAGGTTTTTTCATTCTGGTGGAAAGATGTTTGATTGATCTGAATTGCTTCTCTTTAGGGAATTTTTCATGTTCTCTCCTATGTGGGTAAAGAGAAACTTGCCAAACATCTCAAGCAAACTTTGTGCGAAAACTGGTGCAAAATCCCTTTAATCAGTTGTGTAGAAAGGAGTGTACTTATCCTTTAGAATCCTATGTTCAGGTAACTTGCAATAAGAAATATGACAGTGGCAGTCCCTCAAGTTGTGCTCCATAAAAAAAGACTTAAATATATTTTTGTGAGGGTTTTGCCTTTAATTTTTACTCTCCTCCTTAGAAATTTACAGTAGGAAATTACATCTTTATATGTTTTGACTGAAAAACACAATGGACCACTAAAAATTAGGAAGACATGCAAAGAACCTGAGTAAGTGGGAATGGAAAGAACTTCTAATCAGACTGCTAAAAATGCCATGGGGCAGAATATGAGGAGGAAAGATGGAGGCAAACGCCTAAGTCCCGGAAGTCAGAGGATGCCAAGCAGGAAAGGTAGTGCACCCAGGCAGGAAATGCACATATTTTGCTAGAATAGCATCAAATGCCATGTTGAGAACTTTCAGCATGCACCCACTCTATCCCACAGAGTGCACACAGTTCAGCCACAGGGTTTCAGTGATTTCAAATGTTTAGCTGCCGTTAGCCCAAAAGGCACATCTTTAAGTCTCCAGCCTCCTTCCGGGCTTGTGCAGCCACATTTATAGCAGAATTCCTGAGTCCTGGAGCAGATTCTCATCACTTACATGCAAATGCACCTATGGCTTCTTACACCCATTCAGGACTTTATAATTATGTTGTGATCACAATTGCATTAGTCTGAGACCAGTGTTTCTCACTGTTGCAAGAAGACTTCTTCAGAACCAGTTCTTTCTTCTTGTCTCAGACATTTGGTCACCTTCAGCTTTTTCTGTTCACTTCCACAAAGAATATCCCATACCCTGGGATCTTCTAGCTGCTATGAAGCCTGACCAGAACTGGATTTTCCAGCAGGAGACAGCTAACACCTCTGTTTGGTAACAGAGCTGTACTTGTAAGGTGAGTGAGAAGGTGATTTTTGGAAGAAACAACCTTATTTGACCTTGTTTTAAGCTGTGGTGGCAGCTGAAAGAATCATCAGAATGGACCTCCATTGTTCTATAAGGCCTTCTCTTAGGGTGTGAATTAAATGCTCTTGTTGCCGAGAGTTAGGCTCTTGGCTTGCAGGAGAACTCTTTGCGCTGCTGTTTCTTACTGGGCCTGAAAAAAAAAATGTTTCGGTGGTCAGAAAACCCAGGAGAGAAGCAGGAGCTACCTGTGCCCTAAATGACTTTCTGCAAGTGCCACTTGGGTCCCCTGCTGTGTGCTAAGTGACCACAGAAATGCACACCATGGTCACAACAAATACGAGCTGAGAAACTGAAGATCACTGTGCTGACATGGCCCTTACCCTGTACTGCTGGATGCATTCAACACCTTCTCTTAAAGCTTTTGTTCCAGCCTTTCTGGGAGGTGATCATATTTGCCACTGGTAAATACGATGGGGCACAGTACCAAGGGGTAGGCTTCTGTTATCTTTTAATTCCCTGCAACATGTGTAAGTCTGTCATTTTATGGACCGTGGAGGTTAGTAGGAGAGCTGGTGTTCAGATGGCAGGGGAAGAGCTGTCTGTTTTCAGATGAAGTGCTCCTAATGAGAGCTTTTTGGAGCCAGCTCTTCTTGGTGTTTCCTATCACCTAATGACCTACCACTTCCCTTTTCCTCCTGATTAGTTAAATTTGACCACTAGTGTTGGCACCTTAACCTCCCAGCCTGCAGGGAGTGGAGAGAGTAAAACACCAGCAGCGGTTGATGCCGTAAATCAGAGGGATTTTAGAATCTGATGACAAACCAAATTCCTGTCAGAAAAGAGCTGAGCTGACCCCTCCCAAACTGTCATCGAAGCTGGGTCATAAAAATCACAGCTGTCACCAGAGCATGCCGGGCCTCTGGGGGACATGCCATCCTGGGGACTCATCTGCTGCCTCCATGGCCAAATTCCAAGCCCTCAGGCACATTCCACTTGACATTTTGTCACATCTCTTGCTGGTGCATCTGTTCAGGAGCATTAACTCTTCCTAAATCACTTTATCCCTTTTTTTTTTTTCTCAGAATAAAACAAGGCTATGGGAGATGTAGAGGTATGGGCAGGGGTCTGTGGCACGAGATAGATTCCAAATGTTTTAAAACTTGCAACCTCTGGGGTAACTACTTCTGTAGGCCATGCTGTTACAGCAATAACATCAGAAAGAAAACCTGTGTCCACATAAGCTTCAAAAAAGTTACTTTAACTCACATTTGAATATCCAAAATGATAGGAATTCTTCCTAGCTATATCCCCTTGAGCTTTGGCTACATAGAGATCTGCTTCCAAAGGAGACGTGTGAGAATTAGGTCAGATCATGGTGGTCATGGTCGACCAGAGATAATTGTACACTCAGTAATGGCATGTAAAAGTAAAGATGTTGAGGCACCTTTCTCAAACCAGCTGATGGGGGTCCAAGTTCTTAGGTGCCTCTGTGTGCATGAAGGAAGGGAATGTGTCTCTGTTCCATCTATGCATGAGCTAATGACAAAAATGGCTGATGTAAATCCTAAGGCCAGAAAACTAGTACTCTTTACAACTAGGATGGGGCAAGTCTCACAACACAGGTATTAAAATTCACAGTTACAACTTCACCGTATCTCCAGACACCAGAGAGACTGTAACGTACTGAAGACTCACTGTTGGTTTGGAATCACAAAATTCGAACGCATGTGGGCTAAAGGTCTAACTAGTTTCAGTGAGAACTGGGAATGACAGACATCTGGCTGAGGAGAACCTGGGGAGTATTTGCTGGACTTCTCGTGGTATTAGTGACAAAACTTCAATGAGTTCCTGACAATAATAATTGTTAATTTCTTTACATGCGACATCTTACATCCAACATCCTGCATCTTGATTAGGTAGCTCAGTACCAACCCTTGTGTTGAACAAGGAGTTAACTAACTGAAGGGTCATTGGGTAGCCTCAATGCCAACAACGCTTGCAAGTTTGACACTTACAAACAGGATTACATGAAACTAACTTAATTTTTATTTAAAATTCCAAAGGCCATTTCCCTATGTTTGTAAGTATTTCTGACTGGAAAACTCGGAAAAGCTCAGCTATGCCTGAGAGTACTTTGTGGATCCTATCCCAGAAGAATGCTCGCAAGAGATCATTGTGTGCATGTGGAAAATGCTATTTTCTGGGGTACGGATGGAAATATAACCAAATGGAAATCACTCTGGTTTAAAGGTTATCTGAAAGCAGTGATTCTATAACAAGCTGTCAGATTGAAAAAATGAGAAAGAAAAGAGCAGGTGATGAATATAAATTAAAAATATGTGTACGAGAAGAAAATTATAAAATAAAAGAGACCAGTGTGGCTTTAAAGAGAACATTTGGTGACTGAACAAATTGGCTGACAAAATTTGCTGACAAATTTGGTGGCTTTCTGCGATGGGCCCACAGCATTGGTGGATAAAGAAACAGAGACTGATTGCACAAGTCATCTATCTGGACTTGCTGAAGGCATTTGACACTGTTCCATACAACATCCTTGTTTCTAAACTTGGAGAGGGAGAGATTTGATGGATGGACCACTCAGTGGATGAGGAATTGGCTGGATGGTCGCACTCAAAGAGTTGCAGTCAAATGTGTAAGTGGAGATCAGTGGTGAGTGGTGTTCCTCAAGGGTCTGTATTGGGACTGGTGCTGTTTAACATCTTTGTCAGCCACATGGACAGTAGGATTGATTGCACCCTCAACAAGTTTGCCAATGACACCAAGCTGTGTGGTGTGGTCAACAAGCAGGTGGGATGGGATGCAGAGAGACTCTGACATGCTTGAGAGGTGGCCAATGCCAGCCTCATGAAGTTCAACAAGGCCAAGTGCAAGGTCCTGCACGGGGATTGGAGCAATCCCAAACACAAATACTGACTGAGAAGATAATGGGTTGAGAGCAGCCCTAAGGAGAAGGACTTGGGGGTGTTGGATGACAAAAAGCTCATCATGAGCCGTCAATGTGCGCTTGCAGCCCAGAAAGCCAAATGTGTCTTAGGCTGCATCAAAAGAAGTATGACCAGTACTGTGTTCACCTCTGGGGCCCCCAAAAGAAGAGGAACATGGACCTGCTTGAACGAGTCCAGGGGAGGCCACGAAATTGATCAGAGGACTGGAGCACTTCTCCTATGGAGATAGGCTTCCAGTACCTAAAGGGAGCCTGCAGGAAATCTGGAGAGGGACTTTTTACAAGGGCATGTAGTGACAAGACAAGGGGATATAGCTTTAAACTGAAAGGGGGGAGATTTGTATTAGGAAAAAGTTCTTTACTGTGAGGGTGGTGAGATGCTGCAACAGGTTGCCCCATCCCTGGAAGTGCTCAAGGCCAGGTTGGATGGGGCTTAGAGCAACCTGGTCTATGGGAAGGTGTCCCTGCCCATGGCAGGGTTTGGAACTAGGTGATCTTTAAGGTGCCTTCCAACACAAACCATTCTGTGATTCTATGATTTAAAAATATGTTAGGAAAAAACCAACCAAAAACCCAAAACAAACAAAACCCTTGCTTGAATACTGATAGCTTGAACAGCAAGATTGTGGAGTCAGAGGTGTTCAGTTCACACTGTATTTCACTTTTACAAAACTCCACAGTGTGGAGTATTTATGGTACTATGGATGGAGTAGTTTGTGGTCTGTAGCAAAGGGAAGTGCAAGAAAGAAGCTACTTAAATTAGAGAACAAAGCTTCTTGAAGCTTGGAAGCTAACAAAGGGAACTTCCTGAATCATACTCTTCTTAAATCTTGGGAATATGGGAAAATAGGAAAGTTTTGGGAGATTCTTCTACTGTAGATGCCTGGGGATGACAACCTGCGTCTCTTTGTTCAAGGTCACGATCCCTTACTTACTTGAGATGCAGGTGGGGCTTCCCCAGGGCCACACTGGCATAGACTTGAAGGGGGTTTCACCACCTTCTGCTGTACAGAGCACACTTTGTTTGCAGGGCTGTCAGTTGTGTTCATGGATTGCTTCCCCACTCCCGCAGGAATATGGGCACAGGGCTTGTTGGAAGTTTCTTCTGTGCCTTGCCCTTGCCTTTGGTCTTGGAGCTTAATGTAAAAGTAGCCAGGCAATGTGAGTGTCACAAGTCAGTGACGCACAGCAGGTCTCAGAAAAGACCCTGGTGGGCCCTTCTTCTGTGTGAATCTCTGAAAATACTTTCAAGAGCAACTTGAGAAGGTTCTGAACAACTATTAAAATTAAACATTTTAAGGTTCACAGAGCAGGTACATTTAACCAGAGAGCTTAAAAGAGACTTGCTGAAGAGGGCTCTGAGCTATTCCTGTTGATATTTCACATGTCCTGGAATACTAAGATAGCTCCAGATGACTAGCATAAAAGCTAGATGTTGTTCCTGTGTTCAAGAAGCTAAATGGGATTGCTCAAGCAAATGCAGGCACATTAGGCTGGCACCAATCCCAGGGAAAATAATAGAAAGACTCATAGGAGACATAACTGGTAAAGAATTAAAGGATACTGATGCAATTAAAAAACATTGGTGAAATAATATGGAGAGCAGATCCTGTTGGAAAAAATAAAGCTCTTTTTAGAGGGTGATAACAATGTGACTGATAAAAGCATGTTTGCTGGCCAAAGCACTTGATTTTGTCAATTTCTGATGTAAGCTTCAGCTTGTACAAATGTCTAGGCTGTGTTTGTTGCTGAAGAATCTTCCACTGAAACTGAAACGCTTTTTTTATAGGATTTTTCCCATTTGGAGAATTGAAACCATGTTTTGGGTTTGGTGTATATTGTAATATTTCAGTTTGCTAAATGGAAGCAAAGCTGTACTTGCCCATGATACTGAAAAGTCTAATTATAAATGTGGGTGTAACACACTTATGTATTTTGTTGTTCCATCCTACTGGTAGGCTCCTCAGTGGGGTTACATCTCCATTAAATGTTCTTGTGTCCATCGTGGACTGATCACAGCTCTGCCTGAAATCCCATTCTTTGTGGGGCAACTGTGAGGACTCTCAGTGCTTACCTGCACAATTACAAGTTTATCAATCTACAACCAAATCACTCAGACCATGGATTCACTCAGTTTGCCTCTGGAGTTAGAACAGCAAATCTAAAGAGGTAATCAATAGCTTTGAAAGCTTCAGACCTCTGACACTGGAGTCTAAACCAATCTATCAAATGGAAAGAAGAAAAGCAGAGCTTACCAGGAATTTTCTCCAGTAGCACCTCAGTTGCTAAGCCTTCTGCTGCAAAAGTCTCCTTTGAAAGCAGCTGGTTCAGGTGGCCAATGCAAAAGTGAGACTAGTTGCACTACCCTTATGTGTTATGACAGCAGTGCACAATGCTTCTGAGGATTTATAACATCCTCTTTGCTTGCACCATAGCTTTGTACAGGCAACCTCTACTCTGCATTGTTCTGGAGGTCTCACCTCTGGCAGCACATGCCATGTGGTGGGTGGTCAGAGTACTACAGTCTTACATAGCCCAGTGGAAGGAGATCACTGCAGGCACCCTTCCACATTACTTAGAAGTTTGGTCTTTAATTATCTCATGTTTTGTTGCTTTCAAAGGGAAAAGGAGAGCATAGGGTTCTTTGTTCCTCTTTTTCTGCATTCCTCTTCTTGTCACCTCTGTGACTTTCTCTGTCTTCTTCCTGCACTTAGCAACCCCCAGCAGTTCTTCTTTCCCTGTTCCTTAAGGTTCCTCCTTCCCAGACTGTCCTTCCCCTTTTTCTCTCTCCCTTTAGGTCCTTTTCTTTTGCTTTCCTAGCCGCCTCTTGTCTCCAGCATTTCTACCTCACAGACTCCCAGCTGGCAGCTTTCCACATTCCTCATCCTTGCTCCTGCTAGCCTCTGAGTCTTAATCTCTTGGAAACAATCTCTTCTCTCCCATATCCTTTAACCCGTTGCATCTGGAAGCTGGTGCTGACACAGCTGCAGAGGCAGAAGGGACTGCTGGTGAACTGCCCACTCCCATGGCTACCACTGCAGCCTAACAGCTGTTCCTCTTCTCCCCAGCTCCCAGGTCAAACTGAGGGGTTTCTTTTTTGGGAATAGGATGGAAGCACTTTGAATTTTTGCCTATCATTTGCCATTCATTGGTTGTTCCCAGACTGCACCAATCTAAAAGGAAAGGAAATCAAATGCAACTGTGTTGATCCTGGACTTGCCACTTTTATCCTTCAAAAGGAATTCAACAAGTCACATGCATATGGCAATGAAGAACCATCACAGAAAGGGATAGCATGTTACATAGTAAATATTGATAGATATGCAGCAGATATCTGTCCCACTCTTTACTTTTGCTCTCTCTCTTTCTTTCTTCATTCTTCTGTCTTAACGGCCAGCCCTGTTTCTGCTTTCTTCCATCTGGCAGCTCTCACAATAATCTCACCCACCTGTTAAATGAGAGAACGTCAAGTTAAATTTACAGCAGGGCCTGGAAACAGGATGCTACAGGAAAGTATTTTAATTAAAATCCTCTAATTGAATGCATGCTTCCTTGTGAAAAGGGAGCTGCCAAGAAGGGCCTGATGTCACCACCTCTACCCCCTTTTGCCACAAAAGGAGGGCAATTGAAACCAGCTCTCAATTGGAAAGAGGAAAAAGTACTTCCAGGGAGTTTTCCAGGGCACCCTCGCAATGCTGTTAGATGGTTCATGGGAGTTTTACCCCTTTACTAGAATCAGAGCTGAAGAAGGTACAACAGCTCTGCTACTTCTGTTCAGGCACTTTGCCGAGTAACAGGCTGTTATGTGTGTGTAAGAATGGGGCAGTATACATGTGAAACCTGAGCTCTAGACATAAATTCAACAAAAATAAAGCCTACCTCTAATGTGGAGATCACCACTGTACCAACTGTCCTGGGAATGCTTTGTGCTCTGCTCTGCTAGGCAATCAAGTGATTTTAAGACCTGGTTTACTGCAGTTGTTGGAATATATGCATGAATGGAAAGCAACAGTTTGATAAAAGAAGGAAGATGGAAAGACACAGCAAGAAAAAATGCCTGGGGGTCCTATTCAGGGAATCTGGATGACCAAGTCTAGTGCTTGTGAATGGGGCAGTGGACCCTTATCTGCACACAATGTCAGCCTGAAATCTGCTGCAGAATATTAAATGCAGCGTTAATATGTTAAACTGCAATTGTCCAGTAACTGCACAGCACGTTGGAGAGAGGAATAACAGACTGGGTAAGTTCAAACAAACAAGAGTAGGAGCCAGGAGGAAGTATTTGGGGAGAAGAGGGAATTAGCAAGTGCTGCAGAACTGCGTCACTGCAATGTAACTCTAACTCTTCTAAATACTATGCAAATCCATCAACACTATGTACTTCCTGTGAGCATGAAACTTCTGACTTTTATTTCCTTGTTAGACAGTAGTTAACTCTTATGAAAAGAGAGTTACAGAGAATAAAATGCACAGTACATGCCTCTATCTAAAGACATAGTAATATTACAGACAATTCACAACATCCTGCAATATTAACAAGCTTTTCCATTAAGTTACCCACAGCACACGGAGGGAAGTTTGGTACCATCACATTCCTCTGCCTCCAGGCTGGTAAAGGTCATTTCCCGAGAGCCTCAGGTCACAGTGCAGAAAGGTTCCCGGCACCCTCAGGTGTTTGCCAGCCCTCCTTCCTTGACAACAGAGAATCCTTTCATAAAACACATTCATTTCATGTTTCAAAATTTTTATGCTTCATTGGCCGATTTAGAAATTGGAAAATCTTACATTCCCTCTTCAGAAATCTGGCAGGCACGTTTGGCTCATGCTAGGAAAGCAAAACTAGTGGCAAACCCTCCAGCCTTTGCTGAAATCTAAAAAAGACAGTCCACGGGCTAAAGACATTTTCAACACCCTTTGGGAATGCTGGGGGCTCAAGCATGAAAGAAGTAAGACCTAGGGAAGGGTAAATTTTTCTTTCCACAGCAAAATATGGGGTGCAAGAGTGACTTCCAAACCAACAGTACAGCTCCCCAGAACAGTAGGTAGGTCAGCTTTTTAGGGCAATGGAGAATAGGGAAGTCAAGACTTGTTCTTTCAGCTCTTGGAGACTCACCTACATACTTGTCAAATGGAGAGTAAGCTTATCAGGAGCTCTCAGAAATTGTTGTTGAGTGCAGAAACAGTTTGCACATGAGAAGCAGTATTTGCCTGAGCTTCAGCAATTCATGTCACCAAAAAGTGCTCTGGAAAATGCTCAAGCATTGCTTTGGTGCTAAGGAGCAGAGCTGGCGGACCAGAAGTGCAGAGCCAGTGCTGCAGGTGTTGGGAGGCCAAGAGTAGGGACACGGGTTGCAGAGAAGCTCCTTGGTGAAGAATCTTGGAAAAGAACTGATGACAGTAGAGATTACTCTGTCAGGCAGAGCTCAAAATGGATAGTTGTATATGCATAACATCTTATGCAACCCAGGATAATGGAAATGTCCCATAGATGCTTACCATGTTTATTACCATGTTTATTAAAGAAACACCTGCTAAAGATGTTCCACTGTATGAAGAACAATTCCAGTATTCAACTAGTGCACAAAAATGGAGAAATGTCCTTGAGAAAATGAAAGTTTCTGTATCAACATTGTTTTATAGCTGCATTAACCAAAGTGCTCCACAAAAGATACTAAATGAGCATGGAAGTAAGCTTCAGATCTTCAGCTGATAAAATATTCTGTGGTTTGCTAAGTTTGCATTTTGCTTCCTGCTAAAAAAAACACTGAGGAGTTTGCAGCTTGCAATGAAATACTGACGTTCTGCCTAAGATCCTCTGAGTAATCTACAGCACCAGGAGTGTTCAGCCATTCACTTAATTTGGACCATATGAACCTCATGAGTCATTTTCTAGCAATCAGAAGGTAACAGTTCAAGAGCAAGAGACAGCAAAATATAGTTAGTGCCATATTACAAGCCTTGCCTAGTATACACACAGAGTGCCAGGAATATCCAGTCCTGCCCAGTTGTTATCAGGCTGTTAAGCTGATATATAAAAGACAGTGAGAAGTGTTGTCACTTGCAGAAGGGATCAACAAGGCTGACTGAGCTCCAGAGCAGTGACTATAAGTAGGAGAGTCAGTGTTGTTTTAAAGGAAGTTTTAAAAACAAAATAGAAGATAGGAAAGAAAATAAAAAGCAGAGATTCAGAGAGAGCAAGGCTGAAAGGAACTTTTTTGCCACCATTTAGTCTTTCCCTAGTGCTCATGGTATGGAAAAGCTAAATGTGACCAGTCGCAGAGATTGTATAAGAGGAGGACGCTGTTTTGGTGAAGCAAACACTCAACTAGTTCAAATAGTGCCCAGCAGAGTAACTGTAAAGAGAGGTGAGTTAGGTCAATGGAGGGTTGTTTTGGATCTCCTGTTAAAGCCCAGCCCTGTGCTGCAGTTGACCTGCAAAGGCTGGGTGATGGCAATGAAAGGGCTTCCAGCCAGTAGATGCTCATGCGAGACAAGCCCTGCCAGCATGCAGTGATGCTATCTGGCTGCCTTCCTGTGGCTTTTGGCAGCCTCAGTAATTGCAGCCAGAGCCTGAGAAAGTTGTGGCGACTGAGCTTGCCATTCACTCCTCAAAGCTGTAACTCCAAGTCGGGTGTGAGGCCAAGCTGGACGGCCAAAGCCATGAGTGGGTGTGAGAAGCTGGCCCTGACTTCTGTCAACCTACGTGTGCTCTTTGGGGACACAGCTCCAGTTTTTAACACCTCCAGCCTGGTACGTCTCACTGCTCCACTGGCCATTTTAAGGAAAATGTTAATCACATGTATTAGTTGCAAAGAAAAAAGTAAAGTCCAAACCACTCAGGTTAATAGCATTGCTACTGGCACACTCTGGAGCTTAAGGCACATCTGAGTCATCACATTCAGCTAAATGAGTGTAATATTTTTATTGAGGGAGCCTTGCATTTTGCAGATATTAAGACTTTCAATGAAAGAACCCATCTAGTGTAAATGTATCTCTGGGGATACCACATTGTCACATGTGAACTGCAAACCAGAGAAATGTGTGCTCCAGAAGAGCCTGGTGGGGTCCTGGAAGTTACCCACAATGTGAGATGATCTGTGTACACCACTGAAGGGCCTGTTTGGAAATGAAAGTCTCCAAGTTCCAGATAGCTGCAGCTGGATCTGTGTCCACTGTTAGAAGGTATCAGGGTGCTTGAACACTTTGGGGTGCTTAAAGTCTGGAGAGTGCACAAGCACTTTCTAGCTTAGCAGTTGCTTACCTTTCTCCCAGGAGTGGGTGCGAGATCCAGAGGAGTGTGCTGGACCCATCATTCCCACCTACATCTGTAGCCACCCTTCCTTTTGCTAGTCCAGGACCACATCCCAGAGGGGTGTGACAATGTAAGAGAGGATCCCAGATGCTGTTCAGAGGAAAAGTTTGACTCTTTCCCTAGCAAAAGAGATAAAAACCTGTAATGAAGCCTATGCTGAAAATGTCACATACTGTAATTTCCCAGATTATTTTGCTGAGCTGTGTCACAGGGTCCTGGGAACACCTTCAGTTTTCTTTGTGCTTTTGATAGCTGATGAAAGCTGGGTGCTCACAATCCCATCCATGCCCTCAGAAACTCTCTTTCCAAGTTGACTGTCTGCTCTGACCCCAGACATGCCCCTTCACAGTTGTGGCCTAGAGGAGGGAAGCAGCATGAGCCAGGGTGGGCTAAGCCTCCAACCGAGACAGACTGAGCACTCGAGCTCCTGGACACATGCTGTTCTCAACCAGTTCATTCCACCTTTCTGCTTCTGTCTTAGCTGAGCCTTACACCAACAGCTCCAGAGAAAAGCAGGCACGGTGATTCACAGTGTTTCGGAAGTGCTGTAAAACTCTGAGGTACTACATTGCATCCTCCACCATCAATGTTCAAGTTCGTCGCCATTTGTAACAAACAGCAGGTAAATGTGCCCAACCCTATGCCAAGCAACAAGTCGGAAGAGGTATCAAAAAAGTCCTCCCCTCTTTTAGCAGTGTTACTCCCTTAAGGCTTGGCATGCTCTAGAAAACGTATTCAAACTGGGATTTCTGGGAACAAATTCTCACCCTTCCAGGAAGCACAGTATGTACAGCCTATCCCAAACCTGCTAAAACTTATCTGCCTTGAGCCATGCACTGAGTTATTTGAGCCCAGAGCTAGTCCAGGGAAGGAAAGATATCTTACCCCCAGCACTACTAATCCAGGAGTCAGTACTCTGACTGACTGCAGTCAGAGTAAAAATATCAGTGTCGGATGATTCAAAATTCATTAGACGTGGCCCTCTCTTCTGTTCTTCTCTTGAGCTCCCTGATTTCTCCTCAAGGTTGTTCAGCATCTCTTTTGTCTTCAATGACTTTAGCTTTTTGTATTTTTTATCACTTTTTTCTTCCTGCTCAGGTTATAATGAGGGCTAAATAATGAAATTAAAAACAAATGAAAAACTAATGAGTACTGCAACTCCTCCAAATCTCCTTTGCACTGACACTGGTTTAAGCACCATTTAACAGAACATATTTCACCTATTTCTTCATTTTTGTGGCCAAAGGGACATTTTCCCAACTCTTGACATATATGTGGTTGTTTCAAGTTCAAAATACATAAAACATTGGCCCTAATTCCTGTTCTTCCCCTCCCTAAAGAGGGAAAGATAGCTGTCTCTCTGCTTTTCACCCTCTCCCACTGCATCCCTTCAAATTTCTCCAAGGCTCATCCTTTGCCTTTCTCACAATTCACCTTACTGCTGGTGCTCCTTCCTCTCCTCTGCAGCCCTTTGCCATCTGCATCCTCACACTGGACCATTCTGCCCTCCCTTCTTGATATTCCTCACTTTTCTCTGTGCTCCCTCAAACTCACCCATGTCACCTGCTTTGCTTTTGACCTCTTCTCTCTTGCACCCTGTGTGTCCCCAAGCTGTGACCTTAGCTAACTACAGCTGCCCATGTCACTCTCGCTCCCTACCCCTGCTCCCCAGCCTCTCACTAATTTCCTTCTGAGAAGCTGCCCCTTTCCTCTACCTTTGTAGGTAGATTCTCCTCTTAGAGGCTTTCATTTCCAGGAGCATCCAGCCTGTGGAAGACTACTGACATCTTGGCTGAGGACTGACTCAATCCAAAGTTACTGGGAGTGACTGCTCTGTTGGTCAAGACTCTGACAGAGAATGTTGGAAGATGGAGCTATTTTGCATACTGTTGATTTCTGTCAGGAAATCCTGAGGGAAAATATCAGTGTTGGATGATTCAAAACTCATTAGACATGGCCCTCTCTCCTGTTCTTCTCTTGAGCGTCCTGATTTCTCCTCAAAGCTGTTCAGCATTTCTTTTGTCTTCAATGACTTTAGCTTTTCTTATTTTTTATCACTTTTTTCTTCCTGCTCAGGTTATAATGAGGGGTAAAATAATGAATTTGAAAACAAATGAAGAACTAATGAGTCTCAAAAAATACCCTCCAGACAATGTTCAATCACAAGGATGGAAAAAGTTGATCTTGAAGTGAGTGTACAAATCACAAAGAAAGACTCAAAACCAAACTGCATGTGAAACTGCAAATGGGGCAGCGGGGGGAGCAAAAGGAAAATGCATGACAAATCCACATGAAGTGTCCCAGACAGCTTTTGTCTGCACAGAAATGGTTTTACGGGCTTCTCCTCAGAAAAAGGAACAAAAAAAAATTAAGGAGTTGGGTTCAAAAGATCAAGTTGCATTTTCATTGATCTCAGACTTGTAAGAGCTGCCCCATCAATCACAGTTGCTTAAAAATTCCTATTAATGGCTGCAAGTGCTGGGCCGCCCATATGGTTCATCTTTGTAACATTTGGGCATCTCCCTGGAAGCAGTGTGAGATCTGTCAGTGTCAGAGCCAGACACTCTGCACTCATCCCTACATTCCTGCAAGTAGTGCAAGGAAAGTAACTGTAATTCCAAGTCTGAGGAGTAATATCTGTTCCACAACAAAAGTAGCAACAGAGGATGAAACAATAATAAAAAATTAATCATTTGGCTGTCAGAGATACTGGTGACAATCCTTATGGGTCCCATCCGACTCAAGATAGTCTATGATTCTGAGGTGTGATAGAGAAGGTAAGGCCAGGAGCCCTTTGAGTTGGCAGGGTCTTTCTGCAGAAATCTGCAAGGGGAGAAGAATATTCACAAACCCTACTCCCTTCATGCTCTTGATTTGCCCCCAAATGGGTCACAATTTACTAAAAAAGGGGAAATATCCATCTAAACAAGTCCACTGCAGTGTCAGAGAGTGGTAACTTCCTCTCCAGGTGGGCTGAGAGTTACATCGGATGCAAAGCTTAGGTGCCGCTCACACTGGGCCAGAGATGAACAACGGTCCACCTTCTGAGGTCTGAGCAGATGCAGCATGAGTAATGTTGTGAGAAAAACCATGTGCTGCAGAAGCAGGAGTAGAGTTGTCAATGGTGTCAGCCCTGCCTCTTCAGAAAGCCAGCCTCCTGCAGCAAAGGGCTTGCAAGCAGGATTAAACTTGTTGAACTGATGTCGGTTGCATCCTGCATGTGCAGGGACCCTCTCCTCCTTCTCATCAGCCTTTGTACACACACAAGCACACACAATTCTACTACAGTGAAGCTGCTTACAAGGAACACAAGCTGAATTTCAGTGCACATTCACTATTTCACACATTCTCATCTAGTCCCCTTTTCCTCAAATGCTTATGCTTCATAGTTTTGAGGGGGAAAGGAAGGTAGCCTGCATTTTCTGGAGGTTGTTTTCTTGATGGTTCTGCAAAATTTCTCTCTTTGTAGCTTCACGAAACCACTGATTATTTTCTCTTGGCCAGTTTTGATCCTGCTTTATGCTCACAGGAGCAAGAACGCTTTTTCTGGTGGCTGCCTCAGGATGCCGGCAAGATGCCATAGGCTGTGAAATGAGAAATGGTGACCTCATGAACAGGGGGAGGGAAAAGAGGGGGCGAGACTGAATTTTTTGTTTTCTACATTTAAATCCCATCAGGCTTTATGTTTTCATTTCAAATTCTTTCCAAAATACTGTATCTATTTTCCTCCAAGATGCTATGACCAAAACGACTTTACGCTTTGCTGCCATTGATTATTTTTCTAAATAGAAGTTATTTGTCTTCGAAAGGATTTAGAACTCATCCAACAAAAAGCACCCAGAAATGAAAAAAATAAAAGCCCCAAACATGGCAAGATGCGCTGTAGAAACAGTCAAGTCACAAAAGAGTTAAAGTTCCTTATACTTGGCCAAGTTAAATAAGACCTGGAGGGACACACGTTTTTTTCCCCAGCACCCCCTGAACACTGGGGTGTAGGCTCATGAAATGCCTAGGAGGCAAAGTTGGCCCCCATTGTGTCTTGTTTAATTTGGCTGCTTGAAGCACTCACTTTTTTGTAATTTGGCTCTTCCTGCAGCTCTCACACTTTCCTTTAACATAAATGTCCTTCACGTTTTCAACATGCCTTTTCCCCAGCCCTCCATACCATATTGTTTGGACAACTGTCTCTTTCTCTATGTGCACCTACAAGAGGCTGCTGGCACAGGGCTGTGTTTATCCACACACAGATGGAGAGTAAAACCAAACTGAAGAGCACTGTCGGCACAAGCACTGTGTTTCCAGGGGTGCACTTTTCAGCTCTGCATGCTGGTAAGGACCTAGCAATTGGGCCCTGGAGATTCCTCCTGGCCAGCAGCAGAACTGCTCTGGAGCACATGCAATGGTCAGTTTTTCCTGCGTGTGCAGCATTTTCAGCCTCAGCTGGGAGCTCTTTCACCACTGCCTTGCCATGCATCAGTGATAAAATACTAAGCTTGGTCCCACTAAGCCTGCATGTCTGGGTGATAATGCAACAGCAGCATGAGAAATGTAGCTCAGGCTACCTATGCTTGGCAGTGTCAGTCATCACACAGCATGTTCTTCTCCCCATCTAACTGGAATTTTGAAGGTATAAATTGAGAAATGTTACCTTTGATATAGCACCAAATTGGCAAAGATGGGGACCAGTGATTATTACCAGTTTTGCAATAAATGGAGCAGAGACTGGCATAGGATATACATGGCTAAGGGCAAATCTTGCTCAGTTTTCTGTCTATAAAACAGGGCTACACTGCCTGGACCAGCAGGGGAGGAACAGGGATTACGCAGTTATTCTCTAGTTGCCTTGGCCATTGAAGTCAGAGGATATCTTTTCAAGTATTATCACAAATAGAAGGTTGTAGGTATTTTTCTGGCTATATAAAGCAGCAAAAGGTCTCTCAAAAATTAATCAAAATAAAATAGAATTCAATGGGAAATCTGAAATTATGTTTTGTTGCTGTATGAAAGTATTTATTTAGACATAAATGCCCAAGTTTGCTGAAAACCAGTCAACTCATTCTCACATTGAAGGAGATTAGTCTTCGCTTGCAGCATTAGAAATGTATTCACCCTAAAACCTCTACCTGCCTAAAAGGGCAGGGCCTAAAGTGGGTGAGAAAAATGTTGGGATGGAAGAAATGCCAACTGCTGAGAGCAGACTGCAAGGTTGTTGGGGTGCATCAGTCCATGTCACTGCAGACTCTCTTTCAGGGGCTGCTGGGTCAGGGAACACCATGTCCATGTCTGGAGACATCATCAATTACAGAACTCATATTCTTTCCTCTGTACACCACCCAAATAGTCCTAGAAGAGAGGTTCCAGCTGCAAAGCCTCTTTGGGGTTGAACACCAGCAGCCAGAAACATTTTTCTTTCCATTATTGTTGTGCAAAATAAATAAAACAAAAAAGAGGTGTTCTAGAAGGAAATCTGAAAAAAGTGCAGTGAGAAGCCAGTGAAGCCAGGAAATGGAAATTGATGGCTGGACACTTTGGGATTGTTATAGGCAGCTCTGGTTCAGTAAGATTTGCTGGGCTGCTGCTTTGCTGGCCTGGGCGATACATTAGAAGATGGTATTTAGAAATCATAAATAATCTCATTATATTGCAGCTGTAAGCATTCTGGGAAACATGGATAAAAGTAGTGGAGAACTGAATCAAAGAACTCCCCAGTGGTACAGTTGTGGCAAGAGCTGAAGAGAGAAAAAACAAAATAGTTATTATGGGTGGATGAACCTAGAGAATTTTTAGGTTTGGATTCGAGCTCAATTGAAATAGTGAGCTCCATTCTTGCCTTGTGAAGGCAACTCATGGATGCTCTCTGTTGCTCCCTCTGTTGTAGAAATGTTGGACTTAGAAATGGAAAATAGTGTTAGCACTGGGCATCTAGCTCACAGCCCACCCAGGACTGCTCCTGCAGGACTTTCCTTTGCTTTAGAGCTGTGACTCTCTTCCATGGCTAATTTCAGTTTGTCAAGCTACTTTATTTGCTCTTCCCCTTGAATTTAACTTTTCTTGTTTAATCTTCTCTTCACAGCTTGTTGTATATTAGTAGATCATTGGTGAAACTCAGCATCAAAGGTGTCAAACTGCCCTGAACATATGTCGTATTGATTTGTATGTGGCTATGACTGCATTTCATACATATTGATCATTGGTGCCAATATAATGACTCTACCAACTTAGATCTGAAAGAGACGGGCATTGGCAGATCCCTTCACATCAGGTATTACAGCACACTTATACACTCACAAGATTAATATGACCTGGATATTAAAAACGAGAAGGCAAAGAACTAAAGTTGTTGAACCTTCACTTCATCTTCTGGCTTTCTTTTCACTGCTGATAATGCATTGGCTTTTGGACAGGTCTTTTACATGTTTCAGGAATCACAGTTATTGAGCTTTCACCTTGGAATCTTGGTTAATTACCCACTGTAAATCTTGGGTGACATTGCTGCACATGATTTTCTCCTTCCTCATTTTGTGGAGCTTGCTAGTAAAGCTTAACTTCTTGGGATTACAGTAAGAGAAATGGCACATACATTGTGCTGTAGCCTGGCTGCCATTCTCCAGTTACTGGATTGCAGGTTTTCTGCTGTTGACTCATTCATGCTGTGATTTTGGTGAAAGCAACACATTCCTCAGTGTTTACCAGTTTCACTGCTATTGATCATGTCTCTGGCTATCAGCACAAGCCATTCTTTTAATCCTTGCTCTCATGTTCCTCTAGTGCTTTTACACACACATACTTCTTTTTAACTAATCTTAGTATTTCTATATTATTTCTGACTTTGCATAGCAACATAACATAAACCATGTGGTACAGTGCTGGCCCTGGTTTAGATGGATGGTAGGCTGTACTTCAGTTTATGCTAGGTTAACTGCACTGCAACATATTCCAGCGCTACTGGGAGGGCTGGATGCAGGTAATTACATCATGTCTCCAATCACTGGACTATGTTATCTATTTAATATAATAAACCGACTGCAGTTTTCCTTCAGGCCTGTTCCAGGTCCAGTTACACCAGTTTAAAATGCAACTATATTACTGTGCCATTACATGACCAGACATTAAGAGAAATGTTATAAACCACCTCAGGCAGGAAAGGAATGTGGGGCCATGTCATGCCTACCTCCACACCCTGATTCTTATAAAGGAAATAATGGGAGAGAGGTGGGTGCTGCAGCATGTCCCTAGGGCTGTCATCTGTGTAGTCTGGAGGGAAAAGCCCTTCCCAGGCACAGGCACCTTCACTGAGAATGGCTATAGGCAGCCTGTCTTTTCGGCTGAACCAGCTCCACCCTCCCCATCATCCTAAGAGAAGGGATGATGCTCTCTGCTCACAGCCCTCTTGGGCCAACTCTGTATCTCTGCAGTAGTGCTGCACATAGTCAGCTGGAAAACAGTCCCCTGAGGTGTATATGGTGCTGGATGCTCAAGAGAAGACATGAACGAGCAGAGCCTAGGACTGCTTGTGAAGGCATCAGAGAGCAGCCCTATTGCAGCAGAGAAGTACATTATCTAGCTGAAAGTCAGAGCTTCCAAAATGCTCAACAGATTCAGAATGTTACTGGAATAAGAACAGCATCTTCAACCAGTGTAAAATTATACAGGCTCCTAATCTTTCTCCCACACAGCATGCAATGAGTCCACATTGAGTCAGAAAAAGAGAAGATCAGAGCTCCAGAGATAGACTGTTGTGCATATACCTCTGTCACACCTGGGTCCACTTCAAATTTAGTGTTCAGCTTGTATTTCTGGGGCAGTGTCAAGGGCCTTAAGCAAGTTTTCTGGTCAAGGGAGTGTTATCCTGGGAGGATTTCACCTGTACACCTAGCTGAACACTAAGTAAACCATTTTAACATGCTTTAACCTCTTATTTTTGATGCTGCCCTCCAAAAACTGCTGGACTTCTGCTTTGAGCAGTGACAACCAAGGAATAAGTTTACTACTTTTTCCCATTCCACTCTTAGCTTGTTTTTAATCCTCATAGACTGTCAGTGTAATTTTCACACCATCACGTTTGTGTACTTAAAACTTCACATCTCGGGACAGGGAAGACTCTCTCAGGCTGTTTTTTCTGTTCTTTTTCAGCCTTGATGTTGAATATTCTGATCCTGAATCAACAAAACACTTCAGCATATGCCAAGATGAAGGAATGACTCCCTGTCTAACCAAGCTTTCTCATTTTACATATGCGCCACAAAAGAGCTAAATAAATATGCCTATAAATATGGTCAATAAATGCTCACCCTAAGGTAAATAAGTTACATACTAGAGACAATTGGATGGACTAAGGGCTTAGTTAAATCAGGGACAGTGTGCTCAACACCTCAAAAGATCACACTGCTGAAGAGCCTAGGTGACAATTTCAAAGCTTTTCCCCATGGATTCCTGCTAAAATGCATGGAAACTGGGATTTCAGTTCTTCACACTAATGTTGAAGGTTGTGCCCTACACCTGTGTTTTGCTTTCTTCAGTGACTGTTTCCTGTGATAATTTTTGACAAAATTCATTTTCTTGTTCTAATCAAGATTTTGATACTGAGAATTAGTTTGATTTTGTTGCATCTCATTATCTTCTTAGCTGAGATACAGGCTCACTAACCAACAATTTAACAGAATATAGAAGAAAGAGAAACATAACGCAAAAAGCCACCAGAAGGAAACACTGGCTCACACATCACACTATTACCTGTAGAAATCATTGCCGTAGGATGGAGTCACACCCAACAGCACAGCAAACATCAAAACACAGACTGAAGATTATTTCTGAAAGACTTTGAAAGGACATAACAAAGGCTATCAAACTCCCTATTTCAGGGTTAAGAACAGAGGTAAACAGGAAACAACAAGTGGATGGACAGGTTCTCTCTCATCCATAGTAACTCCAACCCTTTATGGCAGGATCCATGGGTAGACACAGTAAAAGCCAGAACACAGTCGTACAGACTAGTCACAGAACTGGAAAGCTATAAACTCTGCAGCCATAACTTACATCCAGTTTTGAAAGGGCTTCAATTTCCCCACTACTTTCACTATTAATGTCTCAATCTCATATTAGAAATGTAATGTAGTGAAATGAAAAACTGACACAACACACCCCAAAATGACATTTAAAAATGAGAAACACATTATATCGTTACTTGCAAGTATTATTTTCTACACTGACTGTGAAAAGCTATCCTGAAGAGCTTTTTATTAGGCTTTAACAATCAAAAAAACAACTCTATCTGTGCAGAAGACACCCTTTCCATGAAGGGAAGCACCTTACAAATCCCAAGCACTCAATTCTTGAAGTTTCTCAAGAAGATGGAAGCTTTATTTGCATGGTAGGGTCCTTTCCAACCCTAACTATTCTATGATTCTATGATTCTATGGTAATATTGCCTAGACTTCACAAGTTAGCACAGTGCCTTCATTTCCTCTGTTGTGCAAACATGTGGGACAGTGTTTGGAAATGTCTGTCTCCAGAAGATCACCCAGGAAGTATCATAGACAGAGAAAAACACAGAGGGAACAATTGCAAAGATTTATTTAGCGCATTCTGTGCTTGGCACTTAGAAACAGAGTTCCGTGCATAGGGCAAATCTTTATACACCTTTTTCTTCATACATATTTTACATACCATTTTTATTGCCCTCTTTTATATTCATAATATTGAATCCCCCACTAGGCATATAAATACATTTATCTACAACACCTCACAACAAATCTCAATAATATCTGTTTTCTGTTACTTGGTATTTGCATTTTCACACAACTTAAATGCATAACTTGCACCAAGCTACAATTGTTTTCTTATTTTTAAAGGACTTGAAGAAAAAAAAAACAGAAAAGAAAGATGTCAAAAGGCAACAATCTATTTGGTTAAACAGAGATCATGTGGCAGGTGGGAGGTTGGTGAATAGTCAACCTCACCGTTACAGAAATACTAATGGTTTTCTATGGCAAATCTTGCATGCAAGGCCAGCTGCAATTCTGTAGAGCAGAGCTCTCTTTTCTCATTGCTCTTCCCTATGAGCTCAGTCTGTAGAGTTTCCTCCCATTTGGTTGAGTGCTATGGGTCACACATTCCCCACAAAGGCTGTCATCTATTTGGTTTTGGTGCATCACTTTGGGTCACGCCAACAGGAGCTGAGCTCCTCTCTCCCCCATGCATCTTTCCGAAGAGCAGTCCCTGCTTATGTCTGAGACTCACTTGAGAGTTAAACCTTTTCTTTCTCTTCTCTCTCCCCCATGTCCATCTGCAGGCTGGGTGCTGGTAAGCCTGACCATCGCAAAGAAACTTCCAGTCCATAGTATAAATGCAGAAACCTCTTTGGGAGATGAAGATCCAGCCCAGCAGCACCATTCCTGTGCTGCAGTGGCAGAAGGACCCAAGGACCACTGTTAGCTTCAGGAATGGGCTGAGCCATTCCAGCAGTGAGGAACGGTCACAGAAAGGGGAGGTCTTTAAAGCCATGGGCAGTGCAGCTTCAGAAGGTGAAGCCTTGGAAAGACCGCCTTTCTTCAACACCTATAGGAGCATGCTCAGGGCATGGCTCCCTTGACGCTGAGAGCTCACACTAGCTGAGAGTTAATGCAGAAACTGTATATTCAGATGCTTCTCTCCAGCTTCTCATTAAAGTCATGCCCTTCTCTCTGCAATGTCCAGAAAGAGCAGACACTCCATGCCAGGTCTGGAGGCCCTGGACTACAACAAGCTGTGATGGCTGTCAGTCGAGGTTTTCCACAGGGTTCTGTGGCACATACCTAGATGACTTATGTTCTTATTTATCATTACAATACTAGTTCTACTACAAGTTTGAAGGCAAAAAGGTACTGGGATGGGTTTATCCCTGGAAACGATGAAGGTCCAGCTGCCTTCAATGCCAAGGATAGGCATGGCTTGTTAGACCATGTGCACAGACATCTGTGAGGAGGAGCCCTGAACCGCACCATACTGTCTGTTGTCACAGGCGTTGGCTGCCTGCTGGTTGCCGGAGGGAGGGCTGATCATGTGCATCCCGTGATCCATCCCTGTGGAAAGGTATTGCCTCTCTCCAAAGGCCCCGCTGGATGGGGAAGAGCAGAGTAAAGTGCTTTGGGAGGTGGTGAGTTTCTCTGGGCTCGCTGCCAGCCTGGGGGAAGCAGGGAAATTGTATCCATAGAGGTTATAAGGGTTGTGCAGGGAGAAGGCATTGTAGGAGCTCTGCTGCATGTGGCCACCACCAAACATGTGTGAAGAGGAGGAGGTGGAGGCAGGGTTGCCTGCTTGCATGACATATTGGAACTGGGAGCTGGGGAAGGATCCCAGCTGGCCACTGTATGCCTCCATTTTGCTGTTGCTGGGCAGGGAGGAAGGAGCCGGCATTCCTGAGATCAAGGATGGAGTCCTCTGAGGCATGAAGGTTTCGGAGGGCTGCGAGGCAGAAGCAGTGCCGCTCTGGAGCCGGTTGTAGCCGCTGTCACTCAGCCCTGGGTAGCTCTGCAAGGCAGCCATGTTGCTTCTGGCACACGGGGGATAATCAGACAGGTTGAGGTTGCAAAGCTGACTCTCCCGGCAGCCCACGTTGAAAGTGTTGGGGGCCAGATGAAAGGCTGGAGGGGAGCAGGATGGAGAGAGAAGGTGAGAGGAAGCAGATGGTGACGGAGTGCCCGTGCTGGAGGTTGTCGGGGAGGTGCCTGTGCTGCCTCCTGCAAAACAAAACACATGGGAGGGTGTTCAGACACCGGGATCACATCTGCCCAATAAGACTGTCTCGTTAAAAACCAGCCTAGTTTAATAAAGAAACGGGTGGTAAAATGGCCGCTGGAAAACTCTGCCTCTCTTGGCAAGGGCACTCACTTTATTAATAGCATCCCTGGTCTTTCCTGCTGCTTTCTTGTTATGACTTTGGTTTTCAGCAGAAGTTTTCTTCCCTTTTGAAATAGGAGAGGGAAGCAAGCCTGTCACAGAGTAATCCAAGGCAGTGGGAAAAGCCGTGAGGAAGCACTGCGCTCAGTCAAGCAATCTGCCATTTTTAGGCATGTTTATCCTTCCCTTTTTTGGGATTTCATGGGGGTGGGAATCCTTTCCCCTCTCTCCTGGTCTTCAGGAAGACCACCAGTCAGTGAGGTGTATGGCCCTACTGCAAACACTCTTCATCACGCACACAGGGGGCTTGCAGGCTGAAAGTATGTTGGAGTTCTGCACTGTTCAACAGCCTTTTCAGGTGGCTCATGGTACAGCAGTACTGATTTAAGCCAGAAGTAACACCGAAATGGGGGACACACAAACCTATAGCCTATTCCATAGATCAGAGAAAGGGATGTATCAGGATTTTCAGTCATGCGCTTTAACTTTAAAAGGGATCCCATCTGCTGTATTAGTGGTGTTTACAAAACATTGATATACATGCATGTAGGTAGTAGCAATGTATTATACAGTATTTATGCAATGACTGATAGAAGTTCTGATTTTGCACAGCAGAGATGTACATATATTCGGACCTGGGAAATCAATACTGCATAATGCTACCAAGAACAGTAACAAACTGAAAGGAAATTATGTGAAGAAGCTGATGGCACAATTTTGAGCTTGAGAAGAGATTATTTATAGACAAGATTTGGAATTAGAAGCAGCTTCCTTAGTCGATCAGGAAAATCAGTTCTGCGCTTAAGTGAATGCAGTTTTCTGGTGTGAAACACTTTTATTTTCATGGGAATGATTCTCTTTGCATGAGAAGCCACTTCTGCATTAGGGCAGCTAACACTGAAGACTCTTGTAAAAGGAGCAAAGAGTTGCTGGTGATGAGATTTGATGAGGGGATAAGGAAAACCAGAGGAACTAGATAGACAACTCTCATGAGGCAGCATTTTGGGAAAGCTGGAAGATAATAATTGAGCGGCAAAGGGACTAGAAAAGAGGGTGTTAGATTGGGCAGCTGAAATTTAAACTAGGCAGAGATCGCACATACTGTAAAGTGACAGTTTTCCTTTGTGTCCCTTTGTGGACTGATATCAGTCTAGGTCTGCTGCAAAATAGGGGAGAAACTGAGAAGAGTGCTGCTTGATGAAAAGAGAATAGGTGATGCTAATGGTTAAGAAATGCACTAGAAAGACAGGTTCTGTGTCAATATACAATGATAAGAATGTAAGTAAGATTATATCTCTTTCTAACACATGAAGATTAAATATAATGGGATGTTAGAGTGAAAATGTAACCTTGAGACATTAATAACCTTTGGATTTTTTAATTAAATTGAAACAAGAGCCAGAAAAAAAGAAACCCAACCTTGGGTGAGCACAGCCTGGAGTGGCTGCCATCGACCCAGGGAGCATCAAGAAAATGTCTGTTTCTGTGTTGCTAAGTCAAAGCAGTCATTTCCAATATCAGCCATGAGTAGGAATGCTTGTTGCCAAGCCACTGGCTCCTTTTGCATTCATTCAGAATCATAAATGAGGAGCATTGCATCAAACCTCCATTAAAATCTATGAGAAAATCTGAAGTTTCAAATGACACCATGGACTCTGTATTCCCTTCTCAACATCACTGAAATGCTCAAAGTTGCTAGTGCAATTTAGCTCCAGAGTTCAAAGACTTTTTGTGTGAAATTCTAATTTAGCTTTCTTTTTAAAAGGCAGATTTCCCTAGTTCAGTTAAAGTCTCTGACAAACAACCTCTGGCTAACTTTTTCATGGTAAATTGGTACCTCCTCAAGCCTTTCTCTCTGTCTTTCTATTACAGGCTGTTAATACTGCAGTAGGGTCAGCAGAAGGGAACGTCTGCCTCTAGTTTCATTGCAAAGTCTTTTTTAATTGAAATTGCTGATGAAGGTGTGACTGAACCGAGGTAAACAACTACAGGCACACATTTTCCTGCTATCCCTGCACTAAAGAGGGTAACTCCAACAGAGAGGGCAGGCAGACTGCTGAGTTCATATATCATCACTTAGCTATCAAAGCCCAAAGTACAGAGGTCACATAATTACAAAGCAAATAGAGCACAAAGTGAGATGTATTAAACCCACAGTAATCCCGCACTTGATTCTTTACACCACATATTTCATGAGCAAACTTCAGATGGTGACTTACTTGCTGACAGAGCCTGGAGAATAAGTAAAAATGCATATGTATATATATGAGCATTTAATGATCTGTTTCAAATAAAATACATAGAATAAATGATTAACTGCAATGTCTTCATTTCGGTCTTCCTTTACCCCGTAGTTAACCTTTCAAAACTATGCAGAGGGAGAGCATAGACACCAGTTACCTTGAGCATTAGACTTTAAAAATCTGCTAAGGAGTTGCAATTAAGTCGTACCCATAACTGTGGCTTTGGATCCAGAGAGTAAAAGAGACCACTGCTTGGCAATTATGTGAGTTGCTTACTGGTTCCAAAACTGAGAACTGCACATTTCAGGTTACTCCCAAAGAGGGACTGAAGTGATTCTGCTCTGAAGTATCCCTATTTGCAGACCAACAGAAAAACCCTAGAGCAACAACACAGCAAGTAGGAAACAAAAGAAATGAGATGTTTTTTCTTTTTCTCCATAACTTTAAAATGGTGAGGAGGTGAGAGATCTACCAACAGAAGCAAATGCCAGACCTGACAACTCTCATTCAAGAACGCTTTGCTGCCAATGCCAACCCCAAGCACAGGACGCGCCACGCTTCTGCTGCAGCAGAGCAGAGCACAGAAATTCCTGATCATTTCCGGAATAAACTTTACACCTTTAAGAGGAGCAGGAAACAATACAAAGCAAGGTCCATCTCAGTTCACTCTCTTCAGAAAGCAAATGGCTCCACTTTGCTCTGAATGATATTTCTTATCCATCTTTGCTGGCAGCAGTAAGCATGGGCCAAACACAACCTGGGCTTTTGTTAAAAGTTATAACTTGGACTGTAGTTGTTACAAAGTCAGCCAAAGACCCCTAGAGATGGCAGCAAGCCCAGCAAGTATATCCACACCATACTACAGTCTCTGATACACAGATGTGTATGTCGTTTTAATGGGAGGCATGGATAAAAACCCATCTAGTACATGAGGCTGTGTTTAGGTCTGGTTTAAGTCAACTGAAACCACTTTTAAGCAAGAGAAAATCAATCCCTCAGTAACTCTCCTCCATTCCTTTTCTCTACCCAGTGCTCCCCCTGGAAATAGTTGCCAACACCAACAGCATTTACCAGCAGTGTCACAGTATCTCTCACCTCCACACTTACCATGATTCAAAAGTGATTAATTACTATTGCATCCAGCCTCTGGAAGATCATTTCTGGCCCTGCATACATTAGTCCTACATATGTGCAGTTAGCAAGTCACATTTATATAAAATACAAGGTTCATAACTTCAAAGTCTCCTTTTTTTGCATCTGAATCCTGTCCTGCATGGCAGATGAAAGTTTCTGTCCTCACAGGGTCCTGCCATTATATCCAGGGCTTATCCAAGCACTGGTGCCATCCTGAAAGGAGCCTGCTCTCTGCCTGGGCATACAAGCAATGACAAGTGATAAGATTACCTTATCAAATGGACAGGAGCATTTCCAAAGAGGGAAAGTAGAGGATGACCTAGTGCAAGAAAGGTTAAAACTTGCAAACTGGACTGAAAAGTAAGAAATTGTTGGTCAGGAGGGAAAGTGGGAAAAGAAGAATGCAATCATGGTGAAAGACAGGGTGACTCTGTGGAGAAGGTGGGATGTGAAGGCAAACTTTCTTCCTCATGCCAGCAATCCCTCTTGTAACACGTTGCGTAGAAGTGCTGCTTGTGAGCCAGTGTCAAATACATGCCCACAAAGATTAGGGAAGAAACTACATCTTCTCATCTGCGCAAATAGGAACTGCCATTAAAATATCATCTCAAGCAGCTTATGACTGGTCTTTCCTTCCTGTCATCTATGTCCTTCTTGGTAATGGTGCTGTCTCTCTCTATGTTTCAAACAGATCCTTGCTTTTGTTTTTTTATCTAGACTGAGCTTGTGTCAATGACAATTCCAGGATCAACTGCAAATGCAAACATACCCATTCCATGGGTATGATGTGCCATAAAACAAGAGCCTGGGGTTGTCCTGAAACATCCAGCATGCCTGAGCATCTGAAAGGCAACAGGGACCTCTCCCACACAGGGCAAGTTACATACAGAACTTCTAACACTGCAGTGCAGATGGAAAACACATCGCCAGCAGACAGTGTTAGCCAAGGGAGCTTTCTGGCAACAGGGAGTTGGTGGGAGAGCATCAGTGCCAAGGGAGTCTGAAGCAATTGTGCATGGAAAATTTTCTGGGATCTCTTTTACGAATGACACCACAATAGTCAGTTGACCCATAACTTATCCCAAACTCCTTTATCTGAAAGGCGCACATAAATCACATTTTGTACTCCACTGCAGCATATTTTCCTCGCTAATGTTTCCAGGCATCAGTTGCTATCAGCACCTGTGGTGCCTCCGTACAGACCTCTCAGTCCTTGAAGTCCTTGCTTAGGGCAGAGGAAGAGAGCAAGCTGAAGCTGAAGTCAGCACAAGATACCTGAACATGAGTGCTACGCCCTGTGCAATGGCAAAGTCTAATCAGACAGGCAAGAGCTTTGGAGTAGTCTGGGCAACTTGATTGCTGCCATTATCTGACCACATCAGCAGCTTGCAGCTCTTAGCGTGGTTGGGCTTAGACAGTGATGACCTGGCATTCACTGTCTCTTAAGAGCAGATGTGGCTGAAGGTCCTTCGGGCTTGTATCTTGACTTTCTAACAGGATGGGAACCACAGTTGATTTGTCTTAAACTTTCACATTTTGATGAGTCAGGCAGCATGAAGTTCTTATTCTTTGAGCGCAAATGCTTCTTAAACAGCTCAGCGTGCTTCCACCTACAAGCCAGCTTAGTTTATCACGGCCAGATAGGAGCTGCAGGTGCAGCATGGCCAGCCTACGGTCTGGAGGCTGTACTCAGGCAATAGAACAGTGTCTAGCCCACAGCCACCTTCTCCCACCTTCAGATGAGAGCAGGACATACTGTCAATGTCAGATCCTTGGGAGGGATAGGCGCACAACCCCACTGATCGGTCTCCTGGAGTAGCCACAGCCCCTCTTCTGACACATGCACAACACACTGGTATCTCCAGGGTGTGATAGACATGTACCTGAGCACATGATGGTACGGGAAAGAGGGGCTGTGGCCACTAGCCATTCATCTGGCTCACGGCTCTCCTCCTGACGCTTGACTTTAGCGAATAAGCCCTCCTGAGAGGCAGTTTATATTCACTTGGGCACAGAGCCATGCTAATGCAGCTCTTTAGCTTTCCAAATGGAGCTGGCTGGGAGAGGGCATGTGTCTGGCCAGCATGGAGCATAGACAGAGGATTCTGTCCGTGCACATGTACTCTGTCACTCCTGAAATGTCTGATTTCTGTGAAGACTCTACAGACATGTACACATATGTAAAGATACTTTCTAAAGCATGGGAGAAACCAACTCTTACCATTTTTTTTGCAATGGTCAGCCATTAGACAAAACAGTAAGTAAATGTGATGGCATTCACAAGGGAAACCAAATTTGCAAAGGGTAAAATCCCATGCCTGACCTGTGCACTTGTATGTGCGTGCACTCTCAGTATGGCTTATGATGCTTATTCCCTGTCTTCCAAGTTATTGCACCTTTGGTTGCACAACAAAAATTAAGTATTTGCCCAGAGATGGAAAACTGAGACAGTAATTAGGGAGGATTTGTGCAGATTGCCAGGAGATCTGACTGATAGACTATGAGGCCAAGCGGGTGCCACTGTAATCACCCAATCTCATGTCCTTTAAGAGGCAGGTCTAGCAGAAGCCTGGATCCATTTCTGCTTCAAGCAGCCTATGCTTCAGTCCTTCTTGACACCCACTTGCATCTAAATGCCACAAAATCAGTTGTCATTCTTGCCCTCATATGTTATGGCAATTTTTGCCTTGCAAGTATAACTGGAAGCCCAAGGTCTCTTTTCTCATTCCTAGCTTTCCAAAATTCAAGCCTAAAACCTTCAGAAGGACTAAAAGATTCTTCATCACATCCTTCTTGTGCCCTCACTCCCCTCTGAGCTCTCTCTTCACCACCTTGGAAAATGAAACAGCTTTGATGCCTCTTCCTTGTCCTCGCACTAAACAAGGGCAGGGCCACCTGGTGATGTTCTGGATCCTCTCTTCATTCTTTCCTCATTCCTAGAAATGAAAAATTCCCACTTTCATGGGAATGAGAGCCATTTCTGCCTTCACAGAGTGTAGCTGCCTGTTTCCTCTCTAGAGCCTTTGGCCAATTATCAAATTATGAATCCGCTGGTAAAATCTTTAAAAGACCCAAATGAGACCCAAAATCTACCGCAAGCCAAATTTCTGGGTTGGTAGAGGAAACATAAAGACTGCTTTGTAGTTCTTTGGGCTACAGCTCACAGAGCACAAAAGATGCTTACAGCAATAGATTTAAGGGGAAAGTATGTAAGCATGGCACAAAAATAACAAATGAAAGGAAATTTTATTTAAGGTTAGTAAATTATAAAGAAAGACCTTTCTTATAAATTTGCCTCAAATTTCTCACTGGAATTAATGGTAGATCTATAATAAGTCAGGATAACACTTCCCTTTAGCTCTTACAGATTTCTGCAACACAAACTGAGCAGTCAGAAACTTAGAGATAAAACCTACCTCAGCCATCCTCCAAGATAACATATTTTGAAGCTCTAATGGTAAAAAACAACCCTTTTTTCTAATGTGGACAAAAAGTATAATTCAGGATGCCTGATTTCCCATCTATATCCAGAGCACGAGGAGTGCTTTCCCAAATAGTAAAAGACAACATTCCCTTCCCAGTCCCCCCAGACTGTCTTTAACACAAGGGTTTATGCTCCTCGTATAAACACATGGTATTCTTGTCTCAGAAGGTCTGTTGGACATTACTTTTTGTCTTGTTTTCAGACAGTTGCAATGCGCCATGAGCTGTACATCAGCTCCTCCAGAAATGCCTCCTGTTTTCCCTTCTTCAAGTACAGACAGATGAAATCAATTCAGTCACCTACTTTAGCAGAGAAAATTGCTCCTTGGTGGTAACTATGCACTGTCCTTCATGCCTACAACCAGCAGCTGGGCACAGACATGGACGATGAGGTCATGTAATGAAAGCTATCCAAGGAGATGACACTGAATGAAAATGGGAGGCAGAAAAGGACCCCCTGTGGCACAAGTCCTTCAGAAAGTCAGAACAGAAGCTGCTGCAACTTCGCAACTGAGATTAACTGAAATCATGGCCATTTCTTTGGTGGTGAGAGTAGTAAATTGAATTGCAGACCTCTCCTGCCAATCTTGATGGAATCTGCTTTGGGCCAACACAGGCCCTGGAAGCTCCAGCACATTAAATGATTAAAAATTAGGATAAACAACTATAAAACCACAGAGGCACTGTGGTTCAGAATTTCTGAACTGAGGGAAAAGGTCACAGTATTGTGGCAAGATCAAAGCACATGCACTTTCTGTCTGTAACAAAATAATGTGTCGCTCCAAGGAAATTATGCAAATCTTCAAAGTACCATTGCCCTGTCCATACATTCATATGAAATATGATCACCACCCCCATGAGATAACAGACATTTAGGCTTCAGTAATTAGAATTCAGGGTAAACACCTCCCTGGTGTAACAGAATGCTTCAGGCTTCTTTCAGGTCATCAAGGAGTGCCACAGAATTCGACTCTCAGTGCCTGGTGTAACATCTGGGAGGGTATTTTAGCCTTTCACTGTGACAGATGAAACTTTGAAGCACCAGACATGCCCATTCCTTAAAGAAAAATTGTCTGCAGCTCAACCAAGAAGAAGCTGGAACAATTTGTTCCCTGTTGCTTCATTGAAATGAGGCGATCTACAAGCCATTTGAAGAATGCTGCAGAAACCAGCGCTTGATCCCGATAACTCTGGCAACAACTGCTCTGTTTCCAATCTCCTCTTCAAGGTCAAAAGAATCAAGAAGATAATTGAGACCAAACCCAGATATCTGACCTCTGCCAATAACCTAGACCATTCACAATTGATTTTGAAAGGGAAGCAGCATCCAGATTATCCTGGTGGCATTGCTGAGAGAACTGATGGCTGCTGTCAGGAGGCAAGTGGCCAAGCAGATGTACCTGTAGGTTGTTCATCCTCCTTTGACATCAGCAGCTCCGCTCTTTTGGGAGACGCTATTTGGGGATCTGGGATCTCAGATAAACTGAAAGGCTTTTAACAGTCATTTGCTTCTTTCTGCCTCCAAGTGCCTGCGATGTCTTCAGATGATGTTCTGGTGAGCTGAGTCTTTCCTCGGTTTGATACCAATACACATTTGTGCACCCACAGTATTGTTTTCAGATGGATGCAATCAGGACAGCTGTTTAATCACCACCCCCAAGACAGAGAAGAGTATTATAACAAAGAAGACATTAGTAACAAGTAGTACAGACAAACTTTGGCAAGATAGAGGCGATGCCTGCCCAAAAGGGGTAAAGTTCACTGACAGTGAAGCTGGAAAACCAGCAGCAGCTCAGCTCAGGATATCAGAACCCCACCTGCTGATGTATCCGTGCAGCCTAGGGTCCGTCTGCACACATTGCTACTGCAAGAAAACATTGTTCCCTTCCCGCAGTAAATGGGAAGACTGAACTTCTTCCACAGAGGGAAGCGTGAGCCTTTTGTGCAGATCGTTTCCCTTTCAGAGGGAGGCCAGTTTGTACACGCACGCCGCTCAAGAGATATGGGCATACCTGCTGCTATAAGAGGTACCCACTGATACCAGATAGCAACAGATGTCTTACTGGCAAGAAGCATAACCCTCTTTGCCTCCAGTACGCTTTTAGACAAATTTACAGCTCTTGATACTAATCTCAACAGCCACTAATGACAATTTTGCAGACTCTTTAAGAGGGGGCCTCTTTACCTCTGGTCTCCAGTCTAAGATCAAAGTCGATGCTCAAGCTGATGGAGAATGTATTGAATCTACTGAGAGCAGTTAATAGAGTCCTCACCAAAGGCATTTCTTCAAGTAAAGAAACCCCATTTGAATGGAAAGCTGCCTTTAGAACTCACCAGTCAAAGCTAAGATGTTTGCCTCTTGTGGATTTGGTATGGAGGTATCAAAGCAGTGACCTAATGATGAAAAAAAAATTATGCACTGCAAACCTGCTGATATACCACATTGTGACTCTCATACTGGTCCTGAAATTCTGCTTAGGAGGCAATTCTATTTACCAGCTGCCTGAATACCTTTGATTTTACTTCTTGCATAAATCATCAGCTTCTATAAGAAGGATCAGATACTAATCACCATTCTAGTACTGTCAAGGTGCCCTTCTAGTCTCTATGTACTGGCAAAACCTAACAGCCACTGATAGTGACCTACTCATCACAATATTCTGTGTGAAACTGTATATCACAGGAGCAAGCAATGGCCTATTTTACTCTTGAAAAGTGACACAATCCAGAGTTACCGGAACTCTTATTTTCTTTCTCCCTCCTCTCTTCTTTCTTTTCTTTCTCTCCATTTTTTTAATTTTGTTTTTCTTACTTTTTTTTTCTTCTTTTTTTTTTGTTCTATTCCCTGTTACAATCAAGAACCTGATCCACAGATTTTTAATAATGAGAATCTGGATGAGGTTCAATCTAAATTTTGAAAACATATTCCAATTAAAGACTTTAATAGATTCTTGGCTTTCCCCACATCTCTTTGCCATGTGCATTCAATAATCCCAAGCCGCATTTTTCCCTAGTAGGAAGTAGACTACAAGGTGGGTGACGTCATTCTCCAGAAGGTCAGCCTTTCCTGGACTGCTGTTTTCTGAGCATTTCTTGCAAAGGCTTTGTTCAGGGCAACTTCTTTTTTTGTCCAAACTGGCTGCAGATCTGCTGTGATCTTGTGAAACATAATGCTTGCCCTGGTAAAGCTGCTACTTTTGGATTGCATGCTCCAAAAGAGAAGGCTTGTTCTCAGGCCAGAGGGTTTCACTGACAGAAACAGCATATTCTGCTCCTTGCTATGGTGATCACCCAGGTCACAGACCTTCAGAGACTTGCTGATTTGCTTTATTTCAACAGCAACACATGCAAGTAAAGCTTATGGACCACTAGAGTCAGCCGCATGAGGCACATCTGTGTGACTGGATGATATCAGGCTTTCCACTTTGCGTGGCAGCTGAAAGCTGTCCTTGTGTAGATTAGAAAGCTATTTAATCCTCGTATGAAACAGCTGCATCCAGCGCACCAAGTATCTATTCGGTGTGTCACTGTGGCCCTTGCTCAACATACAGCTTGGGCCAAACAAATGAGCATTGCACTAGGATGTATGTTGAATGGCAGAAGGGATAATGTGGAAAAAGTTATAATACTTTTAGATAATTGTATCATGTGGATGCATCTGGAATGCTCTGTGCAGACTTGGTTTTAAATAAATTATTAAGCACTTGGAAAACTTCCCACTTGAAGAGAAAAGACTGGTACTATTCACTTTAAGCGCAGAAGAGGGACATAAAACCTTACAAAATAATTACACGTATGAAAGTGGATGAGGGAGAACTTCTGTTCTCCTTATCTCAACACATCCCACAAGATGGGATGAACATTCAGTTAGAGCCACTTGAATGAAGCATGTTCCACACATTTGTGTCATAAAAACATGATAATTGCGGTCACAAGTGTCTATTGAGGATGGGTGACACAAAGCTGCCATGCATTCTTCTCTCTGTAAGATAACATAAGCTGTAACAGTTTTGTATTTCATCTTTTTGATTAACTGTGAAAGCTGAGTTTTCATTCTCAGGCACTTTCTCCATCCAACAAATCATTATACCTTTTTTTTTATTCTCTGAACCTTCTTCAATCTCTTTCCACCCTTTAAAAATATATGCAGTAGAAGACCATGTTGTAATGTCAGTTTGCAGCTAGGAAATTGTGTCTGCACTAACTTAGCACTACTTTTCTTCTACACAGAAGATAACATGCCCCTTTTTATCACAGTACTACATACGCTGTCTGTCCTGGGTTCGGCAGTAGCAGTCATTTTTCTCCTTCTTTGTAGCTGGTGCAGTGCTGTGTTTTTGACTTTCAGCCTGGGAACAGCTCTGATAACACCAACGTTTTCAGTGGCTGCTCAGTAATGTTTACTCTGACCAAGGACTTTCTGAGTCTCATGCTCTGCCAGGGAGGAGGCAAGATGGGAGGAAGCAGAGACAGGGCACCTGACCCAAACTGACCAAAGAGGTATTCCATACCACAGCACGTCATGCCCACTATATAAACTGGGGGCACTTACCCGGAAGAGTTAGGTCACTGCTTGGGTTGGGCTGGGTATCGGTCGGCGGGTGGTGAGCGGTTGTATTCTCTTCCTTCATTATTTCTCTTATAATTATTATTATTGGTGGTAGCAGCAGTGGTTTGTGTTATACCTCAGTTACTGGACTGTTCTTATCTCAACCTGTGGGAGTTACATTCTTTCGATTCTCCTCCCCAACCCTCTGGGAGCGGGGGGGAGGAAGAGGGAGGGAGTGAACGAGTGGCTGCGTGGCTGAGTTGCTGACTGGGCTTAAACTACGGCACTGTTCCTAGCTTGTGCAGTCGCTTATCTACCAAGACCTCCAAATTCCAGTCAGTGCCAACACTTTCCACTTTCCAGCACACTCAGTGGGTACATTTGTACCACATTTCATTTCTAGAGACATGATATTATATCTGAATGAACTAAAAGCTGTGCTTTGCTTGAATGCAGGCAGGTTACCAAGCAGTCTCTTACTGCCCTTCATACTTTTGTCCCCATCATTACTGACCATTTTGCAGTTTTATGAGATTCATACCTTTTAGCAACTACACTGTTAGTTCTGGACAAGTTAGTACTGGAACCAGCCTGCAAAGCAACACTGGGACTGTCCTTACTGAATAGGGTATTCACAGTTATCACATCAGCTTTGAGATCAGTCAGCTACTCATTTCTTTCCACATACTAATGCTAACTTTTCCAAGCTGGCATGTGTGGCAAAATGTTAAGCGCTCTCTGAAAATCCATCTCTCCTATACAGTTATTTCTATCAGTCAAACCACTAACCTAAACAAATAATTCAGGTGGATTTGTTTGACAAAACTGCTTTGGAAAAGGCAAATAACACTTTCCTTTAATTAAAAAATTACCAAGTGACAAAACAAGTGCTAAGAATCCATAGCAATCCATAGCACAGAAAAATCTAGCTGGAAAGCAACAAAAGCACCAGATTTTTGCTGCTGAAGTCCCAGACTTCTGCCTCAGAAAATGTAATTTTTTCTACCACACTGAAGGGGACTCACCTGTAGAAAACCCAGACTGAATTCCATAGTTCCTACAGGGAAACTGTTCAAGGACTTAATCAGATTTCATATAACTGGAGCCTATTGCCTTTTCCCTATCCACCACTGACAGCATTATTTCAGTACTGTTACATAGTCTTTCCCTCCTTATCAGGTTGAACAACCATAACTTGCTCCTTGATAACGATGTTTTTTCCTAAGCACATGGCCACTTTTACTGATCCCATCTTTTCTCTCTGCAGTTAAGTGTGCACTCCTCTTAAGCTGCAGTGAACACATCTAGTCACAGAAGTCTCCTGTAGCCCCAGTGCAGTTTCCCATCTAGAAATTCAAGGGATAAAATGGAGGCTTGCAAATCCTCAAATGTTTATTCAAAAATGACACATATTCACCCAGCTTTGGAGACAAAAAGCATGATCTAGAATTTAAGTGTCTGTTTATTAAAATAATACCCTGGAAACTTCTAATTCATAAGTATGTCCTAACTATTCTATGATTCTATGCCACGGTATGAGATAACAGCATGCTGCTCTGAGTACTGAAGCTTCAGATGGAAGAGAGGAGCAAAGTCTCAGGTAAGTCACTTCCATGAAAAAATTGGCTAGGGCTCAGAGGATCTGAGGTGCGATAGCTTATGCTGAAGTCAGCTGTTACGCTCCAGTGACTTACTCACCTGTCACACAGTTCATGGGCTTGAAAACAAGGAGATGAAGAGGTATGGGCACAGTACATCCTGGTTATCTTATGTTTGGAGGGAAGAATCTCTTGTGGCTTAAAGCCATTTCAGCATTCCTTGCTCTTTCTGACAGCAACTCCAAAGTCTCCAGACTCCTACTGGCTGCATTAGGCTCCCCATGAGTAGTCTTTACACAGCCACAGTGCAGCATGGGGCAGGGGAAGATTTACACAAACTCAAGGGGTTGTGCTGAGGAGCACTTGTGGTCAGAGATGGGTTAAAGCTGAGGTTTAGAGGGGTTTTTATCACCCACCTAAATAGAAACATAACAGCCTCTCCTCTTGGTCACAGTGCTGAAGCAGCCTCCCTCCTCTCTGTCACCCCCTCCTTGCCTCCCCTCCCATTGCTGATCAGATAACATCCTAATGGCAAGTCCAGCTATTGCTTACGTGGTAAGGTAATATTAGGAAAGGAAAATATTCAATGTATTTTTAGCTTTAATATAGTTTGGCAGCTGAAAAACAAGGAAGCAAGCCAGTACCCTGTGACCATCCAGCTCTTTGCAGACCACAACCACTGCACCACAGACCATTAGGCAGCCCTGCACTAAAGTGGTGTCCACAGGTCAGTGTCAAAACTTAGCAGCTCACTACAAAACAGTGCACTCAAGATCTGCATTTAGTCATGCAAAATGATCTCAAGGCAATGAATCAGAACTATTCCCTCCATCATAGTGCTCACCTCTCCAGTGGCTGCTGTAGCAAGTTGATCCCTGGGTCTCAGCAGTAGGTGCAAATCCAAGGTACAAGCAGTCTATTTTAATTTCTGGTTGCTGGGACAGGCCCCAAGGGTCAGCCAGCAGGAGTGTGCTCTGTCCTCCTCAAGTGCTGTGCCACCAGAAAATGATTGAGCAGGTAACCTGGGATCCACGGTGTTGCACAAGGAACTGGGGTGAGGAATGGACAGCCAGAAGATGTTCCTGTGCTGGATTCCCTTCTAATTCTACCCTGGGAATAGGCAGATGCAGCAGCCACTGCTCCTCTCCCTCTACAGGAGACCATGCCATCCCTATGATGGACTGAAGGTCTAGAGAGAAGTTGCTGGGTGACACCAAGTTCAAGTGTGAGAGGCTGGAGAGTTTGCTACACAGGGCATGCATTTGATTTTGAATGTTTAACCTCATAACTGTCACACTTGAATGCGAGTTTGGATTGTCTCTTTTCTTGCATGTATATTGGAATAAAAAAAGGACTGGGTTGCCCTGATACCTCTATTCCCTGTGGTTTTTAACTAGAAATAACTGCAATTAAGTGAATGGGAAAGTCCTATCCCTGAAAAAAAAAAAGAAAGGAAGAGTAGAGTAACGCAGCCTGAAATCAGAGATGAAAGCCCTACTTAACAAATGAGAGATGTAAAGGGCAGTAGCTATGAAAAGACACAGCATGAGCAAGCAGAAAACGCTTGGCCTACCCGGTAATTCCTCCCAGACTCATACTAACAGAAAGTTTCTCCAGCAAAGCCACTGAATTTTGAAAGCAATGTGATCCTGGGGGAAAGCACATTTCTGGCCTTCTTCCCCTTGTGTTTCCACACAAATGGCAAACGTTAACTGCAAATAGAGAACAACATGCCTGGCATGATGGAGCCTTTCCTCTCTGCGCTCTCTTCACACTTAACTCATGCTGTGTACTTGGGCTGGTTTGCCTAGCCCTATGCTCTATCCTGCTCCTCCTTCTATCTCTTAGAACTCCAGCTCTAGCACTGGGGACACAAGGTAGATGAAGCAGCTCCATTGCATTTCATAAGGCATGGTCTGTCCACCATTTCCATCCATCCTCTCTCCTCTTCTACAGCAGTCAAGGGCTCAAGAAGGTATCTGACATGCCCATTCTAGCCGCTGGACGCACAGGAGAGCACACCTTCTTGTGCCCTTTCTACAGCTCTTTTGATGCTCTTTGCTCACTCACCTTGCTGCTTCTGCATGGTAGTGAAGTCTTCAAAGGTGAGAGTGCGCACAGGAGGCCTCCAAAAGGCATACGTCTCCATAATGGCTTCCAGCCCCGTCCTGTGCAATGAAAATAAAACAAGCAGAAAAGAATTTCAGTCGGTTGGCAAGGGTATTGGCGCGTGGGGAAGAGGGCTCCGACCTCATTTGACAGGCTGCCAGCAGCCACCAAAAGGTCACCTTGGCATCTGTGAATTCCTCAAGCAAGCCTTCCCGCACAGGTCACCAGGGGAAAGTGCAATTCCCCAAGTGCAGGATTGTGAAAGTTCCTATGAGTCCCTTGGTGCCTTTTTAATCTTTTTATACATAACAAATATACCAAACTTTCTTTATGCATTGCAGGGGACTCATGACTGCCAGATCCTTAAAGCATACTTTATCATAAAGCAGGCTTCCACACTTTGGGGATGCAAGCTGTCATACAAACAAGGGAAGTCCAGGATTCAGCCTACAGAATCAGAGATTTTGTGAATTGCCTTTCCACGCCACTTTGTAGTTCTGGATGCTGTTCTGAAGTGCCATGGGAAGCCATCAAAAAGGGAATCTCCTTGGTTTTGGAGTTCAACTAGAAATGCATAAGATGGTTTTTATCAAAGATCGGTGGCATCTCTGCTTTGGGTTCCTAGCTCAGCACAAAGACCATACTAAAGAGAAAAAGACAAAAGCAAGTGAGAACTTTTCCTGTTGAAGGGCTGGGGTCTCAGATTTGTTCTTAATTTCATCACAGAATGCTAGCTCTGTTGAACACCTCTAGTGAGGACATAGGTGCATTATTAGGAAAAGATCCCCATGTTCTTTATGAGACACCCCCTGGAGTTTCTTCCTAGGAAAGACTTTCCTCTGTGGAAGCTGCACATTGCTCCATTCCCCATTCCTCACCTTCCACTGCCTCTTTTCCAGCAGTAGGTTATAGCCCTTGCACTGACTGAACATGACTAGAGATGCTTCATCAAATGTGACAACATATCCGCTTTCAGTGCAAAAGGCTCTAACATCCCCAGAGCCTCTCATCAGATGTTGAGCTGATACTGGAGCTGCCTTTTGCTTATGAAAATGTCTTTCTGCACGTGCCTCCACTCACTCAGTTAACTTTCCAAACTCTCCCCGGAAGCTCAGATGCTTTAAATACATTGGAGTTGGCAAACCAAACTCTGTATTTTAAGAGGAGGTTTAGAAGAGAGGTTGTTGCATGGTGTTTATTAGCTGCTAAGCTGTTAGAAGTAGAAACAGAAGACATCTCTGCATAGCAGTCTCACACTAGTGCTGAGCACATTACATCAAAACTATTTGGTTAATACAGTGGCCTCTGCCAGCTCATGGAGCTCAGAGACAACAAGGCAGCACAGAATGTGAACCCATCTGCTAAGCTGGGCTCTATGTGCAAAAGCAGCTCTTCGACTACCGGTACCACCCCCAGGATTTCCTCTGCTCCCTGTGTGAGAAAGCCACACATGTTCAGGCTCCATCTGCTTCTCAACACATGCAGCCAGGAAGAGAAGGGCATCTTTTTGCAGCCTCATGAAATGATCCCCAGCGCAAACACTGAGGGAGGACTTCCTGGTACCATATATCCAGGGGGGCAATAAAATGCCCTGACCAAGCTGCTCTGCAGCAAGACCTGCTGTTGGAAGGACCTAGCTTGATGATTAAAACCAAGTAATAGATGCAGAAATGCAGACTGAAGTGTCCAGCTGTGCTAATCCAGCTGCTCTGCATCTGCCACAAGGATCATGCAGGGAAATAAAGAGGCCAGCTCACTAAAATCAGTGTTCATAGTCTGGCTCAGACATTAGATCCCTGTGCACATAACCCCACTCTGCACTGGCATCTGACTTCCAGCTCTGCTCTCATGACTCCCTTCCAGTAAAATCCAACCCCTAATGGGAGCCGGCTCAGTGAAACAGTCAATGCAGGTTAAAACTATTACCCCAGCCTGGAGCCTGCATCAGTTTCAGCTCAAGTTTACTCACAGTTCTAAGCTTCCAGCTCTCTGTCTACCACTTCCCCCTGTATCAATTCAGTTCTTTCAACCACCTTAGAATTTGTACTTCTAAAAGAAAAGGGGACAAAAAAAAGAAGAATGGGGGAATAATAAGAAGAAATAAAAGAGTAAATTGGGAATTATATACTGCTGTCAAGGGTTGGACTCCACTGTGCCTGAGAGGGTAAATGGCAGCAGTGGGGTTACCAGAGTAGCTTGCAAAGCTGCTCTATTCCTGCCCTGTATGCCAGGAAAAGGAAAAATGTGACTAGGAGCCCACGTCCTCCCACTCCAGGGGAGCAGGTCTAGAACAGCCGCTTTGTTGTGGACACAGCTCCTCTCTACCTTCCTTTTCCACACTGCAACTGCCAGCAGCAACACTGTGGCTTCACTGGATTCCCTGATTGCCCTGTAATGCTGAGGGCAGCTCTGCAGCCACAGGCGCCTGAAGAATGGATGCCAAACTTCACATATGGCTTAAAGCCACCTCTTTCATCTTCCTGTCCCAAATGAGTCCTTTACTTGCTCCAAGGTGTGGACATGTTGAGTATGCCTTATAAAACACCCTCTCTGAGAATGTGGGTGACAGAGCTCAAAAGTTATGTCCAGTTCCCCTATGCACAAATTTAGGTCTCTATATACTATATCATCCTTTTTTCCTGTGGGTTTGTTTGTTTGTGCAGAACAAATGTTATGGGTGTTTTTGAAATAGTATCTAAGCAGAACACATCCTTACTGAACTTTCGCATCCTTCCATGCATCAGACAAGATCCACGAGACAGCAGCCTCAGGTGCTAGCTAAACTGTGAAGCACCTTCCACCCCATGTATGGAGTCTTGCAGAAAAAGAACACACAGCCATGTAGAAAACAGCTTTGGTGAGAAGGCACACCACCTTTTTGTGACTGATTTTACCACTCTAACCACAGCCTTTCAATATCTTTTTTTCTTCTGACTGTGACGTATTCCTTCTTTTGAAAGAAAGTGTTGAGTTGAGGAGCTGGGAATCAAGAAACTCATTGCTGTCAAATCTAAAAACCCTCTCTCCCATAGCAGTTTATGACATTGGTCTGGTACCAAGATATCCAGAGCCACATCACAGACCTCCACCACAAGACAGAAGGGTAGTGCCATTCTAGTCAGCAGAAACACTGGAGTGCTATTCTGTGTGTGTTCTCGCCCCTAAGAGGGGAAGCAAACCCCACCTTGCCACTGAAGAGACATTCTGGGACAGCAATAAATGCTGTTTTCAGCATTTCTGAACTGTCAGCAGCTTCTCTCTGGGCTTTGGTGGGGGCTGCTTGTACCAAGTGTGATGAACATAATGCATGTGTCGTCCACTCTTTCTTCCAAAAACTACACTGAAAAATTGACTTCAAACTGTCTATCAGGCCATAAACCCTCCCCTCTCACATCATCTTTATGAAGGAAGTAAAAAAAGTATCAGGACAGGACTCACTGCCAGCTTTATTTTAATAAGGTCAGTCCTTTAAAATATATCCAAAATTCTCTCTTTTTCATTCATTCTTTTATTTTTAGTGCTATAAAGTTTTAATAATAGGCAATAAATGAAACAGTTCCATTGTCTGAAAAATGAAAAAAGATGTAAAAGCTATCTGTGCACCCCCATAATCCATCCCATATGGCCGACATTGCCATTCCCACTGCACGCAGGATTCAGGTCATCATTGCATTGTTCACTGGGGAAGCCAAACTACTGGCTCCAAGCACCCTCCTGGCTCTCTCATCCTAGACAAAAGCTCAAAGAGCATTTCCAACACAAACAACTTCTATTCACCTCAGCTGCCCACATCTGAAAGCTGTTGCTTGCTGTCAACTTAGGGTTTTATTCTTCCATGACCCTGCTGCGCTTCCTGACTCTTGTCCCTGCAGGTTTCCTCCTGGATAAGGGGCTTCTGCAAGCATCCCACTGTCAAATGAACTTTACTCAGTCTCCAAAAATAGGCTCTCGCATTAAATCTGCACCCTCGCTACCCAAACATTTGGCTAGCTGAGCTCCATGTGTCAAGATGCTCTGGTTCTCAATCTCTTGAAGTCCAGGAAAGCAACTAAGTAATGCCTGCCTCATGTATATACTATGTAGGTATCCTTTCACCACCAGGACTAGTTGTCTTGTTCCACTTTTACAGATGCTTTACATGCTTTTGCAGATAAAGCAGAGAGGGACCACAAATGATGTAGAAGGAATCTCTAATAAGCGGGTAAGACTTGACCTTCTAACACAGGCTAAGTCCATCCATCAGGGCTAATGGCTACATTGCTAAACACCATTAGTTAGCATGGTTTGAGTGCGAAACAATGTCCAGCTACCGAGTTGTTTCCCTCTGAAATACCTCACTGCTCCTTCTCCCTGCAGGACAGAGGCAGTCAGCTTGTGAAGGGAGACAATTATGCTAACAACTGAAGGAGATCCAAGAAGGGATCTGTGAAAAAAAATCTCTCCCCCAGATGGATACAGGCAGTTCCATCATGATGGGGTGTCCCCAGAGCAGCAGGTTTTTAGCAGTCTCCTCTGCTAATGAAGGGAGACCATAGTTACAGGGAACTATAGAGGAAGGCTGTGAGTTGATGGACATGAAAGATTTCAACTGGAAGCTGGTTTTAAAAGCAACAGTTGACTCCATAATTTCTGCAGCAGGCAACAACAGTGAAACCATATGAGGATACAAAGTAAGTGAAGGAAAAACATCCATCTCCATTTCATGGACAAGCCTCAACACAAAGCAAAAAGGAAATGTCCTAGGAAAGAAGTAGCCTAAGAGGAGTTCTCAGAAAAGCTCTTGGATACATACTACAGTTGTCTGCTTCACAAATGGTCCCTTTTTCAGATTACCCTGTTTGTTTTTCAAAGGAGGCCTACAAATTAAGTGGGATGTTCTCCACATCCAGCCTGATGCACCATAGCTAAGCAAGGCTGTGAGGACGTGGGAAGCTACAGAGCATCAAGATTGGCACTCCAGCTGACCAGTGATCCCAATAAAATTACAAATTCACAAAAGGAAGATAAGCTAGCCAGCACAGTTAAGAAAAGTCCCATTTGGAGAGCCTTTCCAGAGATGGCTTGGACCTTAATGCTTTTCTCCTTCCTATGCACACATCTATGTACATGTCCTTTTTAAAGGGAGCAGCTGACTGTCAGAATGTCCTCCACTAGCTGACAACAGCAGTGCAGCCTTAGCCAGACCGCTGCTTGTGAGGCAGGCGCCTGACTGCTATATATGCTTGCAAATACCTTTGCCTGTTTTTTCTTCCTAAGGCCTCAGGCTGCTCTCTTTGATGTGTAATACCTTAAAGATTTTAATTCCTCTTTACATCAGCAGAGAGCCTTACTGAGCCCTCCCCACAGCTGCAGCCGTGTAGCAATTTCCTGCCCTTTCTTAAATCAATGAGCTACAAAGATCAGTAATTCCCAACCTTTTCAGGAAACTGTCCAAATTCACTGGGATAGGACCTTATTAATGCCTTCCATGTTAATCTAGCCCACCATGTACCTGGAACTGCATCAATCCCTTTTCTAAAACCAGCCTCCAGTGCAGCTGTATCTCTGCACACAAGGAAGACCTTGTACCCAGGGCAGATACAACCCACACACAGAAGAGGGGAGCAGAGAAAAAGTCACATCTGCTTCAACTATGAGAACTAATGATCACGGCGGGGATTAAATAAGAGTGGTAACATTTTTGCATAGCTATAGTAAGATGATAACAGAGGAGCTGAGCTAGGAAGTTCCTAGGTCAGAAAGTTGTCTTCTTTGTGAGCATTCAAATGAGTGAAGGAAAACACAGGGCACTTCCCTAATCACTGAACACTTCCCATACCAAACCGTGAACGAGGCAGTGGTTCTGGTGAACACGCAAGAGGAGCATGCAAGTAAAAACTGAATTATAGTGCCCATGGGGACTGCAAATGAAGGCTATGCGGATGACTTTCACTCTGGTCTGCATGCTCAGAGCCTTGCTTTACAATCCTAAGGTTCTTGTAACATACTCATATAAGTCTAATTCTATAAATAATTTAATGCTTGAAGCCTTTGTCACACTGATTTAAAGGATGCCCACATCATTTAGATCTGCTGCACACTCTGATGGATTCATGAATGGCAGAAAAAGTTGAGACTTTTTGTTTGGACTTTCTTATTCTTTTTTGATAACTCTGTGTCTTTTACTAATTCAAAAGGGTTTTTTATTAAATCTCCTGGTTTATTATTGTGGTTTTAAAACATAAGGTACTCTAAGTAACATTTAAGTTGTTCTACTTAATCTTTTCATAAAAATCCTGACAAAGTTAAGTGACAGAGTCAAAGTGAAACAATTTGACAGCACTGGAGAAAAACTGAAATTGTTTGAAACTAAAGCATTTTTGCACTTTTATCCTGCAAACCTACCAAAAATCTTAGTTTTTATGCTAATGTAAAGCAAGCATTTGTGCTCCAAGTTTGGAAATTTCCTGTGAAAATCCAAATTTAAAAATGCCTTTCAGACAGCTCTACATATAATAAAGGACAAGCAAAAGTATCTCCTATAACCTTCATTATTTTGAAGTCTTAGCCTGTGACCTATTTGTCTGCTTTACAATCTCCAATCCTACATCTTTCTATCTCTGGTCTTCAATTTTGTAATAAAAAATATATATTTTTTAAGAATCTCCACAGTATCTTTAGAATTTCATTTATTTTGCCTAATTCTTCAGATATCATAGGACAATATCAGTAAACATCAACATTTACTAATGATTTATCAGGGATGCTAAAGAACATTTTAATTTTGTTTCTCAACAACAAATGGAAAAGCTCAGAGTAACACGAAAATTGTAGAAATGAGCATAAACAAATTAATTACCCAGCAGAAAAAATAAACAGCAGCAAAACACATATACAGAAGAAAATAGCCTTGAAAGTAGTAGCAACAGAAGGGGATCAAAGGTAGCAGTGAATGGGAAATTAAACATATGACACCAAAAAATTACAGTCACAGAAAAAAATGTTGTCAAGCAGGAATTTCATAAACTGTCTCAGAATATCAAAACCCTCTGTCAAGGTTTCGGACTGCAGGATCCAGGCAGAGGTAGGAGCAGCATTGGAGGAGACTTCTGTAAAGAAACAGGGTCAGTCCAGCTGGCTAATCTGGAAGGTGTTTTCTGAGGAAGCCATCAACTTACATTGGATCTGTTTAGGCAAAGTAAACAGTCCTTCAAATTCCTCTGACAACTAATCTGCAGCCAATTTCTCCTGTAAAAATTAATTGGGATCACAAAACACCTTACTCAGCCTTAAACGCATGCCCTGTGCACTCATCAGGGGAAGGAGAGATCAGTGAGAAAGCACAGACAAGCTCCTGTTACCTGTTTCTCCCAGAATCTCTGAAACCTTTAGCGAAGGGGTTTCTGTCAATTTTTAATCTGGTGATCTATAAAGAAAGAAAATGAGAATTAGTTATCTCTCCAAATAAGTTTTTTGCTTTCAACAAGTGACAATTATTGATGATTACCACTCATGCCCAAACCACCTGTACAGTGGTCTTTCATACATATTTTCCCAGACTTATATCAAAGTTGCTCTTCTGGTATCAATGAGCAGCTGATCCGATCAGCAAACGAATGGTGCCAGAGGCAGAAACCTGGCACAGCATTGGGGCTGAGAAGCTGCTTCCAAAGTAGAAGCACAGCTTGGGCCCAGGAGCTATGACTTATCAATGGCCATGTGGTTCAGGAAGCAGGCATTCTGCTCAGGTTTGGCTGGTATCTAGGGTCATCCCAGCCTCAACACTCTGGATATCCAGCAGCTGGATGCGCTCATGGACCTTCAAACACTGCTAAGGAGAAAAGACAAAGCACAGGCTACAGCCTCCAAAGACAGCAGCTGGTCACCCAGACATGTGCAGAATGTGCTGCTCTTCTGGTCAGCATCTGGGTGGCCTTTCAGGAGTTTTCTGGTCTGGAAACCATCTTTGTTTTACTTTTCTCCCCCTCCTCTAAACAAAGAGGATGACAGCCAGACTGAGTGCTTTGGGGAATCTTCCTTCCTGCTTTATTTTTAGGCACAAATTCCATGCTGGTAATATGGAAAATAATACTGGGGGTTTGACCTTGCAGCCTGTGGTATCATACTCCCTGTAAGCTATTCCCCAACCTAGTGCAGCATGAGTGCTTCCCTCTGCCAGCCTCAGTCCCCGAGACCCTGCCTCTGGGGTGAAAAGAGAGTGAGATCTCAAGATCCTATCAAATTTGAGGTGTTTTTGCTGAAACTGCTCAAAAAAGATGAGTTTAATACAGGCTGATCTGAAGCGGATTTGCAGGTGGTTTTCTTCTGTCAGAATGAAGGCCTTACTGTGGATATTAACCTCAGATCTGGAATGCAGCTCCTATTTTTGCAGAAGCTTAATTTGTGAACTTAATTTCCGCTAGCCTGACTTTGCAGCTGTCCTGGGACTTGTGTGTACAGAGACAGATATGTTCTGTGGAGGATGGAATTACAGCAGAGGGAATCCCTGTGGTGGATTTGCTAACATTTTACAATTGTTTCCAGAGACGCTTCTCCCAGTAAGACAAAAATTACAGCCACTGGAGGGCATGCAGGCATATTCAGGGGATTTCCCCTTATTTGTAATGAAAAGATTTCCTCAATCCTCCAGAATCTCCTTTACTGGCATTATAAAAATAGCCCCCAAAAGAAAATTCAGGGGGCAAACTCCCACGTGTTTGGAATCCAGGGAAACAGGAAGAAATTTCAGTGCTTCTTTACAGCGAGGTAGCTTATAGAGCAGAGCCTGAGAGGTGCCCTCCCCCTTGGCACCTCCCATATCAGTGTAATTATGTCTTACAAGTCTGGTCATTAGGGAAGAATGACAGGCTTATTTCTTGTCAATTCTCCTTTCTTTTTCCTCTTTCCATGTCTGGGCTACAGTTAAAAGCCTGTGGAGTACATGCATTTGGGTGAGGGGGGGGAGGAAATTTCCAGTGCTCCAATGACTGGTGCAAACCCACCATCGTGTTGCAATATTCTTTTCTGCTAGAATAGTTGATCCATTTTGAATCCTTATTTAAGTCATTTCAAGTGGACTAGACTGAGAAAAAGGTAGGAGTGGGCATTCAGAAGCATTCATGAGAGCGCTGTCAGGATGTTGCTATAATCTGCCCTAAGGTGATCTGACATGGGTCTGTTCCTCCACCCAAGAATACTAAATACAATGACATCCACTGTGTTCATGAAGTCATTCTCCAGAAGAACAGAAATCATCGTAGAAAAAAGATTTTCTTCACTGTTTCTGGTTCAAGACTCCTCTGCAATTTATGTCAGTAAATAATATAACCTATTTCCCTAACAGGCTTGAAAACAGGTTATTTTTCTTCCAAGACAGTTTGTACCTTCATTCTTCTAGCTTATAACAATACCTTATGCTCTTTAAGCAGGCCCACTATTAACAAGCAGAAGTTTCACTGACTGAGATTCTGGTTCACATAGCTGGGAAAAAAATACCTAACATAGCCCTTTAATGCCCTGACAATCCCCACCCTAGTAAGGAGGGGATTGGCAGGAAAGGGAAATGGGATGTGCAGTTACCTCTCACTTGAGAATAAAATAGCAAGTATGTGTACATGAACAAGAGAAAAGAAGCACACTGGGCCCGAAGCATTGCAGAGGTGGTATGAAGGCTAATAAGAATCCTTAGGCAGAGGTAGGAGGCAGATGAGCAGTACATGAGGAGACTGCAAAGGGGATGGATAGATATAAGGAGCTTATACATTTATGTGTGCAGTGAACATGCCTGCAGAAGCAATGAAGCAGGCACCTCCGGAAAGACTAGAACACTATCTTTCACTGCCCACTGAAGGAGAAGGAGGAGCAAACATGTAATTCACAGCAGTCTTTCTATATCCCCTTTCTTTGCTGGAGTCTCAACTGCTCACATTTTACTAATAATTAATTTCCACTTCAAGATACTCTATCTTTGGGAAAAATACGGATAGACAGGATATTCTGCAATCAAACTCTAATGTGCACTGAGATTACATTTCTTAATGCTATGAAGATTAGTTTAAGTAAAAGGGCAGATAAGTAACAACATCAAGGTCTATACAGAGAGGATCCTACTGTGGCAACATCTTTTCTTATGATATCTGAAGTCAATAGTCACACTCTCCATTGGGAATTGTGTAAGATCTGAATCAAACATGAATTATGCATGAGAATTTCAGCTCACGTGCCACACATGGACTGCTGACGCTTATGTTCAAAGGGTTCCTTTGTCAGCAAACTGATGAGATTGTGCTTCTCCAAAATTTTTTGCTTCACTGCTAAAAAAAACAGCTATGCATTTTTTCTATGAGATAATAGAACTGGACTAGTTGCACTGCCTTAAAATTACAGTGGGGGTAGGACACTGTAGTCTGTACCATGAAGCAGCAAGGCAATGTGAACACAATCTCTTTATGGTTGACATCACCTACTTACTTTACAATAGAAACTGCAGGCACCTAACCTGCAAGGTGTTTTTCTGACTAGATGCCTCATGTCTACACACTGTAGCAGAAATGAAACAGCGAACCTGTGAAGTGTACGCTCTTCTTGAGCTACGTTTCTCAGCAAAGCTAACATCTCGAACACATTCAGCACGCTGGTGTTTTTATGAACACCCATCACAAAAGGAGTCTGAAGGCATGCAGCTCTACCTGTTGATTTTGGTAAGCTGTCACTGTTGTGAAGACAGTCTCGGGGAAGTTGAAGGTTTTCACCCCATCTCCTGAAGGAACTGGTTTTGTAGGAGAAAGATCACTGCTGAAATCCTTGCGGATGACATGAACACGGGGCTGGTACTTATGCATTGAATGCAAGATTATCTGAAGAAAAACCGAAATAATAAAGGAAAGAATTTTTTTTCCCAAATATTCTACATGCTGTTCAGATGTACAAAGAAGCAGGGCTGGAGTAAGGCTACTATGAAGAAAAACACCCTTTTCTTACAAATATGTATGAGATTTTGTACTATGTGCAGAGAGAAAAGAGCTTCATAGGATCAGGCAACATTTTGAGGAAAATGCTGAAGTAGGGAAAAAGGCTCCATAGCTGTGAAGAGTGGCTATGGACATGTGTGCCCAGCAGGACACAGGAATATCAAAGCAGCAGCAACACCCTTTCGAGTCTGAGAGGAGCAAAGCTGGGGCAGCAGGCACCACATTAGCTTCTAACTTACATGGCCTTGATCATCAAGCTCGTTGTTGGTCAGCTTGAGCTTGTCAAAACTGACCACCTGCCTCATCCAGGTGTCTCCAGAAGCCAGCGAGTCAGGATGGATGTAAACCCTCGGGGGCACTGGGGAGTCAGCATTGCCAGCCACCATCCACTTGGAGCTGTGATACACATACCTGAAAGAGGAAGGGTAGATGGCTATGGGAAGTTGTCACTCACTCACTGGAGGAACATTTCCAGGGTTCCCCCTCTCCGGCCACCCTACCGCATGCACCCCAAGCTCTCATTTGCAGTCAGGGTAGAATGTGCTTTATTGCAACCTCCTACCTTCTAAATGAAAGCCAGATTACCCCTGAGCCACTTGTTCAGACTTGATTCATTATTAAAACCACCTTTGCAGTTCTTTTCCCTGTAAAACTCTGCCACATGTGGCTTCTCAACTCCTTAACTCTTTCGGAGTCAGAGGCTAGAAAATGTGAGTAAACAAAGCCCTCTCTGAAAACATTAATAAATGCTCTGTAATTCTAGCAATCTGCAATGGCTGCCATGCCAGACTGCGCAAAACACGTGTGTCTTCACACAGAAAGAGCAAAATCCAATGGATACCACTGGAAAAACCGATAAACCAGAATTTCTTGGTTTGAAATGTTGCAAAATAGGAAATTCCATGTAGTATTGCAAATGTTGGGATCACAGTAAAAAGTAACTTCTGTGTCTCTGATTTTCTGTGATCTGTGTTCCTGATCTCACCGTCCCAAATACGCCATAAATTTCTCTATTACACCTTTGCCTAGACACATGTTTTGCTGTCTGTCCTGTGGCTCCTTCAGCCTGAGGCATTTCACAACTAGTCCTGCTAGCGCCTCTGAGTTCTGCCCTGTGCTGCCCCTCACTGAGTCTCTGCTCAGCTCTGCTAAGCTATTTCAGTCCATGCCTACAAACAGTGACTCATTTCCTGTATTTTCACAAGAAAAACAAAATAATAATAATCTGTTCCCTGCACTGCTAGCTTGCTCTATGCGGCTACAAAAGCAAACAAGGACAGACACAAAGTGTGAGACAATGTATTACTTTTCAATGTTAGGGCTGTCAGAACGCTCAAAGAAAGTGGGAAAACATCTAGCTGAGTATCAGACATTACCTTGATGCTTCCCAGGAAAAGCGTTTTCCTGAGAAACACTCTAAACAGTATGAGAGCAAAAATGTAATATTTAGCATTTGAAATAGAGGATCAATTCTTGAATCTTTGAAATGTGGTGCAGTGAAGACTATCTGGGGAAAAGAGTGACATATCTATCTGGACTTGTGCAAAGCACTGGGCACTGTCCTGCATGACATTCTTGCCTCTAATGGCCCGGTGTCTAAGTGGAGACCACTTTGTGGCGTTCCTCAGGGCCAGCTCTGTTCAACCTCTTTGTCAGCAGCACAGACAGTGGGATTGATGCATCCTCAGGAAGTATGCTGACAACACCAAGCTGTGTGGTGCAGCCGACACTCCAGGGGGAAGGGATGCCATCCAGGAGGACCTTGACTCTGCTCTGATGAGACTCCACCTGGAGTACTACATCCAGCTCTTGGACCCACAACATAGGAAAAACATGGACCTGTTTGGGCAAGTCCAAGGGAGGGACACAAAGACTATCAGAGGGCTGGAGCAGCTCTGATCTGGAGTCATGCTGAGAGAGCCAGGCTTCTGCAGCCTGAAGAGAAAGTTTCAGAGAGATCTTATAGCAGCTTCCAGTGCCTAAAGGGAGCCTACAGGAAATCTGGAGAGGGACTTTTTACAAGGGCAGGTAGTGACAGAACAAGAGGGAATGGCTTTAACCTGCCAGAGGGAGATTTATGTTAGATATAGGAAAAAATTCTTCCCCATGAGGGTGCTGAGGCACTGGCACAGGTTGCCCAGGGAAGCTGTGGCTGCACCATTCCTGGCAGTGTTCAAGGCCAGGTTGGACGGGGCTTGGAGAAACCTGCTCTAGTGGAAAGTGTCTCTGCCTGTGGCAGGGGTGTTGGAACCAGATGATGTTTAAGGTCCCTTCCAACCTGACCCGTTTTGTGATTCTATGATTCTATGATGAAAAGACTTGCTCTCAGGGGTCTTTAATGAGTATGGATAAATCAACTCTTTCTGAATAGTTTTCTGGGATGCAGAGGACCATGAGTTTTCCATAGTACTTTTCAGGAGCAGAACCCCATTAATATCAGAGAACTCTCTTCTTCCTGTCTTTCAGCTCAGCTGTGGAGATTCACCACAGGGTTTCTCAATGGCTGTACATTGTAAGTTAGGGCCCTTATCCGCTGTGACTGCTCTGCGGGACAATGAATGCTTTTAAAGCAAAAATCACCCAGGCCCAGGCCAAATCTGAGATGCCCACCTTAGTTCAGCTGCTGCATACCCATTGTTTTCTTGCTGAAGCAGTTTTAGAGGCTCCAGATGCCCCAACTGATACCTCCAGCTATCAGTAACCTCAGACAGTCACTGCTAAGCATGTCAATTGTGAAATGCATGCTAGGGATCTCTCTGATTGAAAACTGCTGTTCGAAAGGAGCAAGATTTCCATCCAAAAGTGCAAGAGAGGATATTAAACCTCTGGGTTTGTCTCATGATTCTGGTCAAATCAACTATATTGGTGGTAAATCAGTATGGTCTCTTCCAGCATACATTTGAAATGGTGTATAATGGCACCTGTCTTTCCTAAGCTGTCATGGACAAAAAATTATCACAGAGTTCCTACCTCTGCACCTAAAAAGCTTACCTGTATCTCTTGTTATCCACAGGCACAATGTCCATGGCAATATAATACTGCTGGTGGGGATCCAAACCTGTAATTTTCACTCTCATGGCTGGAAACATTCTCCTAGGAAAAGAAGAGTAGAAATCAAGAAGAAAATGGTGCATAGTGAAGCTGAAGGGGCTCCTTCTCTCTGACACCAGGAGCACATTCCTTTAGACAGTCCAGTTCTTGGCATAACTCCTCTAGGCTTGATGTGGGTCATTCCAGCAAGGACTGTGCTGGAAGTGGTTTGAATCTTCTGATTTTTCCCACTTAAGAAAAGGGGTAGCAGAAAACCAACCTGTGGGTAACAATAAAACACTCCCAGTTGAACACATCACCTGTTCCCAGCTCCTAGCAGACAATTCAGACATGCTCCACACAAATTATCCTCTCTGGGCATTTCTAGGATGGACAGTGTACCATCTTCCTGATATGTTTTCTGCATATTACTGGAGTAATATTTAAAGCAAATCCAGCATTCTGAAAGATCCCTTCACTCTTATGTTTACAGTTATTTAAGAAAAAAGTCACCAAAATAATATATATGCTTAATATATCTATTAATAATAAGCATATATACTAATATACACTTAATGTATCTATTAATAATAAGCATATATACTAATACATGCTTGTTAGGCACATATTTCATATTTAACAGAAACATTGGTGTTATCATCATGATTTCCTTGAAGTCCTGGTAGCATTTTTTTTTGTGCAGTCTGTTTAATAAGTGCTGTCTTTTCTACACCGTACAATCCACCTATGTCTTAAGCATTTTCTCCTGATGAGCAAGTTATGAAACTCTACAACACCACAAATCAATTCTCGGCCATGAGAAGCTATGTTACTCTTTCCCATCCGGGCCACATACACCTACTTGCAGAAAAGGGTAGGAAGAAGGAGGCTGGTCCTCAGCCTTCGCCCTACCCACAGCTCTTCCATTTCAGGACATTGAGAAAGAAAGTTCTGACCTATTAGTTAACTACATCTGTGTTGGAAAAGGATGTTTATCATAGGGGGCAGGGAGAGCACCACGGCGCAGCTGCTGGAGTACAGCTAACCCCAGTTATGAGAGACATAAAACTGTCAGAAAAATTGTCTGCAGAAACCCTTCAAGGAAAGAGCAGACTTGTGGAACTGATGGTGTGAGTTTGATAGCTGAATGACGGAGAGGGGGAAGGAATAATGGATTAGTCTTTCATGGCTTGAGGGCATTACCTTGTTTCTACCACAATGGCTCATTAAATCTGCCAAGCCAAATGGGGACAGGATGTGGCATTTTACAGTCCAGCTCTCCTTAATTGGAGAGAGGTGGCTTGAGAGCAGCTTAAGAGGTAGGTCATGTTTCAGAGGGCTGATGAGAAACCCAGGATTAAATCTGAGTTTCTTCGGGTCTAAGGCTGTGCATTATATTGGGAAAATTGAACGCTGTGTGTCCCAAGAAGATCTCTCCAAATCTGCAACCCCATGTAAAGTTGCAGTTTAGCCTGTGGGGTTGTTTGCTTAGGAAATACCTTGTAAAAGATTACTGCAGACCATTCAACAGGCTTAGAGGCTGCTCTCTGAAGTGGTTAGACAGAGGTTGGCTGATCTCAGTGCTTTCTCTAAGGTTTAAGTCCACTTCCAGAGTTTTGTAAATTATTACCAGTTTTCTCTTTCTGTGGGTGTAAAAGTAACTTGGGTTTCTTTACCATAAGGATGTGGCCTGGAACTGCCACAGCAGGTGTCAGCAGCACTGCTGTGTAGAAAAGGCAAAATGGAGAAGGCAAGCTGTGGCGACATAGAGATGTACTCAGGTGTGATCCTGGCAAAGTCCCTGTGCTCTGTGTTTCCTCTTGGCTGACTCTTGGCACACCAGAGGCACCAGCCCTACAGAAAATAGGAAGCTCAAAGGTTTGGAAGGAATTCAGGCCATTTGAATATGGCTGTATTAACAAACAGTCAAGAACCTTTCATCTAGAAAGGTGTCATCTAGTTTTATAGTCTACAGCCTCAGACACAAAGGCCGTCTGTTTTCATGGAGAACACGTGGTGACATCTGATATAGTTTAGGAGGAGGTTTTATATCAGCAGCAGTTTGGGATGATCAAGTTATTTATATGCTAGCTTTACCACTCAGCAGGAAAAGAGTCTTCCTAAACTTAGACTGTGAACTTACACACAGTTCCCTTTTAAGGGAAATATGATGTGATATGAAATAAAGTACTACACTTACTTTAGGGCCACATAGAAGTGTTTTAAAAAGCCTTCTTGCAACAAGCATGTCATCCCTCAGTCTACTCAATTCCTGCCTCTTTCCATAATGAGAATAAGGTTTCTGAATCTCTGAATGTGAAAAAAATTAATGATATATAAAGAGTTCTGAAATCTGATTGAAATAGTATTTGACAGCACAGTAGCATACTGATATTCAGAACCATGCCTGGAACTTTCAGCAGTAGAAAGAAGTACTCGGATTGTGGCAGCCAGCGTTTTGTTGTTGTTGCTTAAAACATTCATTTAATACAAAAACTCTGGTTAAATTTTCCTGTGTGAAAGCTGTTCAAAGAAGGAGGATCACAGGTATAGCCCCAAACTGGACTTTTTTTTCCAACAGCATCAGGTTTCAGTTTCTCATCCTTAGGTGTCTCAAGGTGCCATCTCTTATCCCTGCTACTTGGACCAACACATATGATGCTTGTGTCAAGTTTAAACTGTCTTCAAAGCTGTCCTTCCCTGAGTGGAGACACGGGTCAGATGGCCTCCAAAGATCCCTTCCAACATATATTCATTCTGTTTCACAGCTCAGTTCTAGAGAGGGCAATTCCTCATTAGAGGATAAGAGATAAAAAGGTACCTAATCAGCTTGCCACAAAACACAAATGCAATTCTTTGAAGCTTTTCAAACATTGGAAATACACCGTAGTGTGCAGAACTCAGATGAGAATTCAAAAGAATTGATATAGTTTACCATACAGTTTTCATGACTGGTTAGTGTAATGATTTATACACTGAGTAAACAGCAACCTAAATAAGATTATATTTGCTTAAGGGTGACATTTGCTAATTGCAAACTCTAAAATGAAGCGATGTGTTCTTCAACTGTAGCAAAAGACAATTTGTCTATTGGTAGGAACAGGCAGAATAGTCATTTCACAGTCATAAAAAAAGAATCTAGTTGCAAAACTCTGCAAAATAATCTGATTTAGGTTGGCAGATTGAGTATACACAGTATATACATGTGCATGAGTTTTCAGGGAAGCTTGAAGTTATCACTGCTGTTTTAGACCTCATATTTCCTTGCATTTCAGACTGGTGCCAAATGTATTTTTCTTTGAGAAAACACACCTGTGAGAAATGAAAGTGAGGCAAGGCAAGGAATACCTTTCTGTTTCCCTCTGCAGTGTGGGATCGTATAGAGGATATGCTTGTGTGGAGTGGAAAGACTGAGTGCAGGGCTTGGGAGCAAAAAGGTGCCTTGTTTATGAGGGAGTGGGAGCAAAGCAGATCTTCTCAGTATCTCCCAAAAGGGACATTTTGTGGAAGATGGAGAAAGTTTATCTGGCCCACTGGGCCAGAACCTCTGGGTGGCATTTTGGTAGCTGTAGCTGCCAGCCCTTGCTCTGAGAAGTCTTTTCCATGGGCCCTTCATCATTCACAGAGCTTCACAATAAAATCCTTGCTGCTGTCTCTAACTGAACAGCACTGTGAAGCCTTTCCATTCCTCCACTGGAAATAAAAAAGCCCCATTTGGTGATGTAAACAGCCCCAAGTGCATTTCAGACAACTCAGACTCATGGTTTATGGGAGGCAAGAGACTCCAGACAAAATACCCTTTAACCCATCAGGAGGCACAGAGGAGTCAGGAGAGGACAAGGTCACTTGTTCCACTCACCGCTGGCTTTTCCAACTCCTATTACTGAGCCCAACCACAACACTTAGGTCTGAGCTATCCTGCAGTACAGATCTGATAACTATGATATGACAGATGAGATCATTTTCCTCTTTGTTGAGATGAAATTCTGGCTCTGTGACAGGTAGAACCTAGGTCCCCAGAGGAACACCTCCTGGCTGTGTCTGTGTGCATGACATAAACAGTAGGCAGCACTTCCCTTCCAGAGCAGGATTTTAAGCGCTCTTCACAGTGTATATTCCCAGTAATAAGTGCACTCTGCTTTCCCTTTTGGGTAGCACTTCCATGCAACAGTTAACTAACAGTTACCCCTGCCGCTCAGATGACCATGGACTTCAGCTACGGATTGGAGGGGGTGTGTGGGAAGAATTCAAATTCCTCTTCTGACATTGTCAGGGTACATTCATGACTACCATAGGTGAAGGAGAGTAGAGAATAAGAGTTAAAGATGCTTTTAGGACTAGTTGCTTAAATCAGTATGACCTGGGGCTTAAGTTGAATAGCTTTTACTTTATGCAGAGTGTAAGTTGCCTTTCAAACAAAAAGGAGATAAAGGTGATTGCAGATTTTAATGCACTGCAGCTGACAAAAAGATATTTGCATCTGTTGCACAAAGAACAAAGGACTCTTGTTATAAGCATCTTATTAAATTGTGAATAACAACGTTCTGGTGGAGAAGAAGAAAGGAAAAGTTCTAAGAGGACTGAAGAAGGTTATGGCAACAAACAAAAAAAAAAAAAAAAGACACCTATAAATACAGTACCAAGAACAGAAAAAACAAAGCAGAATTAAATGTGAGTGAGAGTCTGAAAGTTAAAAAGTGTAGTAGACCTGACGCAGGCAGGATGTAGCTCCAGAAATATGTTTGAAATGAGAATGTAGGTTAGAATCTAGCATTACACAGTCAGAACAGAAAGACATTGTGGGGTCAGGCAGGAACCAAGCAGTGCCTTTACGAGTCATGGAAAACTAAGGAGCGGCTGTAGTTATAGGCAACTGAATCTGTAATTACAAGGGCTTTCAAAACAAGGCCTTGCAGGACTCACACAGGGTTTGAAAAGACAAAGCAACAAGGCGGCAAAATTTTCCCTGGGGAAGGAAGAAGTTGCAAATTACACTGTGTGTCACTCACAATTTCAGTAAGTAGTAGGAAAACTTCAGGAAATAACCCCAGTTCTGCTATTTCTGCCAGAAATCATACAATCTAATCTATGGGATGCATCATATATCATGCGTCCCATATGGAGGGCTGCTAGACTCAGCTCTCACCCCTCATAGATACATCCTCTCTGAAAGAAAAATGTCCAACCTGAGAAGTTAAACGTTTAATTTTTGCATTTTATCATACCTATAAAGACTGTCCCCAATAAACAGATTTACTATGTAAAGAAACTGCCCAAGTCCTCATTATGCTTTACAATGGTTAACTGCAAATACAGTCAGCAGAAAAAAAATCCTTCAATATTGTTAACATCACTTCTCGAGAAGAATATCATCGAGCAGCAAAAATACATGTATTTAGTAGCTATATAGATTTTGTGTGGGCAGCCAGTGATGAGCCAGTTGGCCATCAGGACTCAAGTAATGATAAGCATCTCTCCTCAGGAAGAAAGAATATTATTTAGGATTGTAAGGAACATACGATTTTCACAGTAAGTTATGATTGTAGGGTGACACGTGGTCTTTCATAAGTGAAACAATTTCCAAGACTGGAGTTTGCAAATGCACTTGAGAATGCTATTAATGGTGTTACAGAAAAGAATCTCAGAAGGAGACATTCTTTCCAGTCCTTACAGGTTTCCCAAATCTATTCCCTACTAAAAAAATCATCAAAATACATACTGGTTTGGACTCCTTGAAGTTAAGGTGCCTGTTATTCTTAACATGTGCTGTTAAACACCTCTGACAGTTGCATGAATAGGGAAAGGTATATTTCATCATAAACTGCAGACTGAGGTTTTACTCAGAGCATAAACGTGTCTCCTCCAAAGCATGAAAACCAGAATCTTTGAGCTAAAATCTAAGAAAATCAAAGCTTCTTCCCCCCCCCCCCCCCCCCCCTTTTTTTTCTAATTTGGGTCCAGGTTGAAATAAAGAGAAAAAGTGGGGGGAGGGGTGAAGGGAGGAGGGAGTGCATCTCAATGTTTTGGTTTGGGATGCTTTTTCACAAAATGGGTCTCATTTTTCCTGGCATGATGCTTCACTGGAATTGTAATTCGGGTGCATCAACTACCCACATAGAAGGAACTATGTACATCACACAGTAATGCTTAATCAGCTTCCTTTTACTACTGTGTAATTAGGGATATGTACCTATTGCTTGTTATGATATGCTATGTGGGAAACCTGTGTGTCAGAAAGGCAACACTGATGGCAAGTTCCATGAACCACAGCTGACATGAAACAATTCAGCTCATAAATATCAGAACAAGAGTTTTGTATTAAACATGTCAAAACACATAGTTCCAATCAACACATAAGAATTTATATCTTAAAGACAGATGACAAATTTCAACAAAAATAATAATAAAAAAACCCTAAAGACTAGCAATGTAATTTCCTAAAAACTTTTAAGGAACTACAGAATCTTTTTGGTATATGTGCATCAGTTTGACTAAATAGAAATTTTTCTATGTCTGGGGTGGTCATTATTCTATATCTCCCCAGAATATCTCACTGTGGTTTTTTCCATGAACTCTCCCTTCTCCAGGACCCCTGCAAATGCTGCCAAGGCTTTTGTGAGAATTTGCATTGAACTATTTGAAAATTCCAGTGGCATTCATGTTGCTACTTTTTTGATGACTTTAAAACAAAATCAAGACCCTGTCATTAAGGTGTAGCTTTTTAAGACCCATTTATGGTCAGCTACTCCCTTCAGAAATGTGTGAGCTGCAAGATCATCTTCATATCACTAAGCTCTGGGCATTTTAATGTGCACTGGTGTTGGTGGCTTTGAGGTATTTATGCTACTGTGAAGACCACTCAGTGCATTGTAAGAGAAATCATTACAGATAATCCAGTGGGTAACAATATAATATTTTAAGTTTCTGAGGCAGCATGTCCAGAAACAACACCAGGACAACAAAGTCAGAAGCAAAGAAGTTGGTTCTGCCAGTATTATATTAATGATGCTGGACAGATCACTTAATCTGTTTAGGTCTCAATTTCACATCCTATGAAAAGAAGATAATAATTTTCCGTGTCTGTTTTGACGTCACCAGAGAAAAGGTGATGCAGAATAACAACTGTTATAATTCCTCTCACTTTGCCTCTTCTATTCGAGGCAGCAGCCCACTCTGTAGTGATGCAAAATGCTTCCTGTGCCAATGAGATCGTACATATAAAACTGAGAGCTAATCTGGCTCTGATAATCTTCAGGGATATAACTGACATAACTTCCTCGAGTTACCTGGACTTCCTGGGGCGGCAGAGAGACAGTGCTCACTGCCCAAAAAAAAGTGAAACAACAAGTCTAGCTGTTCTGGCAATTTCTGAGAACACAGACATGGAACAGAGTTATAAACAGCATATTCTTTCCCCCAAACGTGGGGTAAATTCCCTTGTGCGAGGCTGCAGAAGGGGCAGAACAGCTCCTGGGGCGGTCACGTGGCTTGGTATGCCAATGACCGGCGCTGTCCGTGGTGCTGACGCTTTTAGTCACTGCACTGACGGCCATTAACGCCATTAGGCGGATGGAAGGAACGTGACATGAACCAAACATAGCTAAAATTCCCAGCTTAAGGAATCCAGAAACTCACAACTAGCTTCCAGTTGTGCTTTTGGCAAACAGACAGCAATGAAGATCTTACCACTGGCTAACAGCATGGCAGGGTGAGGTTTTCTTTCTAAATAAATCTCGTTTATCTGTGGCTGTTCCTAACCTCAGCTGACATGGTGTGATTTGCAATAGCAGAGGGAAATATTAAGCCTGCACGTTTTTTATACAGGAAGTCATTAATATTTTATCTATTTAGAATTGCAGGAAGACGTTTGTTTGGTGCAAAGGTTTAAATCAACTGCTTCATGAAGTGCTATGGGAACTTGAAAGGAAACTCAAATAGCTTACCCCCAGATTCATACCTCATCCTAAATTCGATACAGCCAGCAATACAATGATCATTTCCTGATTTATTTGCTCAAAGACTACCCTCAACAGTTCCCTGCAGCTGCCAGCTCTCCTTTGGAGGCACTGATCAAAGCAGTAATATGAAACAACTTTACCTGTCCTAAGAAAGCCAGTAGGAGATACAGCTGTGAAAATATGACAGCCATTTAATTTCTTCTACATATTTATTCCTTTGTCTTTTTAAAAAAAAAAAAAAAAAAAAAAAAAAAAATAGATAGGAAGCCAGAGATATCTTACCTGCCTGCTTTTGTGATGATCATCTCAGTCCCAATGTCATGAAATCTTTTCCAGAGGTCAGCACACTGCAGCTCTACCTGGATCTCTTCCATGGATGAAGGTGGAGGAGGCTGAGGGCCTGAGCCACCAGATGTAAGGTCAGAATGGGAGCCAAATGAGCAGGACGTCCTTTCTGCCAGCACCTCTGTGTCTGACCCAGTGCTCTGCTCTGAGTCTGCAAAGGAAACACACCAGGTAGGACACTTCAGTTCTACCTGCTGTGAGGGGTAAAAAGCCAACAAGGGAAGAGCTACAGAACAGTACAATGGCTTTATATATATATACATATATATATTATACATATAGACATATATATTTATGGTTTGTTGTGATTTATGTCCTGATTGGGGCTTTGGGTTTCCAATACAATATCTGGCATTTTTGTAAAGTTTTAGAAACAGCTGAAAAAAGGACCCTCAACATAAAATATAAATAGTAACAAGCAAGTTGGGAACGGAGAACAAAATACAGATTGAAAGATAAAAATGGAGAAAAAAAACCCCACAAAAAATAAAACAATAATTCAACCCAGAGTTTCAACCCAAGATTAGATGGGCTCCCTGGAAAAACAACATTCCACTTAATTGAATATCCTCACACACTACTATTGAAGAGTTGGTTATTTTTAAACAACACAGTTTTCTCTTTTTAATATCCTTGCCACCAAAACTATGAGCATTTTCTTCATTTTGCTATTTGGCAGCACCATTTTGGAAATGTCTTTTTTTGCTCCTACAATATCTTTTTGTGAACAATGATATTTTCTGGAAAAATAACAATGCAGCTTTTGGTGAAGAAAATGCTCAAGGCTACTGAAGGACAAAAAAAGGATATAGTAAATATATGGAATGTGTTACTAAGGAAAGCAATTGAAACAAATTGCAGAAAAGAACATATGATACAACTACCTCTTTTTATGGGGGAGAAGAAGGCTGCTTGCTCCAAAAATAAGCAAAAAAAAAAAACAAGAAAGTGTTTTTCCACATTTAAAAGTCGAGGTTAGCATGTTGAGTCAGATCGCCATTTCTTTGCAAAAGTATCTCATGTATGTATTAGGTAGGTATAGTGTATATTTATGGTCCTGGTTCTCATACAGGAGGGCTAAGATGCAGTTATGCAACTAGCAGCTATTTTGCAACAGGGTGCATATTCACATTACATCAAAATCATTCACAATACATTCTGAAAAGCAAGGTGTTTATGTTTTGGACCTATGTTTAACAAATTTGCGGTAGTTTTATATAGCTGATTGACAGAGGAATAAAGTAATGTGAAGCACTCAGTCAAATGCCTTAAGAAGAGCTCTGTGGATTTCAAAAGAAGGTACAGAAACAACACTTTAGAATGCCCTCATTGATCACATAAGTATAAACATCCCAGAATAGCAATAAAACATCTATTTGTATGTACTCTCTGCACTTGAAGAAAGAAGAAGATATCTCTGACTGCAGGGAAAACTGAAGGAGACAAAAAATAACAACTTCCATTAAAAATGCTATTATATCACCCCAGTTAAATTCCTTCCATACCAAGCAAATGCAAGAAACTGTAATGCATGAAGGCTGAGTCTCAGATTTACAGTGTTTCTGACAGTGTCTCCTGGAGTAGCTTGCACATCAGTGTAGAGGGCTATAGTTAAGAAGAGGCTTGGGGAGAAGATGCTACCTGCAGAACCACCAACCCTGCCTCCTGCCACATGGAAACATTTCTGGAAAATTCATACTGCTGCAGTGGCATGGACAAGAAGTATTTGGCTGATAAGCGCTCTCATGAAGCATTTATAAGGATGTTTTCAGTAAACTTTGCCAATTATTTAGACAATCTGCTAGTACAATGTAGAAATTCTGTATGACGTTGGAAACATTTGGTATGTATTGCTCCCAATCAATTCTGAATATGTAAATCTTTTTGTCTCCCACTGACTTCCAAGTTAGGCTGAAGCAGTAACAGGTCCATCTGTCTACAGGTGTAGCACAAACCTACCAACAGAGGAGACTAGTATTACACCCAAAACTGATATCTTGGACACAAGCTGATTCAAGATAATATGAGTTAACCTGCTGGGGGTCGGCGATTACAAGACAGAGAATGAATCTGAGAGAACAGAGGAGATGAAACATTTGCTCCCTGCTTCAGGAGCCCGGTGATGCAGGGGCAAAATGATAGTTATCTGCTTCCTTCAGCTGAAATTATTCCACCTCAAAGGGTTGGAGCAGGTAAGCTCGAGTAGGGGTCACTGTGAATAGGTCATTTTTTTCCTAGTAATGATTAATCCCTTTATTCTTCAACAGAAAACAAGAGTATGCTTCACAAATCGCAGTAAAAACTTTTTGCTCACCTACCCGTGTGCTGAACTGTTACCAAAATTCTTACATCTTCTCTGATGGTCCTAAGAAAGTAAAGTTAAGCTACATTGTCTGGACCTAGGGAAAAGCTTCCATTATGGAGTCTTCCTCCTGAAATGAGGTACTAAACTGGAGCTTGAATCTACAGAGGCTGGTTTATGCCACATCATTTGTGCTTGGTTCAGGCGCTCAGAAACTGAGCATCCTCTGAAGCAGTACGGCAAACGGCCAACAGATGGCACTTGGCTAGATGCTGTCCCTGCATCATTTCAGCATTTCCTGTACAGCCTTTCAAACTGGGCCTGTGGCTCTAGCCTTGGGGATCCCTGGGAATTGACCGAATTACATGCTGCAGAAAATTGAATATCAAGAGACTTAAGCCCTTCTCGCCGATTTTATGCTGATATCACTCCACTGACTTTACGGAAGCTTCTTTAGCTTCTTTTAGAAGAGGGGTTTTGACAATGATGGAAGTGGAAAGAGAGCCACAACCTTGGATATAATTTGCTATGCTGGTACAAATCAAAAATCTCAAAAGGAATTTACTAATGGTTGATAAGCCAGCATCTACCCAACCATGCGTTACTACACAAAGGATAAAAGAACATTTTTCTTCCAAGGACTTTTATGCCCTGAAATATGATGGATAATTACCCCAAATTAAAGCACAGAACAGCAGGTACCTCTCCTTCATTCTGTTTTGGAAATGGGAGAGGGAGAATCACTAGTGTTTCTGTTCTTAGCTCAGCATCAGTAGGCACTGAGATAGGGTTTGTGTTTTCTTCAGCCTTTCCTCAGCTAAACCCACCTGAATGGTGTCATCCTTTTGTAGACACTGAGTTCATTACAGACCCAGGGAATTCAGGGAGGTTAGGTGTATCTGACACAGGAAAATTCTTCCTAATGACATCTAGCTCTATAAGACTCTGTGACTCTGTGACTCTGAACTAGAGTTCCCTACATGTGCTAGGATTCTGACTTGATCAAGAGACAGGTGTGACATCTGTAACTGAGCAACACAGAAGGGTACAGGATGAATAAGTCTTAAAATATGGTACTTAATTGTGGCAGCTGGCAGCTAGCACAGCTCAAGCCACTCTGCTGCAAATACTTGCTCACAAGCAAACAAGACAGGAAGAAGATCATAGTTTTCTTCAGCATTCAAACTGGGAGCTTGGTTCTCTTCATGCAGCAACTTTGGTGGAGCGTGACTTCACTAAACTCAAAGACATTACTTCTACTTTACATTGGTGTAAGATGAGAGGAGTTATGGAGTAGCTCCTGAAGCTTTAAAATAGAACATGACTGTGAACACCGAGGTGCTTAGTGTGGCAGGTACTACATATTGTGTCTAGCTGAAGGACAAACAGGATTTCTGAGGAAGATAAACTCCTTATAATTTCTCCTAGGTCCAAAAAGACAAGATAAGGTTATTTGCCTTTCCTTAATGAAGTACCTTGTACAAAAATCCATATGCTGAATACCCTCTTGGATGGCTTCCTATCATCCCTTCTTACCACACTAACCACATATCCGAATACTGTAATTTAAACAGGTTGGACCTGGAGGAGAGGAAATTTCTCAGACCTTTCAGCAGCCTTTGAGCCTACCAACAAGACCACAAGGTCATTTTCAGAGCTCCCTACAATACTATGGCTGTTGCTGAGATTACAGAGGAACATTGAACTTGTTCAGATTTTTCTTCCCTTAATCCTTTTTGCATTTCTACTGTCTTCAGATTGCCCTGGAAATCCTCAGCTCAATTTCTTTTGATCCACAAATTCCCAGGCTTCTTGTTGGCAGATAGGAAGGAAAACACCATTCTCACAAGCATGGTGACTCTGAGGTCAGCATCCCTGCTGAGTGCCCCAAGAAGATGGAAAATAACTCCAAACAGCTTCCTGCTCCAACATTATGTGTCCAGGGATCAGAGTCCTGTTACACAAACTGTAAGCCGCTACTGCCTGACTTCTTTCTACAGCTCAGCTGCCTAGTATTCCTCATGTATGTTCCCTGCTTTCTCATTAGTCTGATATGAGAGGCAAACTGGTATGTGAGATATTAAAAGATATTAATTTTCTAGGCAACTTCGTACATGGATCTTTAGCAGAAATTTCTCTGCAGCTGGAGCACAGCAGGGCTACTGCTTCCCTTATTTAACCAACAAAACAAAAAGAGCTCAGTTTAGTCCTTGGCCATACCATGCAGCGCAAGCACCCAACAAATGTTTTACTCTAAGGTATCAAAGAATGTAAACCACAGGAGCGAGAACAATGACGAAAACCTTACATACATAGAACTCCTGCTACATTTCTCTTTTTCCTCCTTTTTTTTTTTAATACTTTCATATGTGTAGATCTCTAACGTAGATCCTGTCGGATTCCATTAGCATAAAGGTTTCTCCTGGGTGGAACGTGGCAGCTGTTACAAGCTGTTAAAGGGGTTTTTTAACTGTTTATTTTTGTTTGCAAGGTTCATGAACATTTAGGGTAACAGGTGGTCTCTCCTCAATTCGCTGGCAATGGGGATCTGCAGACTACAAAGGTGGTACCAAGTTCTGGACATTGCACGGGCAGCTAAAATTTGGGGGACTTCCCTTTTTCTTTTCCTATGAACTCAGCTAAAATTCATAGGGCGGGCACTTTGCTTTTGCTGCTGATCGCAGACAGATCTCCTCACTGTTCTCTTTATATTTCTATTTTTCAAACTGACTACTGACAACCTACAAAATCAGCAGCACAGAAGCCATACATATAACAGTGTGATGTTCCTGTAATCCAGATATAAAATGTCACCAACCTATGAAAGCCAAAGAACAGAAACTCACTAAGTCTGAACAGTTTGTAAGAGTGAAAGTTCATCTGGCCATGATGGTGGTGGCTGCTGGTGCAGTGAATTACTTCAGGTATACAATCATTTTTCCCTGATAACTAATGCTTGGGCAGAAGCTAAACCAAAGACCTCAGTAACTTCAAAAATCACACAAGAAGTCTGGCTGTGGCAAAAACAGCAGGAGAAGCAGAGGTGAAGCAGGTTGGAGTTCAACAGAGCTGTTCATATTCACATGGTTGCATTTTACACAGCTGATTTGACAATTGCTCTTGCTATAGGCAAAGGTTTCTAAACATTTCCCAGGTGATTGTAACCATATGCACATGCCACACACAACAAATAACACAAAGAGAGCTCTGCAGATATTCTTACAGATTGTCTTATCCCGCTGAACTGTTTTCCGGTCATTCACATACCGTTAATATACCATGTTAATCATGCCTTCTTCCAACATTAAGCCCTTTATCAACCACATACAGCTAGAATTTATAACGTCTGTTGCTGATAATACAGTCACAGGGTTGGAAGGGGCCAAAAAAGATCACCTAGTCTATTCCCCAATAATATTTATTATTATTGCATTAGTGACTACAAGTTGTAATCAATATCAGTATTTACTGATCTGGAGACAGGACAAGATGAGAATTTCATCTCTGTTCTGGCAGCATTGCAATCTCAGACAGCCAAAAGAAGCATTCAAGTAATTAATTCCAGCCTGAGACCATTTTATGGAACCACAGCAGGACAAAATGGGATTAATATCAGCAAGACTCAAAAAGACAAAACTAGAAGATGGGAAAACGTTGCATAGGCAAATAAAGACACCTGGTCCAGTCTCAAGAGAAATCAATGCGAGTCAAGCTGATTCTGATGTGAAAAATTCCTCTGGCACTTTAACCTCAAAGACTTCTTCATCCTCCTGAGTTATGGTTTTATAAAGTGTTTTTATATGATGACTTGAACCAGGAAAGCTTTAAAATAAACTCAGACTGATGGCTGCCCTTACCAAAACAAAGACAGAGTACAAGGCCAGTATGACACAGGATTATTACGCATCTATATCTCCATGGCAAACACAACTAGTAGGATAACATAAAAGCAAACACAAAGACAGACAAACATGGTGGCTTTGGCTCTAAATCCAAGTCTTGCATCAACTTGACCTTGCACTGCCAAGAACTGACTGCCTCTTGCCTTGGTTTATTCCATGTAAGACTCAAAGGGACACAAGACCCAGCAAAGAAAAAAAATCACCCTGATTCAGTGGCATGTTCCAGCTGCTCTGCTCCACTCCAGCAATGCAAAACAGCTGTAAACCTGGTTTAATCAGCAAGTTAAATTGGGTTTATAGCTTCTTGGTATTGGCAAAGAAGTACAAAGCAGCTGGAGTTTACTGGTATATTTAGCCCTGCGGGTTTGCCCTCAAAAGTTAACTCTAGCTTCAGCCAGGAGAAAAAAAATATCAGCCATAGTTAAATTATAAAGTGATTTTTTTATCTCAAAATCAAAAGAAAAAGAAAACTTACACGTTTTGCCAACATAAAGTTTAGGACCAGACATTCAAGAGACCAGCTCCAGTTTTGAGCTGCATCAGCTGAAAATAGAGATGCTGGCTGCTGGGCTCTGAAGTCATCCTTGGCAAATACAAATTCTCATTATAGAAGTGTAAGCTAGGTGACCAAGAGTGTTCTGAGCAGTGTCCCAGCATAGGATTTCTTTATAAACTTCATGCTCTATTCTCTCAGGAAAACTGCTTGCATCTCATCAGTCTGTGATTTAGACTATCCATCACAACTAAAAATATCCCATCAAATGGATGGCAACCAAAAACCTTTTCTATAAACTCTCCCATCTCTGGATTGAGGTAACTTTTTTGTTTAAAAGTATTTTATAAGCATAACCTTTCCCCTGCAGACACTTCTGGCAATCATATTTCAGGAGAACAAACCTCACTGAAGTAGCCAAACTTAGACTCAGTGTTTCATGTTGTGTTACTGTCTTCCAGAAAACAAAAATCAGCTTGGGAGGAAAATGCATTTTGAAATTTCAGTAGAGAAGAAACCAAGAGATTCCTAAAATTCCCTGAGGAGATTCTCTGCAGCTGTCAGTCAGCATTGCCTTAGAGCAAGGAATCACCAGCACAGCTTCACAAAAAGACTACTCAATAGCAAATATTCAGAAGGCTCATTTTTTAAATGAGGGTTTTGAAAGAGCGTGCAGAAAAATAAGATTCAGTTAAATCAAGAGACAAAATAGAAGAGCATAATAATCAAGAAAATGCAGAAGGCAGAGAATGGCAATCTTTTAAAAAATGAGAAGTACGAGGGAGAAAGTGGATGTTATTAAAAGAAGGAGGTGAAATTGATGACAACTTTAATCTGGCCAAGATCCTGAACTGTACAGACTACAAAGAATTTGTCTGGCCAATGTCCAAGTGTTTGTGTAAAATTAAAGAGTGGAAATGCACTTGAAAGTCAGGGAAAGCTAAAAAAAAATAAGAGACCAGGCATTAGGTGCATTATATGCTATAGCCTGTAAACATAGCGTCATTATTCTTATAAACAAAACCATACAACAAATATTTACAGACCAGCCTAAACCAAAATGCTGGCTCTAAATAACCACAAATTGTGCAGGAGTTTGAAACTAGATCCCTGCTCTGTGGCCGGCTCGTCCCGAATGGGAACAGGCACAAGCCCCGGGACAGTCCGTTTCTGGATTCTGTGGTTTGGACTGCTCCCTGCAAGCCAGGAAAAAAAATCATATCATTTTCAAAAGAGGAAAGCAGGAGACAAGACTGATGCTGGAGAGGTGTCTGCTCTCTCAATGTGACCAATGTGAGATCGCAGAGAAAGTCTGGAAAATGCTGGCATCTTCTTGTAGGTATGAACACAGCTCAAAAAAATGAAGATGAACATTTAAAGTATTTGGAAGCTGACATTTGGTGGCCTACAAACCACAGGGAAAGAGACATTACATATGTTCCCTATACCGTGCTGGTTATCATGACACCAATAGCAGGGAGCCAGTTGGCATCTTAATAAGAAGAAATATCCAACCCTTTCCTGAGTCCTACTGAGCCGTTCACATTGCTGTCACATGGCAGCGAGTTCCACTGTTTACTCTGCACACAAGAAGGGAAAAGTCCTTTTTCATTTTAAAATGTGTTGCCTTTTTAGTACGAGTGTTCATTTGCTGCAGTGTTATAACGAGATAAATACCACTGCATATTGTTTGTATTTCCTTTCTAGATGAAACCATTTCAAAAGGAAGTCATTAGGAAATTTCCATGGGAATGGTTTTACAAGAAAAATGCAGCTCTGTTAAGCTGAAGTTTCAAGTTTAAATTGTTCGTTTCATTCACAATCTACAATTTCCTTTGGGAAAACAGCACTTATCAAGCTAGTCCAGTTGAACTGATGTTTGGGTTTGTAATAGCTCAACAAACCATTAAACTACATCTTTTTTTCACTCCCAAGTTACATTAGCCAAGCTGTCCTTCAGACCCCCCACACCCCTTTCTGAACTAGGCTTTGGAAGACTATCTGCCCTAGTACCATTTTGACCTAAACCTCTTGACTGTAATCCAATTTCCATCAGCTTTTATGCATAAAAAAGCTTCTCCTTGACTCTGAACATTTTAATTGCTCATTTTCTGAATCTGTTCTATTTTTATTACAGACGTGTGCACACACACACAGAGACATAAACATAGGTATGGGATTGAATTTTTAAAGACATGTTTGGCTTTTGAATCAGTGATCTGCCACTGGCTCACAGGACAGAAATTATAGTATTTCCAATGGTATTTTCCATCGGGAAGTTTCTTGCAACCTAAGGTTCTGTTGGCTGTTTTGATCACCGCTGCAGAGTGACCAGACGTTTTTCCTGAACCATGAGCCTGGGGCATTTTTCACAAGTGATAAACATAGTCTTCCTTTTATTTGCTTCACATACAAGTGATTTGCATCTAAACCAGCCGTTTTTTTTTTTGCCTCTGACTAGGTAGCCTTGCAGATAGAGTCGAGAGAGAAGACTCTCCAGAAGCACCTGAGCACAGCGCTGATTTTTTTCCTCAACTTCTAGTGTTTCAAGACTGAGGCAGAAACTTAAACTATTGCTTTTAAAAGTGACAAAATAGGGGATGGAATTGGTAGGAGTTTACAGAGAAAAGAAGCATGACAGACTGAATAGGTTACAGTGCTGCATTACAAGAGTACGGTGCATAGGCTTGGAATGAATGTACTAGGAACTTCGATCCAGCCTGTGCTATGAAAGGCAACAGTGACATATAAAAACAATTTAATTTGAAATCTGAAATATCAGAAACACATGCCAAGCCACAAATAGAATCTCCCCTTTAACTGCACCCAAGAATGTACCTCATATCAATTTGAAATAATAAACAACTTAAAAATAATCAGGCAACCAGCAAAGTGAACAATGCTTAGGATGAGATTACGCACAGAAAGTGTTAAAACTGTAGTTTTCAAAGTTGCAAAATCTGATGCGTCACTCCACATCCAGAGAGCGTTACCAGGCACTGATGTTTAAGAACATCTGAATAATTAAACCACTGCCCAGTTGATCTGAAGGGTTAATGTAGGCAGCTGTAGTTGACAGAAGACAGGGAAGGGGATGCTGAAAGAGTCTTAGGGGTAAGAAAGGACAGATGAGTAGAATTCCATACTATGTCATTTGACCAGACAAAATAACCCTGTGCAGTTCCAGGCAGTACATACAAAGACAAAGCTTCCATGAGAGCCAGGCTGTGGTTGAATTTAGCAACCAGGGCACAAGAAAGCCCCGTATCTGGCTACTCCCATTTCACGTACAGCAGAGGAAGGAGGTGCTGAGTTATGCTCCCCCCCAATCCAGCAGACAGGCAAATCAGGAAGCGACAGGGGACAGAAGAGCACAAGCTTCACACCCATGCTCAAGAGGTGGCACAATACCAGGTATGAGCTGTTCCCCTATGGAGCAGCAGTGCAACAAGGAATGAGGTCACTGCTGAGAGAGACTCCAGCCCCTTCCCAGCTCCACCACAGCAATTAAATTAAATTAACCCTACCCAAAAGTCAGACTGTCTGGACAGTCTGAACATCAAATCTTAAACACCACCCATTTCACCTTGCAGGTCTGCTCCTGTTGGGCTGAATAACTTCTTAACACAGACATTGCCAGCAACTGAATTATGTATTTCAAAATCCCACAGCTTTCAGATACTTCCACAGACAAACAGCAGCACAAAACTGATGGCTTAGCCTGGAGGATCAGTCTCAGTGCATGTATTCTTTCCTTTTTCCTAAATATCCATGCTTCTTGGATGTGTATTTGTGGCTTGGCTTTTTCTCTTTTACTAACTGTCTTCTGCTCAAGCTCCTAAAGTCACATCCTGACACACTTTTCCAACCGCAATCCCACAAGCCAAAATCCCTACATGCAGTCACACATCCTGATTCCAGGAAGTGCACACTGCTGGACTTTGTTGCCTTCCACTGAGCCACCCTGATTTACGCCTGCTGAAGCTATGGTCCTGAGTGTAATAACACCTACACTGCACAGTTGTCCCACATGTGTGTATCCTATTATCCAAACAACAGATGCACCAGCATGCATGCACACACATATTCCAACATCTGGCAGTCACAAGTTAAATGTAATAACTCCATGAACTTCATTCATCTTTGCAAAGCTCACAAACACTTCATCTATACATCCACTGAAGAGGTGCATAACCTTTTCCACTTCGCTGAAAGAAGTATGTGCTCTTAACCTGCTTTCACAGTCACACGCAAAGAAATACAACCAAACACTTGTACTTACACTTAGAGGACACATTCATGAATGGCTCTTGACACAAGCACTTCACAGGCGTTGTACATGATGTGCATACAGATATACCCCTCTATTTCTTGGTCATACCTGTATGTGTGCTTATATGCCCTTACCTGCTATGAGGCTCACTTTTAAACTTTCTAGCTAGAATTCATGCCAGCATAAAGCTGATAAAAGGAAACGAAGAATCGCATCCAAATATCCAGACATCAGTTAACCTAAAAACATCCCACTGCTTAGCACTGGAATTGATACTCGTATAATTCATCATTTCTGATGTTGGAAATTGCCAGTCTGTTTTCCTTAGTTTCTGTCATCCGCATCTAATCTACAAGATATGTTCAAGGAGAATGTGGGCAAAAACTTCCTATCTTTTGTATCCAGTATTGTTTGAAAAATACTTTAATTTAGAATGCTTGTGCCTGCCTGGCTTTCAGTTCAGCACACTGGAAACAATGGGATGTCCCACTGTGACGTTCCCAGCAAACTCTACCTTACAGCAAAATATGCTGGAAAGTTCACAGACTGGAAACACTGAAGTTGCAAAGGTCTCAGGCTTGCCCAGTTCCCCCACCACTGATGTCAATGCCTCAATGGTGACCTCAGAAACTTGTTGGCTTCTGTGACCTCAGATAGCATCCTTTATGGATGTCAAAAACAGGGCTTGTAATTTTCTGTGTGCATGAATACCCACACATTTTCAACCATGCAGAACTAAACCATTTCATAACCCATTCTTTTAAAACCTTTACAAGCATGTACTACACTTGGAAAATTATACTCACATTTTGAGTTTATTGAGGCTTTTTTCCAGCCATCTTCTCTCTAAAAAAGCTAGAGTTTTTGACAGTAGGAAAAATGGCTTGCAGTATTCTGCAGTAGCTGAGAAAAAATGTGATGCTCTCTACTGAACTGCTTTAGAACTTCCAGTTAGAAAATTATGATGAAAATGTTCATGTGGAAAATAAATATGCAAATTTTTCTAAATATTCACTCTCAGCTACAGGTAAGAATGCAAGTTTTCCACATGTTTTTGAAATAGAAAACACCAAGAATTTACATCACCATTAACTTTTACTTTAGCCTGCAGGATATGAGTTTAAAACAATAAAGTTTCCCAATCTTAAGTGTGCAAAAATCACTGACATCAAAATGAATATACTTTAATATAACAGCAACTTCTCAGGGTTCTGGGCATCTTGGAATATCAGCTCTGAATCATATGATTTGTCCCACATACCTCACTGTCCTACTAACTATGAAACTGAGGAGTAAATGTAATAATTGTTCATTAACCACCTCATTAATAAACAGATTTACAGATAATGTATTGAATTTGTAGTCTTCTTGTGCCTCCCAAAAAGCCTTGCTCCACCTCATGCTGCCATCCAGCATTAGACCTCACACACAGAGACACTCCTCCCATGCTTAGAGGTTTCCATCAAAACCAGCCATGGCACAGAGGAAACTGATAGCTTGCTCCTGCAGAAAATACACTGAATGGAAAGCCAAAATCATTCACAATAAAACCCATGGACACCAATATACCAAGAATCCAGTATCAGACAGCCCTACCAGTGCTTGTTACCATTTAGCGTATTCCACACAAAAGGTCTTAATGAAAAAGCATGTGACTTTCCTGATATGCAGAAGATACCTCACATCCTTCCCAGACACGGCTGTAGACTTATCTTACTGGTAAGCTCAAGAAGAGAAAAAGAGGCAAAGAAGAGCTTTAAGGTTTCACTATTAATGGCTTCACTATTAATGGGGTGCAAGTGCACAGGCAGCCAATCAGCACATCCTTACTGGGCCTCTGAACTTCTTATTTCACCACTTAATTGATTATCTCTGGTGCTTTTGAGCATTCTCCCATGCCCTCCTTATTGCTGAAATGCTGCCATCTGTGGCTCAAAAGTCCCTTTCTGCCCTTCCCACCCTACAGCATGAGGTGGTTGGAGAAGCACTAAACTAATAAGAAATCCACCAGTTCTTGGGAGGAAGAGGAGACAATGATAGTTTCAAACCAACATACATTCATCCCCTTTACTCCACCTTCCCTTGAATCACACTTCTGCCACCTTCTTCTTGTGTGGTAAAATTTTATGTGAAAAGCAGCCCAAGTTTGTTTCTAATGCTGCTGAGCTTGACCATGTGGCTACAAGAGGAGGCAGCAATTTCCTCTCTTGGTACAGTTGTGAAGCCACACAGTGATGCTTCAAAGCAAAGCTGTGACCCACCCCTTCCAGCCTGGAGCCCAGCAGGGTCTGAGGAGCAGCTGGACTCCTCTTCCGTGAGGTGTGTTATGGAAGAAGAGGGAGGGAAAAGAAGAAAACAAGGATGAAACAGAAGTTAAACAAATGTACAGAGTTAGAAAGGAGAAGTAAGAGCCTGGGAACTAGGGCAGCTTATTGGAATTAGCTTCTTGACACCAAATGCTGGAAAGAGAAGACAGTTCAGGAAGCATTATAACCTCATACCCTATACTTTCTCACAAAACACCTCAGCAGAAAGAATGCCTGTGAGCCAGGTTAATGTCCTCAATACTAAACAATTTTTTTCCTCCTTTTCCACAGCTCTTATCAGCCTGTCTTGCTTTCTACTGCTGGCACCAGATCTGATCTGCTCAAGCAGATGAGCTCCTTTCTTTCTGTGTGCACCAGGTAAGTAGGGACCTCTTCATCCATCTTGCTTGCCCATTTCCATTTCATGATAGAGGAAAATATGAACATAATAGAGGAGTTTGGTATTGCTTCAATAGGACGCTCTTTGTTGCACAAAGCACCCAGAATCCTGACTAAAGAGTCTGTTCTTTATTTGAATCTTATGGTGTTTAGCTGTAAAGGAAGCAATACTTAAAAGCGATTCACCCATCTGCAGACTCCTTCTCCCAACTCTGAGCAGGCAGGATGTCTTACAACTCTCCTCCATGTAACACATGTAACAACATGGTACAGTCACAGGCAAGTTCCACTGAGGCATAAAGAAAAAAAATTAATGAAAATAGAAAACTAGTGACTGGCTGAAATTCAGTGGCTGTATCCATGGCTGAATCTTGAGGCATCTTTGCAAAATGCCAGTTTTGCAGCCGTAGGTATCTTTTTGCTGCTAAAACAAGTCAGGATATTTACAGAAAGGTAAACTAACGCATTTTGGTGGCCTCATTGAAAAACAGGAGCAATGAGTTTCTCCCAGAAGGCAGCAAAGCAAATCCAACATTTCATCTATTACATCCCCAGTCTCTCCATTACTTTTTCTGCAACCAGGACAAGCCCCTCACAAGCTCATTATACGACATATTTAACAGAAAGGCAGCCAACTGCCTTTTCTGTATCTTGCTCTAAAATGCGTGCCTCTCTTGCAAGGAAGACACAGCTAGAGAATAACCTGCTCCAGTGTTTACTGAGTGGGAGGAACGGAGAAGGTCACATCCATGAGACATGCTTTGTATAATAACTCTGGTGTTTCTGAATCCAGTGAGGCATCTCCACGTGGACTTACAGGCCATAGATACTTTTGGGTTGTTTAAATAGCAAGAATGATGCTGTCTTTGTTTTTTTCTTGAGTAAAGGATATCTTACAGTGATTGGCACTCGATAAAAACCAGTAAGAACCTCCCATGCAGTAAACCCTCGGAGCACAAAGTGCGTGCGCTGTGCAGGATATTGCTGGGGCAACCTATGGTGTCCATCTCCATCCCACCCACCAATCCCTCCATCCCAGCACACTCATCCAGCCTCACACCCCTAAAACTTGTGCTTCTTGCGTCGCTTGTGTTTCAAGCAGCAAGTGGCCATGCAGCACTCCCTGGCACCAGAGCCCTCCCCACTCAATGGCACAACCAGGAGGTACACTCCGTCCTGAGCCACAGCAATCTCCTTCTTCTAGAAAGGCTATGGCAAAGAGCATTCCCTCACACTAGGAAAGACCATGGTTCTCTCTTGCACAGAGCAGGGGGCACGTGTGCCAGCACACACATCCTGCAGCCAGTGAGTTGTGCTCCACCTCTTAATGTGGCATCATGCTGTTCACTTGCTACCCTGCACCTAACCCATTATACAGCAATAACTGTTACCAGCTGTACATAGAGAAAGAAAAGGAGGATATATAGCAGAGGGTGCTACAAGACAGCTGCTCCTGCCATTCTGTAACGGCACTGTTGGTTTTTTTTCAAGGCTCTCCCTCCTTTATGAAACGCACACAACTCAAATTTCAGTCTTTCTCAACAGACTTCAGTAAGTCCACACAAGCTTTGTTTGGAGGTCTACCACAAGCCTTCTCCTCAGCAGCAATAGACCTCCACCCTGACAGCAGTAAGTGTGCCAACCCTATCCATGAGGTACCACAGGAAAACATCATCTGACTGAGAGAAAAAAAATATTCACCCTTAGAATTCACCCTCAAAAGCTTTTCGCTGACATACTCTACTTCCGCTGCCCCCCAAGATATTCAGCATTTACCAGGTCAGAGATTCAGATGCTGTAAAGTGGTGGGTGCCAATAGCTTTCTGTAAGTGTCACGTCTGCCGTGAAGCAATTTTGGCCCTGGTTGGAGCCCTTATATGAGAGTCTACCTGCTCTCACACAATCATTATGCTGAACTTCCAAGAAGCGCACAGAAAGAGAGCATCTCTGCTGCAGAGGACAAGACTGAGCAGCGGGCTGGTGCAGTAGGAGGAGTAACTGAGGCTCATCAAACTCAGCTTAAACGGTGCATCCATGAAGTCGGGGATAACTCTCATACTCTTTGTGCTGGGCTTGATCCAGATGCAGATCCCATGCTGAAAGACTCCACAACCCACTATTTATGTCCTAAAGACCTGCTGGGCCCTGGTGCTATCTTTTAAAAAATGAGACTAGCTTTTAGGAAAGAACTCAACTTAGCCAAAGGTGAGATTTTAAAAGCCTACCCAGCATAGTCTTCCATTCTCTCTGCGTAACAGACAGCATTGTCTTCAGATCCAATACCCTGTTTGCCAGCCCCTTAACTTTAAATGGACACTGCATACATGCAAATAAAACACCTAACAGCACTGATGTGTTTATGACACAAAAACATGCTAATAATTACTGCAGGAACATTACACTTTTTTTCACATAAACATACATTTTTACCAAACACAGGAGGAACAGAACTAAAAGCCAAAATCTTTATACTTATACCTGTGTTTATCTAACCCTAAGGGCAAAGCAAAGAGAAGAGCAAGTAATAAGTAGGAAGTATGTTCCTACTCTTTAAGTGAACAGGACAATACTAAACTGTGCAAGGACTGAAGCAGGAATGTACTAGTATAAAATAATGGGCATCAAATTTTTAGTTTCTCCCCATGGTCTAGCATTTAACACGAAAATGAGCAAACATAGTAATAAAGTGCTGTTAAGCCAGTCAAGAGCTCAAGGGAAGCCTCTAAATGTAAAAAAGTCTCAGATCTATATCTGAGATCAAGAATCAGTTGCTTTTCATGTAAAAGTGATAGAAGCAGCAAGAAAAGCCATGTGTAGGTCAGCTTGCAGAGAGTGGCACGCAGTAGGAATGGGCTGTTACACAAGAAGACAATTAAAGAAAAGAAAGCATCTTCTCTGAAATGCTCATTCTAGAAGTCTGTATGAAAAAAAGAATGGGACCGACCTTTGCTAGGACAGACACTTCACTTCATTTCCAACCCTGTCTGTGAGAGATGAGAGGAGCCATCACCAGAGATTACCCATACCTAGAGGTGTGAGTCCCAGGCTCATAAGGAGAGCTGGAGCTTCCTCTGGGTTTCCTGCATAACACATTTCTCTACAAGGCTCTGAGAAGCCCTTTCTCTTTGACTTGGTTTTTTACAAATCATGTACAGTCAGTAATCTGTCTCTGCATTATGAAACTGATGCAGCATGAGCAAAACCTGCTCCTTTTTATGAAAAATCCATTAAGATTCGTCAGTACTCACATGTTGTTCACTGAAAAATCATTTTTTCTGAGACCCAACACAGTCTTTGAACATTTGTGTCAAACATCGCTGCAAGGATAAACTTCCCATCTGTTCAACTGGCCCCTGAAAATGAAGCACAGTGGTGCCAGGGTCACGCTGGGACACGCAGGCACCAGACGGCAGAGCTGAAACTGACCTGATAAACTTTTACCTGTATTTTTGGCCTTTAATGCCTAATTTCCAGTGACATTTCACTAATGCACGGAAACCAGTATCTGTTTGCAGCAGGCAATGCACTTAGCAGCAAAGAATAACCTCCCAGTTGCCTCAGTTGAGCCAGAAGATGCTCTGCAGGCTTCATCACCCCTTTGCGATTACTCTCCTCTTACCATATCCAGGTCTGGGCAGAGGAGCTTGGAAACCAGCAGGGAACTAAGCAAGACCTTCAAATATGGAAATCCACATGCAGTGAATACTGCTTTTGTCCCATGCCTACACACTGACCCACTGAATAGGTCCTGCAGACTGCTGATGCAAGGACTGTGTGCTACTATTTCACCCTTACAGTGAGAGTGGCCCTTGGCTTCAAAGGAACTTGAGTATGTGTACCTCCAGCTATAAAATGTTTGTTTAACTGCTGTATTGAGCTGCTGGAGTGGAGCAAAGCAGCCTTCAGGCTGTTTAGCACCTGACCCACTGTTTTTTCTGATTTTATTATATCTTTTTTACAGTATCGTTGCTATTTCACACTTTATTTCTTTCACAATCCTTAGACTGTCTTTGCGCTCCCGGTGATTTACCGTACGTGATTTCCTCACATGTGTTTATTCACTCAGATACTCCATAGCTTATTTCAAAGGCCTGCAAAGCACTCAGAAGAATCTGCCAGAAATGAGCAAAAAGAGTATTACAGTTCATACAAATCTGTCACACAGGCCAGCACAGCCTGCCTAAGAATGAACAGAGCTTTCAAACTTCATAATGCAGCATGGTTGCCTTGATAGTACAAACCACCAGAAAGCAAAAACCTCTGTGTGGCAGCACAGATTGTTTTGGTACAGATCCCAATATCTCAATGCATGCTTTAATTTGTGCATACAATTTAAAGCAATTATATGCAGAATTTCTCTCAGAAAACTATTATACTCTAGCTTCTCCAATGAGTTCAAGAAATTTCTTGCTTATTTTAGACCAAGTTTGGTTTAAGGGGATTTACACAAGGGTGACACATGCGCAAAAGCAAAGACACACACATCTATTTACATACAATGCCCTCAGATCCCTGCCAGGAATATTTCTCTATGCCTGTACTCAGCTGTGCCAGAAGTATCCTGGGGAAGTCCAAGCTGAATCACACTTACCAGAATTGCTCAAATCTGAGCCATTCCCTCACAGGGCTATGATTACTTTACAGTTACTACTTCGAGGTACCAGTATATCCATTAACGTTCACCATCAGCCAGACTGCCTTCCTGTACAAACGTGAAGCCCCTGCACAGAAAGCTAAGTCAGGCTCACTGATGGTGTCTGAGGACTTACACGAACCACCTCAAGCTGTTTCTTACAACTTTGGCTCTGTACCTAGATCCATCACGTAGTTTTAAACAATCTCACCTTGTTAACACTAGCACCGGTTAAATAGCTTTTGCACCCACACATTTCACAGAGAAAGGACATCCCAGCTTGCCCAGGGATCTCCCGGCTGTGGAAAGAAGCCAGGCTCCAAGGGAAAAGATATTTGAGAGCCACCATGGACAGGAAGAACCTGGGAAGCAAATCCCTTCTCCCAGCCTGTATCCCTTCACACTCTTCCCCATTTCCATGCCATAGGCAATGGCAAGTAGCAGCTACTGATGCTCTCTAAGGCTGCATGATACCTGAGCACTTAGCAAAGAAAACAGGCACATCAGGCAGTTTTCTTGCTCTGCTCCTAAAGTCAAAACATCCAGCAGGGATCATTACACAGCTGAGAACACAGCTGAATTTTGGTCTGATTCAGTTGTCTCAGGAAAGGTAATCTTCACACCTTCTAAGCCTAACACTCCAAATTTTATCTTTAATATCATAAAAACCTGTTCCTTAGAGACATACAGCTCTCTGCTCTCAGTAGTTTTAAATGGAGAAAGCAAAGTATGATAGAGACAATAAGAGCAAGAAGAATACAGGAGACAAAGGGGAGAAGAAAGAAATTAAATAAGGGAGTGAGTGGAAAAGTAAAACAAAAGCAAAAAGGCAAAGACATAATGAAATGAAAGAATAGGGAAAAAAAAGCAAAAAGATAAAATGTCCACACATAGACAAAATAATTCAGTGACTGCGGACTTACTGATCAACAAATTGAATCACTGAAAACATTCTCAAGAATTTCCTAAGTAGCTTGGAAGCCAATACAAATGCTCAGGAGCCACCTCCACTGCCACAGAGAAGGCTACAACACTTTCTATTTACTAAAATTAAGGCTTCAATCTCCTAATCTTAGGATTCCCTTAAAGAGCCATTGGCTCATATTCACCCCCCAAAACTCTTGAGGCTATTCTGAGTCCAGATGCTTTCAGAGGAAACAGGTAGAAAGCAGAGCAGTAGGTAAGGGGAGAATGTACAGGATAAGTAGAATTGGGAAAAGCTAAAGAGATCAGCAGGAGAAGAAATTAGAAGATAAAACAGTAAAGAGCTGTAACAGTGCAGCTTTAAAAAAGCACAGAGAAAACAGTAAAGCAAAATAAATGTACAGACATTACAAGGACATTAGAAAGACATAAAAACATGAAAGAAAAACATAAAGAGAGAACAGCAAATCAAAGGAGGATGAGTTCTCCAGTGTAATATACTGCAGAAAACATTTCTACATCTCCATCTCAAATTACAAAGCTCTTGCAGAGGACCTTAGAATGGACCTACTCAGACAGCCAAAGCCAAGACTTGCCCTACCATCCTTTGGGAGCTCAGGTAGAACCAATTATGGATATATTTGGAAAACATGAAAAGATAACATGCAACACAACAGATAACAGCACAAAATCACTGTCATATCATTTAGCCCCAAGCTGAGGGTATGTCCTCTCTGTTCTCTAACAACAGAAGCCTGCAATAGCAGAAAGCACTCACAGGAACCCAGGGGTGAAAACTGCTCAGCTGCCCCAGCTTTTGCAGCTGTTAATCTAGCAAAGGAACAGGAGAAAACATTGTGCACAGCATTAAAACTTCCCCTAATCGTAGGGAGAAAGCAGACCAAGATGCCCTACACAAAATGAATATTAACAACAGAATTTATTGCAACCCACATTGTTTTTCCCCTGTTTCTTCATCCACCAATACCTCTTGACCAAAGTGGTTGAGGGATTGCCAGCAGAAGGTCTGGTTGGGTCCCATGGTCCTCTAACACCAGTGTCTTGAGAAGCCTGTACCTACAGTGCATTACCAGGTGACAGGGCAACAATGACCCCTCCACACATGCCTTCCTTTTGTGCTGTATGGGGACTCTCAGTAGCAGAAATATTTATGTGCATTTGTAAAACAGGGTTTGTGTCTGAAACATTCAGGATGCCTAAAATGATCTTTAGATCTATGCACATTCAGTACAGTGCTGAAGCATGTAACTATGAAGCACAGTGAGCCTGCTTACCCTGCATAGCCACCTAAACCACAGCACCAAACTAACTTGGGCAGTCCTGCCCTGGCCCCAAGGGGAAAATGTGGGATGAATCCCTGATGTGATTTCTTCTTTGGCTTTTTGTTCAACCTGGGGAAGAGCTCTGCAGGGGTCAAGCAGCGTTTCTCCTGCAGTGCTCCTCCTCCTGACCAGGAGTAGGTGCAGAAGGAGGTGGAAGTAGGAATAGATGGACCATGACACAAAGCTCAGGTCATCAGGCAAGACCAAAAGCTGGTTGGCTGCTCACTGCCCAGCCACAGGAACAGATGTGTAGGTACATGTGCATTGTGCTTGCAGCAAACGACCCACTGAGAGAAGGAAGGTAGCAAGGAGGCTTGACATTCATGAGCAATAATTTAGTAATACAAGATACCAATATTTTTCTTGACTCTGTTGTTCTAGTCCACCTGAGAAAGGGATGGTAAAATGAAACTATGACTGAAGCTGGGCAAAACATGATGAAATAGTTTTTCTCCATAAAATGCCATTTTGCAACAGTAGAAGTGTATCAAGCGGTGTTATTAGTGTTTCATAAAAGAAACTATGTCTCATTCCATGTTTCATTTTGCTTATTACAACCCTTTTCATACTGACACGCATAAAAATGTCAGTATTAAAATGTCCATATATTTTTCTGAAATGTCTTGCATATTTCCACTTACTAAAATATTTCACCCTGTACTGTAAACAGTGATACAGGGAAAAAAACTATGAAGTACATAAGAAGCAGAGCTGGAGTAAGAACAGATGCTGAAATGATCCAGCTGATGGAAGGAAAGGCTGCTCTTGTTCCCTTTCTACAACAACCCTTGATTTTGCAGGTGCCAGGCTCTGCTGCAGGCTCCATTTGGAAGGGGAAGGCTGTACAGCCGCATGCCTGTTACAGTACAAAATGTCCTGAAAGAGCAGGACTGCTCTGGAAAACTGAAGTGTCAGCAAGGACATCCGTGTTCCTCAGACTTTAATCGCTCCTAGCTTAAATCGAGGCCAAGAAGTCTCAATTTACAAGCAAAACAAGATTCACGAGGGGGGTCATTCATTTGCCTGTTACTGTTTCTTTTGTTTTGAGAGGGGTCTAACCTTGCGAGCTAGCCTGGCATTTGAGATCCAAGCTGAGCTCCTTCCAAGAGGTTCTCCTCCACTGAAATTGATTTTATTCTTGCAACTGCAGCAACACATTTCTTGATGGAAAACCATCTTGCTGCTCTTGCACCTCTGGCTCTATGGCAGTAGAAGAAATAGGAGATTGTAAAAAAAGATTTCTTATTTTTTTAAAGCAGAAATTACTCTAAGAGCAACCGTCCACAAAATAGTTATTTGCACACAGTGCTCCTAAGGTTACAAGAGATTTTTTTTAGCACACGCTTTTGTTTATTTGTGGAGGTACAATTCATGAGTAGCAGCTCTGCCCTCTGACTAAGAATCGCTCTTAAATGTCACCTTCAGGACATAACCACAGAAGTAAACAGTGGGTTAGAAAGTACCAACTCATTGCTCCCCGATTCCCCAAAAAACCTGTGCAGCAGCGTAATCTCAAGTCAAACTGACAGTACCCTCTGAGAGTGCACCCTAATGTAATGCAAAGTGTAAATAAAAGCTCTTTCTTTGCCATTAAGAGTGAAAACCAATGCTTCAGCGTCATTCACTGTAATTTCTTCAGTATTCCCTGTGGTGAATCCAGCTCCTTAAAAGTCCTCCTATACAGCAGGCAGGCATGAGCCAGCTGAAAGTCATCTGCAGCGATCTTCTGTCCTGCTGCCTTATTTCTGTTCGAGTTTAGTGAGGCCTACTTTTTTTTTTTTAGCATGAGATTTCAACGGAACTGAAAATATCTCACAGCACAAACTCTGCAGCATGCTGTGAGTAATTTACAGCTGCCAAAACCATCCAAGTCAAATCCCATGAGGGATTCTTCTTTCTTCAACCCATGCACGTTAGAAAACAAAAATGGCCAGCAGCCATCCTACTTCTTCTCCTCCTCTTTCGCTGAGCAGATTCCTGCAGCTGGAGCAATGTCATTAGCAGCTGCACTTAAAGACTCCAAGGCAGAAACACGGCACAGTTTAGATATGCAACACGAGCAGTTTGATTCATAACAATAGCTTCACCTTTTCTCTTTTTTCTTTTTTTTTCTTTTCTTTTCTTTTCTTTTCTTTTCTTTTATTTCTTTCCTTCCCTTTTCTTCCCTTTCCTTCCTTTTCCTTCTTTCCCTTCCCAAAAAACTGGAAGTGGGAGACAGACTTAATTTAGGCATAACCAGTGTTCTGCCTGTATGGGTTTTGTGATAGCGTTCAATTAAAACTGTTTTTTTAAGGCAAACACTGGGAAATCTATAAACCACCATGCAAACCAAATATGCACACACAGGGATTCAGGTTTTTCCACCACAAAAATGCACGAGCAGTCTCGAAAAATGCGTGCCTCGATTTATTGATTGAGGAAGTTGGTTTGTAGGGGTTTTTTGCCCTCATTTTTCGATTTTCAGCCTACAAAGAGAAGCCTCAGGACTATGCAGTGTGTGCAAAATTGTGAGTTCACCATCCACAAAATGCTGGAGAACACCTGGATGAAAAACAGCAAAAGGCACCCAGTATTGGATTAAGTCCTTGACCGTGCAGAAGACAGAGAATGCAACTGTTAGCCAAGCTGTCGAAGCACTGCTTAACAAATTGAAAGAGCAAACTGAAGCAGAAAAGGACTAAAAAGAAACAATGCCATGAGAAGTCTTCAGAAAGAAAAAACTAATTGCAGAAGGACTCACTGAATTGTAAATGTCACATTTGGGGACTTGTGGGCAAAACTCCCCACCCAGCTTAGCTCAGTGCAAAGGAGGGCAAACAGAGACAAGCACGACCCAGGGCTGCATCGGACTCTGCAGAAGAGCAAAGTTGTTAGGGAGGATAAACAGAAAGGCTGCTCCCAGCAGCTGCTCTTTAGTACAAAAGAGACTGTGGAGACTCAGCGGAGAAGGTTCAAAGCAGCTCCCAGGGTTTCCTTTCCCCTGCTCCTCCAGCCCCACTTCCCTGCACACCACTTGTCCCAATTGCTCTGTATTTGAGCCTCTGCACATTTAGTTTCTGTACAGTAGTTATTCCAAATAGGTTTTACTGCTTATTAAAGGCCAATAATAGTTATTCTGCGAATGCTGACAAGAAAGTGTTCTGAAAATCTATATAGGGAATTTACTGTGCAGCCTGGCTATAAAGTATCAAAATGTTTTCCCTAGCCCTAGTGCAAGGGGCCAGCTTTCCTTTGAATTTTTCCTATTCTAGAGGACAGAAGGATTCCAACCTTTTACTTTGTCTTGGAAAATTGAAGCCACAAAGCTGTCCTCTTTACAAAGCAGTATGTGATAGTTCGTTCACTTACACTTCTCATTCTCCACCAATAGCATAGAAAGTATCAGTTCATGTTTGCACAATGCAAAATGATGGTGAGAGATGCTGGCTGAGTTTCTGTGTGGGATGATTCCCATAGCCAGGTCCTGTGGTCCACTCCACAACAAAATGCAAACTAGATTGTTTTTTTTCCTAAAGAAGCTTCTCATTGTCTTCTGCGTTCCTCAAGCCAAAAGCAATTTTCTGCAACATTCTTACTACCACTGCCTGCATGGCTTGTGGTAAAAGTCTATAGAGTTGTAAAGTTCTATTCAGAGATATTTTCAGCACAGAGAAAATGAAAAACATTTCAACAGAGGAGGGAAAAATTAGCAACATATTAACTAAAACTGTCTTACAATTGAAAGCTATCAGCAACCACTGGTATAATGAGTACAAAAAACCTTTCCAGTTCAGGTTTGCTTTTGCTCTGTAATTCATTCTTACATAGTCAACGTGACCTGAATTATGCTTTCATGAAGCTTCCTTTATACCAGAGTATTTTTGCTCTTCGATCTTTCCAACACCCTGTTTTCCATTAGTGTTATGATGAAGTTATTTTTCATACCACTTTCCTTTCCATGATGACTTTTTTTTTCAGCATGGAAACTTCTGTACATGTTAATTTCAGTGATTTTCATGCCTCTCCTCCTTGATCAGGACAGCAAACTGCACTTCCAAAAGATGGGCTTTCTGCAGAATGTCTCAGTTAGCCTCCCTTCAGCCCCATGCAGTCTGAGGAGATTTCCTTCTTGCTGCATTAGTCACTCTTTGAAGACCTCCTTCTTGTGCTTTAGACAGGTTTTAATAGAACCTTTAGGAAAGAATTCTTTAAGCAATGTTAAGCAAGCCAACTACACTTTACAGGGAACTCTCCAAGCTAGGTGAAGAGTAAATTATTTCACTTTACATTAATTCATCTCTTTATTAAGCCAATATCAGGAAAACTGGAAAAAACATTCATGCTGCTTTAAAACTTACCATGTTCACAGGAATTCTTCTTCAAGGGGCTATCTACACAGAGACATCCAGGAAAACTAGACTAATCTAGCAATTACCAGTGAAGCTGGTAATTTTAAGTGCATTTTCTAAAAAACATCAAGCCACTTAAGTGGAAATCCCCCTGAGAATTAAAGTGACCCTGAACCAATTTCACTCACTTCATCTCTAAAGATGATGATTTCCATGTAAATTAGCTAATACATTAAAAATCAATTCATATTAACTTTCCAGCATATCCTTCTGTAGCAAAGTCCTCAAGTATTACCATTAAAGTACAAAAGGAGCTTCTGAGTAACTATTTGAGTACCCAAGAACTGTGTCAATGAAAAGAAACCACAACAGACTAAATTTATTTAAGACTACTTTAATCCTGTCATCTGTGGTGCTGATTACATATACTTCCAACTTATTTCAGCAGATCAGAGGCCCATTTCTCACATGACTTAAATGCATAGGATGGAGACAGTAGGAAGACAGGTCCAACAAGAAGATTGCAAGTTGTAAGCTGCCCAAACAGCTCATTTCATCTCCAACCCGCTCACTGCCCAAGTCATGAGGATCTTTGGAAAAGCAACAATAGAGAGGGATTTTTCTATTTAATCATTAATTGTTCTGATAGACCAGATATATAGTCTGTAAAACACTTCTGCACTCTGTCCTGTAAACATATAGTCCACTTGGGAATGCACTGTGCCTGTATGTTTTCTGTAGGAAAGCATCAGACCAGTCCAGCTGCCCATCGCTGTAAATCCATGTGTAGCTTTTTGCTCCTGCTGTCCCATTTCCCTGACATTTGAATATCTGACTTTTTCCAATAGCTACTTTTTAATAGTGTGTTGCTTTATTTTCACCATCTCTTACCACCTTGATTTGGACTTGCATACCAAGTTGTCTATATATCAACAATGTGTACAGAAAGAATTGGGACAATATTCAGGTTCTGGAGGTTTTGGAGGCGGCAGATCTATGTTTGCTTGTGCAAAATTGAAGTTCTTTTCTTGCTGTCCTCTGCCTCGTGCACTGCACACAGTTAAGCACTCTGGCCAACACAAGAACCCTTACATTTGTCTTGGTAATATAAAGATTTTTGCCCTTTTACACTGTAAGTATTTCTAATGGCTAAGGAAGATGAGAAAATACGTTGGTCATGCTGCCTTCATGATTTATGAGGTAATGCTGGTGTATTGTGACCATTTTGGATCAGTTTTAGAATATGCTGTTTTCTTAAGTGAAATAAGTGCATTTGAGCAGGATCAAAAATTTACGTTCAGTCTCCTATTCATTTGTTGGGAATTGTCTTTTCTCTCTACACGGAGTAGCTGCAATTTTTCAGTCTCAGCCTCTGAAGGCTTCTTGAATGACAGAAATAATTTCTGTTCACCATTTTTTGGGGGTGAACTGAGGAGAAATTAACATACATCCCCCAGGTAACTGTCAGTTGCAAGTGAACATTTCCCCTATTTCTCCCTTCCTCCTCTAATTTTCTTCTAACACTGACCTGAATAAAAATATTTCCTACCCAGAAGTGTTTAAATGTATGCAATTATAGCAGTACTCTGAATCCCAATTCTGGGTAGGAAAAGCAGGCTCAGAAGAATTCAAACCTATGGAAATCATATTTTGTTCTGTAAACTGAGCAAACACCGGGCTCTCCTCCAGAGCTTGAAGATGAAGGAAGAACCCTGCCATACAATGGGGGTAACTTGGTAAACCAAATAATGGAAGCCCTGTGACTGCACGAATGACAGCAAGACTAAAACCCTCCTGTCTCAAAGCTTCTGCAGTTCTAGTCTTACAGCAAACTATTAGCATCCCCCAAAACTTCCTGATATCAGGTGCAAGTGCTTCCATTAAGATAATCACTTTCACAAGACTAGTTTTCTTGAGGAAGTGGGTAGAAGATTAGCACTTTTTGTGGTTAACAGTTAAAGGGTCAAATTGTGTTCTCAAGCCTGACTTGAAAGCTGGTTAAAAGCACAAGTGTGTTTGCATTTAGAAGCGACTTATTTCAATGTCCAAATAGAATTTCAGAGGAAAAAAGTAGGGTCCATAGGAAACCATAGCATAAGCGAAGCAATGGACAAAGGAGGCAATTTTGGCTAGAGCTTTAAATTATTTGAGTGAGTCAAGGGTAAATTAGCCAAACCCAGCAAGGAATTATGCATTAGTAACTATTAAATGTATCAGGGGATTTACAGGCGTAACATTCTTCATCAGAAAACAACAATGAATATCAGCTTGTACCCTATAAAACTACGAATGTTGAATTAACAAGATCAATGCACTCAGATACATTAATATAAATACAAAATAACAATTACTCATGTATGAGGCTCAGAAGTAAGACAGCACCATGTAAGAATGAAGAAGAACATTTATATTTATTAGTAACAGAGGGGGATGCTGCATAAATTCAGATCAGTCCCCTAAGAGTAAGCATATTCAACTTGGCAGGCCAAGACCACTTGTACACAACAATTCTAAAAGACTTGGCTGAAGAGATCTCTGGCCTGCTGTGATGGTCTTGGACGTACCTTCGAAATGCAAGGGAACACTGAAAGACTAGAATAGTGTCCGTATGAAGTGAATGGGATGAACGGAGGAGCTCTTCTGACGAGCCTGATATTCCGTCTGGGCAAGAAGAACGTGAAAGCCAGGAAGGGATCCCATTCATAAAATAACTGAAGAATAAGCATATAAATAAAGCTACATCACATCATTCTATGGAACATAAATCTTGTTAAACAGGGCATGCTAAAGCAGGCAAATGCAAAGTTGTATATTTAGGAAAAAGAATGGGAGCCAAACCTAGAAACTGATGCTTGTGTTTTGAACAGCAGCGTGTCTAAAAGGGGGGGGGGGGGGGGGGGGGGGTGGTGTCACAGTCACAAGAAGCACCATCTAAACCTCCAGCGTAAAGCTCTGGAAAAAAACAAGAAACTGTTTAAACAAGGAACTATAAAGTAGGATTTGAGGTAGTTTAAATCTAGATTTTCAAAGGTTTTTAAAGTAGCAGTACTGCTACTGGAATACTCTATACAGTCCTTTGTATATATTTTCTGAAGGATGTTTGAAAGTTCAATAGGATAGAGAAAAGAAGCAGCAAAATTCCTTCTAGTTTGGAGAAAAATGTGTTACAGAGAAAGACGAAAGGAGCTCTGCCTGCTTCATATACCAAAGGAAGGCAGGGTGAGTTTATTACAATGCAGGAATATACTTACAATATAAAACATGAAATATTAGAGAATTCTTTCATTTCCTGGATGAAGGAATGATGAGAACTAATGCAGGAAGGTGAAGCCCTTTTCTGAGGGGAAGGTGACATGTTTTCTCCGCAGTGGGGTTATACCTCCTGCTGCAGACTGTGCTGAATGCTCTAGCTTCTGAACATTTCTGATAAAGCTTACATGGTTTTCTAGATGATACTCTTTAGCCAAATAAGAAAGTGACTGAGTAAGACGCTGCAACCTGTGACACATGGAAAGGTAAGGAGACAATTTAATGGTCTCTTTGGTCCTTAAACTCCGTATGTCTAAACTGCTGTTACTTATCATCATTAGAAGGTAGGCGGGTCTCCAAGGATTTTCATCAAACTAACTAAGAGTGTTGCTAGGGCCAAAGAGCGTTCCTTCTTCCACACAAGGATGCCATAAAGCTACAGGCATCTCAGATTATTTCATTAAGAAGAAATAACTCTTTAGTCCTTGTGCTCATTGAACTTAGAGGCCTTTGTATTAAAGTACTGAAAAATGAAGAGGCTGTTGGTTTTGGAAAAAGATGATGACTTCCAGAGGGCTTCGCAGCCCATTTTCTGTGTAAATCTTTGACCCTCTTAGTATTAAAAGCACAAAAAAAATAGAAGTTCAACATGTGCATTTTCCCTAATAATATATGATAGCAAATACAGAAACAGTGAATATCACTTTGCATTGTAAAAGAAACATGTAAGCTGCTAATGTATTGGTAGAAAACAGTAAAATACTATAGCTAACCAACATAATACTAAGAAAATCCTACAAAGGCCACTAGGAGCCATCAGTAAGTTTTTCAGTCTATGCTCCCTGTGGTCTGCAGCATATTCCTGCTACTACTGGGAAAGGTTTGGTTTGCAATGTACATAAGGTACTTGTGTTTACTTGTATTAAAAATAAAAAAGCATACTAAGGCACTACTATGAACGAGTGCTGCTCAAGCTAGAAAGCCAAAAGGTCTCTCTGAGTTTCACTATAAAGAGGATGCAAACATCATAAGACTGACCATTTTTCTATCCCATTCAGCAACTCTAAGCTTCAAAACTAGCAGGAGATTGAATCGTAAATAAAGATGAAAATATCCTGACAGGTAAAGCAACTTCCTTTTCCTCTGATGAAGATGGACCAAAATCAATAAAATCCTTCACCTTCCCCTATCACTGGCATGAATCCAGAGGATCTCCGTTGACAGAAGCATTATCAGGAGCACAAGTCTGCACCACCTTCCATACTAAAAAGAGCTCTCAAATACATGGGTATGACAGTAAATTTGCAGCAAAGCCAACAGGAGTAATGTTAATGTTTGCACTAGGTCCTCAATTAAGTTGCTTTGCATCCTAATTGTATCTAAATGCAATTTAGATTTTGTGCTATATGGTATCTGTTCTCATATTACACACCCCTAAATGCATCACTATTGCATCCCAGAGCATTTACTATTCTAGCTTATTCTATACTCTCCTCTGTAGGCTCAGAAGGAAAGAATAGAGAGAGAGGTATTTTTCTGCTTGCACATTTGTCATGCCTTACATCTTGCAATGTTTATGGCTTTGATGTAACTTTTTAAGGAGAAGCTTTCACTGGGCTTTGCACAGGCAAATTTGCCACATTCTCCCGCTTCATGATTTCATCCAAACCATACTCCAGAAGCTCTGGTTTTAATATCCTAATGCATTTTTTTAGTTCAGAATCACAGAAAAATCAATACACAGGAAAGCAACACCCTCAGACTATATAGAGTTCCCCTGTTAAATTACCATCTTCAAGCTCCCTTGATCAGGTCTGATTTCCTCTTTAAACTCCTTTAAAATCTCTTATGAGCCCTGGATATTACTGTAGAGCATATCCTGCTTTCAAACATGCTTTCACAACTGCTCCCAGTTTCAAGAGACTTAATAACAAGCAGCACTTCCCCCGTCTGGGCAGCAGAAATCTCTCTAGCATGGCAGGGTGCCTTCCTTGCCTTGACTTTCAAAGAGAGAAAAAGCTCCGGGGACACCCAAAGCCTTCTGCACTGCCAAGTTACCCCGGATGGTGAGGCCCCCTCCATATGTACAAAAAAAAGCTCCTTATGGACACCCTCTTCTAGGCAGCGGATGCTCAATGCGCAGAGAAACCATCGTGAACAGGCCATGCTACCACTTGGGTTCAGGCAGTGTTTTAAGCCCTGTCCTTTGTTTGATTTGGATGATGTGCCACAGATCCACAGGCAAACAGCTGCTTTTTTGGGTAGACTGTCAGGCAAGGCCAGCAAAGGACCTATCTTAAAATACTGACACCCTCTCTTCCCTACTCTGTCAGCATCTCCATCTGGCAAGCACCTTCCACTTCAGTGGTCAGTACCTTCTTCTAATGAGTAATTTCTGGTCCCTCAAATTTGCAGTTGTGCTGCAAAGGCCACAGGGCACAGCAGTGCTTGGGGACCCAGAAGGGCAGAAATTAACTGTTTAAGGCAGGAGAAATTCAGAATGGTTTAATTTAACTCAGTGTTAGGGCAGCAATATAGAGTATGAAACACAGGAAGCAAGGAAGTAAACCAAGTGTAGAAAGAAGCATGAAAAGCTATATGAAGATTCGGAACCTCCTCTGCCAATAAAAGGGGGTACTTGATATTGCAACTTGCAGCATTGAATTGTGTATAATGTTCCAGCTAAAAGGGATAGAATAACAGCCTTTAAGTTTACATGTTAGAAAAGCAACAGCTGGAAAGTCAATAGAACAGATGAACCAATTCAAATGATGCCTTTAAATGTTAAATGGTTGACCAGCTTAGGTCAACAAGTTTTATAAGCAATAAAAAATATATAATAACATGACTGTACAAGTACAAGAAGCTCCTTTGCAGACCAACAATGAAAGCTGCTTGAGATGCAATATGAGAACAGACACCACACTGCTCTTCAGGCCATCAAAAGGAAAAGGGGTGGCAGTTTTATTAGTCGAATACCTCCTTTTCATCCTAAAAGCCTGGTGTTTGAAGATGGCAGATATATTCTGATCAAAGTCCTCTAAAAGGGTAACTTGAAAGAGTGTATACTCCATACTGCTCCATCCAGGGACAAGCCTCTTTCATTTCACCTTTTTTTAAATAAAAGTAATAATAATTTTTAATAAAATTTAGGAAAAGAGAGACAATTATAGTCAGTTCATGAATCCAGTCCTTAATAGATCAATGTGATCAGGATTTGCAGATAAGGTAACTTCAAGCTAGTAACCTTGTTGGATGCTGATAATGTTTGAAAAGTAGTAAGCTCTTAATTCAGGGATGCTGTTACTGTTGTCAACCATGTGATGTATATTCAGGCACTGATGTGTTCCCTGTCTCTAGTAGCTTGTTAAATCCTGTTACTTTGATCTCTCTGGATGTAATCAGTCAGTATCCTCACTCCCCATGCCTAATTTTAAAAGGCTGAAATTTAAACCAAAGTATGTTGATGGCAACTGGAGGGAACTCTGCTTATAACTTAGGGCAAAACTAGTATCTATAGCTTTTTTAGATTTACTTAAAAGAAAACAGTAAGCTCACTGAGATAAGAAAACTCCATGGGATGCTTGTAAGGAAAGGATAAATGGTAAAGTTACCAGTAAAGCTTTACATCTTTAAAAATTGAGAGGGAAAAGTGAAGAAAAAGGCCTGATGGAACCCTTTCAGTCTAAGTAGAAAGGTACTAACAGGTTTTGTTTAAAAATGCACAAATCCGCAAGGATCGGAAGGAGTGGATTTCGTGCAAATGTGTTAAACAGAACAGGTCTGAAAATGCATAAACTGACACATTATATAAGTAAAAGATGGTGGACAGACTTAAAAGAAGCCACGGTTAATATGTCAGTTTCTTCAAAAGGGACAGCAAGGGACATCTGGTAACGTTGAGAAGAGATGCTGGGTGATCTGAAAACAAAAGGGTTTATTGATTGCAAGTCAACTCTCCAAAAACCAACAACTTTTAAAGTGCTTTAAGGACTTCTTTCCCACAGAACCACAAGAAAAATACAGAATTCTTGGATAACCCACTTAAAAGGAGGAAGTGAATACTGTCATTGAAAGTTTGAATGCAAACAAAGCAGCAGGAACAGATGTGTTTATGACCAAATCTGATGTCTTTGACCTATTTACTAAGATCATGGAAAGAAGAAGTAGTTTCCTTTATGGAAGAAACAAATGCACTAAAATTTTAAACCCTAGGTAGTTGCAACACTTGAAAATTCTACAGATTGAACTTCTTGTCTCTGGATGTAGAAATGTATTTGATTCAATAACAGGGACTAGTCATGGCACTAAAAGTATGATTTTGAAGATACACTGACAACTTGCACTTTTGATCTATAAAGATCCTACAGCTCATCTGTTAGTGGATTGAATGTCTTGAAGGGGAAGACAGTTGACAAGGCCCTGCTGACAGCTGATAGCTGTTCATTTTGGCCAAGAGGAATTAAGCAGAGTTCTCAAAATAAAGCAACTGCAGAACAGATCACAGACAGAACCTGTGATAACTCTATGAAAGCTTCCACGTAGAATGCCTCATAAGCAGTGATGTTCCAAACATGCAGATATAGCTCAGCTATATCTCAGAAGCTATACCTCAGAAGGCCTGGGTTTCTGCATTTCCCCAGAAAAGGTCAGATACAAAACTAGATTCAATGATACATTGAGATCTCAGGTCTTTTAATATGTCACAGTGTATTCATCTGGTCCAAAACATAAAATGCGTTAAAAAATTTGAAAAGGAGCTTTAAGTAAGAGCAGAGACTCCTGAGATGCTAAAAAACAAAAAAAAAATGAAAATTAATAAGCTCCCTCACATTCTTTTCCTTTTTCACTACTTGTATGTGTACCAGACAGCACTTTAAAACCTTGAAAAACTGTAGTCATGTATTTCATTTGGAAATAGGCAGAGCCAAAACCAAACAGCTCTGTACTATGGAGGCCTCCCACCATGGGAAATCTTATAGGGCTGAAAGAGTGGCATATTATTCCAGAGCTCAGCTGAAATAAGGAACTTGATTGAAGGATATTTTATACATGTGGGCAAAGCCATGTTTGTTGACTGGTACAGAATGAGAATGGTGTGAGGAAATTTCCGAGATGAGTGCTGCATAAGAGAGAGATTAATAACAAAAGAAAAAAAATAAAGCCACCTCTTTACTTGTCCTTTCTTGATATGCAAAGATAAATAGGAAAAAAACTCTTTTTCCTCCATCTTTTCCCATTTACCATCTTGGTTAAAACTAAAGAATTCTTCACTCAACCTAATGTGTAGTTTTGTTTGTATTATGACAGCTGTCACCCATTTAGATTAACTCTTTTTGAGGAAGGTATCATATCTTCTGAAAAGATCTGTGATGATAAAGTAAGAATTCCTCTCTTCAACCAGCAATAGCAATCAGCAAGTATTGTGTAAGAGCTCTCACCTGACCTTTTTGCCCTTTTGAGAAACTCACACAGATGAACTCCAGGAAAAATGGAATAATTTCTAAAATAGATGCAATTTTAATGCAGAAATAGATACATCAGTATAGAGAATGAGAGGGAGAACACATAAGCTACTCATCTTCTAGGCACGTTTTGCTCAAAACCAACTTTAGTAAAAGGTAGTTCTATCTATGTCTCTATCTCAGTAGCAATTCAATGTATATTCTGTGGCAGTGACTTTTCCCACTGGAGAATCTCTTGAGGCACAAATTCCTTTTCTGTCATCCTGGCTTGTGCCAAGGACCCAAACATTCTGAGCAGACCTGAGCAGAGCCCAAGCCCTTGTAACAAAACAATATTCCCTCAGACCTGCTGGGCTGCCTTCTTCTCGCATATAGTTCACTTGGTGAGGAAGGAAGAGAGGATATCCTTCTTGCTGTGAGATCCTAAGTGTTAAATGATTAAATGTGGACGATAACAACCCTCATCCTTGAAGCTGCCCTCTCCTTTCTTCCCTAAAGAGACAGCCTACTTATTCTGGAATGCCTTGGTAACAGATGGAGAACCATTTCCAGAAGTTAGGCAGAAGAGAAAAAAGTGTTTGTAAATCCAGATTCTGTTCTTTGCTTACACAAAAGGCAGAAATTCACCACATAGTAAGCCCAAGTCATTAGCCACCATGTGTGGCAGGGTAGTCGGGAAGGCCAGAAAACAGCCACATGAGAGGTAGAGAGTTTAAGCAGCAAGCAAGCAAGCAAACAAGTGGAGTGAATTACGAGGAGCTCCTGTTTATATATCCTTCTGCATAGCATGGTACAATCTCATTGGTTAAGCATGGCATAATGCAAACTTATTGGTAAAGCATAGCATAATACAAACTTATTGGTCAATAGGTTATTATTCTATTTATGATTGGTTGTTGATACCTGTTCAAAAATGCTTACTTCGTCAACAGAGGCTTTCTAACTTCCCTGTTGCATGGTTCCAGGCTCCGGGTTTCTTCATCCTGTTTTCTTGCCACGTCATCATAACCCCATGTTTTCACTATCCCCTACAGCAATGTATTGTATGAATATTATTGATTCTTTCCTTATTGCACATATATTGTTCACATACTACATTTCTTTATGCTTCTTAACAGGTGTAATTCTTCTATTGTGTGAATTGTATCACATTAATTCTTTTGTGAATCTTGAATATCCTATTCTGCAATTCCTGAATGTTCTGTCCGTGTTTTGGTCTGGGGTTTTTATTTCTCTAAACAGAAAATTGTCTTTGGGTTTTGTTGGATATTTTTTCTTCTTTTATGGCAGGTAAATATCTTAGGAAGGACCTGGCCTGATGATCATGTGCCAGACAACATCTGGAGAAAATTATCAGCAGTAGTGTTGCTGTAGGCAAGATGGTCTGAAAGTATGGACATGGTGAGTTTTCTAGGAAAAGGCGAAGAAAGAGGATTCTGAAGCAAAAGGGGAAAGGAAGCTGGACAGCTGGGGAAGAGATAGTAAGAAACGAGATGAACAAAGAGTAGCTTAAAGTACCCAGGAATAAGCAAGAAGGAGCAGGGTTGTCGTACACAAATAAGCTTTTCGTGATGGATACTTCTTCCGTATCCAGGCAGGTGCATCCTTGACAGAAAAGGTGTGTCTGGCCAGGAACCTTCTCCTGGCATCTCATCCCAATTTGCTTCTCTGAGAAATCCCAGGGTAAGATTGGTCCTACAGTGTCTTAATAAATCAAGGAAGTAAAAGGCACTAGATATGCAAGGTCAAATTAAAGCCTCAAACCCATGTCTCAAGCTCTTGTGGATTACTGACAGGCAGTCACGGGCACACAGAAGAGATGCAGCCCAGCCTGACCTCATCTGTATGGCTTTTCCTGTGCAATTCTTACTTTTACTGAACAAAAATAAAAGGAATTTATCTCAGATTACACAGATAATGCCTATCTCACTGCTATTCTGCCCACTTGGCTACTGTATTTGTACTTCTGTCTTTCTGGGTCAGCCTCACATAATAACAACAAGGGAAAATTCGCTCAGGTCACTGGAACTGATTTATAGCCACAAGAATGTGGGTTTGGTCTTTGTTTTCCTTTATGTTACTTCCCCTTTTCTCTATGGTAATCTTTTAAAGATTTTTGCCCCTAACGTTCTTGGACTTCAAGTGCCTAATACAGCAACGGCAGATACATCTAACTTCAAAGACCAGTCCAACTGCAGTCAAGACTTGCATGGTATGGGTCTGGCCTGCTGAGCTCATGAAAGCAAAGTTTCATCTGTTTTGTGGATTGGGCTCTTGACCTGCCATAAAAGTAAATGCTATCTTCTACAGTTACTAAATGGGAGACTGTTTCTTGTTACTGCTGTGGTATATGTGTCTCTTCCATATGCCTGTCATTAAAAATAATAAATTGGGTTCCCTTATCTTATGGAGATCTCTTCTTTTTCCCCCTCCTGTTTTGGTCTCCTGTTCATTTCCACAGTCTTGCTGACAGACTTGCACACATTAGATGGAAACAAAATGCAGCAGCCCTTTTCCCCCTGACAGTAGAAATGCTAGCAGTTCCCACCTTCATCTGATGTTCCACTTAACCAGCTGCACTCTCCAAATGTGTAAGGGCAGAAGGTAAAAAATGCTGCACAAAGCAAGAGGAAATAAAGTTTCATACAAAGATGGTTTTTCTTCTACTCTTCACCTTTGTTAAAACATCAATTTATCGTTTAATAAGCTGCCATTTTGTGTTGCTCTTCTTTTGGTTAATGATGTATGTATTCTTCCTATGCCATGAAACAAAACATTTGGATTGTTTGATAGCTGTGCAAGATTTTAGAGTGTTTTAGTATTGAGTATTTTAAGGATCAAACACTAATAATTAACAATGCTGCTGTTTGGAAATGCCGTGTTATCAATTAACACTAACATTTTCCAAGCAGTCGCTTCATTGACATGCAGCTGATGTTAATAACAGCCTTGGTCCTGCAGACTTCATTTCTTATGGTTCCTCCAGCGAGCGTTACACTTCACAGTGATTGCACCACAAGAAATAGAATTGGTTTTCTGCCTAGCTATTCACCAAACAGTTGCTTAAAAATCAGCAAATCTCCATCTACTTTTATATGTAAACTGATTACAATAAGTTTCTTTTTTGAAGGATGGGAATTCACAGGTTTTGTTGCACCAGAGAAGATGTCCTTTGCTCTATCCCACCCCAGGAACTCAAAACACCCCCTTGATTCTTCACTGTTAACATCCTTTGCAAATGAATAAGAAATAGTCCAAAATCACTTTCCCTCTTGAGGATTTGTCCTTTTTACCCTTTTGTTATGGTTAGCTTAGTTGCTCAGTCCTAAATTCTTCTTTTGTGAAAAAGGCAATTTTTAAAGCCCTTAGTTTCTCTCTGCTCAAAAAAAGCACATTATGCTGTATTTCAGATTGCCTGCATAAAACCTAACAGTATATATTTTTATCAAAGCAGCATGAAAATATGAGAAACAAAGCTCTCATGATATGTTATTGATCACTTTCGTACTAGTCACTACCATCTTATTTACATATCAGGAATTAACCTGTCTCTGAAGTTCTGTCAAACACATGAAAATGTGATAACAACTTGTGAGGCTGAATATGATGAGAATCCATTTGATGTGTGCTTGTGCTGAAATGCTATCCAGAAACATTTTTGAACTTATTCTGTATCATTGGCCACTTAGATTTTTTGAAGAAAAGAATCATGGACCATATTGCCACAATGGTTTTCCCTTACAAGCAAAAAATTGCCAGACATTTAATGTGTATTTATTACTTTCATTTGCACATCTTGTTTTCTTGCTCACAATTGTACTTGGGTTTTTTGGGTGTTTCATACCTGACCTGTGAGGTCATTCCCACTGCTGTCAGGTATAATGACTGTTCCCACTAACTGTAATCCTGCTACCATCAAGTGTAACGTACGTTGAAGCTGGCTCAGTCACAATTACGTGGAGAGTCATTGGAAAAGTGTATATTAACATTACTATCGGGTTTAGCTCTCTTTATATTGACTTCATCTGCTGAGTGTCTCTTTACATTCCCTGTATGGCATTTCCATGCATTGTTCCACTCTCTCCCCAGTGCTCAGCTAGAAGGACAATGGGAAAAAGTAGTTCCACATTTCCATCTATCTATACACAAATGCAGTCTGCCCATGCATTCTTTTTTTTTTTTTTCTCTTTTTTCTTTTTTTCCCCCAAAAAACTCCCAGGGCACAAAAGGAATGCTGGATCAGGCCTGTCCATAGTCATGTGTTCCCTAGCATCCCACAGAGGGATGTTGTTGCTATTATTTTAACAGCAGATCTCTGCTGTTGTTGCTATTTTAATGGCAGATTTTAAAGCTTCCGCTGACATTGGTACAGACCCTGAAGCTCAGCTAGAGAAAGAGAGGTGGTGAGCAGATGGCGATACAAAGGAGGAATGCTGTATCTATAAATATTCTAGTGAAATTCATATCCAGTATTCCATACAAGCAGCAACAAACTATGCTAAACCCTTAATATGGGGTTTAAATTAGACTTATGTGGTAAATGGGCTCTAACCTGGGTTTCCCTGCCAGGGACATTCTAACTATTCTGTCAATACTCCACAGATGTTACTATTTAATATCAAACCACTGAGAAAACTATAAAAGGTTAATTCTGTATTAATAAGCATTAGAAAATTGTTAACATTTACCAAATAAGGGGAAACATTTCCTTCTGAGTTGTCAGGGCTTCTGAAAGAGCCCAAGGGAAGGGGCAGTGGGTAAGCCACAGCGGGCTCTGGGAAAATGCTCCTGAATGGTTTGTCAGAGTCAGCATTAAGGTAACATTAAAGTACATAGGTTGAACATGAAACAACCCAGATCTCCTTCCGGAAAAATCAAGCAGGTAAAATGACTTTCATAAAACCCTGAAGTGTTTTAATAATGCAGTTTAATACACTGATCTTCTCAAAACAAGAGTTAAGAGTAAGCTTTGCATTCAAATGGTAATCTTTCTTTCACCATATTTAAGTGTACCTTAGATATCACATAATAGGTCTCACATACACATAGATTTATTTACCAGTCATTGGACACTCAAATGCCAACTTAAACAGAATGACCAAAACTGATACAGCCTAAGTCTGGTTTAAGGTCAAGCAGCAGGTAAGTAGCAGGACTTGGGGCCAAGCTCGGCTTCCCGTTGTCCGTACCCCTCTGCTCTCACCATCAGGCAGCACTGTATCCTTTAAATCAAGCTGCCAAGCAAGTCTGCAAAGCACTTTACCTTCTGTGTGAACCTGCAGTCTCTAAAACAATAGGTTCGACATTCTTTTTTTATCATCCGGTGCTAATTTGTCCACTAATTGCTAACAATTAGCATTTTGTGAGCTATCTCTCACCTCATCACATGTTGTGGGAAAGGTGAAGAAATGTGTTTTAAAGATCTATGTCTTTTAAAAGAAGGTACAAATAATCAGTACCTTTTAGCAGCGTATGCATAGCGTTATGCAGCTGCATTTGTTTCCTCAAGTGGCACTCAGATCTGACAGTTGAAGAATGAAGCTGTATGAAGGACAAACCCTGTGTGAAAATGTGGGACATTTTTTCATCGTCCTTCCATAAGCACATAAAATAACTCTAGCCTAAAGTATCTCCTTTGAGCATTGAGATATAAAATGTAGGGGTACAGATTGTCTATGTATCAAACATTTTAGCTATTTTTCTTAGGAAATTCGGATCACAGGAGGCAACCAGCTGATTAATTTTCCCTTTCCCCTTGATATTCTGGACCCAGTGATCCAGATTAGACTCACTGGCCAGCTTCAACCAACTTTGACAGAGGGATAGGCATCTCAAATGAATTATGTTTCTACAAATTCTGTGGAAATCAATTGGCTAAACCAATTGGCACCCTCAACCAAGAGCCTCTCAGCTACTTGCTCTATGTACTCATCCAGGCAGAACACCCTGAGGTAGGAGACAGATGGAAAAAATGCTGCCTTGTGCTTGGCTGGACTTATGTTGGGATGACATGGGATATTCAGGGAAAAGTATTGGTAAACAACAGGATACAACCATTGGGGAAGGGGCAGGAGGAACTAATGTTTCTGTGATGAGAGCATCAGGACATAATTCAAGTCGTTTGTCCAGCTGCTTGCAAGAAGCTCGTTTCTTTCACAGAAATACCCTTTAAAAGGAATCAAGAACTCAAGACCCAGAAAAAGAACAAAACTAGGCCTTTGGAGTGGGAAATGCTTATAAAATCTTTCTGAAGTGCAGTCATTCCTGTTTCATTTTATGAGATCTAAATACTAACATCTTGCCTATGCTCTACAACTGACTCTCAGTAAGATAGCCGTACCAGGGTGCAAGAAGAGAGAACAAGAAATACAGATGGCCTCTCTTCATAACTTTCCTACAACTGAAATCCAAAACCTGAGTAATAACTAACAAAGCACCTTTCCCCAACTCCAACTGATTGATACCCAGAAAGAACAATAATTTCTCCCTTGACAGTCTGCTATCATTCCCATTCTTCATGTTGGGTCTGATAGAGCCTTGTGCAGTGTCTTTGCCTGGCTCTGTAAGATGACAGCAGGTTTGCAGTCTCTATGCCAACCAGATCTAGCACCAGATAAAGGTAGCATGCTATGGTTAGAATAGATTTTTCAATTATGGTCATGCATGCCAGTATCATGCTTTAAAGCTTGATAACATCATTCAATTTTAAATGCAGTTTAACGTGCATTTAGGTTCAAGTAAATGTCTAAATTGCATCTGATGCATATTCCAGCTCCCAGTGACTTCAGTGAGATTATTTTTTCTGAATAAGGACATATAAGGGGTCACAGTTTCATTTTATTTAACATTCTGTGTCGTGCTGCCACCATAAAAGGTGACTTAAAAAATACTGCAGATTCTGAATGGACTTATCTGAAGTTCCACCATCAGAACTGCTAAATATGCAGAAGAATATCACGCACCAGGGAAATGAAAGTGAAGTCCCACTGGAGCTCAATAGAAAGCAACAAAAGGGCTTGACAGTTTTATGCTGGATGGAAAATGCAGACTGAAAACTAAGAACCTGATTCCTCACTCACAACTACAACAATTTCAATACATGCTATTTTAATAGCTTTTTTGCTTAAAACTATGTATTTATAACATGAAAAATTGCATTCCTTTCTGAAATGTCTGTCCCTTACTAGAGTTACACACCATATCTGACGTTTCTATAACTGAAGTATTAAAGAAATATATTTTACTCCATATTCTCTATTGTTTACTTTGTGCTATGGACAGAACTCTGTGCAGTTTCCATTTCCCCTACAATTAGGCGCTGATCCTACAGACACATAAATGTGAGCTCACCTTTCCTGCTCGGAGGGATTTTGATGACAGTCTCACCACAAGAAAGGACATGTATATATTTTGGCAGGATCAGGGCCTCAGATAGAAAGGAGGAAACTGGCTAACAGAAACCACCTTTGCAAACACAAAGAGGGAAAGACCCCAAGAATAAAAACTGAAGTTTTATACATTTTTTAGCGCTAGACAGAGTATTTAAAGGGAGCTGCAGTGCTTCAGAAATGGGGGGGGGAGGTGTTATTTATTTTAAATCCAAGTTGAGAGTGTCCCTGTAAGGCACAGCGCAGCCCAGGGCTTGCTTATTTTGGCTTATACTAAACTATTATTTTCTTTTGCTAAGAGATTCAGCAACTGAAAGTGCAGCTTTTTCTTATTCACAGCTGTTTACTCCTATACTATCACATATTTTCCCTCCAGCTTTTGCCCTTGACTTGCTCGTGGGGTGTAAATGATGCAGGAATTTCAACTGCTCTGCTTCAGTTTAGCAGAGTGATAATCTTAGGCAAACGCTTGCAATCTGTCTTTCATTAAAAGAGTTTTTTGCACTTCTGTTTAACACAGGGAACTTTTTGAATTGCCCTGCCAAAAGAGGATTTCACCTCCACTTTTGCCTAGAGGGAAACCCTTGCTGCACGAATATATTTCCTGGATAAATGGGAATGTTACTATTGTCCAGTGGTTCTCTTCTCACCAAAGACAAGCAGACAGCTCAGCTCCTGAACGTTAAGTACTTGCTGCAAACTGAATGGGATAAATTGATGCATAAAACAATGCTTTTCCCATTTAAAAAGCCAAGAATTTTTTTTGCTGCGCTATACGAGAACAGGTGTTCCATTGTAAAATGACAGTAGCTATCATTACCAAATGCCTGAAACCTCTTAGTGAGCACGATTCTCTTATTTCTAGCCACCAAATGCAACACTAGTATCTAATACCCGTTGCCATAACAAACACTAAGTGCAAAATGAGAACAGAAAATATTGGTATTTATGAAATATTTTAAATATGTTTAAATTCAGAGGTCCAGATTAGACTAAAGAAAAAAGATTAGACTACAATCTTATTAGAAAAATAAAAAAGAAATCTCTCCAAAATACTATTAGTATAATATATACATGTACATAGTATAAATCTATAGAGAAAGGCTTATACATACGCACAACGGGAAGAAAGTATACAGCAAGCAAAATGGCATTCGAACCCAAATTCTTTGCTGTGCAGTATTAGACAGCCACTTTTCCTGAACTGGTAAAAGCACTGGAAATTTCTTCCCTGCAAAAACTCCCCAGTTCTTAAACAAAACAAGTCATAGAACAAAAACAAAAATGAGGGCGAACTGCATTCACTGAAAATCAGGAGTGTCAGAGATTTCGTTGAAGTCATTGTCACTGTTCAGCTTTTGCCACTTATACAGTGACAGGATGGGCTGGAGCTTTCAGCTGCTAGCTTGAGGGTAGCCTAAATTTAATTTAAGAAAATGTAACTATTAGATCTCCACTTTCCCAAATCTCTTCTGTAAGGGACTCAGTCACTGACTGATTCCTGTGCTGCCCTTACTAAATGAGGATGCATTTTGAGCCAACAATTTGAATTGGAAAGCCTGTTATTTCTAATTGCTCTGCAAACTCTGCAGACTAAGCTTTCAGATTGCTCTCTGCAGCCCCAAATGAGAAATGACTGATTTCTGCTCCCTCGTTTATTTTTAAAGCATACAAGAAGAAAGGGTTTTACTCCCAACATCTTAGACAGAGGAAGAGGAAACATGTCTCAGGAATTTCTGATATTTTGTCACAAAATATTCCTTTCTAAAATGGAGATTTCACCAGTAATCCATCCGGCAGTGAAACAACACAAGACCTCTGTTCTACTTCAGAAAACTCTGCTTTCTTGATTTCTTTATTCTTCGGTTAGGGTTTCCACTGTATTCAGATGTGTGTTCCTACTCAAATATCATCAAGCGTCCCTTTGAATTTATTATTAAACGATACCAAACTCAGACCACAAGTAAAATAATGAAAAATCCTGGTTGAATTCCCTGTTCCCTAATGAGAGAAATACCAGGGAAGAGTTAAGAGCATTTGACCTGTTGTGCTCAAATGAGCGAAGTCTGGCATATGAAATGAAGAGCACGTCTTAGTATGTACATTGGAAAAAATTTAGCCAACCGCAGTGTAAAAGGTTGGTGCGAATGTTGTCTTATTAAAGGAAGGTGACTAACCAGCAACACCTTCAAACTATTATTCTTTGTACAAGTGTAACGTCCCGAAATCCTGGATGCGGATTGACACTTAGCTGTATTGCTGAACATAAGCAAAGGAGATCATCAGGCTGCCACAAAGAGTCAACAAGTATGTGCAGCAGCCCAAGTGCTAACAATGAATCACTTCTTGCTTCAGAAAGAAAGCTGGATAAGCATCCTGATTTACAGGAGAAGCGTCATAACTAAGATGAGTCAAAAATACTACAACTGTGAATCTGAAATAAAGAAAAAAGGAAGCAGAAAGAGGGAAAAAAGACTGAAAAAGACTTCTTTTTCCAGGAAAAAAAATACAAAATAATTATTATACACTTCAATAGATGACTATGATAGTAATAAGCTTTTTCTTCCCTCCTATCTACACAACAAATCACCACTGTGTAAATGCAATGTGTATCTGAGATGCAGTTCTTTGTATTTTCATACAGGACCATAAAGCAATTTCATGAATATTCTGCAACTATCTGAATATTCATAAATACAATGATCCCGGGTCACTTCACAAATAGCTATTCTCATTCGAGTACAAATAATTGTAATAAGAAACTATTGCTACCTTAATTCCTTATTTCAATAAATTCTTTATTTCACCCTGGCCTTAGCCAGGGTGACATTTCCAATCAATTTTGCTGCTGTGCAGAAAAGCTGCCTCCCTTTTCCCTCCATCCCCAGGAAAAACACACAAATACACAAAATAATAAGTATAAATTTTGAGCAGAAGGAGGTGGCTGAATTAGCTCTAGTAGTTGATCATAAGTCATGTTTAATTACTTCCTTAACAATAAGAAGTGTGCTATGCATAATTTAATTAGCAACTTGAAATTGCCTCTAGGTATACCTACATAATAAATAACTACACTCGTTGCAATAATGACTAAAGTGTTCTCTCAGGCACATGAATAACCTTCTGTGTACTGACAATTTCAATAGTAATAATATAAAGCACAGAAGTAGCAGATTTTTATCTGCAATGGAAATCAATAATGTACAGCCAATGCAGCTGCATAGTAAAACAGACTTAAAACAACTCCATCTATTGATTGGAAAAAGGCTGAAGACCTGAAACAAAGTGGAAAAGGTAGCAAATAGAATTTTAAATATTATTTTTTAAAAATCACTGCAAAAGAATTTGACTGTAAAGGAAAATATTTCATCTCAAAGAATCTTTACTTTTCTCCTGAGATTCCTGATTTTTTCATATCACACCATAGAGAACAAAGTGCATGGAAGAATCCTTGTTCTTTTTCCTGAAATCATCTGCTTATTCGGGAGGTTTTCCCATTTTTCCCCCAGGCCTCTTACATATCTAAGCTACACAAAATGATTACGTTTGTCTGGCATAATGTACTAAGTTGCCTTCAAAAACTATTTCAAACTGCATGTTTCACTCCTAGGAACCATGTGATTCATTACTTGGGGGTTGGGGGTGGAAAGGAGGGTACCCAGCTGCAGGGGAAAAGTCTGAAAATAGCTCCTAATTCCTCTTTGTGCCACAAGCAGCCTGTGGGTAGGAAATGAAACCCTGAACCGCTCCCTTTCCTGTCTCATTCTCTTCTTCCCTTCCCAACAGTGATCCCACTTTCTGCCTGTTTCTCTTCCTGAATTCACCATCACTTCGTCCCCAGGAGGATAGTGCACACACGCACAGCTCAACATTAAAGTGAAGCTAACACAACGGTGACCCTGTTCATTCACTGGTGTGTGATGTCCCTGCCCTTCTAAGTGAGCAACACGGGGCACCCAGTCCTCATCCAGACTGAGTTACAGCACTCCTAGTTCTGATTTGTTACTCTTCTAGCATTTCTTAGACCATGGATAAGTCAGGACCTACAGAAGCCCAGGAACATCCCAGACCATCGGCTGCCGAGAGCACAGCCAGGAGCAGGGCATCTGACATGGCACAAGGACAGAGGCATCAAATGCCCCAGATGCTTTTCATCCCCTTTTGGGGCTGAACTGCTTTTCTGTTAAAGGCTGTAATCAGACTGGGCTACTCGCCTGTGTGCCCCAGATGTACTCAGTCAAGCCTCTCTTCATTTTTTCTAAATCAATTATTCCCAAATTACCCTGGATAAATGATGCTCAGCACCTTCATGTAACTCGAGCAATCAGTCTTGAAACACTTTTAATAAACAGCCACTTCACAATTGAATCTTTCATTCCAAGAAGCAGAACAAGGGGTTGTTTTTTTCCCCTGAAGCTGCATTATATTACTATATTTTCACAAAAGCTATTAATTATTGTCCATTTCTGTAATGGCACACTGCTAGGCACTTCCACAGCCGCCCTCCCTTTCCCCAGCCCAGGCGCAATTTCCTGAGTTATGGAGTAAACAGAATTACTATGTGCAGAGTAAGCCGAGCAGTCTGTAATGGGGCAGTGTAGGCTTTCTGCTGCTCTGTCAGCATTGCAGGGACCTGCAGAACAGAACTGTGATGTTACAGTCTTATGTGGGTAACACTCCCGAGCATTGAAGTGAATAACGTGACTGCCTTGCCTCTAGGCAGATGGAGACTTTGCTAGAGTTGTTTGATGGTAAATGAAGACCTTCTTTTATTTGCTCCAAGGAGCCTGGCACAGGAAACCCCCAAATCCTACAATAATAAATCTTCTGTTTATCTTTTAAATTCTGGAGCAAAATAAAAACTATTAGGCAGCCACGGCCATGTGCTATATTCTATATTTTCCCAGCTTCCTACAACCTTCTGGTATTAAAAAGATTAAGTTCCCTAAAGTAAAAAACAACTTCACTGTTTAAAATAACAGCCTTGTTGCCTTGTACGGGGCACTGGTTTATTGTATGACACAATAAAAAGCAAGAGCACTTAGAAATTTCAAAGATGGGCATAATCCAGAAACCTGTGTGTAATCCAACCTGATACTTTTCACACTATCAGACATTTACAGGAAAACTGAAAAGCAAAGGAAAACACGATCCTTCCATAGCATTAAAGTGATCACCCAGGCATTAACCTCACTGTCATGATTATTTTACTCATCGGGACCAACACAGAATTCCAACAGACAAAAAAGAAATCCCTGTACATAAGTCAAAATTATCCCACTCCTGACAGTTGTGCTAAGGGGGAAGGCTGCTTTCTGGCTATCAGTGTCTGTTTTAGGCATTTCAGAGCAGAAATCAAGCAAGAGGTCAAGATCTCGGTGGTGATTACACCTTCTTAACACCACTGAAAATAAGGTCACAAAAGCTGTGCCCTTGAAAATCAGCACCATGAAGTTCTTTGAAATGCCTTTTTTTTGCCTTGAGGAAACTGCTTAAAGCACAATAAAACGACATTTACAGTTATCTGTGCAAAATGCACCCATACGCAAAGCTGAAAAAGGGATGCCAGGGCAGCACTGGGATAATATCCTCATCAAACTAAGTTATGCTTATAGAAGTGTTAACAACAGCACTAAGAAATACTCAAAAACTGTCCTATGAAAAGGATCCTCTGAGCAGAATTGAGGACATCCAATGTGGCATGCAGGTGGGAAAAAAAAGTCTACCTGTGAATCTCTCCATCTATTCCCAAGGTCCATTCTTCCACAGCAAATTTAGACTTCCAGAACTGATTCGCAAGCATTTCAGGGATAAAACATCAAGAACCTAGTTTTGAAGACTCCCTAACCTACACATTGTATGCACCATACATTTCTGAATGTTATGATGTGTTCTCCTTCGATTTTCTGTCCATAAACATCCACAGAGTTAGTCAGCACTTTTCGTATCTTATTTAGGGGCACTATTATTGACTGGTGCAGCTTCTTAAGAAGCCTACAGTGCACAGTTCTTTACTCATTAAAAGCAAGATACTCTGGTGTCTTCAGTTTTCTCCTTAGTTTTGGGGTAGATTTTTGATCAGAGAGTTCTCTATTTCCTGACGCTCCTAAGAGCAGAGGCTTGGGTTTGTTAATTCATTGGTCATGGGAAAAATGTTAATACAAGCCAAGAGTGCACCCAGTCCTTGAATGAAGCCGAAGAACTGTAAGTCATTCATAATTATTCTGTGTGCCCTGGCCCGCTGATTTTAAAACCATTTTTTGCTGTGGCTGCATTCATATAAGTATGCTGATTATTAATATGATTTCTGTCAGGTCTTAACCAGTTGCTTAAGTACTCTTCAGAAACTGTAAATGGGTTCTTTTAGAGGCGGTTGGCAATAATTTCTTCACAAGCTCCTTTCCAAGAGCTACACATGGGGACATTGCAGAAAATGGCCATTTAACAATACTGGAAGATTTCCTTCCCCAAAAGCAAAGCCTTAAGAGGAATGAGCAGGTGTAGATGCAGTGTAGTGAAACCACCCACTATGCAGGGACTGAATTCTACCATCCAGGAGTTTAACTGAAATTTATATATATATATATATAAAGGTGAATATATACATATTCACCATATATATATTCACCATATATATATATATTGACCAAGAAAATACAGAATTTATTTATGAAATCCTGCTTAAATTGGCGAATAACTTTGCTTGTTAGGTGGAAAACCAGGAAGCCGCTCTGAATATTGCAATGTTTGGTTTCATTATTATCTAAACCAAAAATGTCTCCTTTTTGTGATTGCAAATTCATGTTGTAATTTAGTTTTTAAATATTTTTTTAGCTATTTAAACAAGGAGGTTTGGGGATCCATATTTTGAACGGTTGTGTAATGCAAAAAAGTTAAGTAGTTTGATGATGCAAAAATGAATATTTAAAGGCTGGGCAAAACCTACGGTTTCCTGTTTCTCAATAAAGTAAAAAAGATACAAGAAAATAGCTTTTATTCAACCTAACCTAAATGCCTCCTCATGACCTTCACTTTTTTTTCTGCTCCGTCCCAATATTAAAAACCCTCCTCTGAATTTTCCTGTTGCTTCAAATCAACTGTTGCTGGCCTAAGACGCTTGCTAGGTGGAGTCTTCCCTCGAGCAGCTGCAAATTGGTATTTGCAAACATACACCAAACACTGGACAACCCACTGTCACAGGGGATGACTTGGACGGTCCTTTCACCATCTTTACAACACTGTCATATCAGTAGTTGAACTGAGAAAACGTCATATGGAAATCTTGTTGTAAATAGTATCATAACGAGTGTTTTTGCCACTTCTGGGATGGATTTACTGATTCATTGTTTTCCGATCTTGCAAAATATTCAATTAGAAGGTGCCTCCAGCATGAATATTGTTGCTAGAATTTGAATTGGCACCACAGTTCCTCTCAGAGTTTTGAAACTTCCTAATCTGTTTTCAAAAATATTTTCTATCTAATCTTACTATTATACCATGCTATCTTTCCCTAGCCCTTCTCACCGAAGCACGTTACAGCTTTTACCACAAGAAATGCAATGGCATTCTATTTTGAGGCAGCAGATGCTTCGCGTGCAGAACACACAGGATTCGTGACCTATCTAAACAAGTATTGGAAATAAACAGGAAAAAGCTACAGCATTTTTTTTTCTCTGGAAATAAAACTGGCTCAGCGTTGCTGCGCAGTGTACTCTACCTATGGAAACTCTAGTTTGAATAATAAGCCAGAAAAGCCAAATCTTTCAATGCCCTCCATGAAGAGCTGCTCTGGGCAGGACAAGGCACTTGGAGCACTGGGCAGACCACATTTGCCCGCCTATCCCTGTACACCCAGGTAGAAATGCTGCTCTTCCTAATGGAGTCACACAGCTCCCAGACTGGCAGGTACTGACCGTTTGCATGTATACCCACCCTGCTTTTGCTGTCAGGATTTAAACATCACTTCCAACCCCATTCCTGCAGAACAATTGTATTGTTCAGGAGTATGTCAGAGAGCTAACAGCTAGTGCAAAGTTCCATTAACAGGCACCAGCAAGCTCAGCCTCTCCAGGAAACAATACTGATCTCTGAAACATCAGTTTTAGAAGTCTCATGCTTCTTTAATTGAACTTGATTTTACATCACCAGCATAAACTCTGGACCTCAATATGGACACTTGGAGTGATTTAAATCACACCTGAATAGTTTTACTTGCAACAAGAACTGGTGTAAATGCCATTCTGAGCCTGGTCTCAATATATTCAGAATCTCTTGAGCGCTCTCGGACTGATTTTAATGTGTCTTTTAAACTAATGTAAGCTTATTAATCTAGATCAGAAGGCAGGAAAAAAAAAAGAAAAGTTAAAACCAAACAAACTACACTTAGCCTTTGAAGACATAATACCGTAAGCAAAGATTCATGCAGGAATCCAACCTATTAAATAGGAACAGTGATCTGTGTGAATAGAGGAGACTTAAGTGGCACCCACGGTGTTGTAAAACAATGCAAATGCTCTTTCCTGAATGTAGCTCTTGGAAGATATCTGTCAACTTTTTCATCTGAAAGAAAAAAGCATCAGTTTTCCTTAGAGACAGATACAGATAAAGCGGGACACTTCTGCCTGAGGAGAGGCTAGCTGGGCTGATATTTGATATAAGTGCTCAGTCCCAAGTGGGAGGAGGGAAAAGTGATTGATGGTTTGCGAGGAATCGCTTGATTTTTTCAATTGTAACAGAAGCTTTGTGGATCCTCCCAAAGTTCTTGTCAAAGACAAGAAACGCCTTTTGGAAAGGCAGCTTTCCCCTTCCCAGCAGATGGAATAAACCTGTGTAAAAAACGCTGGAGATTTAAAATACATGTAAAAGAAACGAAGCGGTTGTTTGACAAGCTGCCCTTTTTCTAGCACTGTGCTGCTTTGTAAGGTTTGTCTCTATTATTCTATTACCTGCCCCCTTAATACAGCATGAGTAATTTACCTCTCTGCAGGAAGAGTTTCACAAACCCAGCAGCAGGAGATCGCCAATTCAGGAAGACACATATTACCGCAGAGACAAATCCTTCTCACTCTCTGTCTCCTCCGGCTCCAAGGTCAGAGTTGCATGAACTTGACTAAGGTAACCCCTTCCCAAGCCCCCACCGGGCTCTCCCGGCTCTCATCTGGACAGCTCCGTCTGCGTTCTCTGGGAAGGGGGAGAGCGTTAGCTCTGCGGCCGGAGTACAGGGGGAGCAGAGGCATTAAGAGGGTCAGATTTTCGCTTTTCCTCCCCTCGTATACACAAGGGAGCAATGGATCTGAGCTCCGCATCCCCTCTTTAGGAGGCAAACTGATGATTCAACAGGTGGAATGAATTCATACAATCCCAGTCACACACATATTTGTTAGAAAGACATTGCATCAGTAAAGCCCATTCCCAAGGACTTCTGCTACAGGCAGAGCTGATGCTCTCTGCCTTAACACCTCGTTGTTATAGAGCGCTGCTCACCAGCAAGCCTTAAGGACCGTGCAAAGAAGATGTCCACCAGTGCACCCTACCTCAGGCAAGAGACGAGGAAAAGTTTTCTGCCAGCTCTCGAAATTCTAGTCCCATCCACCGAGCACTCAAACAAAAGATGAAGTGAGAAACTACTTCTGGAACCAAATTAAGTCACTCCCTACTCACGCCTTTAACAGCCACTGCTCAAAGAGGGTCTTCACCAATATGAGCGTTCAGAATCAGTGGTATTAACAAACAAAAATCACGTATTACCACCCCCATTTCTCCTGCTTTTACAACCCGTTCCCCCTGCGGCGGTGCAGGGGGAAAGGAGGAGCAGGTACCCAGCTGCGGAGCGGGGTTGGGATGGGCACTGCTGCACCCCCACGGGCCGGGCACGACAACAACGCACTGAGGTAAAAGAAATGGTTTAACTCCTCGTCGAGCCGTCGGATCTTAATCTTAGAGATAAGTGTCTGTAACAAACACGTTGTAGGTTTGGAAACGTGTGCCGTGTTGTTTTCTCTCGTTGCAAAGCCTCGTAGCAGCTCGCTAATGTAGCTTCAGAAAAACATGCGGAACGAAAAACAATTCGAAAGGCAACGTCTTCGCGGCTTGACAAAAACAAAACCATTCAACATGTCTTGTTTTCTTATCTTTTGTTTTGGTTTGTTGTTTATTGCTTTGCTGTTGCGGGTTTTGTTGGGGTTTGGGGGGGTTGTTTGTTTGTTCTAACTGATGCGTGCGTTTTTAATATATGCAATGAAAAATTCCGGTGGGATGAGCGACACGAAGATTGCAAGGGCGAAATTCGTTTACAAATTTGCCGGCGGGTTTCTTTGGGAGGAACGGGACCGTCCGAAAGCCGGGAAATCACACGGTTTGAGCCGCACCGTTTTGCTCTGCCCGCGAAGCGCCCATGCAGTGCGTAGCACCGGGTACCGACCCCGAACGCCCAAGGGAGCAGCCGCGGTGGGGGAACGCGTCCGCGGGAGAAGTGTGGCAGAAAGAAAACGTCTGAAACTTTCGACGGGCAAAGCACTCTGCCCCGGTCTGTCCCTGAGCCCCTGGAGTGGCGGAGGAAAGGGCCGGCGAAAGCCACCGCTGTAAACGATGATAAATAATATATACATCAAGGGAGGCAACGCCTGGGCCCCCCGTGACCTTTCCGCTGCTCAGGTTTAATCTATAAATACCCAAAAGTCATCCGAGCCCATTGTTTTGCTGCCCTCTGAAACCAAACCTGCCAAGGGGACGGAGAGGCGGCCGCCGTGGCCAGCGCCCCGCTACCCTCCTCTTCCTCCTCCTACTTATCATCCTCCTTCTCGTATAGTATCTCAGAGGCGGCAGAGCTGAGGATATGGGGAGGCCGGGCCCAGCGGCGGGCAGCAGCATGGGGAGGCTCCAGCGAGCCCCGCGGCGATCCCTGCCCCTCTGCCCGGACGCGGCCCCAAGTGGCCCGGGAAAGAAAGAGGGGCAGAACCGTTGTAATCCCGAATTCCTTTTCACAACTCCGTGATTAAAATCCGCATGCGATTAAAATCCGGCTTTATTTCTCTCGCCCCCCTTCCCCCCCACCCCCCCACCCCCCCCATTTAAATGAGTCTCGTAAAACAGCACATTAACTCTGGCGACAAGATTCATGGTTAAGACATAAATAACTCGGATACTCGGAGATGTTTTTTTACAAACCTGTGAGATCTATCCTCTCGCTTTTCTCACCTTTCCCCACGCTACCCCTCCCCGGGCCCGGCACCCCCCAGCCTGCCCACCTCGCCTCAAACGGAAAGACGCGGCCGCGGTGGCGGTGGGGGAATCTGTCTTGTACTCGGAATCGCCAATATCGTCACCGAAAGGTTTGGGCAAAGCTGGAAAACCGCACGCTAGGTGTGAGGGATTTCTCCAAAACGGGGGAACGAAGGACCGCTGCCTCCCACCCCACCCCAAGGCTGGGCTTTGTACATGCCCAGCACCGAGGGGGCGAAGTCCCCAAGCCGGAGGGGAGCGGGGCCGCCCCACCGATACCCCGCAACCCTCCATGGGCCGCCGAGTATCACTCGCGGTGCGGACGGAGAGGAAAATCCTACACGGGTAAGAGCCGCGAAAAGGATTGCGGAGCCTTACTGTTCCCTTGACGGCGTTTGATTCCCAGCGGAGAACGGTTTCCAGCCCTTCAGACCCTCCTGAGCTGAAATTGAGGGGGTTTACGCGAAAACATCGATAAATGGGGCTAAAGCGATTTCCGTTATCAGACGCAAACCAGCACCTAATTCCCCAGCGCAACTTTAGGGCCTCTCCGTAAGCACAACAGCACCGATAATGCCTCCAGCAGAAGAAACAGCCCCGCGTTCCTCGGGAGCAGAGACTTGAAGTTTTGAACCTTTGGGACGCTATAAAAACTCCTCTTTTTTTTCGCTAGATGGCTGGAGATTTGACAAGTTCAAAATCCTTTAGGTGTAAAGTTTGTTCTTAATTGGGTCTTGTAAAGCTGGAATTTGGTGGCCATTATAGAGCCGCTAATCAATTTTCACCCAGCAGCAAAGGTACACCGCGGAGGATTTAGCTTTAATGAAGTGACTGCGCAAATTACGGTGGCAGACTTTATTTAAAGTCTATCAAGCTCCTAAAAATTATTTCTCAAACTGTTCTTGATTTCCTTTGCTTTATGAAAAACATCACGTTTGCTTTCTAGGGTTTCAGGCATTAGCAGCCATCCTCTCCCTCTCTCCAGTCTAGCTCAGGGGAGTTTTCCAGGGGTTTTTATTTCGGATTCGTAGAGAAGTGGGAAAATTAAACTTTCAGACAGTCCAAAATACATATCCTACTGTGGCTAAAAATTAGAGAGAGACGCTTCTTTAAAAAGACTGGTGCAAATATCTTCTCTGCTGTTGGAAAACGGATTTTTTTTCGTCGTTTCATTCTCGCATTTATCATTTTGAACGGGGAAGACTCGGAAGCCGCGAGCTGTAATTTTTAGTGCCGGCTCTTTTGATCGCTCCTGTCCCCTTTCCTTGGCTCCCTTTGAGAGGGAGGTCCCACGCACCAGATTTTACCTCCTTCTCCTTACGCTCAGCACAGGGAACGGCTGCTGCTCTTACAAGCGAATCTGAAATGCGGCTCCTTGAGAGCGGAGCGGAACGAGGTCTCCAGAGTTCCGGGTCCTTCCCTCTCTTCAAAAAGACTCAGTAGATTTCTTTTTACACCTCAAAATCTAATTCTTTCTCTCTCTTTTTTTTAATGATGATTATTATTATTTTATTTTTCTTTTGTTGCCTTTGTTTAGGTTGTTGGGGGGGGGCATAACTGCGCTTTGGGCATTTGATGCTCATCGATAGCGCGGGGAACGTAACGGCAATAAAAAGAAATCAATTAAAATATTTGAAAGGTGTTTTCTTCTCCAAGTGCCGCGGAGCGGGCTTGGTGCTAATGGGGGAAATCTCTGCCCTTTCTCTCTCTGGGTCGCGCACAGAAATGGCTTCACCTTTGCTTCCCACCCCTCCGAATATATATGTAAAATAAAAGCAAGAGAAGTTCTCTGAACTTCGCGTTCTCCGCACGCTGTGATTGTGAGAGCGGGAACGCTCCCTCTGTCCCATTCCAAGGCGCTGGAGAGCGGGGCGGGAGGCAGCGCGGGCGCTGAGGGCAGCGCGCTTTCATCCCTCGGGGTCACTACTTTTTCGGGACCGTCGTTTTAGGCCGGAGAAAAGCGTCCCGCGGGGGACACAGGAGCGGCCCGGAGGGTTTCGCTTGAGCCGAATAACGGCTCCAAACGACCGGGTCCCTTTAAATAAAAATGAATAAACAGAAAAACGTTTAAAATTAAACACGCGAATACCACGAGGGGCGTCTCCTGCTCTCTCTCCCCAAATACGACACAGCCAAGCAAGGGCCCGGGGCCCGGCGCTGCTCCCTACGCTCCGGTTCCCAGCAAGACCAGGACGCCTCGGAGCTCTCCTCACCCGCTGCTCCCGCTCCCTCTGAGGCCCTTTACCCTGCCGGGAGCAGTGTCTCTATGACAGGGAGAGACCTCCCTGCCCGGGCTGCTCCCCTCGCCTGCACTGTTGCGGGCGCTGAGCTAAGCCGCGCAACTGAGCCCCAATAGGCCCTACCCCAGGAAAGGATAAGGCCCCCCAGCCACTCGCTGCCGGGCTGAACCCGGCCCGTGGAGGTCTTCGGTGTGAGCTATGGTGTGGGTATATGTGCGGGAGCCAGCGCTCGCCTCGGAGTGAGGCCGATCTGGGGCGCCCGCCTCCTGCACCGAAACGTCCTGTTAGAGCGGCACGGTCTCCGCGGGGCAGACTCGAGGTGGTGGCCGGTGTGTCGGAAAGTCGCACCGAAAAGGAGAGGGTTGATCCCTCCCGCGGGGGGATGCGAGTGTCGTGCCCCACTCTTTTGCACCCGAAGCAGACGGCTTCCGGGGAGGCTCCGGAGCAAAACGAAAAGCGTGTCCCGAGACACCCGGGAAGGACTATCGCGACCGGCAGGCACGGAGCGGGAGGAGAGAGGGAGAAGAAGGAAGCGAAGGGGACACTCCGTTCCCTCCCGGGAGATCACGGAGTTATGGAGGGGCGGGGGGGGTGGGGGGGTAGGGAAGAATTAATAGGAGAAAAGTTCTCGTGAACCGAAAAAGGGGAAAAATCAAAATCTAAGGAATCCCCGCAAAATCCGCCTCCCCTTTCCTCCTACCCCCAGCCCCGGATGTTTCCCCGGACTCGCTGTCCGCCCTGCCCGGCGCCGCCCTCCCGGCGGGCAGCTCCCGGCAGGGCTTAGCGGCGAGCGGGGCTGGGGCAGGGGTTTTCCGAAGAGAAAGTTGTTGCACTAACCGGCGTTGAGGTCCAGGCACTGAGTCGGGTCTTCATTGTCCCCTAGCTGGCCACTGGGGCTGAGGCTTTCCATGGACAAATCCAGCCCCTTGTCCTCCCAGTCTCGCAGTTTCCTCTTTTTATTTGTCCCGATCAAGGCTTCCACCGAGAAAGCGTGCGCTCGGGAGCTCAGGGCCACAGCCGATCTTCTCCTCTCACTCATCTTATCCCCCAGTCCGGACCCTTGGGCGGATGAGCGACCAGCGGTTGGGAGCGCAGAGCTCGGGGACCAGACGTAGAGCCTCTTGCCTCTGTCTCCCCCCACCCGTCCCCAGCTGCACCCCTAGAAGAACCAGCCTTCAGTAGTCTCCTGAAGGCACTACATGAGGCTGCAATACTCCGTCGGCGGAGCCGGGAGGGTGTGCTCAGCGCAGGTCCCCAGCACTTGCTCAGAGGGGCTGCAGGCTGGATTATTTTTTTCCCTCCTTCTCCCCTTTCCTTCTGTCTCTCTCTGATTGATCCAAACTTCTGGGATTTTTTTTTTTTTTTAATTTTTTTTTTCCCCTGCAGGAGCCGGGCAGCCTGCGTGCGCCTGTCAAGGGGAAAAAAAGAGAGAGGAAAAAAAACCCCTCTCCGCGGCCAATAGGAAGCAACGATCGGGAGAGACCCAAAAGCTGCGACCCAATGGGGAGGGGAGGGAGACTCGGGCTTAAGGGAGAGGAATTTTGGCCATCTGAGTCCTGGAGCACCGGCCGGGAGAATTAACTGTTTGAAGATCGGGGAGCCAGTAGGAAAGCCGTAGCTCTAAATGCAGAGAGGTAACAACTCCCGCACTTCGCTCCCCGCACCCAGGGGTTGCCGGCACCTAATTTCGCAAGCAAAGTGCCCCCGAGGGGCTTTACCACCCGGGGGTGTGAGGGTCAGGGGCTGGTTTTCAAACGTCACTCGTGCCATGTACTCCTTGCGCTTGCCGGCGGCATCGGTGTTTGGCCCCACAACAACGTGTTGGGGGGGGGGGGGGGGGAACTGCACTTCAAAGCGATGCAGGCTGCGTGGGGCAGGGGGGCAGATGGACCGGATCCCTTCCTCTCCCCCCCCCTCCCCCCAAGGCAGGGACAGCGCCTTCTCTTTGGGAAGGGAGGGTTATTTCTTATAAATACATGTATATTATTTTTTCCCCTTTCCCTGCTCACTCTACCCCGAAACCCTCCCGTCTGAGGACGGTCTGCAGCAGCTCCCACTCTCCTTGTGGGGGGCTCGCAAGAAAAAGTAACAAGGGCCGAGTCTGAGAAGGTGAAGGAAGGAAGCATCGTGTGTTTTCAGTAGCTGATGGGACCGCGGAAAAATAGGTGAAGTCAAACGAAACACCTTCCAGGGAAAATATGGCAGGGAAAGCCTACGGTGATAACCTGACCCAGAGGATCTAGTACAGGTTCAAAATAAACAATAAATAATTATAAAGTAAGGGAGAGAATTACTATAAATCGAGGCACAGTGGAAAAGCGGGCGAGGATACACACCGAATGTCAGGAAGGGATTATTTTGGGCTGATGTTTCTCCGATGCTCCCCGAAGGCGTAGAGCTGCTTCCAACAGCGCAGGGGGGAGCGACGTTTTTCTTAGGAGAGGGGTTTTTTTCGACGGGGCTGGAAACAAGTGAAAGGGGCAGGGGATGGGACACAAATACTTCTTTTAGCTCCCACAGTGATCCCTACTGTGTCCACATCTGCATGACCCTGCTGAGTCCTTCAACCCGCTATTCCCGGCCTAAAGCACTGCCTCTGTCTCGGGTGGCAGCAGCCCGCCGGTGTTCCAGACGCGCGGACGGGGATTTGGGATGAAAAGCGAGAAAAAAGCCGCTTCTTTGGGAAATCCCGGGAAAGCTAAGCCCTGCTATCTAGGCCGAGAAACAGGTTTTGTGCGTCCCCGTCACCCGCCCTACACCCCCTCCCCGCTGATCCTTTCCCCTCCCCTCTTGTACATCGCCTTTGACAGGTCACACGCCGAGGGCTCAGAGCCGGGTACAGCGGCTCTGGCACACAGGGTGTCGTGCGTATGTTCTTGTCCCCTCCCGTCAGCAGCGGGAGGAAGCAAGCGGCAGAGGTGGGAGCCGGCGGCAGGGCTGACGGAGGAGGGGGGATCCGTCGCGGGCACACGCGTTTCCAGCCGGTGCCCAGGCTGTGTGTCCTTCCACCCGGCGAAGGGATGTCTCACAAACAAATTCCGTTTCCCCGTTTCCGAAAGCCTCGGAAACACTCCTCTGGAAGACAGGCAGCAAGGAAGGCTTTTGAAGAAGCTGGAGGAGATTTTAGAAAGAGAGCCCAAGAAAACAGAGGATTATTTATAGCGTTTTAGCGAGAGGAAACGGTGTTGGAAAGGCAGGGCCACTTAAACGAAATTTGCGGGCTGATGTAAGAGCTCAGAAATAAGTTTTCCAGCACGTTAAGTGTGGTTTTAGGGGTCGACAGTTTAAAGCAACGCTCCCCCTCCCCCGACCCTTTTCGGGTCTCTTACCTAGGGGCTCTCCGCGCTGCTGCTCGGGGTCTGCGACCCGTGTCAGAGCCCTGGCAGCGGGACCCCGGGCAGCCTCCACGGCAGCAAGCGGGACTTCCTCTGCCAGCACGGACCCTAATTGTCAGACCCCCGGTAGCAGAGACGGGAGAGCAGCTCCTCGCGGGGCCGGCAGCGGGGTCCGGGACCGCGGGGAGCCACAGCAGCCTCCGGCCGCTCCTCTCCCTCGTCCCTGCTGCTGCGCCGATGCTTGGGAGAATTAGGGCAGCTCGTACTCCCTCTGCCCGTCTGCGCCGGGCAGTGCAAAGGCTATGAGCACAAAGACATAGCTGCTCCTCAGTGCGAGCGGAGGGAAAGGGCAACCCCGCAGCGGCCTTGCGGCCCCGCCACACGGGGTTGTACAGGGGGAAGAGGGGAGGGATGGGGACGGGGGGAGGGAGCCTACGCTGGCCCCTCTCAGGGATCTCTGCCCCCTGAGCTGAGAGTGCTCTCCCGGAGAAACCCGCACTCCTCAAGCCGCGGGACGGAGGGTTCTATCCAGCCTTTGCACCAACATCTCGCTGAGCAAAACGCAGCCGCACTGCACCGCCGGGACCCTGTCGGTTCCCGGTGCTCTTCCCAGCCGGAGAGGTGGTAGGAGCCCCACTCTCTGCTGCAAGGGGCCTAAATCTGAAGCCAGCCTGGGTTTAATCTGGATTTAAATCCTATTCTGGCACCAGCCGCCGGAGATGAATGGGTCCCTTTGCCTGGTCTTTATTCCAGACCCTCATTCGCGGGGGTTGCTCCCATTAAATCCAGGAAACTGCTCCCTGGAATAAAGTGGCAGGAGCAAGGGTCGCAGGGCCAGGCCCCAGGGTTTATAAAGAAATCATTCACTCCCGCTTTCCAGTTGTTGTAGAGCGAGCTGAAAATATTTGTTTAGATATGGAAATATTTTTTGGGGAAAAAGGGAAATAAAGGGAGCCGGCTGCAGGGCGGGAGTGCTGTCCAGATGTGCTGCTTGCAGGGGCTGAGCCCAGCCAGTTTCAAACCCTGCTCCACCGCAAGGAAAACCTTACCGAAGGTCCTTCAGCCAGACCTAGCCCGGGAATTTACTCTTTTTCTTCTTCTTCTTCTTCTTCTTTTTTCTCTCTTTTTTCTCCCCCCCCCCTTTTTTTTTTTTTTTTTTTTTCCCTTTATTTTGTAAGTTCGTAATTGAAAACAATGTTAAAACCAATCAGGGGGTGGGGGCTGAAGGCTGCCCGATAACGCGAGCTCGTGATTTAGTCGACTTTAATGCGACGTCGATTTGCTTTAAAACGGACCAGAGGATTTCAAGGCTGGTGAGTTTAAGGGGCGAGCTTAAAGCGAAGCCTGATCGCCGTTTGGCAACTCGAGAAAGGTGACGTTCCCGAGCTGCGCGGGGTCAGTTATTGTGATTGCGGGAAAAAAATATGCCTGCAATTTATTTTTATGGTCTGCACAAACGGTATTGTTGCGTATTATTAAGTAATTCATAATTATACCCCTATTATGCCGTCGATTCGTCGGTCCCCCGTCCCCCTCCCTTTCCCCGCTTTTCTCAGCCTTTGAGAATTGAACCACCGCAAAATATTTACAGTCTCAAGTGTTTTTAAATGGGCTTTGTTTGTGTTTTACAGAATAAAAATCTCTATTAGTGTTTAAACAAACACCATGCCAGTCTCTTAAGCCTTCCAGATGTTTGCAATAAAATGTCAGGTTTTGCCTTTGGGACTCAAAATAAAATTTAACTACCTTCACCCTGTAATTATTCTCTTAGCTCTCCCTTCCTAAATTTATCTGCTTTCTATCAGGAGAAGGGGAAAAAAAATCCGATTATACACTTGGACTATAAAAACCAGCCACTGCTTTCCCTCCATTTTACCAGGACTTCTCTCCTTCTTGTTTCGGCACCGCTGACCAAGGCGCGCACATTATTTCTGACACTCCTGGTTTTGGGGTGGCAGAAGGAGACCAAGCAGAGCAGAAACTCATTGGCAAGGTTTCCTGGGCTTAAGGCCACAAAATGACCCGTGTCCCCAGGCCCGTATCCCCCGGCTCAGCCCCATCCCAGCCCCAGTGTTCCCGGGAGGGGAAATGGGGGGGGTGGGGGGTGGGGGTGAATCGGGAACTTAAATTGTCCCTGAACTTCCTCCAGCTCCGGGCGTTGCTTTTTCTCAGGCACTAATCAGACCTGACTGCATTTCGGAGCCTCCCCGTGGAGCTGTTTGGAAATAGGCAATTACGATGAATAATTCAAACAAAGCAGGTTCCCCCCGCAAACAAAGACCAAAATCCCAGCTAGAGACCCTTCTGCCTTCCCACCTACTCACTTGGAACACCACAGGCAGGGTTGAAAGCCATGCATTGTGCGTTTACCGCGCCAAACTTCAGAACAACCCGGAACGATAAGCGGGGCTCTTTCTTCGTTTGCCGCCTACAAACACACCTCGCCCGGCTGTCAGCAGGCTCGCAGATTTTCTGCAGCTTTCAGCTTTCGCTGCTTGCATAAACCTCACAGATACACACGGGCGCGCTTGCTCTGCTCCCGGCTCCCTGTGCGCTGCAGTCCCCGGGCACAGCCTGGGGGCGCGCCCGCCCGGACACCCCCCTTCATACCCTCGCACACCTCGGGACACCCCGCTTAGTACCCACGGGCACCCCGGGACACCCCGCCTCATATCCTTAGGCACCTCGGGACACCCCGTTCGTAGGCAGGAGTGTCCCGGGACACCTCGCTACATACCCACGGGCAACCCGGGCCCCACTCCTGGCTGCTCCTGCCGCATTTCTGTACTGTATTTACTTCCACCCTTCCTCCCCCTGGAGAACCCCTCCTCCGCAGATGTTCTCGCCCTCTGCTGAGGTGTCCCCACACAGGTGAATCCGCACGGCTGCAGCTCTCGGGTGGTGAGGGCCAGGAAGCAGAGGCTGCGCTCCGCTCGGCTCCTTTAGGAGACCTGTAAGTGTCTAAATCAGCCATGGCAGCCTGTCCGCAGCTTGCCGCTGCTCACGTTACCTTCCTGACAGCCGTATGTCCCCTCCTGCCTCCCGAGAAGAGGTGGCAAAGCCGGACGAGGTCGCTCACCATCCGGCTGGTGCCAAAGGGAAGTGGGGCTCTCCCTGTGCTCCGCTGCCCCCTGCGCGCCCCCCTGGCCCCATCTGCAGTGGGTCGCTGGGGTTTCCTCGGGCCCTCCTTTTCCCTATCTCTGGCTCCGTTTACAGGTGGACTCATTGTGTGATGTTGTCCAGAGAGAAGGAATTGAGAGAAATCTCAAAGCGATTCTTGTGTCTGGTGTGTTTTGTGGTTGTTTAGATTTAGTTTGGTTTGTTGGGTTTATATTTTTTTCCCCAAGACATAAACCATCCTTACGGGATTTGAGAGGACATCCAGGGGGTTGGGGGACCTTGGAAAGAGCGGGAAGAAGCCAGAAGCGGGGCTGTAACCCGGCAATCTCTAGGGCAAGAGCTCTGACCAGATTCCCTGTGTCAGAGTCAGGGAGTATCGGCCGGGACCGGGAATGTAGCCCGCCAGGCGACAAGCACCTCTCGGAGGCCGAGGGGCTCAGCCACTCTGTGATGGCTTCCACAGCCCCCCACTGAGCGGCCGGAGGGATGCGAAGAGCACCGGGAAAGCCGGGCCAGGGCCAGGCAGCAAGTGGGACAGAGTCCTGGCGGGGAGATTTCAGTCTGAATGGTGGCTGCTCTCAGCCGGGAGTTATTTTTCCACAGGGAAAGAAAGATCAATCAGTTCCACACCGATAACGAACAGCATTTACACTGCGGCGCGTTGAAGAGGTACTTCAGATTATTGCCGCTGTTATAATTTGGGGTAGATTGAAGATGTTCGAGGTTTTGTAGTTTAGGGGGAGTTTTTGGTTGATCTCCACCTCAGCCCCAATGCAACTCTTGACTCCCAAACCAGCAGGGTTGAGCGTGACGAGGGAGGAGATGCGGGGCTTCACCCGCACACGGGCCCACTGTACATTGCTGCCGGAGGTGCCGGGCTGGGAGGAGGACTGGGAGCTGTCACATCCTCCGGCGCAGGCCAGACCCACCTGGCAGCCACGGTCCCTCCTCATTCCCCCTCCTTGTCCCCACACCTCGCGCAGGCGAAAAAGCGGCGTCCCCCAGAAAACGCTGCAGGTCTCGCACACAATGGTTCTCGTATGGGGCGCTGCAGGCGGACAACCGGCCCCTTGTTACCGAGACGGAATCCCAAGTCCGCTTTTTCAGGGAAGAAAGCTGAGCTGCGCAGAACATTTCAATGTGCGCTCAGTCAAATAAATAAATACAGGGGGATTATTTTTCCCCCTCTTCAAGGCGTAGTTCTTTGAACCAAGAGAGGTCTGTGCGCTCTCCTACCTCATACATGATGTGTTACACTGTAAACAATCCCGGTTAAGGCCGATCCTAAAACGCAGCAGACTTTAATGGGACTATTCAAAAGAGCGGTGGCTCTGGGATGTGCTTACCCTGCTATCGCCAACCGGGATTTACCCCGCCAGGCACCACGCAGAAGCAGGACAGCGATCCCGGAACTTCCAATTCGGCTTATTTCTCCCCACGTGAAACTCGGCTGCGGGGTAAAGCAGGAGTGCCAGAACCTGGCTCCGGTCCCCGCAAACGGGCCAGGATCCGCCGGGCACCGGCCCGGGCTCCCTTTCCTCCCTGCAGACCTCACTCGCTCTTGCTCCGCGCTCGGGTTTTACCCAGATTTAGTACTAAGCGCGCTTTTATTAGTTTCTAATACTGTTTTTATTAGTTTCTAGCAACCAAAAAGCTGCCGGGGACTGGGCTATCCCAGGTTGAAATTTTGGGCTGTCTCGGGAGGATTTGCTCCTGGTTTCTCGTTTGCCGTGCGCCCTGCTCACGTCTCAGGGCTTTTTCCCGACTGGAAGATAGAAACCTTGGAAGCGAAAGGATGCGTGTCACACCGTGTGACACCCCTTGATTCAGCCTAACTTTTATCCCTCCCTCTGCGCAGCCTTGTCGTCCCTCTACAGCCCATCCCGGTCATTCCCAGCAAAGGCGAGGAAACCCGCAAAGATGCCTGTGCTTCCTCCTCGGTGCTGGCCGGTTTCCTGTCGGAGCCACTTTCTGTCACGATACTGATACTAGGAGGGAATTTATCTCCTCCCTTCATGCCCCGGAGACGTGGCCACGCGGTCCCGCGACTCCATAGCGTGTGCGATGCTCCCCCCTCCGCAAGGCCTCTCCCTGCCCCCCTGCCCTCCCCTTACGCGTCCCTGCCGGAGGGGGCACGGAGTCGCCCATGGTCAAGAGAGTGGCGTTTGGCATTCCCGGAGGAGGAGTCCGAGGGCCGAGCCTACAGCCCACCCCCGGGGAGCAGAGAGCCCACTCCCCAGCGCTTTAGGGGCTGGGCCGTGAGGCCGGGCACCGGCTCGGCAGCCGCAGTGAAGCCAAACCGGGACAGGGGGCCGGCGGGGGGCCAGAGCTGCAGGGCCGGTCCCTCCGGAGCCTCCCCGCTTCGCCTCTCCCGCAATGCCGCCTTTCAGGCTCTCCTAGAACTGTTTTGCGGGCGGTGGTGATGCAGCAGCCAGCTCCTGCCCGCAGGGGCCGAATAGCTGGGACATCCCTGCAGATGGGGGGAGCGGAGCCCCCCGGCCAGTGTGAGGGCAGGCAGCCCGGCAGCGCTCCCCGAGGCTGCCCGGGGTTGGCGCAGCAATCGGGAAGTTTCGTGCGAAACCGGCGCAACCGTCTCCGGCTTTGGGAAAAGCAGTGGCGGCTTCATCTCCTCGGGGTGCGCAGCCAGCGAGGGAGGAGGGGAAGGACGAGGGAGGGAGGGAGACCCGCTGCAGGGCTCGGGCCCGCCGCCCGTGCAGGGGATGTTCAGCCGCCGGCATCCAGCGGCTCCTCCGTGCCTCAGGAGCTCAGTCGTTTCTCCTCCTGACCTGGGGTTTCGGTCAGGCGGGACCGGCGTGACGAGCGCGGCCGCAACAGCAACCAGACAGAGCCAGCGTATGCCACACTGCAGCTGCGCTCGGGGAATAGGGGCTCTGCCTCTGGAAAACAAAAACACAATGGCAATTAAGCTCTCATCTGAGCGTGACTGCTTGTTTGGCAGAGGCTGACCGGAAACTGGAGGCTTTCCCCTCCCCAGCAAACACTTATTTCCCCTTTTTTCCTCCTTCCCCGCTGGTTGGGAGACCGGGGGACGAGTCTCAGGCTGTGGGTGCCCTCAAATCCCATCCCCCCGCTCGGGGGGTGGGGGTGTGTGGGGTGGAGGGCAATGCACAGCGCACAAAAGGAACAAGTGTGGCCTCTTTTAAAATAGCAAGGCCGAGCAATAGCCTGAGTCAAAAATGCCCCCGTAGCAATCCCGACTGGAAGTTTTCTTCTTCACAGATATCTCGTTGCAGATCCGTCCGTTTGTTAAAATCCCCCTGTGCCTCGATAATCCTGCCCTGCCGCATTTGCTGGCTCTGCACTGATGTGGTTTCTCCTCTTGCCCTTCAGGATTATAAAAATCTCTTCCTCTCCCTTCCTCTCTTTTCCCTCTAAAGCCGGGTTTCAGAGGAATGTTGGCTAAACCTCCTCATCTGCTGCTTTCTTTCCCCTGTGATGGCAAATTCGGCGTCATTTGTGGACTTGCCCAATGCAAACATTGCATTAAGAAGTATTTCAAGGCGTATTATTGTTGCTCTGCAGTCCTTTGGTGTGGTCTATAGGCACCAATTGTTGATGTCTCCCTGCGACTCCTCAGTGTCAGCATCCCATTTCTGTCGATCTTTCTTCCCCCCCTTTCCCCTCCATTTCTCCCCTTTTAAAAATACAGGTTTGGAACGATCGCGGCAGATCCCGCCACCTCACCCACGGGTCACTGCGGTCCCATTTCCCAGGGGAAGGCCACTTCCAGTGGCACCAGTCTGCCCTCTCTCCTGGAGACCACAGATTTCCCCGCCCGCAGCTCCCGACGCTGCGGTGAGAGGCGGCCGTGTGCCAGCCCATGCTGCGGGGAGGTGTCTGCCCTGCGCTGCCTGGGCGCTTTCGCCAGTGACAGGAGCCTGGTCTTCGTGGTGCCAATGGCTCGCGTGGGTCCAGGCTGCCTCACATCGAAATCCTGTCCACAGACGGGTTTGCATCCGCCCGCGCAGAGACAGAAGCGCGCATCCTCCGCATCCAGGCACGGCAGAAGCAGGGCCAGGGCCGGGCATCCCTCCAGATCGGACACCCGGGAGGGACAGGCTCTGGAAACATCCCCAGGGGGGCACGACGGGCTCCCCTTCACCCTGGGATGCAGGGACAGCGGGCTGACCCGAAGGTCTATCTTGGAGATGAAAAAGCCATGCAGCACCAGCGATTGCTTAGCAAGAAAATGACCGGCGTTCAACACAGCCCACGCCGGACAAACGGCGCTGTTTGTTTGTTTTTCAGTGGGAGACTGATGGGTCTGTGTCTCTCGAATCCGCCCCTCTCTGCCCTTGCTCTTGACTCCGACCTCCGCCAGGGCGGATCTCTCCCAGAGTCAAGCCCTTGGGCAGGTGGCTGTGTCTCGGTCAGGGAGGGGGCAGCCCGAGAAACTCCCCAGGCCCTCCGAGCGGAGGGTAACTGGCGGCCTACTGCTCCCGTCCGCGCACTCTGCGGTCCCCGCGGGCCCGGTGGCGGCCGTGGCCGTGACCGTAGGGACCGGGATGACGGTCCAGAGAGGACAGGGCAGGAGGGATCCTTCGGAGCAGAAGGGATCAGACAGGAGAGAACTTCTCTCACCCCAGCGGCTCAGACACCGGGTCGGGTTGGCTTTGGTAACACCACCCCACGCATCCCTGCGCAGGCAGCTTTGTAAGAAGGGCGAAGCTCGTGGTTTTGCCTGGGGCTGTCATTTTTGAGGAGGGCTCAAAGAGGGTTGGTCACGCACCAGCGAAAGCAGAGTACTCCCCCACATCTCCCGGCTGCTCTGAAGAAGGTCGGGACCCTCTGCCATGCCAGGTCCCGGCCCTCGCTATGTCCCCAGACGCGCTTTTAACAGCTCCTGCCCCCCACCCCCCGCAACCCATCCGTGTGTGCGCGCCTCTCCATGGCATTGCGCCCCTCCACCAGGAAAGGTCCCCCTCACGCTCTGTGCACTGGCAGAGGCTTTTCCCTTGTGAAGGAGCAGGGATGTAAAACTAGCCCCGTGCAGATGTTCCGGCAAACCGGCCCGTTTGGCGAGCAAGCCCCGTCCTTCCCCGTCGCCTCATCCCTGCTCTGCCGGCGCTGGCTCCCTGCCCCGGACTGCCCGGTGACCCCGTTCCCGGCGTGTTTGCCATTACGCTCCGAGTTACCCAACCAGTATTTAAAAAAAGGGGAAAAAAATAAATATAAATTGCTGCTTTGTGAGATCAAAGTAACGATTTCTGGTGCATCTGGAAACGGGAGAAAAAAACCGGAGCAGCAACAGTTGCACGACTTCAAAGTGGTTTTTAACAATGATTTTTCTCCTTCCTCTCCTCCCCAATCTTTCAAGCATCAGATAAGAACAATGGGCTCCGTGGCTGTTTTCCAAAGAAATAACCTGCCTAAAGGTCCGCACAAACTCTCGAGTAGACAGGAAACACCTTACACGGCTTTCTTCTTTCGATCAAATAGAAATAATACGAGACTCATCTTTCTACTGGCCCTAATGCCGTCGCTGCTAAACGGCGTCTGCGGACTGTGTTATAACGTGTAGGGAAACGAGTTTCAGGCTCGGGCTGCCATTAAGTCTTTATTCTTTTATAGAGGCTTCTAAAAACCCAGCACATGCCCTTTATAATGCAGCAGCCGAGTGTAACCCAATAACTTGTGTTGAAGGAGAATAGGGCGGCGGCGAGCAAAGATTTCACCAGCAGACGCCTTCGGGCTGACCGGGGATGCAGGGGACAGAGAGAGGCAGGTCCCAGGAGCAGCAGAGAAATGATTGTTCCGTTTATTAGGAGGGATATGCCTGCCTCGCGACCCTTAGGATACATCCCAAGAAGGGAGAAGATAGCGGGTGGGGAACCGCGCTCTCCTCTAGCCCTGCTCCCTGTCAGGGTCACCGCTTCGGGAGCTCGGTGGCCCTTAGTGCCACCTCTTCAGAGAAATACCGTGCCATTTCCCTCCCGCCGTGCCCCTTAAGCTCCTGAATCCTAAGGACGGGGCAATGCCCTCAGGGACACAAAGAGGCCGAAAAGAGCGATCCCGCAGAGGCGGCGGCTCTGATGGCTTCGCCCTGCACTCCTGACCCCGTGTGTCGTTCCCCCCCCCCCCCCCCCCACTTGTCCCTTTTGCCCCCTTAACGACTTCAGGACCGTGCCTTTGAACTTGGAGCAGAAGAGAAGAAACCCCCAAGAGCTGGGCGGTTTCCTGCGGGAGGGAAAAAGCCGATGGCAACTCTTCAGTGTCAGGAGAACAGAAAACCTTCGCCAAGTTTTTAAAGTCAATGGTCAAGCGTATAGAAGCAGAGAGCGAGAATCACCAGAGAGCAGCGGAGGAGAAATAGCAGCGCTTGGAGAACAAGAGCAGCCCCTAGCCTCCGCTCCAGTACAGAAAAAGGCCGAGCTGGGTCACTGGGAGCGAACAAGCAGCTCACACCCGCGCAGGGGCTCTGGGCCTTCAGCAGTAGGTCTGATCTCAAGGCTACCCTTCCCCTCCCAGCGCTTCTGGCACAGGCGATGGAGCTGCGCTACCCTCAGCCCCTCTTCGTGGCCGTGGCCTCTCCCGTCACCTCCCCTGTCGGCCCGGGGGCCCGGGGAGGGCCCCATGCCTGGGTCACACCTTCCTCCCTCCGCCCCGACACCGAGGAGACGGGCGGGCCGGCCTGCGCTGAGGGGGTTTGATGTGACCCGCGGTTATTGCAGCCCCATCTTCTCTGGTTTCGGCATTGGGGTTTCCCCTCAATTTTGATTTCTAAACCCACGGCTCGGGCTGCCGCCGTCTAGGCGTTGTTATGCGATTAATCCTCTTTGCTGCCTCAAACATTTCCAGGCTCCTCATCCCCTCTTTAGGTTTCACGACCGATCCCCGGCGACTTGGTTTTCAGGTTTGCGCGGCACGTCTCATAAGTGACGCTTCAAAGGCCGCCCTTTCGTTCTAACCTCGGCTTTGGGAGCCAACCCGGCAAACACAAACACCCACCCCGTCCCGAGAGCCCAGCAAGGCGCACCAAGCTCCGGAGCCTGGCCGGGGAGAAGACACCTCGGCTGCATCTTACAAAGCGTGGAGACCCGGCGTCCCACCGGCTCCCGGGGGTGCTCACGGCTTTACAGCACAGTCCCACAAGGGTCGTGGCAGTGAACATGAGCAAAGCTTCTATAAGCGCTCGTCCCTCACTCGGTACAAATCGTCATCGTAAACAGCAACAGAGCAAATGTTTCGGGGTCGGGATCTCGGCAGCGGCAGAGCTTCCCTCTTCCACGGCTTCACGGCTAAACGCCGTGCGGGCTTGTCCTTTCAGAGAGCACCTTCCCGTTTGCCTGTTGCAACTTCCCGTACTCTGTCTAGAAACAGAGCTGGGGTGGCGGCATTAACTTCCCGTCCTTTGGCAGTGATCCGAGATCTGGAAGTCGATCATCTCCCCTTTGCTGCATCAGAGAAAAGGGGAAATGCCGGGGGGGGGGGGGGGGGGGGGGCACACACGGCTATTTCAGAAATGAGCTCATGCTTATTTCTGGAGAAAAAAGCCCCCACGACAACAAACCAACGGTAAACACGTAACCTATTTCAAATGCGCCTGCCAGAAGACGAATGTTATTTCTTTCTCACACAATAGAGAGGTTGACACCTCGTTTACACGCTGGCGCGGCTCGGCAGCTTTTTACGGGCCTGTGTTCGAGTTTATAAATATAAATACATTTCTTTCAAAGATGCCTTCTGAATGTTGACTGCTGTGACTGGGTTTCGGGTTGTGGGCTTTAGCTGTTCAGGAAGGAGACGGGTCTTTCTTTGTCTCATTGCCCAAATAAGAACGAATTCGGGACGGCTTGGAGGGAAAACAAACTCGTACAGGATTGGACATGCACTTGAGTAGTCACTGGTTTGACCTAGGTTGCCTTTCCTAGAAAGCCCACCCCAAAGGTAGATAGACAGACAAATGGACAGACCGGCGAGCAGGACACGGGCAGATTTTGCACGTAAGAAAAGGAGTTTGAATTCAGCCTGGAAGGGGGTGGCCCAGTTCAGAGAGTGGATTTATTGATTTGGATGGAAACACATACCACTTTTGCAGGCACGAAATAAAACTGCACTGACACTTCTGTATCAAACTCAGAGGCAGAAGGAGAACGCGGAGTAAACTTTTCCTTGAGCAGCTGAACACAAATACCACACTCCAGACAAGATGGCCTGGCAGCTCAGGCACAGCACAAAGGGGGGTCACAACCAGGGGCTACATCACTCATACTCACCCCTCTGCCTTGCCAGCGGGTCGTGTGGGGACCAGAGACAGCACTTGTAGATGCCTTCAAACAGAAACTAGGCACGGACACGGCAGCATACACACCCATACACACAGGACGTTCCTCCACCCACACTCACACAGCGACACACGCGGGTGAGAGGCAGGCGAGCCCCTGGGTGCAGGCTCCGAACTAGGATGAGTTTCGGGAGCCCTCGCGGCTCCCCTGCTCTCCTGGCGTGATTCTGTGTCGGTTGCGGGGTTGCCCCGGCGAGAAGCCCCCGGTTCTCTCAGGAAAGGCAGTGGGGACCGGACTGACGGCTTCGGTGGGGCCGTACCTGAGCGCGGCCGGGGGCCGGCGGCCCGACACCTTTCCCCCGCTTGCCCCTGCCTTCACCCCGCCGCATTACCGGCCCTGCCTGCGCCCATCCCCCGCAGCGCCCCCGGCTTCGCACAAACCCTCTTCTGTACGCGGCTTCATACGGACCTTCCTTCGGTCTCTCTTACTTTTTTCCCATTCTCGATCTATTTGTCATGGCAATTTGCTCCTCAGCATATTTTCAGCAACAGCAGTAACCATTTGCCAGAGCATTTTTAGCTCTGCCTTAAGGTTAGAGCCGCTTCCTCAGAATTTGCTTTTAAGTGCGTCCGGCCCAGCCTTAGTTTAATCTCTCTGCCCAAACCATCCTATACCACTGCAGCGCCTTAGAATGTGAAAGGAGACAAATATGTATAAATATGCCTTTCCTGGTTCAAAGCTGCCCAGCTCGCAAGAATTAGGAGGGGGAAAAACTAAACCATATGTGTACAACGCCACATTCAGTATTGCACTATAAGATAAAGAGCTTTGCAGCATCGATTCAATGGAAGTCATTAAAAAGAAAGCCCGGGAAGGTTATATCTGTATTTGGGAGTCAAATGTTGTTTAACGCATTTCGGACACAGCCAGGATCAGTGAAGGTTAGCGAGGCACAAAGCGAATAGCTGGTGTAGGCGCCTTAGTCGCCTGAAATAAAAGAGGCAGAAAAGACACGCGGCGGGGCTGATCCCCGCAATCCCGGGAGAAGCCGGGAGCTGGAATCTCCCTCTCGGGGTAAGCACCGGCTGGAGCGGGGACAAGACGGGAAAGAATGGCTGCTCCGAGTGATGTGATGCTCTGCGGCTTCATCACCCGTAGCCTCCGCTGAAAGCACGGGTAGATCGCCGGTACCCGCCTGGCTTTGCCGAGAGAAGAGTGGAAACGATCAGCGGGGTTTAGCCAAGGCTGCACCCCGCACGGAACGGTGCCGGCCGCTCAAGGCTTCGTTTCTCGAAACGTATCAGCTCACTAATTGTTTTCTGTTTTCTTTTCTCTCCTAAATTGGTTTTCGTCGTAGGGAAGTTGCTGCAATTTTCCCCACTGAGATGCTTGAGAAGAAAGAGCACTGCAGTCCTTTCCTGATCCCCGCAAGGCGTCTGCGGGCTATTTTCATGTGAACCTGGAGTTTAACCTCTCGCTCATCCGAAAGAGCGCAAAACTGCGGGGAATGTGACATGATGGAGTGCTCGACAGCTCCGAGATTTATTCCCCGCCTCAGCACAACAGGCTCGCTTTAGCCGAAATCGGGCGAGGGCAATCACTGCCTTACTCTAAGCCTCCTCCGAAAGCCCCTGGATGGGGGGGGGGGGGGGGGACAGGAGGGCTTAGTTTTGCACATCCGAGTGTAGGGCCCGAGAAGGCGGCCGAGGAGAACGGCCGCGCACCATCCCCTCTCCTCCGTCGCTTCTGCTGCCCTCGGAGACTTGCAACGCTCCGACCCGGTGGAGATAAGGAAGAAGGTGCAGGGTCACACGTGCCTCTTGCACGTTTGAAAGAGGCTCAGGACTGGGACGCATGGCCAGGGTCGGATGTGCCTTTCCAAACCCCGCGTCTCTGCTTTTGTTTCGAAGGGATATTTAGCTAAGCCCCAGCAAGAAGCAGCTGGAAAAGAATAAAGCCTAGAGGAGAAAAATAAAAAGGTCGTGTCTCTGAGCTCGTTCTGCAACTGTAGAAAACGGGCGTCTCTATCTGACGATGGATTCATCCTGTCCTCGCTGCATTTAGCAGGATCAGGTGTACTTAGCCCTGCCTGGTCTCGAAAACAAAGTGTAACACGCATCTCCCTCTTTCCCCACGTTAGAGAGGTGACGGCTCGGAGCCAGTCCTTGGCTCACCTCGTATTTTTCGTGCTTAGGGAAGAGGAGAGGGCTTAGCAAATAACTCTCGATAAACAGATCTGATCACTGCCCTCCCGTATGCTTTCAAACCACTGAAATCATCCCCATCATCGGGCTCACTTTAAGGGAAGCGCTGGGGCATAATCGCCGGGAAAGGGAAAGGCCGAGAATCACCCTCGTCTCCTCCGCAGAGCTTCAGTATCCCGAAGGTGGGGCAGGGTCTGCTCCGTTTTCTGCTCTGAAGTTTACAGGAGGGCGAGGAAAGAGCCCTTCAGGATACCGAACTCTCGGGATGGCTTTGAGTGCTGGGGCTCTGCTCCATGCAGTAAGCAAGTATAGTCACAGGGAAAGAAGGGAGGGACGGAGGGGACGCGGGGCTCGGAGAGGCAAAGCGTCAAGGCGCCTCCTGTTTGGTTTTGGCGTTAGGGAGGGCTCCATGAGGGCCTGGTGACCACGGGAACACAGCCCAGCGCAGAGCTGACTGGAGACCTCCTGTATGGACCCCGCAAAGCGGGGCCGAGCCGGGCTCCCTCCCCGTGGGGGCTCCCCGTGTGCCCTGGGCTCTCGGGGCCCTCCCGAAGAGAGGTACACACAGAGCAGAGCCCCCCCACCCAGGGCCCGCGGCTGCCCCCTGGCGCCCACCGCCGCACACTGCGGCCGACAAGCGTTTTCCCATTCGGGGAGTATGAGCCGCGTTCGCCGCCGCTTCTGAGCATCCCACCCTAGAGACATCCGCAGGCAGAGAGAGTGCCAGAAGAGGAGGGGGACCAGCTCCTTATGAAACCCCACCAAATCAAACCAAGCCAAACCGCACCAAAGCACACCAAACCGCTTGCTATCCAGGAAACTGAGTATTTCCCCTTTCACTGCAGTGGCATTACCCTTCTTTTGACATTAACCCTTGCGTTTAAGTTGCAGGGAGGAGGCAAAGATTCAGGAGCTGCAGTAGGACCGCAGCAGAAGTTTGTTTTGGGACACTTTCAGGCATTTTTTTTTTCAGCAGAACAAAAAGTATTGAGTTATTAAGCAATAGCCTACAGGTTTCTGCGGAGCAGACAGCTTTGATGCTTTCATTGGATCCATTATTTATTACTCTGGATTGAACCATCTGCCCTCAAGCACATTTCACCCTGTTTATTTATGCCACAAGCACCACTAATAGAGAATCTCAGGAAGAAATACTGTAACTCAGCACCAAGTGAGGGTATCTTCAACTTGAAGGCTCAAAATGCATAGCAAATATTAGTATAGCCTCCCAACATGTGTGTAATGTAGTCTCCAATGTCTCGTTTCATAGCAAAGGAAACTGAGGCAAAGCAGAGTTCTGCAACTTGCTAAAAGGCATCAAAGGAATAGAAGGTAAAAAAAGTTTTTAGATTTACTTTGATTAACCAATGAGCAAAACTCTTCCTGCAGAAACAATACCAAAGGAACAGACAATAAAGACTCAAACCAGATTAAAAATGGACCAAAAAGGCCTTGCTGATGCATATTTTGTTGTTTTCCATGAAACTGTAGCAAAACATTCCAGGAAATAGGAAATCCTCTCTATTTTAATTCTCAGCTGCAGATATATTACGCTTGATTTTTTTTCTTTTCAACTAAAGAGAACTAAAGCATCTTCCCTCTCCCCCCCCCCCCCCCCCCCCCCCCCCCCCCCCCCCCGCAACCTTCCAGCATCCATTAAACCTTCCCAGGCCACCCAGAGATCTCCCTTGACAACTCACTCATCATCTACTGCAACGTCCTCATACGCCACAAAGATGACATTCACTCTTCAGCTAATCCATCTCCCCCAAACGCAAGCAGAGAGTAGAGTGAAGCCCTTTGAATCAGGACTTTACCGGTTTAAAGAAAGAAAAAAGCAGTTTCTCTTCCTGCCAGCATGTGATGCTGGTAAGTAAAATGGATTAAACCAATGGTGATGTTCACCACCTCAATTGTGCTGTTACTCTATAAACATATATTTTAACCCTGAAGTCCAGTTTAACAACACTGTTTCTTTGTAGGAATTAAGCCCCATAGAAATAAGCCCCTGCAAAAGCACATATCACATTTATTGGAGCCAGAACAACTGGCTCCCATACAGAAGTCAGCAACACACCTGCATCCAAGATCTTCAGAATCCCAGCACATCCCTGAGCCACTTCTGCAACCGTTATTAAACACCAAAATGATGCTTTCCCAACACCAATACTATGCAACCTGCCGCCTTCATGCAGCCCATACAGTAAATTCATCCACTTCACAGTTTCCTTCTAACAGGGTTCATGTTGCTGAACACAAGCCAGGAGTGCCGCAGCTTGGATCAGTTGTCTCAACAGCAGCAGTAATCCTTTCCCAACCAACGTTTTCTTAGAGCCCTTCTGCCTTGCATGCCAACATGCAGGAATGCACTAACTCCAAGAGAGGAATGAGTTTAGTTGTTCACATCCAGTGCACACACAGGCAGTAACTCCTGAGCTTCTTGAGAAGTGTTCTTGGTATGACGGGGAGGAGCTTTTTGTGAATCAAAACTGGAGTTAAACCATGGCCCTTTGAGATGCCTTGTCCACGTGGATTCCACATATGCCCCAGGAATGTATGACTGGAGTCTTTGAAGAGACAAAGCCATTGAAGCTCAGCATTAACTTTCGCATACCTTCCTTCCTGTTGCAAGAAAAAAGTATAACCTATATTTAAGAGCAAGAATCTCAGGAGTAACTTCCTGATCAGAACAGATGGAAGGCAGGACACACAGCACATATGGATAGGATAACAAGACTTGAAGAACCACAGCTACTAGAAGGTCAATACCTACCTTTCTCGCCCCCACCCCAAATATCCACACAGATTCAATTTGGGGGCTTGCAAGCACTTATGTCAGTAACAGAAAGTTGATGAAGGTTGCCTAAAAAGAATGGATTCCATACTGCCACTCATCATTTACATTTGGCCCACAAGCCTAAGAGAAAATTGCTCCTGCCTCCCCTTCCCCCCCCCAATTCTTGCAATTCATGCTATTCTTGCTGTAGGAACATCTGCCAGGCAGGCAGTGAAGGAATAAGTGTGGGCAGAGCAAGACCCAGCCTACTCGGAAAGGCCATTCTTGGCTTGAGCACTCAAGAGGCACTTAGTGAAATATTTGTTATTCATTCAGTAAACACCATGAAGAGTCTTGAAATACATTTGAACAACTGTTTCCAGTCACAACAAAAAAGTCTCACAGAATTCAACATACAAGATATGGACTACTGGAGTACTGCGTCCAGGTCTGGGGCCCCCAACAGAAGAAGGATGTGGATCTGTTGGAGCAACTCCAGAGGAGGCCATGAAGATGTTTCATAGGAGAAGTCTGGAGCAGCTCTGCTCTGGAGTCAGGCTGAGAGAGCTGGGCTTGTTCAGCCTGCAGAAGGGAAGGCTCTGGGGAGGCCTTATTGAGGCCTTTCAAAACCTTAAAGGTGTCTACAGGAGAGCTGCTGAGGGACTTTTTATAAGAGCCTGTAGGGACAGGACAAGGGGGAATGGCTTTAACCTGACAGAGGGGAGATTGAGATGAGATCTTAGGCAGAAGTTCTTCCCCGTGAGGGTGCTGAGGAGCTGGCACAGGTTGCCCAGAGAAGCTGTGGCTGCCCCATCCCTGGCATTGTTCAAGGCCAGGTTGGATGGGGCTTGCAGCAACCTGGTCTAGTGGAAGGTGACCCTGCCTGTGACAGGGTGTTGGAACTGGATGAGCTTTAAGGTAGGCAGCATTGCATTTGAGGGAACTCAAATGCAGAGATATTAGTAAAGGTGAAAGGCCCATCTGTTGTTTTGAACATAAATCTGACCTACCTGGACTACTGAAAGAGCATGCTCATTAGAGTCAAGACTCATACCCACATGGGTCCATATTCTTGCAATTACCAGAACCACACACAGATCCTCTTTGAGCTTTGTCATGATCCTCGAGCCATATGAAATAGAACATGCATTAGAGCCGTAATGAAAAATACAAATGAGTCATTCAGAATGGACCTCTGTCTCTTATTGATCCTTACTGTTTTCACAGCAACTACTGAAATTGGTGGTGTAGTGAATCAAAATAAGCTGGTTTGGGAAATGCTCATTTCGGGAAAACATCCAAAAGCTTTGGATCTGAGGATTAGATTTGGCTTTGACTAATGGTTTTTAAACAGATTTCTGCTGACACAAACACCTAGAAACTGTGGAGACCAGAAAAGTTAGACTCCTGTTTCAGTACAGTCATAGAATCATAGAATGGTTTGGATTGGAAAAGACCTTGAGATCATCCAGTTCCAACCCCCTGCCATGGCCAGGGACATCTCACACTAGACCATATCATCCAAGGCTCTGTCCAGCCTGGCCTTGAACACTCTCAGGGATGAAGCATTCACCACTTCTCTGGGCAACCTGTGCCAGCACCTCACCATCCTCACAGTAAAGAACTTCTTTCTTATATCTAACCTGAATATCCCCTGCTTAAGTTTGAACCCTCACCCCTTGTACTACCACAACAGTCCCTGATGAAGAGTCCCTCTCCAGCATCCTTGTAGGCCCCTTCAGATTCTGGAAGGTGCTCTGAGGTCTCCATGCAGCTTCTCTTCTCCAGGCTGAACAGCCCCAACTTTCTCAGCCTATCTTCATACGGGAGGTGCTCCTGCCCCTAATATTCCTCGTGGCCTCTCCAGACTTGCTCCAACAGCTCCATGTTCTTCTTAAGTTGAGGACACCAGAACTGCACACAGTGCTGCAAGTAGGGGGGGGTGGGGGGTGGTGTCTCATGACAGCAGAGCAGAGGGGCAGGATAACCTCCTTCGACCTGCCAGTCACATTTCTTTTGATGCAGTCTAGGATATGGTTGTCATCAACAAATCAGATACAGAATTCCTACAGAAGCTGACATAAAGTCTTTTGCCAGCAGTATTTACTGCTGTACTGTTGTCAGGATCATGAGGAGCCCCACCAAGGATAAGAAAATATTTGCTCTGATAACCTATAGTCCCATTTTGGACAGTCCCCAAGGGTTCCATTTCATTGTCCTTCCTTAAATTTTCAGCTCACCCATATGAACTCCCTTAACCTTGAATGGAGGTAACCATAATCCTGCCAAGGAGTTTTGCTTAAACTCTTTGTAGATAAACACACACTGAATCAGAGTATGCACAAGGCCTTCTGGAGACTCTAAGAGCCCAAATCATGGTGTTTGAAAACTAAGGATACTTAAACCACACCTTTAAAAGTTACAAATTAAATTATAATGTACAACATACACTCCAGTTACTTGAGGCAGGGATATATACTGGAACAGTGCTAGAGTTAATTTATAATGCAATTATCATCTCTGCTGAAGAGAACATTGTTCCTGCATGTAAAATTCCCAGTAAATTCTGTGCTCTAAAGTGGGAGCACAGAACTGAGACTCACTATCACCATCTTCCGGTATGTGATGACTTCCTACAAACCATGAGCCACTAAGATAAATCTCTCGAGTGTATAAATGTTCTAGTGAGATCTTAGAAAGTTATTGTGGAGTTGATGCTTATCTCTAGAGGTAAGCAAATCTCTTCAGTTACCTGGAGATGCTAGATCTGATACTGCAGATCCCAATGACTACATATGTACTTCAGATGCATGAAACACACAGGAATGCGAAAAAGAGGAGATTTCAAGACTAAGACACAAATTACTGCACATATTCAAGGAAAGGTATCACTGAAGAAAAGGAAGCTGAGACAGAGAGCAACACATCAAGGGGTAAGGCTACCTCCCCAGCTTCCAATGCTTGTTACTTCAACTCAAAAAGATATGTTTGGATCTCTTTCCCACCCAGTCCTTCAAGAACACTTTATAATGACTTCCACAGTGCCACAGGGCATGTCTGCACTAGCACTGCAGTTGGGATCAGGAGTGTGCTTCTGCAGAAACTCCCCACTGTCCCCACTAACTGCATTTCAGCAGGCCTCACATGTTGCATCATTCAGCAATGGAACATGAACATGCATTTCAGAAGTGCACCTACTTCACTCCAAATGTAAACTAACAGTAAAGCAATGGCACACTGGACTAGAATTAGTGTGAAACAAACCCGTCTGAGATACACAGCATCAAGCCTTCTCAACAACTGTTCTCTAATGATCATGGTTGTTAGTAGAATAGGAGTATTTCATTGGGCAGATGCAGCTTTCTTTTTGAGAATTCCTCTGCAAGAGCTACTAAAATAAATAGCTATGTCAACAGTCAGTAGGTAAATATATTCATTTTTCACAAGTTTAAATGTCCTCAGGAAGGAAAACCAGGAATGTTTCCTTACTTGAAGGAAATAGGTCAGGCAAGTAAGAGCTGTTTGACTGGCAGGTGAAAGGGAAACCCCTAATGTATTATTGAATTTAAAAGAGATAAATTAGTAAATTTGACTGAAACACTGCTCAATATGTAATGTATTAAACCCCTACCTTAAAGAAAGTGCTTTTTTGTCATTTTTCTTCCTGCTTCACCTACATGATTCCCTGGAAAAATCTAACAGTTTTGGGAAGTCTGCTCAGAATAGTTGGGGTAGTGAGCCAGAAATGCCTGTTGATGTCATCTTCCCCTCCTCCCCTTTATAAAATAAATACATTGTATTGAAGACACACAAGACCTCCTATTTCATTTTTACTGCAAAGAACGTGCTGAACATCAACCCTGTGTGTTAGGTGGGAGTATCAGAAGTGTAAAGACACCTTGAAACTATGATTTGTCTTTTGAATATATGCTCCTATCTTTTTCACTAACAAAGAGGAACAGGTAGAAATTGGATACACTAATGTTGAAGATTTGCAGTATCGCCATGAGCACTGTGTTAGCTTCTCTTAAGGAACCTGTTGTGGGACCTTTGCAGAAATCAGCCCATGTTAAAGAAAGAGCGTCACAGCCAACCCTTTATGCCAAGTCAGTAAGCAGCAGTAACCACGTGCCTGAAGTTTTTGTTGTAATTTCCATGCAGACTATTACAGCTGTTAAAACACTGACAAAAGTGTCGTAAAACTACCTAAATATGCACAGTTACAACTGTGTCCTTTCCTAATCTGCTGCAGTTAATGTGAAATCAGGGCCTGTTGCTGAATATACTTATTCTTTCTAAAGAACCTTACTTTGGGCTTGCCTATACCGAGTTTGGTTTCCCATCATTCTGTCTCCACCCATTCTGCTCCTCTAGTCTTTAACTTAGAAACTGTGTCATCATCAAGTTCTTGCATGGCAGTTCTCTCCTTCAGAGAGAACTGACAAATAAATACAGGGTCTCACCACAGATCTGCAGACACTCAGTCCACAACTTCTTGTTTTGCAACATTAAGCAATTCTGTCTGAATCACCTCACTATGATAAATGACAAATTTTAAAACTACATAGCTCATGTGTTTTTTAAACAAACAAGTGTATTACACAGAGACATCCTCCCACCCCCAGTTTTACTAACTGAGTCGTATAAGACTGAAATCCTTCATGACAAATGTCATAGGCATATCATGGTTATGAGATGCCAGAGTACAAGATAAACTCAATTTACATTACAGTACAGCAATTTCAAACACAGCACCATTAAGAGCAATGATACACTTAAATATGCTGGCACAGGACCAGTAGAACTTTAGTTACCTTTTAACATGTACTACTACCTCTTCTTTGGAAGAGGCTGTCTCTTTTTGACAATTTCCCTTTGCCACACAGTCCCCAACAAATGCCATGGTCCATGGGTTCTGGTCTTACCTCTTGTGAAGCTTAAGATCAGCGTAGTACAACACCATTCTCCTATCACTGAGTTTTCTTGAGGCTCAGTAGTGAGAGTTCATAAAGACGTATTTGTCCCATTCTGGCTCTGACAGCACAATTTTCTAAACAAGTATTTTATATATTTTGCAGAAAGTTCTCAGACTTATCAACCTAAGATTTCTTCCACACAGAATTACATCCTTTCCCCCCGTACCTTTTCTAAAGGATGCTGAAATCCTGGAGCTCCCTGCTAAACTGAACACCAGGTGAGATAGCAGCAGCTGAAGCGCATGTCCTTTCTCACTGAAGTACCTTAGACCTGATCAGCAGGACGGCACAGGTGGCAGAAGTGAAATTCAAGTCCACTCTCTGCGTTCTTTGGAATAACTATCAGAGGGACCATCTAGCACAGTAGTTAGAGCGAGGCTTAGAGTATGGAAATCTGTATAACACACTTCACACCATCTAGATGCAGGTACAAAATCACACTGAGTTTGAAGACAAAACAGCGAGAAGCAGTAAGTTCTCTCTTCATCACCTGGGCTTTTATTCTGGTTATCCAAGAACACATTCAACCACCATATCAAAGCTGAATAACTACCAATGGGAAGAGTTGTGTATTTGTAATGAGCTCACATGTACAGGTAAGGATGTTTCTTCAGAAGATGACAGATATTTCTGCTAGATTCTGATCTCCTCACCTGTACTTCAGCTTCTTGCAGTGGCCAATGGAAAAAACAAAACCCTATTTGGACAACCTTATATTCTGGTTTTGCATGATTTCTCCATGAATTGTGATTCCTTCTGCCCTCCCTCTTTGACAATCCAGACAACCTTAATGCTGGTCCCACTGGAAATATGGTTTTGTGTACATTTTTTAAAGCAAACACCTTCAATGTTCTACTTGGATTTTCCAGGGAAAAAAAACTTTTGTTTCAAACTGAAATGATTAAGAAGATACAAATATCAAAATGCATGTCCCAGGAAACAAAAGTCCTTGTGATTACTCATCAGAGTCTACTGAAATCCCACCAGTCTTCTTACTTCTTGATAGATGGGGGCAGCCAGTTCTTTGGCTTTCACTGCCCCATCCTCTAAAACCTTCATCAGATGGGATTTGTCTTCCTGGAGTTTCTTGATTTCACTCCTGATAGGTGCAAATTTTTGAATCACTGACTCTGCTACCACCATTTTGTAGTGAGCAGTGTCCAGACCAACGGATTGCTGCAGTACCTCTTCAATGCTAAGCCCTGTCACTGCAGCATGGATGGACACCAGGTTGGAGACACCAGGGCGAGCGGCTGGATCGTAGGTCACCTCCGAGGTGAAGTCAGTCACAGCTTTGCGGAATTTCAGCACTATGTCGTCAGGGCTGTCTGCTATGTTCACAGTGGCCAACTTCTGTGGGTCTGACTTGGACATCTTCACTGCTGGGTCTCTGAGGGATTTTATTTTCTTTGTTGTACCTGAAGAAAAAAGAAAAGGGAATAATTATGAACAATTCTGAACACACCGAGACAATGTTTTCCTATGACAATTGCTAGAAGAACACTTTTCAGCAGCACGATCACAGAATCAACTGCATTGGAAAAGCCCTTTAAGATCATCAAGTCTACCTGTTCCCCAGCACTGCCAAGGCCACCGGTAACCCATGTCACTGAGGGCCTTGTCTACACAGTTTGTGAACACTTCCAGGGACGGTGACTCCGGCACTGCCCTGGGCAGCCTGTTCCAATGCCTGACCAGTACCCCATAGGCAAGCCCTCCTTGCTTAAAAATGAGTTGTGAGCACAATCACATATACTCCTATTTAGTCCATATGCCCTCTCTGTCCTCCTAAGCTACCTTTCTCCTCCCATAAACTAAATGTAAACCTAAATGCATTTCTCCCCTCCTGGTAAGCAGAAACTTCTGCTGGGACGGTTCCTAATATTTTCTGCAGCTACACAGTGATTTTCCTCAAAAACTCTCTTCTTCCTTGTATTTCTGGCACCAGGGACAAGCTACCTAGACAGTATGGACTGCACATTATTTAAAGGTTCTCTAACAGTGGAGAAACAGGTTAAATCCAGTGGTAAGAAAGAATCCCAGAACAGTTAATCTCCTTACTTGAGGGAGCTCTTTCACCCAAAATCTCTTGGTAATTCTCCTAAATATCAATAAAGACAGTTATTAGAAGTTCCCTAACTAAATACTAATCAGCTCTGTTACAAGGAAAACTCTGTTCAGCTTAGAAAGGTGTGGATATTGTACAATCTATTGAGATCTATGCGCGTACATGAAATAGCAGTACTAAGGGAATATTGCAAAGTACTTTATGAGCATCAAACCACACTGTTTCAGTCTTTTACCAAGAAACATAATTCATGTAGTACATGAAGTATCACTCATCTAGAAAGTACTCACACCAGTTGTTTTTCAGACACCTAATACAGCCAAGTAAATTACTCACTCCTCATAGGCAGCTTTATGTATTCAGCAAAAGAGTAAGTGCTCTTCCAGGGTCCAATTCAGACTGCCCTAGGAAGTGCTCTGTCCTGAATCACCTTTTGGAAGAGGCTGTCTCTTTTCTGTAAATTTGAAGGAGTCCATGTAATTGAACTGCCTGCAGCTAGTGAGTCCGAACAGGTCCCTAACTTCACTCATTGAGGAGATTTTCATTGCTTTGCATATATTTGTGAACCTGTGCAGGTATGCTTTTCACAGGGAAAGTGAAAAGTTCTTTTTTTTTAATCTTTTTCTTCAAATTGAGCTTTTTATTTCCTGGGAAACAGCCTCAACTGCACCATAGGCTACACTCAGGTCCTCACTACAGTGCTTAGTATTGAATTGCTTATTAGAAACTGCAGAGCTTGCAATACTGAGTATTCTCTGAGCTCCATTCTAACACCATTTTTGTCACTGAGGCTTGAAAAGTGAGAAAGGTTTATTACTGCCTGTCTTTTCTAAGGTGAGAGCTCCTTGCCCTTTTGGGGCGAAGGTCTCTGCTGTGCATTCCTCTACATTACTTACAACAAAGATGCAATGCTTCTTCCTTGCCCAGTTCTTCACGTTTCTTAACAAACATGCCATTTGCGCTATCTGACTCCTCCTCACCCCCCGGCCTATGACCTAATGGCTGAAAAGATTTTCCTTGTAAGTCTCCCTGAGTCTAAGATCAAAACCCAAAAGTCTCAGCTCTGTAAGAGACCCTTACTGCAATATGCAAGTATATATTAAATACTTCAAAGATTTTTAGTACCTCCAAGCTGTTTAGCATGCTTAATGTAAACATCTACCACTCAGACCTTGAAGAATTCTGCTTGCTAGAGGTCTCGTCTTGTTGCTTACATGTCTGCTGAACTAGCAACATGGAACAGAGACCCTACTCTTAAAAGGTTCAATACTTGAAGAGCAAGGCTGATAGGCAGCAGCAGAGTACATCTGCTCCCCCAGACTAGAATACCAGACGTCACATACATTCCTCTACTGGGGATTTGTAATGCCTTATGTCTATCTTGGGAGTTCAATCTCACAGCTTCTAGTGTCTTGTTGTCAGTTTTTAATTTTCCACTCCCTTAGCATCAGTTTTCTCCCTCTTCTTGGTCCCTGAAACTACTTCTACAGTATTTAAATCCATCTTCAACCCTGAAGTGCAGTTAAGGGGGAAGGAAAAAAAAAAACAAATATCAAGACCAGCTCACTTAAAATGGCTTTGGGCACAGGAAAGAATTCTCCATATTTCTTGTTGAAATGTTGTGCTATATCTTGGGCTAGTTCCAGGTGCAGGACTTGATCTTCTCCAACGGGAACATGTGTCGACCTTTTAATAAAAGACAGATACAGGAAACTCAACAAAGCTTTCTGGTTCTGCTGAAATGTTACTCAAGACTGTCACAGCTTCTGCCATGACTGAGAGCCAGACTGAGCTACGCAGTCCAAGCCAGGTATAGGTGATGTGGGAACAAGATCCCAAACTGACTGTATCCCAGGATGAGCCTGCTTTTTGTGCTGAACAGAAGGACATCTCCAAGGGCAAAAATAGCCTTTTGTGAAAACATATACAGTGAAGATAGCAATAGAGCAAATAATTAAATTCAGCTCAAAGAAAGGTTTTTGTATTATCTCCTGCTGTCTCTAGAGATCAAAGAGCATGTGTTACAGCCTGCAAACAAAGAAAGATCTGCAAAGCATAAAGCACAAGCACCTTGCCTTGTTTTCTCAGGTTGAGAAGTTAGTACTGTGGATTTATCAAGGGAAGGAAAGAAGAGAGCAGCTCTTCCTCATGGGTCACCACTGTGTAAGTATCATGTGGGCCAGTGCCTCTATTGCCACAAGTGTTATCATTCATAGATCAGAACTGTTAGGATCAAAGGATCAATTGATCTTCTGTATTGAATTCAATAGCTTGAATGCAGGTCTGGAGGAAAACACAATCTGCATCAGAGGACATCAGGAGGTGAAGAATCCACTACTTCCCCTGGTGATTCTTTCCCACAGCTAATCATGCTCACTGAAAATGTCTGTTTCTTTGAGATGAGGCAGACTTGAAGTCTTGCCAGCTTCTGATTACTCTCCCTTCCTCCAGCTGATTTTTTCCTAAGGCTTGTGGGGTATTCAGCTCTGAATCCTGGATCTGCTCCAGTGTAAGAAAGTTCACTATGCATCTTTTAAGTTCCCAGAAAATTTCAGTTCAACACGATACTCCTTCCTTCGGATCCTGAATTACTGGGCTGACATCCAGGAATCAATTTGTCCACCTTTATCCCCCACCAAACAATCAGCAAGGCAACCTAAAAACAGTTACAGTAGCCAATAGGAAATCCCAGTGGTCTACAACTAACAGAAAGAAAATCAGTTACCATTATCAATATACCTAAAGCAGGTCAAAAGAAATGTTTCCATATGCCCAAATGTTTCCATATTCACAAAGTTGGCCACTAAACAGAAAACATATTATCTTTATAAATGCTTCTGCATGATTCTTTGCCTTTTTCCTTGCTGGTTTTATACATGTATGTACACATATATATATTCCTGTCCTAGGGCTATTTTTATTCCTTTCTGTCATATATTTACCTTCTGTCCATTTTTCTGTCTCTATTTCTTGATTCATCTGAATCAGTACTGTTTTGCCCACCCTCCAGCTCTTAATTCTTCTTCATGACTGCCATGTTCTTCCTGTGTTTCCTTTTCTTCCTGATTCTTGATCCCTATATTATGTTTTCACATTAAAACATTTTTTATTAAAGATATTATGCAAATTTCTTCAAAGAGATATTGTTTCTCTTTCATTTCCTTGTTTTGTGCTCTGTATGGACAGCCCCCTGTTAATACACATGGTAGCAAACAAATCACCGGCTTCGCTAAGGAATCACACAATCTTATTAGAGATAACATAGGTGGTTGAGCTCAACCAAAACAAAGTGATTTCTGATAAAGTTGTTTAAATTTCATTCTTAAATACTACTTGACAATCAAATGGGACTCACTGCTTTAAAGAGGATTTTAATGTTCAAATTCACTCTGACTTTTACTTGCTTCCCACTAGTTTTAATTAAAAATCAAGTGAATTAGAAATACCATCTACTGGTCTTCTGACATTACTGTTTTCCCCGACTAATGAACACTTCAGATTAAATTCTCTACCTACATTTTTCTGGGTTAACAACTGGCCAATCTTGGTTACTCTGTCCTCCTAAAGTCCCTAAAGTCTTTGTAGTTCAGTATGACGTCTCTATCCCACCAAATATTCACAACTTCAGAACAATTTCAGAAAGTATGTATGCTTGGAACATAAAAATCATTAATACGTAGTGCATTGTCTCTAACATTTACTTACTGAGGCAATTTAAAATAATGCACTACAAGATCTATCAGCTAGGCTACAAACTTTGGCATGCTGAGTCACTCGTCCCTAATCAGGGTGTACTTCCACTCACATAGGACACCACAGAGGAAATTGAACTAGCTCAGGTACCACAGGATGCAGTAAATTATTCACCGGTATTAACAGGCCTACACAGAATGACACACTAATATGGGTATGCTATATACAGCCAGTTTAAGTACCTCTGCAGTACACTGCATAAGGCATAACTACTTAAAAAAAAGTATATGTATGTGTGTGAACATGTAATATATATAATTAAGCATCAATGGATTATAATTCCCTAATAATTATTCTGAAGTGATCAACTTTTTTCTCTTTATAGCCCTGTCGTTTGCTTTCAAACCAGCCTAGATTTGAACCAGCCACTTGAGAGGCAAAAAGCTGTCATCCATTTCCAATCTTCTGATCTAATCACACCCAGCTCCCCCACTTCAGAAGTTAGCATGTTGACCTGACAGACATTCATTCCAATGCAGCTGAACAGACATTGCCCATGGGCTCACATTCTGCCTCTTACTTGTACAGCAAAATATCTGCTGCTTGAAGCACAGGGTAGGTCAACAACCCAACAGTTCCTTCATTATTCTGGCTGGCACGCTTCATCTGTTTGCAAAAGAAAAACAGAGCAGAATCATGCTTTTGGCTAATGGTATCACAGGCTGTGACTTTAATTAATTCATATCCATATCATTTTAGGATATAGAAATTAATTCAAATTCACATTGCTTTAGGATATGTATCATTTAATTCAAGGTAGTCAAGCTACAGTTTCTAATTCTGCTCTAGTAATGGCGTATCTACTTTTTGCTTTTAACAAATAATAGCTAAATACACTAAGCCCCTTAAAATCTTCATTATTCTAATAATAATTATATAAATATTCATTACTGCTATTCAAATATCTTAAGGTTTTCCTCACCCTCTGTCTTCTGTCTACATAGCTAAATGCCTAAGGTTCAGGGGACCTAATTTGCAAAGCCTAGCACCTGTAACACCTATCTGTGGGCTTGGAAAGTCAATCCAGTCAAAGTTGGATTTAAAAGCTTAACTTCAGAAGCTCAGGTTTGAAAAGGTTGGCTTTAATCTATGCCCTGCATTAACGCTGGTTGCTGTATATAAGTTTTACTGTTTTTATTTAATTAAGAAGAAAAACAGTAAGAAAGCAAACATCTGGAGGTATTTAAGACTGCTCTGAACTCTGCAAGCCAAACTGCTCTTAATATAGGGGGTTTTTTTTCTTCCTTTTTTGACACTTCTCTCTCCTGCCTTTTGGTTTTTCTACTTACAAAATGCCAAAATAAAATACAAGGAAATTAAATGCAAGAACTCCATTGATACAGTCCTGCTGCTGATGTCCTAAGATTAAAAAGATGAACATTTGAAACTTGTAAAGGCAAACATTTAAGGTGCATTAACTTTATCACTCAGCACATTTTTAATGCTTATAATTTCTATAATCCTCTTCCAACATATGCTTCTTTTGCACCCTCTCCCATAAGAAGTACAGAGCCACCACTCTTCATGGTAGAAAAAGAAAAGCTGTTTATGGAACTCCTTCATCAGCAAGGCTCACAGTTTCCACTACAGTATCTTGTCATTGTTTTGCATTATTAAAAAAGCACTGAAATAACTCCAAGGATCTAGCAAAATCACTTTAACAAGACTGAACAAACCTCCTATTTACTACAGTTTGTGCAAGTCTCTGCAAAAAATATTATGCTGTAGCTTCCAGCAGGAAAACGTTTACTGATAGCAACAGACATGGAAAGACACATTTTCCTTTTCCTGCCATAGGACTTAAAACTAAAAAGCAAGGGTAACCAAGAAACAGCTGGTACTTAGAATCATAAAATAGTTAGGGTTGGAAAGGACCTTAAGATCATCCAGTTCCAACCCCCCTGCCAGGGGCAGGGACACCTCCCACTAAACCATGCCACCCAAGGCTATGTCCAATCCAGCCTTGAACACCGCCAGTGATGGAGCATTCACAACTTCCTTGGGCAACCCATTCCAGTGCATTACCACCCTTACAGTAAAGAACTTCCTCATATCCAATCTAAACTTACCCTGTTCAAGTTTGAACCTGTTCCCTCTTGTCCTATCACTACAGTCCCTCACAAAGAGTCCCTCCTCAGCATCCCTATAGGCCCCCTTCAGATACTGGAAGGCTGCTATGAGGCCTCCATGCAGCCTTCTCTTCTCCAGGCTGAACAGCCCCAACTTTCTCAGCCTATCTTCATACAGGAGGTGCTCCAGTCCCCTGATCGTCCTCATGGCCCTCCTTTGGACTTGTTCCAACAGTTCTATGTCCTTTTTATGTTGAGGACACCAGAACTGCACACAATACTCCGAGTGAGGTCTCACAAGAGCAGAGTAGAGGGGCAGGATCACCTCCCTTGACCTGCTGGTCATGCTCCTTTTGAGGCAGCCCAGGATACGGTTGGCTTTCTGGGCTGCAAGCGCACACTGCTGGCTCATGTTCATTTTTTCATCAACCAACACCCCCAAGTCCTTCTCTGCAGGACTGCTCTGAATCTCTTCCCTGCTCAACCTGTAGCTGTGCCTGGGATTGCTCCGACCCAGGTGTAGGACCTTTCACTTGTCGTGGTTAAAAGTCATCAGGTTGGCATCAGCCCACCTCACAAGCGTGCCAAGGGCCCTCTGGATGGCATTTCTTCCCTCCAACATATCAACCGAACCATATAGCTTGGTGTCATCAGCAAGCTTGCTGAGGGCGCACTCAATCCCACTGTCCATGTCACTGACAAAGATGTTGAACAAGACTGGTCCCAACACAGATCCCGGAGGGACACCACTCGTTACTGGTCTCCAGCTGGACACTGAGCCATTGAGCACAACTCCTTGCGTGCAGCCATCCAGCTAGTTCTTTATCCACTGAGGGGTCCACCTATCAAATTGATGTCTCTCCATTTTAGAGACAAGGATGTCATGTGAGACAGTGTCAAACCCTTTGCACAAGTCCAGGTAGATGACATCAACTGCTCTACCCCTGTCCATCAGTTCACTTCACAGATAACAAGTATTTTAAGGACAACAGTGCTACTGAATTCCCATATAATTCCACTGAACTCATGAAACTGTCCATACCTTCCACTGGGGCAAGCGTAGCAGACGTGGCATGTTAGTTAAGCACCCAAGAATCCAGGCAAGTTCTGCATGCTCAGGAACCTGGAAGTACAAATTAGGGACAGATTTTAGTCTTCTGCATATCAATTTTCTCAAAATCAAAAGAGAGAAATATTATTAGAGATCAGAAACCCATTTATTTTTGTCTTATTTTTTCAGTAATGTGAGTGACAGGCTAATGGAAGTTCTGGACACTGCATGGATTGAATGCACTACAGTCAAGCAGCATACAAAGGCTCTTGATCCTATTCACTCTTTTCCTGAAAAAGAAAGAAAATGCTTTAGTAACAACAGAGTTGAACACACATGTACAAGCCAACTGCTGACCACAACTTTGAGATATCCCCACACTTTGAGATAACACATTCATAGCTACAAAACCTCTTTGCCTTTCTCATTTCCAGTGCCAGTAAGTTACCCAAGCTTCATTTCTTCTGCATCAGGGCCCTGAATGCACTCATTTCCCTTAATTATCCTTACCAGCCTTACCTGAGCCCTCCACCCATATTCTCTGCCCAAGACCCCAGGAGCCCCAAGATCCATTTAACATCAGGCCAGACTGCTCCTAATCCTTGCCTGAGCTCTATTGCCCCACAAGATGTCTAGTGGTATAATCATTGCAGGTCCTTCACAGAAGCGTGAGCTAATGGGTTAGGGGACAAGAAGAGCTGGGCTGCTCCACAAGGCTGTGGCTGCAGACAGCCCCAAGCCAGACAAGAAGAGCAACCTCCCTGAGCAGAACAATGTCTTTCAGTATTTAATCAGGACAGGTTTGGTGACAGTGAGAGTCTGGAGATCATCGGACATAGCAAGGTCAACCCAGGAAGCCCAGTGAGCAAACTGGGGCAGTGAGAACAGGGTTGAGCACAGGCTCACACTGAGGTAGCTCAGCTAAAGACATGGGACATGAGCCTGAGCCTAAGCGGAGCACCAGGGGCACTGGGCACAAGGTGCCTGGGTGGAGGATCTGGGTGAAGCTTGTCAGGGCATTGGGTGCACCAATAGGTCTGAATGTCCCCAACCTGTCTGCAAAAGAGGAATAGCTGAAGTCAAACTACACTACAGCCTGAACTGGGGCTTAATTTGTCCATTAGTCCCTCAGTTCTGCAATCCTATCAAAACTAATACTGATCAGCAGGTGAAAGAGAAGGATTGGGCATCCATATACCCTTTAGCTTCTTGATAGCCACTCTTCAGCTTTGGCATTTCAAATACTCATTTTAGGACTAGTAAAAGAGGCAACCATTGCTGATGCATATGCTGTTCTTTTATTCCTTTTGTGTCATTTTGTCTGTTGTTAGTTAGCTATACATATGATGATCTATGTTCTGCTCCTTTGCTTACATGTTTGATTCACTCTTCTCAGTATTGACAGGTTTGGGTATTTAAGAGCATCTTAAAAAAACATCTCCAAGATGTTCAAAACTTCATGCTTGCAACAATATATAGGAACCCAGATGGAAGGCAGTAGAAAGTGTTTATGAACAGTAAGAATTACCAGCATTGTTAATGGCAATTCCTTTGTTGTCAGATTTGAAGTGTAGTAACTTCCTAGCTAGCAGACATCAGACTATTTCCGTTGTCAATGTTGTATAGGGGTACCTGACTTGAAGGCAACAGCTCAGTGGTTAAGGATAAGAAATATTCCAGGTTGATTCTTTTTCCCTCCTTTCTGCCTTTCCTGCAGTCTTTTTTTATTTTTCTTTTAATTTCCTCATGCAGATTTTCTCTGTCACAAGACAAAGTGCAACAAGATGCACCAAATGTACCTTCTGCAAGACACAAGGAGTAAACTGAACTTTATAGAAAATACTAAGCTCAAGACCCCTATTTCATTTAGAAGACATCCCCATCTGGTTCAAAGTGGTTTCTCATTCCTTTCTTCCAGTCACAGACAGAGAGGAGATGGTGCTCTGTTGCACTTGTGTTGACAAGGACTCCCTTAAAAAGCTACGCACTCACTGATCCAGCTACGTCAGACATTGTTTCCACAGCCAAGACTGCATGTGTGTTTCATTGCATCAGGGGCTTTGACATTACATCAGTTACCAAAACACCAAATGATCTGAACAGCATTTGCAGACTTGAACCTGCAGTTCAGGGTTCTACCAAGTTACATTCACTTCCAATTCTCAAACACACACAGCCCTTTGCTAGACTGCTGAATATTGTGAAGAAAAAAGGGGGACAAAAAACACACAGAAATGCATAGAAGGGCAGATGTTTCAGTTGGGAAAAAAAAATCAGAACTGGAGCCTAATGAGTTAACATTCATCACCCAAATTGCAGTAACTGACTGTACGTTAGCCTGTGAATCAGGAGGTACTAGGCTTAAACCACAAAACATTTATCAGACTTAATCATGGTTTAAGCTACCGTGTTTTACTTGGCAAGAGGGGCAGGCAATTGCTGCATTTGGTTGGTCACCATGCATCAGCTCAAATGTGGTTACTCATTAAGCTACAGTACTCCATCACTTTGATTGCATAACTTCAGGTACAAAGAAACTGGACGAAGTGAAGATATATATGAAACCGGTAAAATAAAGGCCTATTCTATGCTTCCTTTCTGGCACGTATGTGTGCTACATGTTACTACACACTGGTGTAATGAATCATTGTGTTCTGTCCTCAGAGCAGACTTCCAGTATCTGAAGCGGACTTAAAAGGATGCCAGACTGGGACTCTTCATCAGGGACCACAGTGGTAGGACAAGGGGTAATGGATTCAAAGTGAAACAGTGAAGATTCAGGTTAGATATAAGGAACCTCACCCTCTTTACTGTGAGTGTGGTGAGGCAATGGAACAGGCTGCCCAGAGGCGTGGTAAATGCTCCACCTCTGGCAGTGTTCAAGGCCAGGTTGGAAGAGCCTTGCACGACATGGTCTAGTGTAAGGCATCCCTCCCCATGGCAGGAGGTTGGAACTGGATGACCTTTAGGTCCTTTCCAACCCAAACTATTCTATGATTCTATGACTTTCCTATTCAAAACCTGATTTTGAAGACTTTCAAAAGAAGACTCCATTCAAGAACCCTAGAGAATTCTTTCAGGACTGAAGTTATTTAAAATCAGTGTGACCGCTTTTATTTAGACTTTGTTTCCTCCATTTGTAAGAATACCCACAAAAAGGACACAAACTACTGCACTTAATTCATCCACATCTTAGCCTGCCCTTCCTCATGCATTTTATTGAGCTAAATATTGATCTCTGAATATTTTGGATTCCAATAGGAAACATATTTAATGGGAAAAGGCCTCCTTCCCAAAAGCTGCCTTTTTTAACCACAAGAATCAAATACTTGATGTAGTTTTATTTAGCATAAAGCATCATCTCACTTAACATCTCCTGATTACTATGATCATCTTGATGTGTGGGTCAATAACAATCCCAGTAACACACTTTCTGTTGGATTCAATCCCACAAGGACTTTTATTTTCCCACAGTACTACAGAGAGAGGCAATCCCTCTAGAAAATAGAAATGAAACAGAAAAGACATCTCATTTTTGTATCAATCTGTCAACTGACTTTCAGTTGCTTCCTATTGTGTTAGGTTGCATTTATTGTGCCACCACAAAGAAGACCTTTGTCAAAGGTCTCTCTTTACTCAGTTTTCATTTAAAAAAGTAGGAGCTCTTTTGCCTTTTCGCTTTTAAAGGAGTTCACTCATTATCTAACCCCGTATCTAGGAAACAAAAGTATAAAGGGTTCCAATCCACTCAGTTTATTCAGTGTATACTTGAACCAGTAAAGAATTTAGTTTGTATCTGACAAGAGAAGTACCCTCTTGGAGCTATGACACACTTCAGGAATGCCCCAGCTTCCTGAAAGAGAACATTTAATAAGCAGCTTATTTCTTCTCCAATGGAGATAGCAGTTTCTCAGCAGTGTCATCTCCCCCAAATCCCCTAGGATAAAAAAACCCCACAAAACTTAGAAAACCAGAATTCTATGTCCAACAAACAGAACTCACAGCCAGTGACAGTTCCTGAACTGCATGTCCAACCAGCCTCCAAGATCGCCACAATCACTTCTAATTCTGAAAACCAGCTATTTCATCCATTAAACGCTTTGTGTCAATTCCAGCTACTTTTATGTCCTGAAAGAATATAATAGCTCATTTTCAATAAAAACATTATTTTCTCAAGAAATATTTCTTGCAGTTTGGCTGAAAAATCTCTGGAGGACTAACAGTCTTGTAAGTCCTGTATTTATTGTTTCCCTTACAAAGCCAACTATTTCCCATTAACAGTTTTCACAAACAAGTTTAACTAGATCCATATAGTGACCCCAAATCATACCCTTTGCTGAGTGAATACATCAAATCATTCAATTTTTCTTGCCCTGTGCTCTTGCCCACTTTAACAGTTTTCTTTCCTAATTTGTTCCAAGCCTGTAAAACCCATCAATTTTTCTCAAAGGGTCGAGATGGTCATCTCTCTGCTATTCCCAGAGCCACATTTCATCCTCAATTTCCATTGGATTAAGCATCCTCCACAACCTGGCTTACTAATCACTAATCAAAGAGCTACTTCCTTGTGGCCCAACAAGACCAAGGCTGCCCAGTCAGATTCCTTTTGTTTTTAAAGCACACTTATTTAGCAGAGGTGGCCGCTTCCAAGTGACAATGATCAGTTGTCTAGAATGCACAACCATTTCTGCTTCTTCAGATGGCTGAGTGCCCTGCCCCTCCCTTTTTATAGACAAAGGGCTTCTCAGTTGTCCACTCCTGCAGCCATTTGACATTATTAAAGTCAGATCACAAGTTACACTTGGATCGCCTCTGAGATGTTATATGCAATCTAATATAATCTATATAATCTAATATAATATAAACTATATAATCTAATATAATATTATAATGTACAATCTCAGGGCTTCTCCTTGCAGATCTATTACTTTGTCCTTGATCTTAGCTATTCCCTACCAAGTTACTGCTGCTACTCCCTGGCCACAGCCACACTTGATGATATACATGGAAAACCAATAGCTACTTTTAGTACAACTAATTCTAGCTGACTTTCCATGCTGAGACATACAGCTCAGGAGGACAGCAAGCAACGAGGGTCAAGAACATGGATACTTTGAGCAGATCTGAAAGCTGGCAAACCAGCAACACTGGAACTTAGCTTTCTGAGGCTTATATACATAGTTGTGTGTCAGCAGCTGAAATGGCAACCAACCTGCAAGAAGAGATGCAGTGTTCCATTTTCAAGATGGACTTCCTTAAGTTGCAACCTACAGCCCTTCTCTGTAAGCAATTGCAAATTTGCTGTGTATCTGTTATGTGAAGCCAGCTTCCCCTCAGCACTGTAACCTCATGAAGGGCTACATTTTAAATGGGCAATAAATGTCAAAGACTTGATTTTGACAGTGTAGAGGACAAACACGTCTGGAGAGGTAATTTGGACAGTTGTGCACAAAAAGCAATCTGAACAGAGGAAGGAAAGTGTCCTAAAGAAAGAAACAAAATGAAACCTTATTAATTTGGATTTTTATCTCTTCCAGAAGTACCAATTAGTGCTCCCAAAAGCCCTTTTAGAAGAAGGTGCTGCTCACATTTATTTTTCTTGAATAAGAGGTAGAATTTTATTAATGCCTAAGGCTGCAAGCAGTATGTTCAGGACACTTGGTAATGCATCTCTGTACCCTACAGCTAGAGAGAATAAGAGGGCCATAATCAAAACAAAATAGACTGCTCTTGAATCAAATGCACACAGCAACTGAACACCCAGCAAGGTACTTTCATGACAGAAAATCTGATGTGGTATCCCAAATTCCTGTTCAAAGAAATAATTCAGGGGTAGGTGGAGTAAGTTCATGTTTACAAAGGCAACACCTGCTTTACAGAACATATTAAGCAATATGCTGAATTAGGGAGTGGTTATCTAGCTGTCATTGGTAAACCTATCAGTATTTACACCTTTCACTGTTATCTTTGAACATGTTCACAACTTCTCTTTATGTATATTTAGTTAAAACTTATAGAATAAGACCCTGACCAAGCATAGCCCTACTGGAATCAGGTGACTTGGTTATAAACCCAGACGGAGCACAGTATTTTGGCCAAGGAACCCTTTTCCCTCCCTTTATTCATTATGAAATGAAATTATTTGCAGGAACAAGCTCCTAGTCTAACTCACAATACTGCTTGAGGAAGTAGTTTGGTGTGGCCAGAAGACTGGTGGGGAGAGGAACACCCAACAGCTACATAATAGCATGAGATAAACCAGGTAAATTAAGGAAGAAGGAAGGGAAAAAAAGGAAAGAAATCGTGCTGAACCATGACTTTTCTTCCCACTGAGCTCCAATTACGTCTAGCCCAGTCCTATGGGGGAGAAAACAGAGGGATGAGAGAAGCAGAATCATTTTCTAAGTTAAACAGTTACATACTTCCTCTTCTGACAGGAAGTTTTCAATGGACCATGCTAAATTATGGACTTTAACGAATTTATAAGCTATGATGCAATGGAAGCTTTTCAGCCCCTTCGAAAATTGGACAAGAAGTAGCGTGAATGTATTCCAACTCTGCCCACAAAACAAAGCAGCTGGATACTTCTGGAAAATAACAGCAGGGAAAGAGTGCGCACATTGAAATTATCGTAGTTTGGCTTTTCAAGGCTAAGACAAATTGGCAGATTCCCACCTCCCAGAGTTACTTCTTCAATTTGCTTGCACACTGCAAGGGTACTGCAGCTGGTTATACTCGGGAAATAAATCACCCCCTCCAGAAGGCTGAAAACTGCAATTTTCTACCCAGAAACAGAATGTTATGTTGTCCAGAAACTCCCAGGGCTCCTCAGAGAAGTGTGAGTGCAGCAGAACAAGCACTGCTCCTCTATCAACTCTGAGAGTCTTAGTTTCTCTTGGGACATTCTGCATATGCCTACTACAATAGGTAGGTGGACAGGAAGAACAGCCTGAGACCACATAAAAGCAACTGCAGTTTCTATCGTTGTTTTGACTGTGAAGCAGATGAAATACAAGATGGTTATGGGTAAGAATTGAAATGTGTATTGTACCCACCAGGAATCAGAGAAAATGGGTTATACCATATAAGCTTCCCATGTGTACAGATTGCTTACTGTCTTCCTTATTTCTGCCCTGTAGTCCTTTTTGGTTTTCATAAAACAGTCTAAGTTTTATGAAAGATGACTGGTAGGGCTTTTATCAGTTATGGTACAACTTAAAGAGTATATTTGCTCTTTCTTCTAGGATTTTCAGGATATATTGAATATGCCATTATTCTGTTGCTTCTCTTTTATGCCTGGTAAGCAAAGGCAGGCAGTTATAGCGTACCTTGACGTTATTCTCTCTAAGAGCAAAGAGGGGTTTGCACATCTCACAGCTGTGCTCCAAAGAAAAAGGCATCATTTTGAAATCTGCATTTATTTGTATTGTTTTAGAAATTGTCCCTCTTTTATGACTTGTAGGAAGACAAGTCAACTTGTGAGACTTTAGAAAATAGGACTGAACAAGCTGTAACAGAAGAGCTGCTCTCACTGGAAGGCCACTCCAGCATCCAACCTGTTCCACAACTGGGTTTCCCTAGATACTCTAATGAAACGTGATTGTTTGTAACCCTTTGCAGACAATGCAGTTCCAAACACTCCCCTAAATATTCAGCATCATCCTTCCTGCTTCTAAATAATTTGAAGGTATCATCACTTGTTCTTTGTGGCCACTACTCCCCTAAGCTGGAGTTCAAGTTGGTACATGTTAATGTAAGAGTGGGAGGCATTTGGTGAACTGCTATGTATGGACACTAAATATACAGGCAGCTATCAACTTCGTGTTTATGTGTATTATAAAATCCTGTAGTTTATAAATGGTAGATTCTGAAGCATACAAAACTAATTTTCATAAAACTAGTACTTTAATGGTAATTTAGCTGTATACCTGATACATCAGAAACAGCCTTTCATCTCTTGATTGTATTGGAAAGGATGGTAAAATGTGGGAAAACTCTGGAGCTCTGGATTAGAGATTCAATCTGCATAAACCCTGCTGTAAATAACAGCCTACTGGCAGTGAAACACTCACCAAATGCATGTGCCTTTTGGGAAAAAAGAGATCAATATACTTTTTCACATATTGCAAACATTCCAGAGAAGCAACAAAAGCAGCAACATTAAGAAACTACAGAAAGAGCAAGCCAAACAAACCAACACATCCCCCTCTTCAGTAACTGTAGACCATTCTTGCCCAGGTTAATCCAGAGAAAGTTAAGAGGCCACAGCAGCATTTACAATGACTGCCTGAGCCATTCCCTTCGTGGGGCTTACCATTACCAGCATCCTTTTGCAGCACAGGTATTGAATTCTGCCATTACTGTTCATGGAACAACCAGCCATTAGTTGTAGTGTTAATCAGAAGAAACTGCAGTAGCACTTCTGTGAGCTACAGTTCTCCTAATTCTCCAGATAGAACTCAAAATGCATTAATAATTGTACAGTTAATCTACTGAGAAATCTCTCATTTATGAGTTTGATCTGGTATTGAAGAGAGACATTTATTTTCCCCAAAAGCAAGTACCTAAAGCAGTTCTCTATTTGCAGCTGGATTTTCACTGCTTTCCCGAGGACTTCTGGAAATACAACCATTTCAGGATAAAAAAGGGGTTTCATCACTTTGCTTTACACCTCAGCCAGATGTTTGTAAACAACATAGTGGGGTTTCAGACCACCCTTGGAGAGTGCTGCAGTGGCTGGAAAGGGAAGGCCAGCTCCTTCTTTGGAAAATGGAGCAGTTTCCAAGCCAAAATTAAGCCATAAACTTTCCTGATTAGCAATAGCTGCAATCCATTTCACACCCTTGTTTTTAGGGACAATCATCTCGATATTATGACATTCCATACTATACTATTTCATTATCATACTAAAACAATAATCACATTAGCAAGGTTCCTGTCTCCTTTCCTCGCACTGAGCACTACACACAGATATTCCTTTTAATTGCTTCCAGAGAAACATCTGGTCCTGCCAATGCGGTTGTAATAGACCATAGTGCATCTCTGGGCATACTTGACCACTACTTACAGCTTGAACAGACTTGTTCTGGGGTAGGCAACAAACCACTTCAGCCTGAACCACTTCAGAAACAGTCTGGATTCACAAACAATTGTAAAAGACCTTCTTTGGGACTAGAAAAAGGACCTTCAGGTCCAGAGAAGGGCCATGGAGCTGGTGAAGTGTCTGGAGCACAAGTCTGATGAGGAACAGCTGAGGGACCTGGTGGGGTTTAGTCTGGAGAAGAGAAGGCTCAGGGGGTACCTTATCACTCTCTACAACTGCCTAACAAGAGGATGGAGTGAGGTGGGATCAGTCTCTTCTCCCAGGTAACAGAACAAGAAGAAACAGCCTCAAGTTGTGCCAGGGGAGGTTTAGGTTGGCTATTAGGAATAACAGCCAACCTGTTTTTCTCTGTTAGTCTCTTTAACAGAGGCCAGCCTAACCACCATAACAGAAATCAGATTAATTTTTGGTGTTGGAAACTTTCGTTTGCTAAAGCTGAACATTTTTCAAATCTAGCTAGCTAAAGTTCCACTGGCTGTTGACTGCACTGGTTCTGTAGAAGCATCAGTTGCAGTTCTGTCCTCCCCATAATTTCCGAGTCTGGTACTTTCTCTTTAGGGACTCAAAGACTCAATCTCTGCATTATTATATTCTGAAAGATACAGTATGCTTTCTGTGGTTGCTCAGCCTGCAAAAGAGAGGCTCTGGGGAGACCTTATTGAGGCCTTTCAATACCTTAAAGTTGTCTACAAAAGAGCTGCTGAGGGAGGTTTTACAAGGTCCTGTAGGGACAGGACAAGGGGGAATGGCTTTAACCTGCCAGAGGGAAGACTGAGACTGGATATAAGGAAGACGTTCTTCCCTGTGAGGGTGGTGAAGTGCTGGCACGGGTTGCCCAAAGAAGCTGTGGCTGCTCATCCTTGGCAATGTTCAAGGACAGGCTGGATGGGGCTTGGAGCATCCTGGTCTAGTGGATGGGTTGCTTGGAGCAACCTGGTCCATGGCAGGGGGTTGGAGCTGGATGAGCTTTAAGGTCCCTTTCAACCTAAACCAGTCTGGGGTTCTATGACTGTAAGGTAAGAGCCTCACTGATAATCTGCTGGCTTCAAGGGAAGTCTGTGTGCTGGCTTTAGCAAGACCTGGAATAGCAGTAGTTTAGCTTTTGGACAGGTAAGAATGTAAAAAAGCAACATTGGAACAGCTCAAATATTCATCACCAAGAGCAACCATCAGAAAAGAGCCTAAGTACAAAACAGCATCCCAACCGTGGCTGCAGCACTACCTGCAGAAGTGGCACCTCAGGTATAGAACAGTCCCCAGCAGATAATTCAGATGAATTTGGAGAGTCCTTTCCTGAATTCATACACATTTCAGCATGCACTGTATCTTCTGCCAAGGAGTTTTGTAGCCTAATTGTGGATTTCATGAGATTCAGCTTGTGCTGAATCTACCAGGTGCTAATTTATTTCAACACGTGATTTTGATTCATATTCTTCAACGGATAAACCACACATTCTCTATATTCTCCGTTTTACTTGCCATTTTATAGACCTTTACTTTATTCTTCTCTAACCATAACGTTCTTCATCTCCTAGGCTGAAGAGTCCTGTCTGTGTATCTAGTCTGTGTTGTAACTAGCTGAATCATTCAATTGCTTGAAAGGAATTAAAACCAAAACTCCAGGTTACTTTTACTGCATCATTGGCTTTCCAGTTTATGTAGCATCAATATGAATGAATTTAAGTTACAGTAGAGACAAAATAAAACCCAAGCTAGTAACTTCTTAAAAAGGATAAACAGATTTGAACAAAAGATAAATGAAGTTAAACATTTCTCCATTAGAATTCTGAGCTAATCTGTTTAGATTGGTTTTTTTAATACAGAGGAAAAATGAAGCAGGAACTGTATCTGTCTTCATCATTTTGATATCCACCAGGGATATGGAGCTATGATTGTTATTTGCAGTTTGACAACCACAGGAAACTCTGCCTGTAAAGAATCATGTTCAAAGGAGAAATTTAATATCACTATTTCATCTTGCACTGATAAAATTCAGGCTTTGTGCATATCAACGTCGCAGTTGTTGCAAGTCAGACATCCGTTAAAGATGTCTTCAGAAGAGCAGAAGCTATGACACATCTGCCTCTGTTGGAAATCATACAAGTTCGACAGTTTAGAGTCAATAACAAAGTTAATGAGGCAAGAAACTAAACTGTGTTCCAGGAAAACGCAGCATGTGATAAACTAGGCTGACATATGCCAAGTAGGAAGGTAAGTCCAGTACCCCTTGGGGTGGTCAAGAGTAGAAACAAATACCTCACATACGAATTATCAGATCAGGTGGAAAAAGGTACATATGTAAAGCAGGTTATAGCTAAGGGAAAAAAAAAAAATCTCAGAGAAGACATTAGCTCCCTGGTGATGGAACCCACACAAAACTTACCATGCCAACTACCTGCTGGAGATAATTGTGCAGCTGGCAGACTAAGCACTAAATGCTGATATGAAACCACAGAAATGGGTTTTACTTGCCTTTACTGGCTTTATGGTTGCACAGACTACATTTACACATTTCTGATTCAACCTTTTGCGACTAAAGTGGGACTTACAGAGCTAAACTAATGGTCTCCTAACAGGCTTTTTCGGTATTTTACTCATAGAATCATAGAATAGTTAGGGTTGGAAAGGACCTTAAGTTCATCTAGTTTCAACCCCCCTGCCATGGGCAGGGACACCTCATATTAAACCATGTCACCCAAGGCTATGTCCGACCTGGATTTGAACACTGCCAGCGATGGAGCATTCACACCTTCATTGAGGAACCCATTCCAGTGCCTCACCATCCTCAGAGTAAAGAACTTCCTCCTTATATCCAGTCTAAACTTCCCCTGTTCAAGTTTGAACCCGTTACGCCTTGTCCTATCACTATAGTCCCTAATGAAGAGTCCCTCCTCAGCATCCTTATAGGCCCCCTTCAGATACTGGAAGGATGCTATGAGGTCTCCACGCAGCCTTCTCTTCTCCAGGCTGAACAGCCCCAACTTTCTCAGCCTATCTTCATACGGGAGGTGCTCCAGTCCCCTGATCATCCTCATGGCCCTCCTTTGGACTTGTTTCAACAGTTCCATGTCCTTTTTATGTTGAGGACACCAGAACTGCACACAATGCTCCAAGTGAGATCTCACGAGAGCAGAGTAGAAGGGCAGGATCACCCCCTTCGACCTGCTGGTCACGCTCCTTTTGATGCAGCCCAAGATAAGGTTGGCTTTCTGGGCTGCAGGCGCACACTGCTGGCTCATATTAAGTTTCTCATCGACCAACACCCCCAAGTCCTTCTCCACAGGGCTGTTCTGAATCTCTTCTCTGCTCAACCTGTAGCTGTGCCTGGGGCTGCTCCCAGGCACATAACCTGCATTAACTCCTAGCTCTGCCTGGGAAATTTTAAATATACTTATCCCTAAATGAACTTCTCAAACATGGTTTCAGCCACTTTGAAATAGCACCAAGGCCTAAATTTGCAGTGCAACATTGCTAACATTTTCTACACCGACACAAAGCTGATCAATGCTATACGCAGTCATTAATATGTGGAAAGCCACTTAATGAGAAACAAACCTAATGTAACAGGAGCACTAACCAGTGACTGTCGAAACAGGAAACACTTCTTTGGGTCAATACCACAGGCAAGGATGGCAGCAGTGGTGTCCAGTATGTTCTGGCGCAGGACAGCTGGTTCCTTGGGCATGGTGAGAGAGTGCATGTCCATAATGCTATATAGCACTGAGCTGCACTCTTCCTGCAGATTCACCCAGTTCTGAATGGCTCCAAGGTAGTTACCCAGATGAGGCGTCCCAGTCGGCTGGATACCAGAGAAAATCCGATCCAGGACCATATTCTGTTAGCAAACAATTGGTAAAATTAACACATGCATTTTTGGGACAGACTCTTTTACATTTGATAGTCATCAATAAAGCCTCGCTTACATCTGTTGCTACTCCTATCAGTGGATTCATTTACAAGTTACCTCAGGATTAACTAAAAGTAATTGCGGTAAGTCAGTCTTAATACTCCATCATACTGCAGAGACTGACAACCAGTGCCGATTTTAAGCTGTCAGACTACATATACAAACTGACACAGCTGTAAATAAGGTCAGTGAAAACAAGATCTCAGAAACCAATTCGTAGATTCTTTCATCCTTTTTTGATCCTTTTGATCCTCATCTTTCATCCTTCTGTGATTCTATGATTTGGAACCGAAGCTGTATGTTTCTCTCTAGTGCATTATCCACTCTGATACAGAAACTCAGGATCATAGCCATAAGAAATGGAAACATTTTTGTGGTAAGCATCTGCAATATCCCAGTAGATTGCCAGCTTAACTCCCACCAACATTCAAGTCTTATTTTTCTAGCTGCAAAGACCATTTTGAGCAGTTCCAGAAAGAAACCAAGTCCTTGTCCCAAAGGTCAAAGAATAATGAAGAGATTATCAAAATTCTGAAACTACCCATCTTGGCAGCAGTAGAATTTCTGAAAGGGATCTACAAAGAAATACTGCTATAGCTCAAGGTCACACCTGGAATACTGTAGGTGCATCAGTACCAGTAAAATGTCAACATCTGATGAGATTTCACAGAGAAGCAGCAAAAAAAGTCATGAAGAAGCTAAGGTTAGGAGTAAAGATTGAAAAACTTGAAAAATGCATAGCTTGGCTAAGTGGCAGTTACCATCTTGGAAAGTTTGCTTTCCTGCATCCCAGCTCTCCATCTGACCATTTTCTCAGAGCTCCAAGCTGTCAGCATATGATCAGTTACATCCCCAACCTTCCCAAAGAATACCACTGTATCCAGAAGTAACTCAGCAATGTTCCATGTGAAAATGCTCGCTACATGCCAAGCTGTAAGAGCATGTAAGACTCAAACGAGGGTCCCACCAACCTCAGCAGGGAGCCCTAGTCACAAAGCTGCTCAATACAAACCCTCAATACAAACCCTCAGTCTCTTGTACAGCAGGAATATCAACTTCATTATGCCTCTGGCTACATGATCATTTTCCTGCTATATTTTATAAGCCATATCGATATCAAAGTAGAGCGACTAATGTAGTCTGCTTTCATTGCTGTGAATCTCTGACATACTACTACAAAACCACAAAAAATGGCAGCAAAAGTCAAGGCCAAGTACCATTATCTTTAACTATTAGAAAAAAACCTCCAAAAACTTCAAATTGACTTAATTTTGACTCAAGACTCCAGAAAAAAATGAATAAGAATTTCCAAGTAGATAGGACTTTGTGTTTTTAAACATGATCTACAGTTCAGCTATTTCCTTCAAAATGTGCTGGATAATTCTCATTGCTTTCAAAGTAAGCCTGGTTTTCAGCTAAGCCAGTTTTCTTATCCAGTGTTAAAGTGTTTGTGCTGACAGGTAAGGGCAGGTTTGGGATAGCAGCGATGCTGGCTTTTCCTGCTTACATAAATACCTACACATTTTTGTGCAGGTGGTAACCCCCCTCACCCCATCCTAAGTATCATCTTGACTTCTAGTATATTCTTGAGCCATTTTCTAAGATCTCTTCTAGAACCTCCTGCACAGGAGCTGCAAACCAGTCACTGCAATGAAAAGCACACGATTTCCTCCAACAGCAATTCTAAATTCAAGTGGTTGTGCTCCAGTCCTTGACCACCCGCACCTTTTTTCTGCATTACACAAACATGGAATTATGCTACCCCATTTTTTATTTTATTTTTTTTGCCATTTGATCTCCTGTTTTTGTAGGAACCTACAGCAGAGCATTTGTAACCACCTGCAGAACCCACTCACCTCCTACTAGGCTACTACCTGGCCCAAGGGCTGCAACAAGCTTCTTGTTGGCACTGAGAAGGGTCTCAACATACATAAATCGGATGAAGTCTTGTAGAAACTCAGGGAACTTTGGATGCACTGGGCTTCAAAGCTGTACACCTGTTACTAAGGGCATAGATCACTTGCTAGGCAATGCAATAAGTACTTTACAGGTATAACATTGCCTTTCGCTTCCCATGTTCCTGCTCTTCACCAAGAGAGAAAGAACTCAAGAAGAAACCAAGGTTGTAAACAGATGATGACTAGGATGATGTTCTGCCCTACAGGGATCCCAGAACAGCCGGTTAGTTGTCAGAGCACATTTCCTCCTCTCATTTGTCTTCCATCACTCAGTTCAAATCCCGATACTCCTTCACACAATTCTAATTCTCCCCAGTGCTGCCTACTTTGCAGTGTCCATTTAGATCTCTAATCACACTCTGCCACACAAGCTACAACTTTTTACAGCATTAATCTCCACTTTCTCATCAGTTTCATCCCTCCTGTGTTCATGTATTCTTTTCTTCCTCCACTTGTGCTTTTCACCCCCTGCTTCCCAGAAGAACTCTTGCATGGAATATCAAGACTGTAAGGAGGCACAGAGAATACCATATGGTAAGGAAGCTATTGCTATCATTACTCCAGTGACTTTACGCAAAATGTTTCCTACCTGCACTGTTAGAATAGCTTAGAAACTTCCTAATCTTCTAGAAATCCACTATGGATGTGCATTAAATGAAGTGTGTTGGGATGACCATGTTACAAGCATGGTGCAGAAACTTGTACATCTTTCAACTGCAGTCTAGACAAGGCCAGCATCACCTGAAATGTCTTCTGATGTTATTGCTTCTTTTCCCTGGGACACTGAAACTAATGCTACTTCAGTGCAGAAGCAGCTCTACTCCCTAGGGTAAATGCATGTTATAACCTCTGTGCAGTCAGCACAGATCAGCTCATGTGCCAATACCATGACCCAAAAAGAGCTAGCACCCTGAGACTGTGGACTCCACAAACCTTGTCAGTTCCCAAATCACAAAGACTCCATTCCTTTGCAGCCACAGTCCCTGCTTCATATGCTTCCTATGCCATTTTCCTTCTCTGCCTTTTCCCCTGCCCAGTTTAGAGACTATGTCACTATGAACATACTGGATGTACTGGCAAAAATATGTTCCCTAATTTAAGTATAAGGTACTCAAATATTGGTACAGATACAATAGTGGCATTTAAATAGGCAGTTGAGAATGCTTTTCACCAAGAAAATACAAGACATCAGAGTTTCAACAGAAACTGTGCATTCAAATTCTGTACTAACTCCAAAGATTTGAAGGGTAACAATAAGCAGATTAAACAGATTAAAGATAGGTTTATTATAATACTATGTAAGTTAGCATCTGGTGCCACACTACATGTTCGAAAGAAAACACCCAAGTACAATGTAAAATGGACAGTTTCATATAAAGAGAGAACAAAGTTCCCTGTCTATCCAGTAAGGAGAATACCTGTGAAAGCAAGCATGGCATCTTCAATGTGCTTGTATGTTCAACTGGTAAACAACTACTTAGAAAGTGTTGGATCAGTGTATGGGCAATAAATAACAAATTAAACAGGAGCAACAAACAGTAGCAGCATTATACCGAGTCTAAACTCGGCAATTACTTAACCTGAAGTCTGGAATTCACAGAAACAAGTAAATCCAATAATGAAAACTGAGCTAGGCTGGACCTGGATAAAACATAGCAAATACATTACAAAGAACAAACCCTCACTGGCTCCCAGCTGAGGGACCAGTTGACTACAAGTCTTTCATCTTTAACTCCTTTGATTCCATTTAACAACATAAAGCACAAGATGTGACAGCAAATGGGGTGGTATGAAATATTCCATTGTGTTAGCATAAGTCTATATTAAAAAAAGCCCCCACAAAAAAAAAAAAACCTTAAATGAATCTTGGACTTCTAGCACTAAAAATATACAGAGAACATTGCTCCTTTGGAGAGAGTTTATGTTCCCTGTTTGTTCACTCCGTGAGAAGCAGCGGGTGGCATAGCAGCGTGGCAGGGGAGTTTTGCTGGTACCATGAAATCATGGGGCTGGAATGCACTTCAATGGAGCTCTTAGGTCAGGGGATGGGAGCTGTGTGCTCTCAAGTACTGGAGTTGGAAAAGGATAAAAACAAAAGGAGTGAAGGCTTCCCAGTGGAGCAGAGTGAAAGCCACAAGACATGCAGCTCTAGCCCACAGGCACTCACTCATTCAGACATCTGTAGTAAGCACAGTGTGAGCCTGTTGTTCGTGTGTTTAACTCTGTGTGGTGTGTGCACCTACACCAGTAGTGCTGCATGTTAATCTTCACTCCTGGTAGGAGCATAGTATCTGACAGATGTTTTGACATCTACTATTTTCCCCTCAATGAGACTTCTGCATGGCAATTCCAGACACCACAGTGCATTTCACATCAGCATTTTTAAATGAAGCTTGGCCCAAACCCCATTAAGATTCAGGTGTTCTCTTCCCTAAACTCCTTTTTCATGATGAGATAAACTTCTGCTCTTTATAATGAAAAACTGTCAATACCCAAATGTTCTCAAATGATGAGGAATAAGCATTACATTCTTGTCCCAGAGTAGGATGGCTAAAGATACCCTGAAGTACAGGCACATTAATTTTCAATGCAAAACAGTATCCTAGAAAAAAAACAGAGCTTCCAAAATCCAATGTTGCTCCCTTGGACCAAAGCAGAACTTTTCTCAGTATGTCGTGCTTGTAGTAAGGAGACCTGCAACTGTTAAGTCCTCAATTCAGCAGTCAAAGCCACACTCATTCCTTGCTTGTGGGACAAATGTGCCAGAACTGGAGAACACATCAAACTTGCTAGAGTTAAGGAAAAGATCCATACATATCATTCCATGTCACTTGTCAATTCTTAGTATCCTGACTATACCTCTCATGTTTAGCTTTATGAATTCTGTGAGGGCTGAATACAAGGATTTACCTATTGAATGCACATATTTGCCTTGAATTTCAACAGAAAACTGCTTCTCAAATTTGTTGTAAGATCAGTCATAATATAGTTTTTCCACTTCACAAAGGAGTTAAACAAAATCAAGTGAAAGCATTCACAGGATCTGTTTTCAAAGCCTCTCTTCTTCGTAACTGCAGAAATATTGCCATCCTACACTTAATGACAGCAGGCAAGCCACAACTATAAAGAAACCTTCTGCCTACGTTTTTATCATTTTGTGGGTTTTAAACCCAGAAAAAGCTAGCATCCATTCAAGGAGGTAGGAGAAAGCCGCAATGTGACAATTCTCAGGATTGCTTTCTCCTTTTAGTTTGGTACAGGAAAACATTTACACAATTACATAAAAGTATACATCAAAATTTGGCTGGTCAGAGTCCAGTTTGGACCAGTTATTTAACACAACAGACCATAAGGTGATGACATTAATCCTGCCCTAGAAGTACAGAGGCAAGACATCTCAGCCTCCCAATCTGTTCAAGTGATGGAGGAGATGGAGTCTTGCATTTTCAAGACTATAACTAGTGAGATATAGAAAAATCAAATCCCAAAGAGTCTTTTGCCAATTGTACCCTGTGAGTAACTGAAGGGAAGGACAGAACTTCAGACTAATTAATTTCTTTGGACTTTGTTCATTAATCTATCCCAGCAAGCAAACTGTTGGGAAACAGGGTTATGCCTCTAGCTATAATGTATCTAATAGCATTTTTACCTTTGAATTAAAACAAAGAAACTTGCTCAGAAGCTCCACTTTGGGCTGAAACACAAGCAGGAGATTTCAAACTGCACGTTGTTAGTGAACATTATGACAGTGTTACAAGAGCAGCTGCACCAGAACACCCATGCCCCCCCCCGCCCAGTGCTGGTTACTCTTCACATTTTATAGCATTTAGCGGCTCTGCTTTACGTTAACAGCTATTTAGTTGGGGCAGAACAGGTGAAAAGCCAAGTGAGATCCAGCAGCATCAGAGCTAATTCTAAACACAGGTGGTGGGCACGATGGAGAGAGCAGGAAGTCGACGGGAGAATCACTGCTGACATCCAGGACAAGGAAGATTGATGGCTTCCCTCTCTAGTTTTCCCCACTGTGTAGGCACGCAGGGGGTGGGGGAAAGGGATGGAGAAGCTGCTGTGCTGGCGACATACCACACCACCCAGCCTCCACAGCACCAGTGCTGATTAATGACACTGGAATGACTCAGGAAGCAGCAAAGGATCATTCACAGACTTTGCTGCTCTTGTCAGACTTTTATCTGTGGCAGTTTATTTCGCCCAAGTTGCTCCAAACTGAAGCAAGTTCAGATTTGCCAGAGGAAAAGCGAATGGCAAAGTGAAAGGGAAGAAAGAGCAGCACGAAGCAAACACAGAGATAAGTAAAGCACACAAATGGGAAAAGCTGACATTTTAAATGTGAAGATCCTCCCAACAGGAACCAAAAAGGGAAAACCCAACCAACCCCCAAACCTGTGCCTCAACCTCAGAGACAAAAAGAACATCTTTGGCTGACAAAAGTCCCCAACTACCACATCTTTGGCATCTGCCTATGAGGCTTTTTATTTCCTTCATTAATACTTTGCAACTTCAAAGTTCTTGTCGCTAAACTGATATGCTCGTCTGTTAACATTGGCTTAGCAAAACCTGTCTTATGATAGCTATTAAACAGCAAAGTGAAGGGAAACTAGAGGAGTCCAATTTTACTAGCTAAAGCATAAATTTAAAGCCTAATTCGGACAATTTAAGTGTTAATGATATTAGAGAAAAAAAAAAGGAAAAGTGAAACTTAGAAGCCGTCCATGTACTACGGATTTTGCTTCAGTTGTTGCTTTTTTGAGTAATTTCTCATCTGCAAACTTGCTGTAGAAACCTTTAAAACATGTTTACCTTCATCTGGTAATTCAATACATCAAATTCAGCTCATACAAGTGCTATTTCATCAGTCTTAATTCTTAAAATTAGGGATTAAAGATCTTAAATTAAATTAGAAAGAAACCTATTTAGACCAGAGCAGGTTTTCAGACAAATAACTTCTGAGAAAGGATTAATTTGTTTCCCAGAAACTGAACTAAATTAAGATTCAAACAGCACTGCCTGGTGCCCCTTTCTTGAATGTCAAATGCATTTATATTTAAACCAATGTAAGATTTTAATATTTATATTTAAAATGAGAAACACATTTAAAGGAGGAACGTTTACAGTGCATACTAACCCCACCTTATAAATTTAACTCTGCCCTCTAGGGCTAGCAAAAGAACACTGTATAACTGTATTTGGGTTAGGCTGCCCTTTCATGCTGCCTTGTTAAAGATGACTAAGCAAATGGATCCTTTAATGTGGTATGCTGTGTCCCACAAATGGATTCTCTCATTTGCCTTTATGAGCTCCACACGACACTCAGTGTGGCACTGACAGACACAAGCATCATCTGCAGCAGTTCACACTGCCATGCAAGAGAAGGTATCTCTGGACCAAAGGCAACTGGAGACCCTTCCCTCCCCACCATGTGAAATGGGTTATACAAACCCTGGCTAAAGGACTCTGAAGCAGCCAGTAGTCTAAAGAACATAAGAGCTGGCTCAATTACTCTGCAGAGGTCCCAGGACAAGAAGTGATAACATTAGACAGAGCAGGCCAGGTTTGTGCAGGGGTGGTGAAGGAATCAAGCATCAGGTTTGTGTGCAGCCCAGCGACTGCCACCAATTTTATTCTACATCACGATGTCTTCCTTAGCAAGGATACAGCCTGACAGGCTCACTCTTTTCGTGCTGTGCTCCCTACACTTCTCCATATCAACTGGAAGGACAGCATGTGACGGTTCTTGTTCAGAGCTCAGCCATTCCGTGAAGAGGCTCAGTTACAGAGCAGGTTCGATGCACGCTGACACATGCACTACTTCTGCACCTTCTGAGTTTCAAAGACATATATAGAGCTGCAATTAATGGTCTCAGATGGTCCAAGACAGGCAGCAGCCTATTAGCTTTAACCTTGCATTAATTATTCTCAAACCATTCACTGGCATTTCTTAAGCTAAGGCAATAAAGCTTCTCCAATCAAACTACCTAAGCACTGGCACTGAGTGCAGGCCTTAGCAGCCCATTTCACCCAGGCTCAGTGAAAGGGCAAAGGATTTAATAACACTATGTTCTCACAGCTACCACACAAGTAAGGTGTGAAGAGATAAACTAAATCAGTGCCTCACTGACAGGAGATTGCAGCAGGAGCTAAGTGCCCTGAACCATCAGCAGGAACATCCTGCCCAGCCAGGCAAGGCATGAAGGTCAGGCCAATTCAGTACGTGCTGCCTCCAAGTCCATTAGATGATGGCACACAGTGCTTGAAACTGAGTATTTGATAGTTACAGTACTGTAGGCATTGCTTGGAGAAGGTGGCACAAGAGAAGAGGAAGCAGCAAGCAAACATTTAAAATCTGAGGGCACAAATGCCTTCTGGAAACAGTTTTCTCCATGTCTGACTACTGCTGATCCAGCTGCAGTCCTGCCACAGCAGCAGCAGGGTTGGGGAGGGAGCAGAGACACTCCTGAGAGAACACACCTATGTGGAGTTACTCTGTACCAGTTAGCTCAACTCTAACTCCTGGGAAAACACAGCGAGCTTTGAAGGAATTAGAGCTCTTAACAGCAGCCAGATGTATTTCTCAAGAACTAGTGATACCAGATCACTGTGATGCCCTCCTATAGCACAAGAAGAAGCAGTACTAAAGGTTCTATCCTGATTTTCATTAGGTTCCAATATTATCTTTTTCCACCAAGATGGAGAAATAGCACCTAGAACATGGTATTATATGCTGGAGGTGGAACTGGACAGAAAAAAACCCCAAACCAGAACTTACTGATGGCTTACAGTGATTGTGGCAAGCTATACAAATACAGTTTTGTAGGGTTCTGTCCTGGGTCCAGTATTATTTGATACTTTAATAACTTCATTAGTAAACTGGATAATGAAATAAAGAGCATTCATTTAATCTGTAGCTGATTCCACAAAGATGGAAGTATGATAAGGTCTCAAAATGATCTTGACAAAGCAAAGAAATGGTCTGAGAAAACAGGATGCTATTTGCCATGCAAAAATTACATGGATCTATACAGAAAGGACGACTCAAGTGCACAAACACAGTAAGGAATAGAGCTGTCCAGGCAACAACTGCACAATGGGATCTGGGGTTTGTAACAATTTAGGAGGTTGGCATGAATCAAGACGATGTTGCTGCAAACACTTATAAACTACACCAAAAATGCACAGGAATATATGGATAGCATTAAAATCCAGAAAACACAAAACAGTTTGCTCATTTTACTCAGGATGAGGATGGCTTCAAGGATGAGGACGGCCTCAAGTGGGACAGGTTTTAGGCGCTGGATTTCAAAACAGTGCTAGAAAGAGGCCATAGAAGTACAGTCAAGTCCAATGAGAGGCTTCAGAGATATGATTCCAGCAGAAAGCCTGAAAGAACTGAGGTTTAGTCTAGTGTACAGCACACTGGGGAGAAATAAGGTTTTAAACATGCCTTAAATACATAGTCTTCCACACAGGACTTCGGGAATCATGGTTAACAGGGTAAGAAACAATGAGTTTAAGCTGCCATAAGAAAGATTCAGATCAGAGGTAAAGAAAACTTTCCAACAGTAAGAAAAACATTTCAGAATGCTTAGAGAGACTCTCTGTTAAATACATATATATGTGTACATATATATATACACACACACAGACGAGATGCATTGATAAAGATGTAGGGGCATTTCGTTTTTCCTTGGTGCCAGGGGAAGCACCAGATCACTTCCACCTGGGTCTCTTCTAGTCCCCTGAGCCTATGATCGTATGCTCAAAGTGAGATGACCAAAGAGGATGGAAGAGAAGTCAGAATTTTATTTAGAAAGGCTACATCTTATGGCATGTCAAGATTCGAGCTTTTCTACCTGCATTTAACCGAATTTCATAGTTGAGGCCTTCTCACAGCTGAACACTGACATTCCACAGTGTTGAGAGATGTAAAATACCGGTTAACATTTAATACTGGTAAACTGGGACACACCCACATTTAGAAATGCATGCTGCTTCAGTAGGATAAAAACACAGGAAGAATTAGCACTCATTTCGCCACAAGATACAGGTGTCACTGTCAAAGTAAAGAATATTGTGTTTCTAAATGATAAGTAATTCCAGATTTGAAATGTTGATGTGATTTTTAGATTAATAGGAGAAACCATTTTAAGTGCAGCACCTCCCGTATGAAGATAGGCCAAGAAAGTTGGGGCTGTCCAGCCTGGAGAAGAAAAGGCTGCGTGGAGATCTCATAGCAGCCTTCCAGTATCTGAAGGGGGCCTACAGGGATGCTGGGGAGGGACTCTTCATGAGGGACTGTAGTGAGAGGACAAGGGGGAACGGGTTCAAACTTAAACAGGGGAAATTTAGATTGGATATGAGGAAGAAATTCTTTACTGTAAGGGTGGTGAGGCACTGGAATGGGTTGCCCAAGGAAGTTGTGAATGCTCCATCGCTGGCGGTGTTCAAGTCCAGGTTGGACAGAGCCTTGGGTGACATGGTTTAGTGGAAGGTGTCCCTGCCCACGGCAGGGGGGTTGGAACTAGATGATCTTAAGGTCCTTTCCAATCCTAAATATTCTATGATTCTAAGTAGCAAAACCATCACAATGGTTATAGAATGCCCCCATAACTAAACACTCCCAGAGAAATCAGCAAAGTTTTATGGTTTTGATCCCAGTAGTACCCAGATCTCTTAAGAACCTCTTGCTGCTCTTGCTCCTTCTCTGACCTCTAGCTGAAAGGGAGTTTACTGTATTTTTTCATGGCTTTGTTCAAGTGAGGAGTCTGCCTCCTACCAGACTGCCCTATGGGATACAAACAAAGACTATAAACTTACAGTGAAAGGGATGTGTTTTAAAACACTTTTTTTTTTTGTTTGAAATAACTACATTTATTCAGAATATTGTCCTATAAACTCAAAGAATAGTTGTCTTCCTCTCCATTATTTTATTTGGCAATTTCCCGTAGCAAGGAAAAAGTTGGCTTCATTTCACATGGGGCCAAAATGAACACAGCTGTTCAAAAACCTTCACCCTATGGTCACTGGCTGCAATTCATCTCAGGTGAAAAGGCAAGTTATAAACCACCTGATGGCTGCTGACAGGCCTGAGGACATGGCAATAAGTTCCCTACCAGTGCACACATGCACAGACAATGCTACAGTTGGTCCCCCTTGTCTATGCTAAAGAGAATTCTATCATAGAATCATACAATAGTTTGGGATAGAAGGGACCTTTGAAGCTCATCTAGTCCAACCCCCCTACAATAAGCAGGGACATCTTCAACTAGATCAGGTTGCCCAGAACCACATCCAGCCTGGCCTTGAATATCTCCAGGGATGGGGCATCCACCACCTCTTCCGGCAATCTGTGCCAGTGTTTTACCACCCTCATTGTAAAGAATTTTTTTCCTCACATCCAGCCTGAATCTCCCCTCATTTAGCCTAAAACCATCACCCTATATCCTGTCACAATAGGCCCCACTGAAAAGTCTCTCCCCATCTTTCTTATTTCTTACCCTTTCAAGAACTGAAAGGCTGCAATAAGGTCTCCCCAGAGCCTCCTCTTCTCCAGGTTGAACAAGCCCAACTCTCTCAGACTTTCCTCACAGGAGATGTACTCCAGCCTCTGGTCATTTTTTTGGCTTCCTCTGGACCCTCGCCAACAGGTCCATGTCTTTCCTGTACTGAGGATCCCCAGGCTGGACACAGCACTCCAGGTGGGTTGTCACCAGAGTAAAGAGGTAGAGTCACCTCCCTTGACCTGCTGGCCATGTTCCTCTGGGTGCAGGCCAGGATACACCAGGCTGTAAGTGTACACTGCAAGCTCATGTCCAGCTCTTCATCCACCAGTACCCCCAAGCCCTTCTTCTCAGGGCTGCTCTCAATCCCTTCATCCCCCCCAGCCTGTACTGATACCAGGGGTTGCCCTGACCCCTATGCAGGACCCTGCACTTGGCCCAGTTGAACCTCATCAGGTTTGCATGGGTCCCCTCTCAAGCCTGTCCAAGTCCCTCTGGATGGCATCCTGTCCCTCAGCAGTGTCAACTGCACCACTCAGCTTGGTGTCATCTGCAAACTTGCTAACAGCACACTCAAGCAATTTAAATATTTTAGACCTAAGAATCATACTTGTGTCAGGGACTTCTGGAGAATTTTACAAATGTTTTCTCCAGGCAGACAGTACTCACAGACTACATTTAAACTGATTTTATCAGTGCAGGTTGGTTCTGAAATCACCAGATTGTGTTATTTCCACACAAAGGACAAACAACAGCTGAAGAATAGATGAGGGGCACAGAGGTGTTCATCTGTGTTCACGTCCTGCCCTCAAAGAGAACATAGCCGAGGCATGTTCCTGTGTCCAGGAGCACAGAAGCTCAGCTGGATGCCTTAGTTTAGATAAAAGCACTGACTCCCAAAAGTCAATACAAGCTATATTCTCTCCCTAAGGAATTTAATCTGAAGTTGAGTTAAAACCAGGATCAATATAGTGTCTGTATTGCCATTGAACAAGCAGACTGAATATATAACTGATGAAGTTTTCTATATATAGGGCATATTCTTTGCTTATATAAGAGGAAGTTCTTGTAGGAATGAGCTCTAACGTGCGTCTTCAGGCACTAGTATAATAAACCCCTGCTTAAACAAGTCTGTCCCTTGGTCACTACTGTCTAAGGAATGTAAACCAAAAAGCAATACAGGGGAGGATTTGTAGCAGTACAGTTAATGCTTATCATGTTTGAGACCTAAATCATGCAGAAGTATATAGCATATTACCTGCAATATTAGAATGGGCACAGCACATGCCAGCCAAGTCACAGCTACTGCTTTTACACACCTGAGTCCAGAAATGGCAAATGAAACCTTCCCTAGTTGGTGTGTGAAGCTCACTGCTCTCTTATAAAGATGAGCTCTCTCTTGCTAACTTACCTGTATTACTCAGACTGGCCCACAGCAAACGAGGCAAATGATTAACTCCCAGTTTGGAGGCTCCCTTTGGAGTATGTCTGTGTAAAAGAAGCTGTTTGTACTGCAGGTATCCCAGAGATGTGCAATACTCTGAGTACTGGTGAGTATGAGACTTACAGTCAATGTTGCATGGGCAACTGTAACAATGTCCTTCTGAAGGGAGTGACTGAACCTTTGGCTGTTCTGACCTGGCTTAATGCTTGATGAACAAGCAAAATTCTAACATTACTTTCATTCTGTAACAATCTTAAATGTGGACATCTTCCAGAAAAGAAAAACCCCAAAATGAAACCAGAAACAAACCAGAACAAAATGAAACAAAAAAAAACCCCAACCCAAAACACGACCCCAAAAACCTTAGTGGAAATGCATGAAGAGCAGAATGTGCACTCACCCCTGCTGACAGCAATTGCAGGGGCTAATCTGTTACCAGCAGAGATGCAAAATGAGATTCTATCAGGAATTCAGGGTGCTGGACCCTTCCTTCCCCTTATATAAGCAACAAAAACGCTTTGAAATGTTTGAAATGGTTTTGTTCTTCCATGCAAACAGAAAGCACCCTATGGATTCCTATTAGGTAAAGTCTTCCCACATCTTGGCAAGTATGCGATTTCAAGAAAAATATTTGCAAATGGATAACTCAATTCAAGTAGAAGTCAAAGACCACCTTTGAAAGAAACTTTGATGTGGCTATAAGAATGTGGCTATATCTCTTTAGGAATGATAGCAGAAAGTGGTTCTGTCATCAAAAGTTTGTGCCTCCCCGTATTTCTTTGCGGCTGTTAATGTAAAAAAGCAATGCTTGTGAGCAGAGAAGTGAATGACCATGAGACCTAGGATTAAGGCAGAATTCCTGAAAAGACCTTCTTGCTGTTGGTTAAGCTCAAAACATGCCATTTAGCAATCTCACGGCTAAAGGACAGGGTTATTAGAGCATCTCCAAGTGTGAAAGAAAGTGACAGAAGTAGTTGCCATGTAAATCTTTGGCTTCAGGAAGCCTGGAGTCTTCTGTTGACATGGAAATGCTGCTCTGTCTTTTCCAAGGCACAGCTAATGTGGTGGATTCCAGTCAGAGCTATGCACCTGGCAAAGGAAAGATGATGGCAAGCCTAGGTGGCTGTGAAGAAGTTGGCAACTCTAATGCTTTTGAATGCTGGCCAATGACCTTCCAACTGAGATTAATAGTTCAGCATCCAGATTGTGAGGAGGACACTGAAATCCAAGGCACAGTATTTGATTGTCACTGAGTCTATGTGACCAGAAACGACAGTGGTGGGATTCAAAACCACATATACATGAAGAACCAGCTGATGCACTGGTAAAGAAGATCACTACTGGTGCTGCCAGGAAAAAGTGGTGGGTCATAGTAAAAGGAGACTTTACTCTGAAAGGCACAGAGGCACCCATCTGTTGGCCTGACACAGTCTCAAGTGAGGTGTGTTGCCTACCAGGGGCTCGGATCATGGATGTTGCAGACAGGCTGCCTGGTCTAGTAAGTCCCACTGACTATTACCCACTTCCAGTCATCCATGTAGGTGCTAGTGATATTGACAGCAGTAGCCTGGAGAACATTAAGAAGGACTACAGAGCCCTGGGAAAGGTGGTTAGGGGCCCTGGAGCTCAAATTGTCTTTTCATCAATTCTCCAGGATAAAAGGGAGGACCTTAGAAAGGCTAGGTGGATCTGCCAGGTTAATAAATGGTTAGAACAGTGGTGCCATAGTCAGGGGTTTGGGTATTTAGAACATGGGACTTGATTTGGAAGGCCAGCTCTACTGGGGGCTGGTGGAGCTGGTCTGACAAAGAAGGAGAAGAGTGGTTTTGGTAAGAGGCTTGCCAGGCTGATCAAGAAAGCTTTAAACTAGATGTGTTGGGGGAAGGGCAACACTCCCAGTCAGTTGCCTGCACCTATAATAAATGCTCGGAGCAATGTCGAGATATTTCAGCCACTCCAGCCAATGAGCTGGCTTCATTTGGAGCTTGGCTCAGATGCCTCTATACAAACACCCATAGTATGGGGAACAAACAAGAGGAATAAGAGATGTGTACACGTCTAAAGAGATATGATATAATAGGTATAACAGAAACATGGTGGGATGGCTCCTATGACTGGACTGTTGGAATGAAAGGTTACAGGCTCTTTAGAAAAGACAGGCCCAGCAGATGGGAAGGGGGAGTTGCTATTTATGTCAGTGATAGGCTGGAGAGTATGGAACTGTCTGGGGACAGGTGACCAGTTAACAGAGTTTGTGGGTCAGGGTTGAAGGGAGAACAGCTATGGGGAACATTACTGGGGGGATCTGTTACAGACCACCTGACCAAGAGGACTTGGTGGGTGAAGTGCTCTATAGACAGATAGGAACAGCTCACGTTCACAGGCCCTTGTCCTCATGGGGGACTTCAACCACCCTGATATCTGTTGGAGGGACGGTACAGCCCGGCACAAGCAATCTAGGAGGTTCCTCAATTGTGTGGAAGACAACTTCCATCTGCAAGTAATAGAGGAGCCGACAAGGAGAGGCGCCATGCTTGACCTCATCCTCACCAACAGGGAAGGGCTGGTGGGAAATGTGATGCTTCAGGGCAGCCTTGGTTGCAGCGATCATGAGATAGTTGAGTTTGAGATCCTCAGGACAGTGAGGAGAGCGTGCAGCAAGCTCACTGCCCCGGACTTCAAGAGAGCAGACTTTGGCCTCTTCAGGAACCTGCTCAGCAAGGTTCCATGGGATAAAGCCGTAGAGGGCAGGGGGGCCCAAGACTGTCGGTTGGTATTCAAGAATCACCTTCTACAAGCTCAGGAGTGTTACATCCCAACTAGAAGGAAGTGCAGCAGGAGAGCCAGGAGACCTCCATGGATGCATAAGGAATTGCTGAGGAAACTTAGAGGGGGAAAAAAAGAGGCTTAGAAGAGGTGGAAGCAAGGACAGGCGGCCTGGGAAGAATACAGGGATGTTGTCCGGGAAGCTATGGACCAGGTTAGGAAAGCTAAAGCCCAGTCAGAATTAAACTTGGCTAGGGATGTGAAAGATAACAGGAAGGGATTCTATAGGTATACTGCAAATAAAAGACAGGCTAGGGACAACGTGGGCCCTCTCCAGAAGCTATCGCGAGAACTGGCTACCTGGATTTGGAGAAGGCTGAGGTTCTTAATGACTTCTTTGCCTCAGTTTTCACTGGCAAATGCTCTGACCATACCACCCAAGTCCTGGAAGGCAGATGTAGGGACTGTGAGAATGAAGACCTTAGGCCCATTATAGGAGTGGATGTGGCTCGAGACCATCTTAAGAACCTGAACTTATACAAGTCCATGGGACCTGATGAAATCCATCCACAGGTCCTGAAGGAGCTGGCAAATGAAGTTGCTAAGCCACTGTCCATCATATTTGAAAAATCATGGCAGTCAGGTGAAATTCCAGATGACTGGAAAAAGGGAACTATAACCCCCATTTTCAAGAAGGAGAAAATGGATGACCCAGGGAACTACAGAGCAGTCAGCCTCACCTCTGTGCCTGGCAAAATCTTGGAGCAGATTCTCCTGGAAGGCATGCTGAGGCACATGAAAAACAACAAGGTGATTGGTGACAGCCAGTGTGGCTTCACTAAGGGGAAATCCTGCCTGATCAATTTGGTGGCCTTCTATGATGGGGCTATGGAACTGATGGAGAGGGGTAGAGCAGTTGATGTCATCTACCTGGACTTGTGCAAAGCGTTTGACACTGTCCCACACGACATCCTTGTCTCTAAGTTGGAGAGACATCAATTTGATAGGTGGACCCCTCACTGGATAAAGAACTGGCTGGATGGCTGCACGCAAAGAGTTGTGCTCAATGGCTCAGTGTCCAGCTGGAGACCAGTAACGAGTGGTGTCCCTCAGGAGCCGGTGTTGGGACCGGTCTTCTTCAACATCTTTGTCAGTGACATGGACAGTGGGATTGAGTGCGCCCTCAGCTAGTTTGCTGATGACACCAAGCTATGTGGTTCGATTGATAAGTTGGAGGGAAGAAATGCCATTCAGAGGGCCCTTGGCATGCTTGTGAGGTGGGCTGATGCCAACCTGATGACTTTTAACCACGACAAGTGAAAGGTCCTACACCTGGGTTGGAGCAATCCCAGGCACAGCTACAGGTTGGGCAGAGAAGAGATTCAGAGCAGTCCTGCAGAGAAGGACTTGGGGGTGTTGGTCAATGAGAAACTTAATATGAGCCAGCAGTGTGTGCTTGCAGCCCAGAAAGCCAACCGTATCCTGGGCTGCATCAAAAGGAACATGACCAGCAGGTCAAAGGAGGTGATCCTGCCCCTCTACTCTGCTCTTGTGAGACCTCACTTGGAGTGTTGTGTGCAGTTCTGGTGCCCTCAATATAAAAAGGACATGGAATTGTTGGAACAAGTCCAAAGGAGGGCCATGAGGACGATCAGGGGACTGGAGCACCTCCTGTATGAAGATAGGCTGAGAAAGTTGGGGCTGTTCAGCCTGGAGAAGAGAAGGCTGCGTGGAGACCTCATAGCAGCATTTCACTATCTGAAGGGGGCCTATAGGGATGCTGGGGAGGGAATCTTCATTAGGGACTATAGTGACAGGACAAGGGGTAACGGGTTCAAACTTGAACAGGGGAAATTTAGATTGGATATAAGGAGGAAGTTCTTTACTCTGAGGGTGGTGAGGCACTGGAATGGGTTGCCCAAGGAAGTTGTGAATGCTCCATCGCTGGCGGTGTTCAAGTTCAGGTTAGAGCCTTGGGTGACATGGTTTAGTGGGAGGTGTCCCTGCCCCTGGCAGGGGGGTTGGAACTAGATGATCTTAAGGTCCTTTCCAACCCTAACTATTCTATGATTCTATCAATGGTTAGGGTAGGAAAAGACCTTAAGATCATCCAGTTCCAACGCCCCTGCCATGGGCAGGAATGCCTCACAGTAGGCCATGTCACCCAAGGCTCTGTCCAACCTGGATTTGATCACTGCCAGGGATGAAGCATTTACCACTTCTCTGGGCAACCTGTGCCAGCACCTCACCACCCTCACAGCAAAGAATTTCTTCCTTATATCTAACCTGAAATTCCCCCGTTTAAGGTTAAACCCATCACCCCTTGTCCTATCACCACAGTCCCTGATGAAGAGTCCCTCTCCAGCATCCTTGTAGCCCCCTTCAGATACTGGAATGCTGCTATGAGGTCTCTACACAGCCTTCTCTTCTCCAGGCTGAACAGCCCCAACTTTCTCAGCCTGTCTTAATACAGGAGGTGCTCCAGTCCCCTGATCATCCTTGTGGCCTCCTCTGGATTTGCTCCAACGCCTCCACATCATCTTATGTTGAAGACACGAGAACTGTACACAGTGCTCCAACATGACCTATGTGCAACACCATGAAAACTGAGAAAACCCCTAGTAGTGCTCCCTCCACACAACACTCATTCTTCAATCAGATATCATGCAGATATTACCAAAGCAATGGGGTAAGCTTCACCTTTCCATGACTTCTGCCAGCTCCAAGAAGCTTAATTCAAATAACTCCAAGTTAAAAGTAAAAGCAGACATTACACTTCTGGTAGCAATCATCACATTTCAGCAGAAGAATTAAGGAAATAAAAAGTATATATACTTCATTGTTCATTTGTATGTCTACATAGGTACAAATACATATTTATTTCCTTTCCCTTGTGGTGAGAAATTTAGCCTGCTTTCAAGGTGTCTATCTCTATGAGCAAAAATGTGTTTAATCTGCCCAGTGGATACACAGATTTGTCTGATACAAGAGAAAGCATCAAATCTTCTCTGTGAGTTGTCTGAGCTGGGGACTTCAAGAATGCCATTGTTACAGTCACAGCTCAAATAAGCAAAAGGAAAACAATTTCAATTCACTACTTACAAACTCAGCAGAGTTCAAAAAAATCTATGCTCTAATCTATATGACTTCACTGACTTCATGGTAAGGGGGTTTCTTCACTTCAGTTTATGATCCTCCTGTAATTTGAATCAACTCCACAGTGTGTTTGCTCATCTAACCTAGAATCCCAGCAAAACCACAACTTGTGTCATGGAAAAAGGAATTGTTAATGTCTAGAATAGCACTTGCTGTATTGGTAAATGGAAATTCTAGCTGCCAGTGAAACAGTGTGAAACAAGACCCCCAGTCTGCAGTGTAGAGATAGAGCTGATCCACTACAGACTGTGTAATTCACAGTATGTTTGCCCAACATACATACTGGAGAGATTTACACAGACCTTCAACATCCAGAACTGCCAGAGTAGCATCTTTCACTAAACTCATTATACAAAAGCAAGTTAATAAAACCAGAAGTCTCTCAAGAGAAAAAACAGGCTCAGCCAAGAGACTGAAAGCAAGGGACAGAGGCAGAAAGAATGGTGGGACTCTACCCAAGCCCTGCCAAGATGCCAGAAGAAAGGGCTGTTTCCTGCTAAAACAATCTACATTTGGCAGACTTTACTGTTAGAAGTCCATTAAGGAAATGAATAGGACCCGTTCATGCCTCAAAGATCTTTCATTTCTGTCTACAATGGGTGCTCTCTCCTGTGCAGCTAGAGCAGTGTCCAGAATCCACCAGAGAAAAGGCACTAAGGAGGCAGATGAGTAGTTTCTCTACCAGTTGAAGGTCTAATAAATCTGTGTGGAAAGCTGAGTTCTCTCAAACCCAGTGAAGACCCAAGAAACATATTCAAAGTGCATACTAACTTCCCTTTAGCTCTGAAAATGATACACAACTAACGGGTTCATTCCGGCCTAGAGAATTTTTGAATGCTTTACTGAAAGATCAGATCTCGTTTCCCTAGAGGATTAAACATAAAACAATTAGTGATTAAAATAATAACAAATGACTGATTAGGAAAGAATCAGAGAATCACAGACTTGCATTCCAACCTGGATAGGAGACACGAGAGCTTCAATCCAAAGGCTGGAACTTTTTCTAACTGCAGCTGGTTTTGAAAGAAGTTAGGTAACTAAATAACTTTCAGTATTTGAGCCCAACAACAATAGTAGCAAAAAAAAGTTCAAATTCAGGAAAACAGGGAATAAAAATCTAATAAAGGTACCAATTTTTACACATGAATCCACAACAGAGGCCACTTGTATTTGGAAAGCACTTCTCAAGTCACTTAGATCTTTCCTAAAGGTCCTGTAGTTTACAACATAGTGAACCACCCCATACTGTGCACCAGAAAACAGACATTTAACAGGTATTTGCATTTCCAGCTTTTTTTCCCCTCAGTCAAAAGCACTTTCCTACATTCAAACTTTATGCTGACTAGAAAAAAAAAAAAAAAAAAAGAGATGCTACAATGAGGACAGTCACAAACCCAAATCCAAGGCAGGCACTGCAAAACCTGTCTGTTCATCCATCAATCTCAGTACACAACTGCCTGGATCTGTTGCAGTAACCTGTGTACATGTGCAGCTTGTTACAGGCATCTGGGGACTCATTTCATTACTGGGTAACAAGTGACACCAACAAGTACAAGATGAGAACACTTTTAAATTGTTTGCATTTCATTCATAACACATCTGAATGATGCTAAAACTGAGCTCTCTCTCTCCCACTAGAGTTTTACCTACAATCTTTGAAATTGTAGGTAAGGATTAGGGCCTGGTAATTTCAGGTTTTTCCCTTTCTCCAGAACTCATAGGGTAACTACAGCTTAAAATTATCAAGATTAGATTTGCATTCTGGGAAAAAAAAACCCACTTTAATGGTCTTCTCCAAAACAACCTTTCTGCCTTTCTCACAGCTAGCTTCATTAAAACGTATGAAACATGGCCAGTCATTAAGATGAGCAGCACAATAACAATGGGAGGGACTAGGTGCTTGAATACAGAAAGAACAAGACTTCCACACAAAATGAATCAAATTTCATCTGAAGATCTCTTCTTAAAGTACTGACAATACTGACCAGGATCAGGGAGGTTCACAGAGGCCCAGCAAAGGATCAGAAGACCAAAAAAAGACAAATGCTATTCCTGTCTCCGAAAACACAGGAAAAGAGAAGCAGAAGGGTGGTAGTCTGCTTAGCATCAGTTCTCAATGAACAAAAATCATCTTCTGCAATTCCCTAGAAGATAACTAGAGAAAAAAAACAAACCCAGCAAACATGGAGTTGTTAAGAGCAAAAGATGCCAGATTAGTCTAAATTTGGCCTTGAGATCCATTAGGCTGTCACAGGAGAGGAAGATGTAGTAAACGCATCTTGATGCTAGCACTATCTTTGGTCACAAACCATAAAGCAAGCTACAGAAACTACATACAGGGATCTGTTCTGTGGCAGTTTTCCAGGTATTAACTCAGGTAAAGACACAAGAACATTCCTAAACAATCTGATAAGATTACCATCAGATTACCATAAGATTACAATGTTGGCTGAGATTCCTTGGATTTGAAAGTCTTGTGCTCAAAGTGGTCGTGACTAAACATTCACCAGAACTGTTTTCTGTGCCACACTGACAAAGAGATAGAAGCAGCATCCTTGGGACTGTGGGACTCAAACCAATCTTCTCTTTGTATGACCTGAATGGTGCCTTCTAGAGTTACTGTCCCGAGTTTCATTACACCAAATCCAACTTTGAGTGCCAGAAAAAACCCCACCAAACTCCAGCACCAAAGACAAAAGTAGTTTGTGTTTAAAAAATGCCAAGTCTCATGGCTGGAAGATGCAGTTCTGTATTACATGAAGCTGCATGAGAATCCCCTTTCAGATGCATCGCTCCTGTGAAAGATGATAAAAGATTAATTTTGTAGGACAGCAAAACATACAGGTTAGCAACAACAACACAGCCATGCGGGAAGGCCAGGGAAGGCCTTCCCTATCAAAGAGCAGAGACCAGGGTAGGAGAAAAGGCAGCAAAATGGTTTTGTTTTGAAAGATGTTTGCAAGAAGAAAAGTAATACAGGTATTAGGGTATTCTTACAATAACTGCAATACTGATAACTACTTTGCTACTAGGAAAAAAAAATGATGCCAAAGACTCCTGACTTTTCCTTGAAGGAAGCCTGGAAAGCCATCTAGTGATGCATGAGACTGCAATCAAAAGCAAGAATTCATCATTCTTCTACTTCACAGGGGTAACAGTGAAGGTAGTAAACTACCTTCTGCTATGTCTCAAGCATGCTGTGTAGCAAGGGCTACACAGATCAGAGCCTGAAGGGGTACATGCAATGCTGACTAGGCTTCTCTCTGAACAAATCAGAAGTCTGTTACGGGGTAGAGAGGAGAAAAAGGGATACCCTGCGCAACAGCTTGAGTTCACAACAGTACAGAAATGCTCCACAGTTTACTCACTGGCACTGATAGTACTGCTGATAGGTAAGATTTTCTTCTGTAACCACCTAAGCACAAACAGTCCCTATCTTTACTTCATTCACTTAGGATTTTGCTGTTAACATCAGCAGATGTGATAGTAATTAAAGTCTGAACTGGAGAAAAGGAAGCCTACACAGGCTAGGCTTTGACTACTGGCCACTTCTGATCTTAAATGATTTGGCTTTGCAACAGTAAGACTCCAGAGAGATTATCAGTTGAAGATACTGATGTAATTCACTGGCTGACATGTGAGGCCTGGTTTAGTAAGGTTTAATGGAGCAACAAATTCTAGAGCTTTGTTGACAGGACTAAACCTAATTCCTATTTTATCAGGTCACACACCAACTGAATCACCTTGGATTAAATTTTCTTACTGACAGGTTATGCCATAGCTGGATTTCTCAGCATGTTATCAGTAATTTCCTGGGGTAGCTGTTAGTTGCCATTTTTAAGACTGCGCTATCAAAGAAGCGGACTTGACAAAATGACTTTGTATAACCCTAGTTTAGAGACCATTTAAGAAGAGTAAATCAAGGAGTTTGAAAATAAGCTCTTAAAAGTCAAGATACCCATAATATAATTAATCTCTCCAACAAAATGTTACTTTCTTCTTAACCACATATATTATGCCTACATATTCTAGTTGTGCACTAGAAATACATACAACAAAAAGTATAGAGGAACTTTTCCACAGCATGATAAAGCCAGCATAAGGATGAACTGTGCACTACAATGAAACAAAGCTGAAACCACAGAAATTACATCTTAAAATAGCTATGTCTGCATTAGTAAAAGCTTAAACATTAAAACTATAAGGGTGCCAGTAGCTATATACTGCTGAAGCTTGAAGACAAATGTATTTCCAGCTTGAAATCTGAATATTTCTCATTAGCACACAGCAAATACACAATCTGTTCCAAACTGCCTGCCATAATAGTAAAAATACTCTGAAGTCCAGTCTGGCAACAGAAACAGCATAAATTAGGAAGCCAGGGTTTTGTTGGTTTTTTTTTTTTTTTTTACTTTCAATTCTTTTGAAGAAGCACTGAAGTACCATTAAATTCCAGTGCAATTCTTTCCAGACATAAGAAGGCACTTAAAGTGAGAGAGAAAAGCGACAAAAGCCCACAGCATATTGGACTTGCAAATTTACAACCAGAGAAGCATCTCAGTTTCCTGCTGTTATCTGGGGGCAGGCAGCATGAAGTCACATCACCAACACTAACTTTGGGCTTCTTGGGTTTTAAATGAAAACATTTAAAGAATAGCAGGAAGCAAGTCCATTCTCAGACCTATCACATCTAAAGGACATCAGGTAATAGGAATCAGGTGATGAAGCACCTGAGAAGTAACCTTGATCTGATGGGCAGCTCAGAGGTGACAAAGAAGTTCATATCAGAGCAAACATTAAGTTGTAACAGAGTCAAGTTCACTCAGAGCAGATTTTTCTATTATGTAAGATAAACTGGAATCCTTTGCTAAAAGAATAAAGGCAGGGTAGGGCACCTGCTAGGATACTGAATGGATCTCAAAGAGCCACCATGAGTAACTGGAAAGACAGGCATACACAAGCCCTTTCAATACTTTTCAAGGCATTTTGCAGCTCTTGGTCTAAAACTGAAGACTGGCTTGAGGCATCTTTACAAGAGCTGCATTTTGTTTGATTTGGCAAATAAAATATAGGGACAGAGTAACTGTTCAAATGTTAAGTGTTAGAAACCTAGCAAGATTTAGGTGAAATGAAATCAAAGCACCTAAAAGAATGGAAACACCCAAAAGCTGATTGAGTAAGACTGTTTAGACCTTCTACGTAGTTAAAATTCAAAGTGGTCTTACACACAACTGAATTCTGAAGCAAAAAAATATTAGTGGAAATCTTACCTCTGCCTCATGGTAACATCTACTAGGAAACACCTAACTAGTAACATCTATTGGTTAGAAAGGCTTCATACGGTGTAACAGGTTCTTCCTCTTTTCCTCTTCCTCCACCTCCTCAACAGAAAGCACAGAATCAAGGTCATTTGCATGCTATTAGCTGTCTTGAGAAGTAACCAAAATATGCCTTAATTTCTTATGTTTAACCTTAAAAATCCCAGTTCTGAAATAACTCAAGCATTTCTGGAACTTGTAGTTTACTCACCACTATACAAATCAACCTTTTGTGTAGGAGCGCTGTGCTTTAGCTTGAAATTCTCAGCCTCTTGATTAACAAATAGAATTCAGTTGCTGCAAGGTTACACTTAGCAGGGATAACAGCAAGAAACCAAAAGCTACCTTTGATCTCTTTATTCTGTTTCTCCTCACAAGCAACATGAGACACATCTATCCTGATCCCCATTCTGGACACATAGTATACCATTCAGGATCTGGATGATACATGAATGTAAGCACAAGTTAATGACAAAGAATTGTCCAGCTAAGAGAAACAAACATTCACTAAAATGACTCAACATGTAGTATTACTGTCGTCACCTTAATAAATAATTCTTTGACTAATTTTTAAAAGCAAGACTACAAGCTATATACAAACTTAGACTGGTAAGGCAAATCATTCACAGATAGAAAAGTTTCTATGAAGAAGGCTACCTATAAACACACACTCACCGAATATATTCCTACCCAAACCGGCTGACTCAGGGTATCTCGTCATACACGAGTGTCACCCCAAATATGACCAATGCAACCATTTGCTCCTCTATTTCAAATTTGTCATGGAATGGGGCAAGACAGGCAAGCTCCTGTTCCTTACAATGCAAATTCCTTATTCATTAAGCAAGTTTAACTACTACTACACCCCACCAAAGCTGTGCAAGTAGCAAGGTGGAGGGTTGACATACATGCTCTAACTAATGTTCAGACACCCATGCTGCTGGAGAAGACCAGGGGTTGTGGCCTGTAGGTACATTTAAAGCCGGGCAATGACGCCCTAAGGAAAAAGTACAGATCAACGCCGAACCTCAAATAACATCCCGTGGTACCTCAACGCCTGAACAACCCCGAGGGCACGGACCAGGCGAGCCCCCACACCTCACTCTCTGGCTCAGGCCTCTCTCCCTCCCTCACTCCCGTGCCCCAAACCCCGTGCGCTCCGCAGAGCGGCAGCCCATACGGCTGAGAGGCGCCAGTGACAACCGGCTGGAAAGCAGAACGGACGGGGCCGAGCGAAGGGCGGTGTGAAGGGCGGTGCGAAGAGCGGCGAGAGAAGCAGCCCACCCTGCCTTGCCCGGCCCCGCGCCGGGTCGCCACCGCCCCGGGCGCATGCGCGGAGCCGGCCCGCTGCACAGGGGCGGGTTGATAGTGGGGTCGGTCTCTCCTGAAGCGCAGGGCTCAGCAGAAGCCGGGGAGCCCGGGAAGGGACCCCCGGGACGTGCCTGATGCCCCAAGACGATTACCTGGCCGAGGGTCCCGCGGTGCAGGGCCCGGATCAGGCCACTCGGTGTCGCCATGGCAAAGGCGGGAAGGGCTTTGCGGGGGGGTGTGGTGGGGGGGTAAAAAGCCGCGCAGGAGCCCGGAAGGCTCCGCGCATGCGCTACTCAGCGGGCTGGAATGCGAGTGCGCATGCTCAGTGCCGGCGGCAGAAGATTAGCGGTGGTGTGGCCGTGGCGGGGGCCGGCGGGAGCGGGGCGCTGGGGCTGTGCGGTGCTCGTGGGGCGTCTCGCATGTGTCCTTACGGGTCCTCATTGCCCTCGGAACTGCCCTTATCAGCAGTTTGTCCCCTCCGGCCCTGTGTAACCTCCGAGGTCTCACCGACCCGTGTTCCCCTCGGGCATCCAGTGTGTGCCCGTGGCAGTGTTTTCAGCAAGAGGTCTGCAGCCTGACCCTTGTGTGGAGATGCTCACCTCTGCGGGCCTCACTCGTCTTTAATCAGCAAACTAGCTAAAGTCGGTACCCACAGAAAACCCTGAAAGCTCTCTGCTTTGAATCTACCCTGCTTTGCCCCAAACACCAAGAGCAGCTATCTCATATTTCACCCTTGACATGTCCCCAGATCCAGTCTTTGTGCTCACGCCGCTTCCAGTGCATCATAGAATCACAGAATGGTTTGGGTTGGAAAGGACCTTAAGATCATGCAGTTCCAACTCTATTGGTGCAGGCAGGGACACCTCACACTAAACCATGTGTCCCAAGGCTCTGTCCAACCTGGTCTTGAACACTGCCAGGGATGGAGCATTTACCACTTTGGGCAACCTGTGCCAGCACTTCACCACCCTCACCATAAAGAACTCCTTCCTTATATCTAACCTAAATCTCCCCTCTTTAAGCTCAAATGCATCATCCCTTGTCCTGTTGCTGCAGTCCCTGATGAAGAGTCTCTCTCCAGCATCCTTGTAGCCACCTTCAGACACTGGGAGCTGCTCTGAGGTCTCCACAGAGCTTCTCCAGGCTGAACAGCCCCAACTTTCTCAGCCTATCTTCTCACGGGAGGTGCTCCAGCCCCCGATCATTCTTGTGGCCTCCTCTGGACTTGCTCCAACAGCTCCATGTCCTTACTTGGTGACACAGATAACAGAACCAAAACAAGTGAGTAACACTGAAGCTATAAATGAGGTGTAACATGCTCCTGAAGACCGCTGCACATCAACTCTTGGTGCTAGCTCTTTTGGGAAGGGTGCCAGGTTTCTTCCTGCTTAGTTTCTACCCAGTTCAATTCCCCCACTTAAATGCTTCTTACCCATGTTCAGGTGATGGAGAAACAAACTAGTAATCTGGAAAGAAGGTGCACTTGTAGGTCTGTTAGCACTGGCACTACACATCATACGGGTGAATATTTCCAGTAGCCAACTCAGTGCTGAGCAAGATTAGTCCAAACCCTGTCACTGAGGATATTACCACAGAATGTTCCTAACTGTAAATTCCTGAAGGAATTTTAATAGCTAAAAGTGCTGTAAGTTTACATAACTATTTATTTTCACTTTGATGCATTAGTTACAACATTTTTAAAATGTTAAGAGTCTGTCTGTACCGTGCTTAGTACACGGAAGCCTAATCTTCATTTAGTTCCCCAGACACTACTATAGTACAACGTGTAAAAATGCTACTTTGCGTAGTCAATAATAAGTTTATTTTGAAGTCAGAAATTGTACATATCATTTTTTCATCATTTGCATCATCACTATCGATATTGCTTGCAATTTGAGCTAAAAACTTTTGTGTGCAGTATTCATCTTTGCCTGAGGGTTTTATTCAGTGTTACGTTTCAGCAAAAATGTCAGCCAATTTTGGGAGCATAACTAGGCAAAAATCGTGTGGAATTGTAGGAAACATCAGGGGAGAAGAGGAAAAATGGAAAAATCCAGGTGATATTTTTTGTGATTTTCTGATCCTAAGGCTGCAAGATATTAGGCAAGAGCCCATGGCTGCTCCACTAAGCTGAGACTGAAGACGTGCCTTGAGTGGTCCATCAGGCAACAACCCTGATGGTGGGAGGGATGCACAGAAGCTTAACCTCTGCCTCACAACTAGAACTGTTCTTTGCTGGAGACTAATTAGAGCAGGTAGAGCTGTCTTTAACGCAGTGAAGAGGACGATGCTGGAGTGACAAATGGAATATAAACTTAAGCTTCCAAAAGTTGTAAAGAAAATTGAAATAATGTGATGGCTAAATGTTAAGACAATATTTCAGTTGTAAAGAATTTAAAACCAAACTCTTTTCCAGAATGTAAGTACCAAGGAGAAAGCTTTTGGCATCTACTGACAAATATATATTTACTGACAAATACAAATATAATGTTATAAATTAGTAAGTCAGACATTGGTTTGAGACAAAAATGATGAAGAAAAAAAAGCTATGTGGGATTCAGTGGTAAAAAGACTAAGGAATGAAGGTATAATTAATACTAGTTCAACAGTATTAGCGTTAATTTTCAAGGTTATTAGAATTGGAGTTAATAAATGAAACAGTAAAAGGTGATGCTTCTTAGACTTTTGTAATACCTTTGGCTTAGTACCACAGAGCATTCTGATTAACCTCATCAGAGAAGCACACGTTAAGTGACAAAGGGCTGATTAAGCTCTCCAAAAGTACTTGCTAAATTTGAATGAGGAGACATTTAGTAGAGTTCTGTGGTGACTTGAGCTTTGCCCTAATCAGTATTCTTACCAGTAATATGGAAATAGATCCTGAGTAATTTATGTTGAAATACGCTCTTGACACAAATATTGTCAGACTTGTAAATAACACTAAACACAAGGTGATCACTCAGACTGTTCTGATAATAGGAGTGTTTTAAAACAGAGCATGTTTTAAAATCAAACTGAAAACAAAATAAAAACTTTAATTCAAGTTGGTTGGTTGGGTTTTTTTTAAACCAGAACTGAGCCTGAGTTATTACTTTGAAGTCTTTGTTGAACCCAAACTCAAGGTGAACAACAACAACGAAAATAATTCAATGCAATAAAGTAGCTCTTTAACATAAGAGAAGCCCACTACTATGATAGAAATCTAGCAGGGGCAGAAGAATAAGCAGGGGATATTATTGGTGGAGGCAGAGAGGGAGGGTGGTGTCGATGTACAAGGTGGGTGAGAAGAGGAAGAAGTTGGCTTAAAAATCCTGGAGAAGAAAATAATACTTGTATCCTGAGAGATGGCCTAGTGACATGAGGAGGAAGATTCACTGCTCATATTTATTGTCTTCTGAAATCTCCTGCTGCTGCTAAAACTCTTCTGACTTTTCTCATGTATAATTCCGAAACACTTCCCCTATCCATATTACCCCAATGCACATTGTGAATCCGTGCAGGGCTGTTTAGATGTGTGGAATCTCTAGTGAGCCCTCAAATTAGGAAAATACCAGTAAAAGATGAGCATGAATTAGAACTCAATCAAAATATCACTAGTGCAATTCTTGCTTATAATACAGCCAAACCGACTTGATTTAGAGTCAAGAGTTCTAGACTGTATTTTTCAGGTGAGTATGTCCCCCCTGGAACACAGTGATTCTGCAAAAGATCTAGAGTTTGTGTTGGACAAGCAACTCTATTTGCTAGTGCAGTGCTGTAGCTGAAATGGTCATTTAAGTGATTTTTGGTACTGGGGTACCAGTCAGTAAATATGAAGTCCGCTTCGGGTTTCTATGCTTCAAAATATAGAAAAGATTTATTGAAAAATCAAGGAAAAAAATTCTGAAAGGAAAAAATACTGAAAGGAAAAAATACTGAAAAATCAAGGAAAAAACTACAGACGATAGCCATAAATGTATTAAAGAGAAAACTTAGGCATCTGCTCAAATAAGTGATTAGTAAAAGGGAGCAGAACAGAAAGTCTGTGATACTGGTTTTTTTTCCTCTGGGTAGAAAAACCTCTTTAGCTGGGCTATGGCTCCCAGAACTTTTTGAAGCTTTGAAGAGGCAGTGCTTTGCATAAGACCCAGCCTTGGTTGATCTACAGTGTGAATGGGGTCCTCGGAATTAGTTAGGGATGAGTAGGGAGTTTTTATGCACAACTTCCTTGTCTTATTTAATGTAGAAATTCGAAGTCATTCGGTTGTTGGCAGCAGATTGTAAAAAGGAAGAATGGTTAAAGAAGATGACTAGATTTTGAAAACCTGGCTTTATCCCTTGACACTGTCAAAAGTCATGGGCACTGAATCAGTTTTTGTTCCTCTCCTGAAAAATGAGCGGAAATTCTGTGCACTCCTCGATAAAAACTAATCTTTTGCTACTGTACTTTTATTATGCCATATGCTAAAAACATAAAACAGCCTAAAATATTCGAACCTCTGTTAATTTAACGCGTAATTTTTATGTTTTGTGCTTCATATATTTGTGCTTTAGCTCTGATCTTCAAAACAGTAACAGCTATTCAAGTCAGCATTGTCAAAATGATTTCACTAATACTCTTGAATCATTCACATTCTCTAATAAAAGTAGCAAAGAATGATGTGGAAGAAATTAGTACATTTCTATGTAATGGAAGGATTGTGACAGAAAATCTTATGTTATGAAAGTTTTAGGACACCATTTTGAATAAAAAATATTTAAAAACCTGAACAATAATCAATGAAACAAGAACCTTGCAGAAAAAAATAGTGTGCTATCATATAGCTAGAGACAGAATGCTAATACATATAGAGAAGAAGAGCGAGAAAGGAATTAAAATCACATCACAGAGTTGATGCTGCCATTTCTCAATTTCTGAATACTTGATCATGTTTTTTAATGTAGCTCTGGGGAGGGGTAATTATAATGTCTTTATTTGCTACAGTGTTGCTCAGGTACTGTTTAAAATAGTACCCCTTTGTGCTACGCATTGCTCAAATGTACACTGGATGAATTCCTGGCTCCAAAGAGTTCATAATCTAAACAGGCAAAATGGGCACAGATCGAACGGTGTGTGACACACAGTGTGATAAATGAATTTGCCATGTAAATATTGTAACTTCTGTTGTTTTTTAAACAAAGGATGTCATTAGCAAGGTACTACCTGAATGAAAGAGCAAGGAAAGGTGATTTAGGCAAACTGCAGTGGGTGGAGAAGGGAGATTAGGTAGGGTGGGGTTTAAAGAAGAGAGTAGGAGAAGTCGGAGCAGGCAACCAAAAAGCACAGGGAAGAGACCAGTAAAACCCTTCACGTTGTCATACATAAAGGTACTTCACTTGAGACATGTAGGCTGGCACAGTTTAAAAGCACAGCTTTGCAATTCTCAGGAGCCTAGAGGTTAGTAGGAAGACTGGCTGAAGAGGGCGAATCAGTTACTCTTACCTGTTTCATTTTACATTTTACACGTGCTATGGAAGAATCTTTGACCCATTTTATACATCTGTCTGTTCAATGAAGCTTTGGTGGGGTAGTATTGAAATCACTGAAGGTCTGGCAGAGAGCATGAAGAAGTGTTGTGTTTTCTTTTGTATGCTGAAACTGTTGATAGTATCATAGCACTGCAGAGAGCTATATCCTGTGAAGTTCATGGAAAAACATTCTACTGGTAGCCACTGAGAAAGAAAACCACCTAGAATCTTCTGAAATCTGTAAACCTTTTCTCCCTGTAATGTACTGTGGAAAAAAGAAATCTTTCCTAGATGTTCTTTTGTATTATCATCAGTTATGGTGGCTGTGTTCTTTACATTCATTTTGAATCTGTGTTTCCTGTCATGAGCAGATTGAAAACAGAAGAGAGTGGAGTGAAAGTTTTCTATTGCAAACATCTGTGTCTGAAAAAGGATTGTATTTCCATGTCCTGGAACATCAAGGGGAAAAGCTTGCCCTCCCCAGACACACACCTTTGGTTTGCAGCAATAAGGAGTTTATAGACAAGGTTGCTTTACTACAGTAAATAGAAAACCCAATTCTGCTATTATTTCCGGTGCTTAATGCAGCCTGGGTGTCTGAGGAGACCTTCTATCATTGTTCACAGCAGAGAACTATCTTATTCTAGATCTCGAAAATGCTTCAGATATTTTTGGGTGTAACCTAAGCAGTGCTTTTAATGACTCCTGTCTTTTGTAACTGGAGCTCAGTTTTATATGCAAATACTGCTGTCTAGATAAATGATCTTAGAGACTGCCAGTAGAAATGGTGAATGGGCATACTTACCCTCTGTGAGTTAAATGAAATCCACCAGCAGAAAAAATGGCTAAGTCAATGGACTTCACAAAGAAAAAAAGTAGTGCTGGCCTGTCATCCATATCTGTCTGGAAAAGGGGAGAAAAAGATGGTATAAGAAGCACTGGGGGCCAGATAGACAGTACTTTCTTGTATTTTCTTGTATTTTCTGGTATTCTTACAGGAATTTAGCTCTGGAAAGAAGGAAATTTATTGGTTTAGGTGCTATCCTGAGACCTTCGTATCTGCTACATAAATGCCTTCCTTTTAAAATTTCAACATACTAATATGCATTGAAGCACCACCCAAAATACAAAATACATTTAACTAGATTCATTTAGTTGCTCACCCCATTGTACCCAAAGATCTGTTAAGTTGTATGCAAAGCTAGGAACAAATCTGGGAAATTGTTTATAAAATCATCATCTGGACTTGTTCTTGGGCATTGAAGAGACCTTTGCTGGTGTGCAATACTGATTTTTCCTTTCTGAACTGGAAGCACATTTTCAAGCAATAGTCCATGGATTAGAGTTTTACTTTGAGAAACATTGTTAGTGAGGATGGTCTCTCTCCTATTCATTTCCCCCATCTGCCAAACCTTCTTCAGGTATACCCATCCAGTGGTGACATCTCAATACCCGTGAATAGGAATTCACACAGTCTGAGGCTCTGCTTTGTAATTATGGTGGTTCAGTTTAGTAAGAGAATCTCACAGCTGCCTTTTTACAATGACATCTCTCTTTCTCTGAAGGATATATTATAGTGTGAACATTTGCCTGTGACTTACATGTCTGTCCAAGGTCCTCAGAAGAGATTCTGCAACGAATAATGAAGTGTATCCCTCAACTTGCACATTGGAATAAGGATCTTAAAGATGTGAGAGTAAGGTACAGAGATATTTGCTTGCCTATTTCGCATTTGGATCAGTGGTCATTACGCAGCAGACTTTTGAAAAATAATTTATGTAAAAACTATGGTTTATTTGTATATGTTGTTCCAGTTCCTAAAAAATATGCCCTATTTACAACCTAAATTAAGGCTTACTTCACTTTCCAGCTTTACATTGTATATCCTTATTGCCTTTTAAGCTAAACAAAATTTTGCTTCTCCTCTTGTTATGAGTGTGGGCTGTGGTTTGTTGTTGTGGTGCTGGGGTTTTTTTTCATTCTCTTTAAGAAATGGCATGGACTGATACTTTTCAAAACCATCATGAAATAAGCTTTACACATTTGAAATTACAGTTGTAGCTCCTTCATCTTTTCAGTTTTTCAAGCTCTTCTGGTGAGGGTGAGCACCAAAATGTGCCACATACTATTGCAATTCTCAATGCAGTTTGTCCGCTTCTACTCAAGAAAAGAAGTGTTGCTAAGAAAGTTTGCAGATGATGCACAGATTGACAGAACAGTAAATAGCCTTTAAATAGCTGAGAAGTGTGAGCCACAGTACTGCAGTGAGAGTTCGCATTTCTTCTGTTTGATCTCTGTCTACCTATTTTCAACTGTTGGTTTCCACAGTCCTCCAACTTGTAAGAGTGACACAGGGTTTTTGTTTCCAGGTGTGTGACCTTCCCTAGTTGCGTGTATTCAGACACACTGCTTGAATGAGTTCCCCTCCTACCAAACAATGCCGCCATGTAGAACTGCCTCTTTCTCAATCCTGTTTATTATTCCACCAAGCTGCCCATTATCTGCAGTTACTAGCAGTGCTTTCATGTTTTCTTCCATTTCTCTTTTAAATACTAATTGCTAAAATGAGATCAGAGGCTTAACACCTCTTGATTCAACATCCATTGAATGCATAGTTCAATGTGCACATCACTGATTATTTCACTGTTCATTCAAAAAAATAAGACTGGCAGGAAGTACCAAAATCAGCATTTTACAGAAATGCAGATCTGGCACAGCTGAGCGTGTTTCTAGATACCAGGAAGATTGAAGTACGTAAAATGCAGATCTGCACTTTAGAGATAATTATCTCTAAAAAAGTCATTTCCATGTGTTAATATAATATCAAATGACACTCCCAGAGAAAGAGTTTCAATGTTTTTTTCTTTTACCATTTATGCACACATTCATGGTATGAATATGCTCTGAGTATTGTGTTTCCATCTGGGGAACACAGAACACCTCTGGTTTATGGGATACTTTAACTGGGTTTGCAGCTGCTTTGTTTCACCAGGGCAATGAAAAGCTGCTCAGACTCTAGCACCCTTTGCTTTCTGCACCCTTTGCCTTCTGCACTCCAAATGCTTGCTGATTTGTCACCTCCTACCACTTATTATTCTTTATACACAACCTTCTTGCTTGCATTCCCTTAGCCTGGCTTCATCACGTAAACATGAGATCCCCCAGGCTGAGAGCATCAGGTTGGTTGGGGGTGACAGCTCTGCCACCTGCTTTTCTTACGCCACCATCTCAGAGAGCCAGGCTGATTGAGGAATTGCATGGCCATGAGCTCTTGCTGGGCTTACCAGGCAGCACCTCTTTGTGTGTCCAGCTCTTACGGCCTCTTGATGATGGTGACAGCAACTGATCAGCTCTTCACAGCTTTACCCTGAGCCCTCTGCCCCAGCTCCTCGCCTTTTCTCCATCTCAGGGCAGACGTGACTCTGTCCCTTTGAGCAGCAAGAAATATTTTCCTTACAAGCCTGGAGCCAACCATGTACATCTGTCTACTTCCCTCTCCATCACTCCTCCAGGGAGGGTGCTCTGGTTTCCCCTCCAGTGCAAAAAATGAGCACGCTGCCTTCCACCTCCCTCTCAGCTTGTCTGTGAAGAGGATCTGGCACAATAGGTGCTTTCCTCCCAGATGCTTCCTATGAATGGCCATACTTGCTGGGCTTTTTTTTTTTTTAACTAAAAGTTGTTTTGTTGTTGTTTTTCCCCCATGCAGAATTGTTCCCTTTTGGACTGGCCACCATCATCCATTGTTCTCCATGAAACAGAAACTGCCATTGCCCTCGGGGGAAATGGTGGCTGCCTATACTGTGAGGCATCATAAAATGCAGACCCCGTTGGGAACAATGGGGAAAAGCCTTCTCAACATGGCCACCAGCTGAGGCTTTCCACCACTCTTGGCCCATCCAGAGCACAGCCATGTTGAGGGGAGGTGGTGGTCTACTGAGCAGCCTCCGGGCCCTGCCTGAGGGAAAAACACGATTCCATGCAATGGGAAAAATACCCAGACAAAACTAGCTTAATGACAAGAAGCAAGTGAAATAAAGTCTTTGTGCAAGGTTACAATGAGTTCCACTTATGTGGGAGTTAGCAGAGCTTTTACCCATGTTTGTAGGGGAGACTGAAGTCCTTTTTTACTGCTCTCTCCCACTGATGTCTTGACTCCCACTAAAGTACTGAGAGAACAAAAATCTTATTTGACAGTTTTAATAGGAAACAATTTTTGTCACAGAATAATAAGCATTTCGTCTATGAAGATGTAATATTTTTCCACCCTCCCTTTTCACTGGGCAGCCTCCTGCCTCATATACTCTTGGGTCACTGGAGACTGTATTCTTTTTACCAAGACAGGAGACAGAGAGGTCTAATAATGGGTGGTCTAAATTTTAAAATTGCTGATTTTTACTCTGTAAGCAAATTAATATATTCAAACACAGCTTTGAAACTACCAGAAAATGTCTTGTAATCAAATCATGCATATTGTATTGTTAAGGAGGGTGCACTGTAAAGAGAGTTAATAATCAATGCAGCATGCCTGAGTTTGAAAATTCTAACTCGAAGAGTCTTCAGTTGCCTCTAAAACATGCATTCAGTGATAGAAAATATTTCAAAGATGATGAAATTTGAGGGCATACATCATGATTTCGCACAAGTCATAGTGTAAGAGGGTTGTGATTACTTCCCAAAGTGAGCATTGTGATTCAAGGAAATAAATGGAAAATAAATAAATGGAAAAAGAAAGAAAAAGGAAATAACGATCTTACTTAATAGGATTTGAACCATTCAAGCAATTAAAATCACAATTAGCATGTTCACCCAAGTCAAACTGTAATCGGTTAAAATCCCATGTACATAAGTCTTCAGAGCTCCGTGCTTTCACATTTACAGTTCTATAGAAAGAACAGCAATTTGCTGCGATTATTCTTCCTAGCAGAAAATCCTCTCAAGAACAGAAGCCTTAACCCTGCCACCATGTGACACCAAAAAACCTGTGTGATTATGCCTATGGCCATTTCAGTGGCTTTGTATTTAAATTGATAAAGTTGATTTTTAAAGATTCAGTATGTGCTCTTTCCCCTCCAGATTAACTACTTTGGAAGTAGCGGATCATCTAGAGTGATGAAGCTGCATTCTCAACTGTGACACTGAGCTACTGGCATTACGCTCCTCATAATGTCTGTTTGGGAGCTGAGAGGCAGCTTTTTGGGTTTCTTATAATCCATAAATGCCACTCGGGGTACTAGGTGTGCTCACTGCCTTCCACACTGCCAAAAGAAGGAACGCCCCATATTTAGTAATAACAGAAACAATGGAGGCTACTGCCCAAAGTAAACACTGCATGCAGGGTTAGAGGATCGATTAGAGTGAATGAAACAGTGGAAAGCGGGATGAAATAGGCAGGGAGCAAACCCAAAAATCATGGTGCAAGAAATGAAGTGAATACACAATGGCCTTGAAAGCAAGCCAAGGGAATGAGCTTTTTGAGCAGAGCCTTGACTGCAGGCAGAACTGGGATCCCGAGCAAAGCAATGGGTTCTTGTTCAATCTTACTGTATTTCAAGAAGCAGGACTTTGTTTTGTAGTAAAACAGGATTACTTCAAAGGAATACCTGGCTCTTGTAATCAATTTCTCATTCTAATGGAAACAGCCTGTGATGCCGTGCATATGGGCTGACTGCTCAGTCCACGATGGAGTTAGACAATGCAGAGAGAGCAAACAATGAGGAAAGCAATGAGGGAGGAGGACAGAGGGAGGTTTTAGAAAAAGACATGGTAAAATGGGAGAAAAATTCCAACTTACAGGGAATTAATCTAAGGCACAGAGAGTTAAAGGAATGTAGTCAGGCTGTATTCTTCCGCATGATAGTCAGCTGGGAGATGCTGGTGGCTCCGGCAAAGAACAATCGCTAATGTGTACTCGTGTTTAAATTGCTAATAAAGAAGACCCTGTCCCTCCTGCCCCATTGCTGTTTCAGAAAAGCAGCCCTCTCTGACCGGCAAGCAGGCACCACGATGGAGGGTTAAAACACACGAAGCTGCTGCCCATTTGGAACACACTCCGTCTCCTTTCACATCTGCAGAGCATTTAGCTGCTTGCATCTGGTTGTGTTTGCGCAAATATAATTCCATATTCACTAATAATTCCCGAGGCTAAAGGCCCCTCTCCTGTAACCTTGTTAATATTCTCACAAGGCCTGGTGTGAACGCCTCACAGCACTTGGATTAGAATTCAGTCTGGTGGGTTTTTCTCCCCCACCCCGTCTCTTACTCTTTCTCTCTCTCGTACTTTTCTGGCCTCCAGTTTCCTGGCCACCCACATGACGAGACACTCTCCCTCCCGCTCTCTCCCCATTCTCAGTTTCAAGGAATTTCCTTTTGTCAAAGGCAAAGTGTGATTGACATATTTTCCCCCTCTTAAGTGCAGTCTTCTTAATACTTGATTTAACTATGTCCTTATGGGGCTCGTATAATCATTACCTAGGTGAGAAAGAGACCCCCTGCTCTCTCTCTACCATCCGATCTTGTGCTTCAAGTGCCAGACTGCTGACTACTTACTGCTTTTTACATGGTTTTATTCCCTTCTTAAAAATGTTTTTATTAATTTGGTGGTGATGAGGGCTTCCAGATTTACAGCACTGGAAACTGAAGTCATTTGTTTGTCCACAAAACAGGTACCACTGAAGCAGCAGAACTGCCGGCTCCCCTATCAATGTGCCTTGGGATCCCCTTTCAAAGCACCTCACCCCTGCCAGAAAGTCACCTTGTCCTCTGGCCTTTCTGGGGAGAAGGCAATTCAATTTTTCTAAGTGCTAAGACTGATAAAAAGCTGAAGCAGAGCTCACCCTGACCATCGTGTCACAGGAGTTGGGCATGTAAGAATTTTGCTCATTCACTTCTGCTCACTCCTTTCTTTAGCACAAGGAACGGTGTTTTCCTGTTGTTCTGCAGCATATTTTCCATGCAACTTGCATACAATGGGCCCTGGCCAGCTGCCCACCCCAGGTAGAGACCAAGGTGTGCATGGTGGTGGGAGCAAGAGGCGGAAGAAGAGTGGCTGTGAGGATTGGGAAGGTGGATGGGCTGCTGGGAGAAGGAGAGGAAGGAAAGTCTCCAGGCTGATAGCCTGAAGTCTTTAATGACCCCCTGGTTAAGTTGTATCGGGCACCCTGCTGTACTGCTCTAGTTTTGTCCACATCGTGTATATTGCGCCAGGAAAGTGGAACTCTACATTGTGATGGCTGTGGGTTGGCTGTAGGAATTCAGCTGAAGAGGTTGCTCAGACTGAGCCAAATATTTTCAACACAAGGATTATTAACAAGCTTTTGACTAAATATTTGCAACATCTAAACGCACCTTTTGATCAATATGAGAGTAAACCAGAGTTTTGTTTTCCATTTAACAGGAAGTCCTGGAAACTGTTATAGCCAACAGTGTAGCCAGCAATATAGCTAACAGTAATATAACTGATTGTTATAGCCAACAAAATAGCCACCAACCTAAGGAAATGTTCATGATTAAGTATGTTCAAAATTTAAGCCATGTTATTATAATGCCTTGTTTTCAGTTGTATATGAACTTTGCTGCATTTGAAATAGCTAGGGTGAAATTTGCCATGTCAGGGATTAATCTCTCTACCTTGCATCCTTCTTTTCCCCTTTCTTTGAAAAAGGGAGGAAAAAATAATTGAGTTTTCAGAAAAAGAAAGTTTGGGAGACTTTATTCTAATGTATATGCTAAAAACCCCTGAAAGGGACACTGGTAAGAATTAATATTCCCTACCTAATTTGGATGAAAGACTTGTCTTTTGATCAGCAGTTGGGGCGGAGGATCCCTCTGATGTCAGAAATGTGTAACTTGCCTATTTCCATGCAAATTTTCCCACATTTACTCAAGTTCTGAGCCTCAAAAAGCCCTGCTTCGCACCAAGACATTAGAAATGTCTGTTCTCGGAAGGATTTCTGCCTGTTCACAAACCCAGTAGTGGATGGCAACCTTCTCTTCACTGCAGCAGTGGGGTGCATAGTGTGGCTGTGTTATCTCAGGGCACAGGAGATGAACAGTGATGCTGCCTCCCCTGTGGTTTCAGTGTTTGACTGACAGACCATGGGAGAGAAGAAGGAACCTTGCTGATAAGACAAGACTGCAGAAGGTAGGGAGCTGGGAGCAGAGTACTGGGAACAAAGACACTGGGACAAAGAGCTACTGGACTCCATATCCTGAGATTCTGGGTAAGGGTGGGGGCTTACAGGTAGGACTGGATACATGACAGGGGAGAGGCATGGACCTCAGGTGTTTGTCTCAGGAAACGGAACAGGAATTTTCACCCATTTGAGCTACAAAAATTAAATAGAAACACTGCCCGCCCCCTGACAATGAACGATTCAGGCTTTAGGGCAGAGTTTGGATGATGTGCAGTAGATACAACAGGAGCCACTGATTGAACAGTGAGTATAAAAGAAGACCTCAAATATACAGGATCTTCTCCAGAGATTCAGTGGGAAACTGTTATGTATTTATGTATTTAAAGACAGTGAGATGGCTCATAGATAGGGCAGAAATAAGGTCAGGCTTATTGCTGAGGATCCTTAACATCCCAATTTTGCAAAAAATGTCTTTGCAACATTAATAGTTTCTTAACATAGCATTATTTATACAGTAATACCTGGGATAGCACATAGGCCAGGACCCATACTGCTGTAAAGTGAGATTGATTCTGTATCTCATCAATGCCTCAAATTAAATTAACACTCTTTGCCTTAGCTCTGGCTCCAAGGCACAAGGATTCAAAAGAAGGCTTTGCAAAGCCAGCTCCTGTGTATTGTGGAATGAACTGGGAGCAAACGGTAATGATGTAAAAGAAATCCACTCATTTTTATCTTCCTTTCTTCACACAAACATGTGCAGCTGTGCCCCATATCTGCTGAAAATTGTCATCAATGCAATATGGCAATTAATATTTTCAACCATTCTTTTAAGAAAGCTTTTATCTTTTTTTGGCCTCACAATGTCTCCAGGCAATCTATCTCCATTGTCAGGGCCTTGCTTAGTGAAGTGTTGTTTCAAGAAGCACAGCCCAGAACTCTTTTTCTGGTATGTGCCTGGGAAGGAGTTAACTTGTAGATGGCTTCAGCAACTTGTCAGATCCCAGTCCTCAGCCTGTTCATTGACATCAAGTACCTGTGAAGCCCATGGTGAAGAATGCCTCACCTCCTTGACTGGCCAGAACAAATATGAAATGTCAGTTTACTAGCAAATTGATAAACATTTTTGTCCCTTCATCCCCCCAAGTAAATAGCAAGCATGAGGGGTGCTGGGCCTTTTGTTGTTAAATCAGTAGTTGAACAACTACACTGTGAACATTGACTTATAGCAAGGACAAACAGCTCTATTAAGATGTGGAATAAAGTAGCAAAAGAATCCCAACCCAAAACACTTTCACCTAAGAACAGGGGAAATCTGGGATATGGCAACCGGTGTTTCTGTTCAAACACAAGTGATTCTTTACTGTGAGGGTGCTGAGGCACTGATACAGGGTGCCCAGAGAAGCTGTCACTGCCCCATCCTTGGGAGTGTTCAAGGCCAGGCCAAACGGGACTTGGAGCAACCTGGTCTAGTGGAAGGTGTCCCTGCCTGTGGCAAGGAGTTGGAACTGGATGAGCTTTAAGGTCCCTTCCAACTAAACCATTCTGTGATTCTATGAGGACTTCCCTTCTGCAGACACGTAAGGTGCTGCTGCAGGCTGAGATGTCAGACCAAGAGCCTCCTTTAGGGTTTCCAGAGGCAGCTCCTGTTCCCATGGATGCTTTGGACAGAGAATAGCATTGTTCTGGGAGCTACAGTTGCACTGAGAGAATTTATACACAGTGAAAAATCCCTCCTGTCCTGACCCTTCCTGACTCCTGGACATCTGTAAGGGAACACCCCTGAGAGGGTATCTGTAAAGAACCATTTATTCTGCAGTGAAGGGTTAATCTCATAATAACTAGGGAGTTCCTCCAAGTTCCTGGGAGTACTGGGTGAACGTTGCCAGTGTTGCTGGCTGAAACGCTGCAAACACAAATACAATGGAGGCTCTGAAGAAGGCAGAGCAGCTCAGCACCCACAGTCTATGTTTATTTTCTCCAGAGATGAAGGGGGGACTGCAGGTCAGGAGGAATTGTGCATTCTGACTGGTATTTATTGACTCAGAAGTCCTTGCTGACAGACAGACAGACAGACAGACAGACAGGGAAGGGTTCCATTACAGTGACGTTGTTTCTTTCCCTCTTCACCCCTGAGGCTTTTGCTGCTGACACTCTTTACACATTGCTGTGGCTTCTCCAGCTGGTGCTGGGGCAAATGGCAGCTGCCTTTCACCTCACTGATGTTGGAAAACTGGGTGTCCCGAGGGAACATGACTGTCAGGCTTTCAGTGACATGCTGCAGCACGTCTATCAGAGATGCAACAACAACAGAGAGCTTCGTGTTAAGCCTTCCCTCTGAGACCTGGGTTAAGACTGGAAGTCTGGGTCAGATGCTGAAGGTGAACTCTGGGTGGCTACTGGGGGTCAGTGTACAGGGTCTGTGTGAAAAAGAAATGTATCCCTGCACTGTGCTCAGCCCCGTTTCTACCTTCTATTCCCTGATGCAGTCACTGCTAATTAGTCTTTGATTTCCCTACTCAAATATTGTGTTTTAGGAGAGATTTGAGTCCTTTCTGTGAGTGATGCTATGATGCTCTGAGCAGCCTCTGTTTGAGCCAGGGCTCATGACTTCAATACTTTTGATTCCTAGTATGATTCTGTTTGGATTTAGAATCACAGAATCATGGAATGATTTGGGTTGGAAGGGAACATAAAGGTTATCCAGTTCCAACCACCTGCCACAGGTAGGGACACCTTCCACTCGACCAGGTTGCTCAAGGCTGGAGACTTAGGTCTGTTGCAGGCTGTACAGTCACCTGGGCTTTTAGCCACACAGGGTAGCCTTTTTTAATGAGCCCTCACTCGCAATGCAAGATACTGGATCTTTTATCCTTTGTCAGAACAGAGAAGCAAAATGCCATGTTTAAATAGGATTTGTTCTTTTAGTTCTTTCGTCCCCACACCTTTCCACTGTTTTTTAAGATGAATTATCTCACTTTCGGTCCAATAAACCAAAGGTGGCAGTTTCTAAAGGATGCAGCAGGCTGCGGTACAGGATATCTGGAATGTAGTATCAGATGGATCAGATCGTAACTTCTTTACTCACTTTAAAAACATCATGCTTGGAGCATGGGTAAGTGAATCACTTGCTTAGTGAAAGTTACATTAGGGATGATAAGAAGTGCAATACAAGGGTGACCTTTTAGATTCAGTCTTTACAAATATGCCATCTTTGCAAATACAAATGTATATGAATGAGAACCCAAGCATCAGATAGTTCAGTGCACTTCTTGATTGCCGGTGCAAGATTCCATGCAGCAGTGCACGCTCTATTTTAACAGTCTTAAATTATGAGGTATCTTCCACATTTGGTTTCGGGCTGTTTTTTTAGTAATGTGATTCATGCAGCGAGGCGTGGCTGCAACACTTTCTGTTCTGTGACAGAATGCTTCTTACATCACCTATCATGTACGGAATTCTTTTTCAGGCGCTCCCTCATTAAAAACGGATGCTTAGATCTCTTGCCTCTCTAATGCACAGGGGCAGATCTAGGCATATTTTCACTTTGAAAGGGCTTCCTCTCCTTTTCATTAGTGACAGCTGTACAGTTGCCTAGGGACTGAGGAGATTCCCCTCTACACTGCTGGATGTTTACTGCCTTGGTCATCTCTGTGGACAGCCACAATGGTTTTGTTCTGCCAGTGAAGGTCCTTTAAGCGTAACCTATTTTCCCTAATGTGGCCTTCCCAGTAAATAGGAGTAAAGAGGGTGAGGAGTTCAGTATGTGTACAGTGGATGCCAGTGATGGAATGGTGTTATGAGGGAGGGAGTAACTGAACCTTTGAGTCTTACCTGAGGGCTGACTTACAGAATTGGGATTCCCCAAGCTAATTCCTGTTACAATAAGAGCACATACATAGAAACAAAGCAAACCTTGATATAAAAGCAAACTTGATGTTTACCAGTCTGTTACATGACTGGCTCACTGCACCTTTCTTTTCTCAATATTTAATCCACTACTTTTCCCATCTTTTCCCATGAGGTCCACTGTCCTTACGTCAGTGGATGCACAGTACAAGGGGTGTTCTCATTAGATTGGAACAGGTTCCCTGCTCCTGAAACATACTGTGCATGGGCCAGATTCCTGTGTGAGAACATCTTGGACATGACACCCATGCAAAGGGAAGGTGCTGTTTAACAGGAGCAGGCACAGATGCAAACAGATGCAATCATGTCCTGGATTTTAAGGTGAAAACTTTCTGATCCTGTGCAAATGTCTTTAAATCAGTTATGTTTGATCTCTAACTCAGATCCTATTTAATCCCTTTGAAGGACACTCCATTGTGTTTTCTTTCTTCTATCCTGTCTCTGGGTCAAAGTGCCACCATAGCTTGTTCAGCCACCATGTCAGCCTTTGATCCTAATTTTGCTCAGCACTTCTTCAGAGCCTGTGATTGTGTCTGTTTGTGCTAGCTGTATTCTAGAAACAGCTGCTTTTGCTGTTTATGCATCCTTACCTGTAGCTAGAGCTTAATTTCTCCTTTCAAACCTCAGTAAACTGCACTCAGCTTAGCTATCTCTGTTGCTGCAGGAGAAACAGACTTTGTAGTTTTGCCTTCTACCAGTGAATCCTTACCAATGAAGGATGCTGACCACACAGACAACCTACCCATGTGATTTTCTGCAGTCACTATGAGACAATAATATAATGTATTATGTTATGCATACAATGTGATGCACCTGATTCTCCACATAAATATATACTCATAATTTTGTAGTTTTTTGTTTGGATGCCTTAACTGATGCTGGATATCCACAGATACTGGATGCTATGTATGTACAGAAAGAAACTAAGATTTAGTTATAACTGGAAACTAAGTAAATTTTCCCTGGTGAGATCAAATTTATCTTTCAATGATGCCAGAGCACCCTAGTGTATATTAACACACATTAGCTAAGCATATTAGCTATATTTCAACAAATTGAAATGGAACGAGACAATAGCTGGTTTCCTTTGGGCTTGCACTTACTTATTATGTATTAAGGTCCTGCTCTGGACAAACAGGGCTCAGTGCAGTAACATATTTCTTTTTGCTAGCTTTGTACTTCACCTGATGGATTCTGGAGGACCATGAGCTTCCTTTCTTCAAGACATTTCAAGAATGGCCAAACCACCTCTTGCAAAATAAATATTTCCTGACACATGGTTAGTCCAGTCCATTTCTTGCCATACTCTTCTGAAGGTCCTCAAGGCATGTGTATGGAGATTATAGGCTTTGTAGGTTCTTCTCATGGACAGTGCCACCAAGTAATCTATGTAGTCCCCATTACCAAAGAGACATGTAAATGACATGATGGCATGTGATAAGGCACATCAGGACAGGATGGATATCTGGGAACTTAACACAAAGACTCAAACTGGAGACAACAACCCAAAAATGTCCCCATAGGAGGCTCTAGGGCCCACCTCAGCAGAAAGGGGTGAGTCAGTGCTTTCCCAGGGCATAATGCACTCCAGCCATACCTTGTGCCTCCTTCAGCACATTGCCCATACCCTTGTGCCAGATTCTTCAAGCAGGTAGGATGGCCCAGGTATTCAGTGCCCTGGAAACTCCTCTGAATTTTCGGGATTTCTGAATCATTAGTTCTGCCACTCTTCCAGCGCTGGTACAGAGGCCACAGTGCAACAGTGTTTTTGTACACGGATCCCCCTCAGTTTAAGCTATGCTGGTTCAGCACAATCAGAAAGAAAAAATGAGTAGGAGTTAAAAGATACTTTTCTGAGGAAAGGAAAAAAACCCCTCAATCCTTAAGAGATGAATCTGGGTTGAAGATTGAAATACAGATATGAAGAATTAAGATGTAGTGTTGCAGCCTGGTCATTTTGTTGAGCATTACTGCATTTTGACATATGTGAGGATAGGGGAAAAAAGTTGTTAATTAAACCTTGTTGTGTAAAATAAGCAAGATTGCAGTCATCTAATACTGGACAGAAATGTAGTTTTTGTCACAGGCTCTTGAGTATAGATGTTTAAATTGGAACAACCAAAGCTTTTGGGCCCAGGTTTTGCAACATCGTTCAGTTGCATTATGAATTGGGAATGATGAAATCTGAAGTGGCAAATGATTGTTATTGATGCTTTTCTTTGAAGGCTTGACTGTGTACCCTTTGTTCTAGCTTTCCTTTTGTGTGTATCTTGTGTGTCCCACCTTTATTTCCATGTCTGTCATCTGCACCTAACATGCCTACTATTAACATGCAGTGTTAATACTATAGACTCAATTTTCAGTGGGGCAGCACAAAACTGAAAGCAGATGCCTTTGGCTTCCACTGGAATTCAGCACCTCTGAAAATCAGGCACTCATGTTTTTCAGTTGGAGGAGCAGATCCCCTTCTAGAAAATAACGCTTTGCATTTACAATTGAAAGAACATCCAATCTCGGTAGGTTTTCAAACACCATGTGTGCTGCGCGGTGTTTGCACAGCTATCTGGCAGCCATTGCTAGGGAGCATTAAGCAACAAGATCTTGTAGTGAACAGTGGAATGATTTTTTATTTAGAGATTACATAACTCTAACAAAATGGAAACCAGCCCCTGCGCTTCACTGCAGCCCAGAACTTTCTCTTCCCAGATGGAGGATGACCTTTAATTGTGTCAGTTCCACCCCACATCCTCAGAAAACAAGGGCAGCTGCTTCACACATGAAGGGAAGCAGAGACTGAAGCAGCCATGTTGATCAAGGATAGATCACGACTGAGGTAACTTTACAATAGCTGCATGAGTGAGACCCCATCTGTCAGTCACCTCTGTGAGAGTCTCCAGACAAAAATAATTGATCTTAAATGTCACAAATGGACCAGCTCCCGCCTACCTCTGTCCCTTTAGTGGCCACTGTGGTAGCAATAGTAACACGTCCAGAGAAGCTGCCTTGGGTCACGGTTAACCCATGGGGGATCACTCAGGGGGTGGTGTTAGCAGTGCAAAGAGGGACACTGCACTGGAGATGCTCACTTAGTGGCAGTGGTTTGGCAGGATTGGTGGGGAGCTGATGGTGCCCATGGGGTCAGTCTGCTGAAGGAGGAATTGCCATATGGACTTCTTGCAACTGGGACTCCTGGCAAAGACAGAGAATAGAAATCCACTGATACTTCTGCCACAAGTTAATCAGTACTCCCGTACATGCTTTATTGATAATTGTCCTAAAAACTCCAACACTGCTTATGATCCCCTGTCTTTCACTCCTTTTGTTCCAGCCACTCTCCTAAATCTGCAGGTTTTTGATTCCCTTTCCCTGGTTCCTTTAATGTCTTCATGGTGCTGAGGGGGTGGGTAGGCAGGAGGTGCTGGGACCCCTTCTGTGGAGCAGCTGTGATTGCTTCCTGAGGATGTGTGAGAGTTGGGAGAGATTGCAAGGCATGACTTTTTGCTGTATGCTGAAAGGCTTTCTCCATCAACCTGAAGAAGGAGCTGAGAAGTGGTGAAAAGGTATAGAGTTGTCATCCCCAAAACAAAAGCGATTGCAGAGGTGGAAATTAACTGGGCAGTGTCTGGGTCCTCTGATGAACTGAGACAATTCCATTACCCACAACTTGCCGTAAATCAGCAAGTCCTCTGCTCTGAAGTAGGCATTCAGTGTTTGCTCTGCTATTCCTTAAAGTTCGCGGCTCTTGATCAGAGAAATGACTTCAGTGGTTGCAGTGGTTGGCATGGAGTCACAGCAGTAAAGACTTTGTCAATTCTCTTGACGAAGTTGTCACTGAACGCAGTCACATGCTAAACTACAGTTTGAAAATAGGAATTCACTCTATGTTTATGTTAACTTTCTGTGAACAGTCAAGCAGTTTACTTTTATTGACAAGAAAATCTGTAAAAAGTCAATGTCAGAGGTACATATGTGTGCATTTAAGTAAACTAGTTTTAAGTTCTCATGCATAGGCATTCAGTTTTGAAGTGCTTACACATTCCCCCAGCGAAAGGAATGGAAACAATACAATGTGATTTATCTGACCAATCAAACCTAACCCAGACAGCTGTAGTGCAGGCTCTCCTGCTGGCTGCTGTTCCATTGCGGCAGAAGAAGAGAGCAGACACCTCGGATGACTGTATTTCTGTTGTGAGCTGGTCACTTGGCTCTTCTTGCTGATGACTCAGAAGCTAGAAAAAGCACAACCTGCCTCGAAGGGTCCAATGTGAAAAGCACAGGAGGCCACTAAACCTGGAGCTCACTGAGTGGCTGCTTGTTGGTGGTATTCACCAAATAGGACTTTCTGTGTTTAGATATGAATATGTTGATAGGGAGCAACATGCATGCTGTGCTGGATGTGAAATTCCTCCCCCCCCCCAATTGACTCCAAATCATTAAACGAACTGTTGACAAGTTCTAGGCAACAAGTAGCATATTAGGACAAAATGGTGAAAAATCTGCTGACACTTAGTGTCACAGTGCTGTTCTCATGTAACATGGGGAGGCATGAAGTCCTCACTGAAATAACAGCTTCAAGCTATACCTGGGTAACGCTCCTGTGTGAAGATTCCTGTGAAAATTCAGAAATGAAGTACAAAGGCCTCGTTAAAAAGACAAAACCCACTACGAAGAGCCAACATCTAGATCACACAGCGATAGGCCAAAATGGCAGCAAAGCTGCTGCCACGCCTGAGGATGTATAAATTCCTCACAGGGCTATACCCTTGCCAGCAAAGCTTTGCATGATCTTGAAGGTCTGCTGCCGAGTGCTTAAATCTTGGCCGTATTTAGGTAGTACAGCATGTAACCTGAAAATCCTCAAGAAGAAAACCAGCGTGGTGTGAGTGGGAATTCCCCCGCGCGCCCTTCAAGTTTCTGTGATACAAGGAAAATCCATGCCTGAAATTCAGGCAGCTTGTCCTGTCACCTCCTCTGCTGGTGACCCCAGCTGGCAGCATGGGTTAGTTTGTAGCTCCCTTGCCATCTCTTGCTGGTCTTTCGTAGAATCACAAAATGGTTTGTGTTGGAAGGGACACCTTCCACTAGTCCAGGTTGCTCCAAGCCCCGTCCGGCCTGGCCTTGAGCACTGCCAGGGATGGAGCAGCCACAGCTTCCATGAGCAGCCTGTGCCAGCGCCTCACTGCCCTCACAGGGAAGAACTGTATCTAATCTAAATCTTCCTTCTGTCAGTTTAAAGTCATTCCCCCTTGTTCTGTCACTAAATGCCCTTGTAAAAAGTCCCTCTCCAAATTTCTTGTAGGCCATGGATATTTCCTCCATCTTTATGTTTTGCAGGGAGTGTCTGCAGAGAACTCAGGAGAAAAGGTAACCTGAGAATAGATCTTCAGTATTTTCAAGGGGTACATTTTGACTTCTTTGAGGTGAGGATTTGGAACAAAATTGGTCTTCCAGTCGCATACTTAATCAGCCCTGGCAGCGTGACCTGCTTGCTGTCAAGCGTCTTCTCAAACAAAGATCTGCCTTTAAAAACAAACAATTTTGAAAATGATAAAAAGTGTGGTTTTCCCTGTTTAAACCAGAAATCAGCCCCAGATAGGTTTATGAATACGGTGATTTTCGTTCTGTCACTCCACCCCCCTCCGGTCTCAGGCAGAACCCGAGTGCAGCCCGACGCGCCCAACGTGGGAAAAAACCATTCACCGGGGCAGTGTGTGTAAGCTCCCGCAGCGGGGTCGGGTTCCATTTGCTCCCGGCCGCCCCCTGGTGGCGCGGTGCGGCCCTGCCCTGTCGCGGCAGTGATTGCGGGGGGGGGGGCTGTCCCTTCGTGGGGAGCTTCTGGTGGCAGCGGAGGACATGTGCTGCGCACGTTTGATTTATATCTTGTTCGGGACGGCGGTGTGAGCGGCACGGTGAATCCCACACGTTTTCTCAATCTGGACCCCAAGCAGGTAGGATTGACAGCTGGAGAAAACCATCTATTCCAAGCGCTAAATAGGTTATCCGCCATCCGTAAGAAAGAAAAGCAGTGAGCTTTAGAACCGTGCCTCCCAGCCATGCCCTTGGTTTTGACTTTGCCACTGGCAAGGCTGAGTGCCTGACCCCTGCTAACGTGCGGTGCCTTTAATAAGGAGAGGGAGGGAAGTAATTTTATACTCAGCATGTGAGTGATTCGTGTTCTCAGAGGGGATAAAAATGTTATTAGAAAATTCTCCTGCTGAATGTGTGGCAAATGAAACCAATTCGTTAATGCTGTGGAGGCAATGTGTGAAATTGGGATAAGAGGTGAGGTGCGGTCTCACCCCTGTGCTTACCATGGCAGAATGTGCTGCGAGACAAAGGGCTCCTGTCCTCAGGGGATGCTGCTGTTGTGATCACAAGCACTAGCAGCAAGCAAAACGTTTCAGCTCAGATGCACTTCAAAGTGTTGTTGGGGTGAGAGATATAGAGTCTGAAAGAGCAGACCTTGATCATGAGCCGTCAAACTGCTGCTTGAAACCTGTAAAACATTGTCAGGACACCTTTGAAAATGCTTTTATTTTTTCCATAGTTCAAGGCTTCCTCTTCGTTTAGGGTTATTATTTACTCTATTATGTGTTAAGCAGTCTCAGTGTGCTCTGTGTTGAACAAGACACAAAACAAAACCAGTCCCAGACCCCAGAATACTGCCAGTTTGAAACAAGGTCCGTGCAAGTAAAGCGTGGTTTTGGAGCCAAGCAAGAGGCCTAGACACGGCCCATGCTTTTATACTAATGTATTTTACATGGGATAGTGGTGAAGGTGACTATATATTCCTGAAGTACCTACAAAGCAGGTGCTGTCCTATTGAGAAAAGCAAAGTGAAAGAAGTTTATATTGAAGTGACTCCTGAAAGGTCAGGAGTCATTTGCCTGGTGCCCTGAAACTGAAGAAGTCTGTGATCCTTTCTCTAGCCCCCTGATTTTCGCTTTCCTGTCAATGCCGTGTTTATTGCAACCAAATAAGACTGAGTTGGCACATGAAACAGTATGAATGGAGAATTAAGCAGGATGAGCAAGTCTCAGCTCTGTATCTTTAAACCTCATATGCAAATAGCATCATCTGCTTGTTTTCAGCACCTGGAAGACATCAGTATCCAGGCAAAGAACAGTCAGGCAGAGCATGTCAGGATAGAGGAAATCTGAGGGGGAATTTCCGCCTTGAAAAACTCATCCTCTCCAGAGCAGGATGTGCTCTTCATCGAATGGTATCTGACTTCAAATTATCATGTAAATAGGCATACTCAGTTCTTCTGGATTCTTTTCTCTTCCTGAACAGCCTCCAAAACACAGATACTAATAACTCCATTTCTTAGTTGCAGGTATCTAGAAACATGGGCCTTGTTCAATCAGCCCTTGATTTCACTGTGGCAATCGTCATCTCCGAGGTGTTTTGTTGCCTTATTCTATACTCAGAAACATGGCTGAGGATTGTTCTGATAAATTTCTGGGGAGATATAACCCTGCCATTAGCTCAGTTGGCCAATCCAAGTCCAGTCTTTCCATTCACCTTTCGTTCAAGAAAGCACTTCCCATATTATCCCCAGACTCTGGCAGTAGGGCAGAAGAGGTGAAGTCTTGAACAAAGAACTGAAATGTATTCACAGTGTTCTCAAACAAGAAGTGTGAAAACTGTCTATTCTTTCATGAGGAACCATAGGGTCATAGAATGGTTTGGGTTGGAAAAGGTTAGAGATCGTTTTAAGATCATCCAGTTCCACACCCTGCCATGGGCAGGGATGCCTCACACTAGACCATGTCGCCCAAGGGTCCAACCTGGCCTTGAACACTGCCAGGGATGGAGCATTCACCACTTCCTTGGGCAACCTGTGCCAGTGTTGAAGAAAGATTATAAGGAATATTATTTAGCTGCTATAGTCAAGCACACACACAGTATGAATGAATGCTTATCTTTTTCATTTACTTCATGGACCCCACGGACTTGACATCTAAATAAAGTTGTGCAGATTTATCTAGTCTGAAAACTATGGTGTATTTTTTCTTGTAATTATTGTTTTTTGTTGTTGTTGCTGTTTTTTATTTTTTTCTTTTCAGTCTAGTTTCTGTTAATGAACCTTGTACTGGTAATTTTATTCAGATACGGGACATTTTCAAGCTTCCCTCACCTGCCATTGTACCACTTTCCGCCTGCCATTGAGCCAGCAAACTAATTCCACAAGATCTTAACATTATTTATATTTTGTCTATAGCAGGGATAAATGAATTAGTTTCTAACATAATATTATGATTCATTAGAGTAAGTCACAGAGCACAGCAGCTCAGCTAGAGCTGAGTGATCCAGAAGCTGAATTAATTGTTGGGGTTAGTAGAAAGTGCCCACAGGCATCTGTCAGGCAGGTTTCCCCATCTAGCTCTGTTTATGCCTGGAATTAAAAGGTGATGTTTGCAGAATCAGTAACCCAGTCCCTGTACTCCAAATTGTCAGATTACAGCATTCACCTTTCTTGCCATTACACACAAGTTCTTTGAAGAGTGAGGTAACTGTAGCTGACTGTCAGGATGTAGTATTCTTAAGTAGAGTCCAAAGTATCTAACACATAAAAAACCATAAATAAATAAAGGCTACCACTGATTAACAGAAAAAACTATTCAAACTCCATATATATGTCAGAGTTCCCAGCATCCTGAAAGAGTCATGTGTCATACTCCTAACCCAAGCCCTGCTGTGTTTTTACCTTCACAAGATGACCATTGTTGTTGTAAGTTCCTGGTTCCCATGTCTCTGAACTTCATGGATGAGCTTCTACATACTCTACATTTTAAGAACAGCTTTGAGAGTCAAAGCTTAATTCCAGCATTTGTCCACCCTCTTTATGGCAGTGACCTTAGAAATACCTGGCTGTGGGCTTACTCAGTTGTTACATCCAAGGAAAACTCTAGGAACTTATTACACTTTGAAATACATCCAAGTATATGCTTGCCTGAACAATGGATGTACTTAGTATCTTCTGACTGATCAGACATTTCTGTATATTCTTTTAGCACTTCAACAACATAAAGAACCCAGTACATTCGATCCGTGAACTTTCTCAAAGGGTCTTCAGAGCAGGTAGAATCTGTAGACAACCTAGGCAAAGGATACTGGTTCCTAGATTAAGGCAGGATGGACACATGGAACTGCATCTCAGAAGATAAAATCTGAGATGAGTAGGCTGTTCAAACCATTCTCCAACAACCTGTTAGCCATATTCCCACCATATTTTTTTCTGCTCTCTTACTAACATGAAACTATCAATATAATCCATTTAGCCATCAAGAAAGCCAGAAAATTTTCCCTGTTGGTAGAGGAAGAGAAGTCTTCTCTGTGGCATCCCTGGAAAGCACTGTGTTACATCTCAGGAGATCTAAGAATATACAGTCTATTGCTAGTTCTGGAAAAGCACTCCCTCAATAGAATCACAGAATTAGAATGGTTTGGGTTGGAAAGGACCTTAAGAACATCCAGTTCCAACCCCCTGCCATGGGCAGGGATGCCTCAGACTAGACCGTATCACCCAAGGCTCTGTCCAGCCTGGCCTTGAACACTGCCAGGGATGGAGCATTTACCACTTCTCTGGGCAACCTGTCCCAGTGCTCACCACCCTTACAATAAAGAACATCTTCCTTATATCTAACCTGAACTTCCTCTGTTTAAGGTTAAACCCATCGCCCCTTGTCCTATTACTACAGTCCCTGATGAAGAGTCCCTCTCTGGCATCCTTGTAGGCCCCCTTCAGGTACTGGAAGAATAAAAGTTGTTATTTTCTCAGTTCCAGTTTGCAGACCTATTGTGTGAATTGGCTAACCTGCTGCTAAAGTCTATCATGAGTGAATGATTACAGAAGACTATAGTCTGAATAGGAGTAAAGACATTAGAAGACAAATAATTTAATGAATTCAATTAAGGGAACATGGTTGGTATCTTGTAGTAGTTTAATCTTGGTGTCTAATAATGACACCAAAGAACTGAGGCTTTTCCACTAATAGGCTTCAAAAATGGCTTCTTGAATGGATTCTCTCGGGTTAGTGAAGAGCTTAAACTTACCTTGCTATCTCTCCATCAGCAAGGACGCACCGGTAAGGGGTCTCATCAACAGTTTGTGATTGTTATGATGAGTATCTGGAGTTAATATCTCTGAAATATTGTCACTTATGGCAGATCTAGGTGAAACTGGCTAACCTGTTTAAGCAACATTGTAAGAGGAAAAGAATAGAAAGGAAATTATAAGCAAGCTAACAACACAATCTTCCATCTTCCTCTTCAACAGCCCATTTGTCCTTATAAGCCTTGCTTCCCCAGGCAGCAGCTTTAGTTTACCCTCTGAGCAGCAAAAGCACCCAACAGTCTTTTCTGCCACAGTTTGATAATTTACTGATGAAAAGGACAAATAACCAGTTTCTGACAGCACCTGTGCTGGTGTGGCAATCCTCTGGAGCTCTGCTGAAGTCACTGGAGTCACTCTGCATTTGCACTGGTATGAGCAGATCAAAACATAGCCTCATTTGAAACTTCCTTTTTTAGGGAAGCATAAGAATTTCCAATTTGTATTACAATACTGAGTTGGGACTTGTTTATTATTATACTATTGTTATCCTATGGCCTAAGTGTTAGTGGGAAGAGTCATCTCTCAATGTAACTTTGTATTTCCTGGATCTTTGGATGTCTCAGCCCCGGTGCTTTAGCCAGCAGCAGTGCAGATGTCACTGAGCTGTAACAACCTCATGGTATTGCTTTACCACATAAACTGTGATTTTCAGTTGTGTAGCATATCATTTGCATTTGTTGTTGTTTGCATCTGTATGACAGCAGAGCTCTTCAGTCTGCCAGAACTGTATTTGGTCTTGGATGTTAATATTTTCACAACAGGACTGGGTGATTTTGGCTGGGGCAAGTTTACTTTCGTAGGTATATACATTTATATACATGCTCTATTGTGCCTGCTCCACTGTTTTGCAAGTCCATTTAGTGCTGATCTTTGAATCACAGAATAGTTTGGGTTGGAAGGGACCTCCAAAGGTCGCCTAGTGATCACCTAGCATTGTGTTTTGAGAGAAGCTGAAGTAATTATGAAGATAGTCTGAGAAAGTTGGGGCTGGTCAGCCTGGAGAAGAGAAGGCTACGTGGAGACCTCATAGCAGCCTTCCAGTATCTGAAGGGGGCCTATAAGGATGCTGAGGAGGGAATCTTCATTAGGGACTATAGTGATAGGACAAAGGGTAACTGGTCAAAACTTAAACAGAGGAAGTTTAGATTGGATATAAGGAGGAAGTTCTTTACTGTAAGGGTGGTGAGGCACTGAAATGGGTTGCCCAGGGAAGTTGTGAATGCTCCATCGCTGGTGGTGCTCAAGGCCAGGCAGGACAGAGCCCTGCGTGACATGGTTTAGTGTGAGGTGTTCCTGCCCATGGCAGAGGGGCTGGAACTAGATGATCTTAAGGTCCCTTCCAGCCCTAACTATTCTATGATTATATGATTCTATAATTAGGCTTTACATGGGTAAAACTGAAATCAGAGGTTCTGATCAGGAAAATGCGTCTGCAACAAAGAGTCCTTTGCACCATTAGATTAACATAAATACAACTCTTAGTGACTGCCATCTCTCCTAGCACTGGTCTGGATGACGTTGGAGTTGATACACTACAACTGAATGGAAGGAAAGAATGCAAGATAATAGGAATAACATGTTGCTGTCTTGATAGGATGCTGAGCACTGTAAATCAGTGTGGACTTCAGCCAGAAACAGTCTTCAGCCCCTGCTGAGAGTGTCAGCAGCACAGAGTTCCCCAAGTTTATGTCCCTTTGCACAAAAGTTGTGCAAATTTAAGCCCCTCCTCTCTGGTTCAATAAATTCTGAAATAGATCTTGATTCTCCATTTCTGGAACTGCTGATTTCAATCTCTAGGGGTTTGGTTGGGGTTTGGTTTTGTGGTGGCTTTTTTTTTCCCCCGTGTATTTTTCCTCTTAAAATGTCTTCAGTTGGATGAAATAAAATTGTTTTTCTACGGTGTATTGGCAGAAGCAGTAGAACATCAGTCATAGGATCCCAACATATTTTCAGCCAGTGTTAAAAGCATGTTCAGATATGCTGAGAATGGACAGTCAAAGCTGATGCTGGCCTTAACATCAGCTAGTAACACACTGTCTTCAGATGAAATGCATCACCCTATGCTAAGGTTAAATAAGATATTTGGAAGGCAGTTTCTTTATGCTTTTGCTTCTGTTCTGAAGGAACATGCCCTTTGTGGTGAGCTTTTTGGGTGAAATTCTACAGTCCCCAGCTGGGGTGTCAGTAGGAGTGGAAATCCTTAGGTGGTGAAAAGTGTTGTACCTGTAGCTGGCAAAAAGTCAGGTGAATAAACATCATTTCCATGACAAACATAACCCATAGTCAATGAATATCGTGACTGAGCAGAATGTGGTCAATTTATGTGATACCATACTGGGATCTCTTCTAGACTCCTCCTTACCTGTTAGGTTTCTTCCTTTTAGGTTCATGTCCAGTTTCTCTGTCTTTCAGGATGTAGATGTTACAGCCTGCAGAATTCTTGTTGAGCTGTGACACAAAGAATGTTCTGAGACTGTGGGAGGTGCAACTTAAATAAATGATCTGAAAAGGAACTGGTTTGATCTGTTAAATCCCACAGTTAGAAAGCTGTCAAAGTGTTCTTATTGTGCAGTTCTGCATGAGGCTGACATAGTGTACCTACCCCTACCCTGCTGGAATAAAGTAGGTGTTTTCCCCTGTTTTGAGTTAATGGAATCCTATACGCTAGAAGGACAAAGAAAGAGTGTATGGTATGATGAAGTCTCTCGGTTGGGAAGCAGTAACTCAGAAAGGAAAGTCCATCTTGTGGTGAATGACTGAGTACGACCTTTTGGTGCAGTGCTATGGCTGAGTGACCCCAGTGAGTGATGCCTGGGTAGTCACTGAGTGTGTAAACAGACAACACTGAATAAAGAGATCAGATTTCCCCTGCAAACAGCACTGGTGATATGTATCTGACACTAGATGTGTGCCTGGTTCTGCTGTCTACACTTCAAAAAGGTGATGAAAAAATGATGAGGGTTTAGAAACAATTACAAATATGACCGCAAAGGGAGTCTTCATAATGAGAGACCAGCTCAAGTGGAAGTTAGATGAAAGCTCAATGGTGGTGGTAAGTAACTGTATGAACAGGAGAATTTGATCAAACAGCTTGGGCAAAGGCAGAAATGACAGATACTGAGAGTTTACATATTGCGAGATAGACAAATCCACACTGAAAATCAAGTTCAGACAGTTATCATGGGGCCAAAGAGTTGCCTGAAAAAGCTCATCAGCAAATGCAGTGTATTTTTCTTTACTAGAAGTGACTGAGTAAATTTACATTATGGCTGTCTGTGTGCCCGGGAGATGTTCTTCAGCTTAGCAAGAAGTTCTCAGGTTTTATATAAGTTTTCCGTGCCTCTTACTGCACTGGAAGTCAAGATAACCTCTCAGTTTTTTCCTGTAGCTGTAAAGCCTATGTGCCTACCTGCTTATCTGCTTGTTTAGCATGTGGGATTGCTTATTCTCCTTGGGGGGGGGGGGGGGGGGGGGGGGGATTGTTAAGTACAATCCTGAAAGCTGAGATATTTTTCTGCTAAGAATCTACAGGAAGAGTGAATTAAAGTCACTGGGCTCACTATTCAGATTCTCACCATAAACAAAGAAGGAAGCTTGCCTATGCTGATTTCAGTTTTGTTCTTGCCTGAAAACAGCACGTTTGGCAAGTAACTGGGATCTTGCTCCTGCTGCTGCTTGTGTCTTCACCTCACTCAGTTTCTTCGGGCCAACTGCAGCTGTTGTGTGGGTGCTGAGCAGCTCGGAAAATAATGATTTGGAACTCAACAGCATATTGTGTGTGAGCAATGAATTTATGGTGAAGAATATGTATAAAATAAATTACTGCCATGAGCTGTTTAGAAATCCTTATGCTTTTTTTAGCTATGGCATCTCTTTATGCAGCTTGGCCACTGCTGGCAGGCTGGAGCTCTGGCAGGGACTGGGTGTACCTGGGCAGGAGACTGTGACTTGGAATGTGACAGCAGGAGGCTGAAAGAGGGAATCAAAGGGGCTGGCTGAAAAGCTGAAGCTGGGTTTTGCTCTGGCGTGATGTGGGGCCAAGGTAATTTGTGGGAGGCAAGCAGCTGTGAACAGCTGGATGAGGAGAGCAGGACCAAGGTGAGAAAGAAACAGGACAGAGACACACAGTAGGATGGGTTAAAAGGGCCAAATTGGAAGGAAGAGTCTTCATTCCTTTACAGGTTCTGGGTTGAAAACTGAGAATCATGAATTCCTTCTTTAATCACTTACCTGCGAATAATACTGTGAGAGAGCTTAATCTCTATCAGGTATTTGACAACAAATCAGAGCATGTTGGCTGAATCTCTTACTCCTGTTGATGAAGCATACGTGTGCCACTAGTGTGCCATGCTTTCGTGGTTCTAGTTTTTCAGTGTGAAGGTGAAACTTTGAAAGAAAAGATGTCATACGGTTGTGTAATTAATGGTAGAACCGTAGTGTGCATCCACACTATGCAGGCAGCATAAAAGAAGGCATACTAATTATTTCTGACTTCACATTATCTGTCATTGCAATGGCTACTTGTTTTTTAGTAGTGTTTTCATAGCAACATCTTTCAGTTCGTTGATGAGTGTGATTCAGCCTGGCAGGTAACCCATGTCTCTAATCTTGTAGGTGGTGACTGCTTTCTGCAAGACTTCTGCCTGAGCATACTGGTGTTTCAACTCAGCCTCTGCTGAAATCCTCAGTCTGCCTGCATTTTCACATACTCTTATCATTCTCTTTCTATGGCTTCCCTGAATCCCATCTGTCCAAACCAGTGCATGCCGAATTCTGCTGCCCATCTGTTCGCCTACACAGAGAAGCGTGACCACATCCCCACAGCCTCAACCAATTTCATTCACTTCCTGCTGTCTTTGGATTCCAGATAAAGCTTTTTTTTTAAGAAACCTTCCCCTAATCTGTCCACTTACTGATGCTGATGTGTGTGCTTTCATTTAGAAGGAGGCTTTATCACAGTTGGCTGTGTTGCCCTCCTAAAAATGACTGTGTAAGTAAGTTTGTGAATTGAGACCATGGGAAGGGCATGCATTTCTTTGTGTCTGTTCCCATTATGCATTCAGTCCTGGTGTCTCCACATTTCAGCTGTCACCTGGTTTCATCAGGAAGTTCTTGCATCAGGAATTTGCATTTATCTATTGCTATGTTGGCAGTAGCATCAAATGCCCCACTCATCAGTATGGCCCTATTACGCTTGATGTTATAGGAACACATGAAAATACAGCCTCTTCCCCAAATTGCTTACAATGTGCTAGCACCACGTAACTCATATCCCTGCAGCAAGCAGTTCTCATTTTATTCCCTGGTATGGATGCCTGCAAAATGAACATAATCTGGAGGCAATGGATGATTTTACCTAGGCCATCAAACCTGTGTTTGTTGCTGATAACTTTGGTTCACTATTCAAGCATAGCCAGGCAAAATAGATGGTCTGGATTCAGAAGCTTTTGTATCCCAGCTCTTTTCCCTACATGTTATTCTATAACATAATTCCCTGATCTATGGTCATTTGTTTCATAGCCCTATGTAAAGTACCATGTGTTTTGCAGAACAGAACAATGGTGACAGCCACAAATTCAGTCAATGTGGTTTGGGATTCAGATGTCTTTCCGCCCTCTCTCTGTCTCTCTTCTTTAGGTCACTGTATTGTTTTCAGAACTGGCTTATCTCAGCAAGTTACATATGATTGGTCTCTGCTTTACCTGGGAGCTGCTGGAGTCCTGTGCCAAGAGTTTGTCACCAATTTAAGACATGCAGTTTATAGAAAAGATAATCCCAGCAAAGTGGTAAAATTTAGCTTCTTTTTTGCAGCCATGACATCCAAGCAATGAGTAAACCCACCAGAATACCTGTCTGGCAGCATACACCACTGTTGTGCTGGTCTGTAAGCCAAAGCACTTCAAGTGATGACCAGTGAAAGCAGGACACCATTGCCTGGGAAACCAAATAAATAGAAGCACACAGCCATCCATCACTGCCATCTGGAAAAGATTGGGCTGAACGTCTTCCTGTCAGGATCTGCTACAGTATTTATTTGTATAGCTGAGCTTTGACTTTGGGGATTTCAGCAAAATATTCCTGTCAGCAGTGATCCGAAGGGAAGATTTGGGCCTGATTGTCAGGCTGGTGTTAATTCCTCTGGTCAATTTTGCAAAATTATAATTGTAACTAATAGTTGCATTTCTTTTTTTCACATGTAGGGACTTCACATGTGTGGAAACAACATGTAAGAGATGATCTCATTTTGGCATTATGTGCACGTGTTACCAAAGCATCGTGAATGATCATGAGTTGGTGACATGTACAGGTGTAAATGATTCATGATGGATGAGTTTGCTCCTCCAGTGTATGTCTAAACCTGATAAGAAGAAGAAGGTTTTGCTTACCACAAATAGTTTAGTGGGTTCTCCTAACATCAGAAGATAAATAAAAGCTGAAAGATGGAATTATATTAAGCATTCAAAATAGGTACATCTGAATGTACTAATGTGCAAGGAGCTTGTGAATCAGATAAGTAGTTCTGAGGTTAAAGCTGAGCTAATGGATGTATATTGTAATGCAGCAAACAAACCTTGAAATTTAATAAAGAGATACTTTAAACTGAAGGACAGCATAAGGCGTACAAGATACACAGAACAGAAGATGGTAAAGAGGCAATTTTTGGTTACAACACTGCAATGAAAAGTTCATTCATGTATTTAAGTGGGGACACAAGAATAGGGAACAATGTAAATGTGCATTTGCTGCTAACCACCAAGGCAGAAGACAGTAAGAATAAAATGTTCTCAAACCAGCAAATGCCACAAAATGCCAAGTTTAGGGAGGAGCATAAGCTTTATGTATGCTGATAACTGTCAGAAATTCTCTTTAGTCAAAGAAGGACAAAACAGTTTCCTAAACTGAATGGGAAAAATGACTATTGTTCAGAAGGGAGGGTATCTAGTCAGTGAAGGCACTGTCTGGTATCTGTTTTGCCATCTGAGAGAGCTGGAGAGGATGGGAGAGGCAGAGAGTAGTTTGGCACCAGGATCCAGGAGTTTCTGCTGAGAGAGGACATGGAGCAAATTACTGAATTCACTAATGGAGTAAAGAAGTAAAAGAAAGTAAAAAAAAAAAAGGAAAAAAAGTCAAGAAAAAAATAAAAGGATAAAAGAAGTTTAGGAAATGTAGGACCAAACCCTCAATCCAATGTTCATCGGTTTTCATTTACTTAAGTTAGCTCCATTTGACTTCCATGGGAATTTATAGGAGTAAAACCACAGTAAAGCAGAATTGGGGCATTGCAATTTTGATTCTAACTGATGAAAGAACAAGCACTGAAAAAAGCTGTGATCCTCAGTGGAAGAGTAATGGCAGCCATGTGCACTCGTATTGTCCTTTTCTGAATGGACGCAGTGAGCCTGACAATAAATTAGTTCTTCCCATCAGTGTCTTCAATTTTACGCCCTCATGCTAGTGCTAAATGTGTGGGAGCAGGAAAATCCAGAGCTTTCCACAGATGGCCTTGCCTTCAGTATAGCCCTGAAGATTCCTATGCTCTGAAGAGGAACCATTTTCCTTCCTGGGAGAGCTGTGTTCTTCTCATAGCCCTCCTAAGAAGAACCATGAAGACATCCTCACAGAGTTTGCCTTTCCCCTGAGCCTTCTCTTGCAGACCCATTGTAATTCCATCACAAAGAGCTAGCATGCCTTTATGCAAAAAACATTTTCAGAGAACAAAAAAGCAGGCAGCATATGTAATGAGGGGCTGTTCTGAGATGGGAGGTTTGAAACACAACTGATCTGTAAATGAAAATGTTGGGATAAAGAGAGTCAAAGCAAGACCTGATACTGTTGGGATAAATACCGTCAAAGGGAGAGGAGAAGACCGTCAAAGGGAGAGGAGAAGATCGGCAAAGGAAGAAGTATGGGTTAATGCCTAACCTAGAATCTTTAATTTTTCAAAGGAACAGGAAGCAAGGAGGACAAACCACTCAGGGAACATTAGTTGTTGAACTAGGTCTCAGAAGGTATAGCCCTTGGAAAGGTGGCTGCCCAGGAATACAGATGATTTCAGGTAACAGGTAACTTCTAATGTAATTTTTTATTTCTGGCATTATGGATGGCATTTTCTAGACAGGAAATGAAAACACAGTGTGCTTCTTCTGTGGAACAAAAGGCAGAGATTTAATTAACACATTCAGAGAAAGAACCAGTACGAGTCAAGAGCAGAATTCAGGAGTCAACACTCTTTAGTGGGCGAGGCTGAAGTGAGCATACCTGAGAGTAAGAGCCACTATCAAGGTAAAAAAGCTCTTGCTGCAGAAGACCTTGGTATGGCCAAAACAAAGTGCTGATGATTTTCAGGAAACTGACTTATAATATATTTGGTCCAGCGTACATGCAGACAAGGTTTTTCCTAACCTTCCAGCTCTGTACTAAAACTGTCATTCTTTCCGGCTGAGTGACAGTATGTGCTGCCACATAGTTTGCAAAAGCAATAATACATAGATGAATAAATCAATTAAGTAATAAACAAAGGTGGAATTATATGCTTCCAGGCGTGAAAGGCATATAATTTCTATATTATTATATAGGAATGGTTATGAAACTGTCAGACTTGAAAGCAATGGCATGAGAGCAGTAGATGAAATTTCCCCAGTGACTGGCTTGCTTTCCAGTGGAGATGGGACCTTGGCAGTCTATGAATAAAATGTAGAAACTCTTGCCTTTACTGAAGCTTAATAGAACAACAACAGCAAATGAAAGCAGAGGAGAATGGAAAATGAGAAGAAATAACATGAAAAATTCCCCCAGCTGCTGGACTGTGGCTTTATGTTGTTGGGATAATAACTCTGGGACTTTTATCTATTGTGGTGATACATGTCCTACCAATGCTTAGATATTTAGATGGACGGATGTTACAGAAATGCTAAAAACATCACACCTGCTTTCTATATGCAGTGTCTTTCTTACTGGGAGGACTCACTCTAGAGATGTCAGACAGCATTGCATCTACATTCCTTGGATATACTCCATAGGAGGAGGCAGCAGGTTTATTTCTCCTTCGCTTTCTGGAGATATCGTGATGTACAGTTATAACTTTGTGGTTGCATTGTTAGCATGTCCCTCCTCTCTTCAGCTCTTGTCTCCTGGGCAATGATGCCTTCTTTGACTGTTTTACTGGCATGTAGTAGCTAGCTCACAGTGTCCTGCAACACAGAATGCATCATCAGATATTCTGAGTGCAGATGTCTTTTTATTTTTGTTACATTATATTATGTCTCAGATTTGGAAAAAGGGAGTATTGGTATTGTTCTAAAATCAGACTGAGCTCCCACTGTGCCTTTTCACCTCATTTCATGCTGCTAATTCATAATATTTACCCATGTGTCTTGTGAAAGATAATATCTTAGTTTATTTGCTTTGTAGAAGGGATTATATACCCTATCTTTGTCCATAAAAGTAGAGTGTTTTCATTTTTACAGGTCTATAGAAAGACAATAAGAATATTAAAATCTATTATTTTTAAGTATATTTCATGACTTTTTAAGTGAGTCATCTAATTTTCTTGCATTTGAGTTTCTGAACTCTACGTTTGGCAATGCTTTAGTGTGAAACTAAAGGGTAAATTTTGCTGTTGGCTTCCAGAGGTGCAAAACTACACCACTATGTAGGGCTCAGATCAGTTACCCTAATCTCTGCTAACAACCATCATTTTATTTTATTTCTCTAAGCTGCCTCCAAATACGCTGTATGCATTGGTTCAACGAGGGAGGGATTTCTGTCATTTTAGAAGAAAGATACACAGGAAGTCTCTGGTGAAAAGAGTTAAAAAAAAAAGAAAGTTGCCTGCTTGAACACAGGCTAGATTTTGCTTTGATGAAGCTGCAAAGAATTCGAGCACATATGAAGAACGTCTTATGAAAGTTTTTAGAACCCAAGTTCCATGTACTTCACCCCTTCAAGCATCAACGCAGAGGAAGCCCTCATGTCCCATTTGATACATTAGCGCATCAAGCACCTTCAATTTATGACTCTGATATGTCTCAGATACCTTCTGTTCAACTGTCTCCTTCAAACTAGGCAGCTGTCCTTACTCTAGGACATCTTTAAATACAGGAAGATGAGAAAGCCAGAAGAAGACAAAAACTACAGTTTATATCATTCTACTGACAATGATTTTAAAGTGATAGAAAATGAAGGGGGAAGCAGGAGGCTGAGTGAAAGCAAAGGTAGAGCCCATCATCAAAAAGTGGAGCAAGATAGATGCTAGTGAATGCTGTGGCTGTCTTAGATGGCATGCAGGCTACCAGCTGGACTGTTAGCTGTGGTATACATACTTTGGTTGGTTTAAAACTAATTTTTATGAAAACTTCTAGCAAACATTTTTCTCATTTCTGGAGTCACACTCCATGAACTGGGGCTCCTAGGCCAGGAATTGTTTAAGGGTCAGGAGTAGAGCTGGTGGATATTTTTTACCTGAAAACAATTTTTTTTATGAAAAATGGCCTCTTTTGTGAAACCCTCTGTATTTAATGAAAAACAGAAAGCAAATATGTTCTTTGACTCAAAGTTAAGAGTAAATATCATCCCAAGGCAGTGTGAGCTCCACATGAAGGGAGAAATCAAAGAGTAGGAAGGCACACACACTCCCTAGAGCTTCTTTCACTCAGAACCTGTCATTTCCTCCATAGGGGTACTTAATTTAAACTGGTGTAGGATGCGAATCTTGAATACAGAGAAGAAAAACAGTTACAGGATGAGGACCAGAGCTGTTGAATGCCTTATTGGAGAACATCAGCTGAGGGCTGAACTCAGTTGTCTTCAGATCTAGAGAACACGGCTTACCTGTTTGAATTATTCACCCATCTGATGATACCTTCTAGGTACTTTTTGTCTCAGCATTATTCATAGTCTTCCAGTAATTCTGGAATGTTTATGGTCTGACATGGGTTCCCAAACACAGTGAGCTGTGGCTGAAGCATTTTGCTGTCTAAATATAATTACCTTCAAGTTGTCATAGTTTCCTGATCTGCTTAGTCTCTATTTAGATCTATTAGTAAGCTATATTCCTCTCTATCCTTTAAGTGTTTGTGTAGTAAATAGTTTTGGAGTCATACATCATTGAACCTCTCTGTGTGTAAACATATGTGAGCTCTCCAGGACTAAGTTTAATCCCCAGCATCATGCTGTGTGTGGGGTGTTGGCCTTGCTTTATACAAAGGAGTTTGTTTATTTACTAGCTTAGTGCTTCATTCCTTAAAAACGTAGTATAAGAGACACTAATAGTGTGACTGATTGCTTTTCACTGATGTACTCTTACAAGCTGATGTCTTAATCACATTACTTGTCAAGGTGAAGTGTTTCAGACAGTCCCCAGAGGCATAGATACATTGAACAGGACCTCTGGTGACTCTGGAGTTTTCTTGTGGGAAGCTTACCCTAGAAAAGGTCCCTTTTCAGAGAAGCAATGAACAGAGGCCATGGATCACCTAGGAATTTAGCTGGCAGCTCTGACAGCTGTGAAATTGTCCTATCAGCAGTGTCA